>OZ020514.1:21662923-22262923 GCA_963971425.1 Bryoerythrophyllum caledonicum
AAAGAGAGCAGAAGTGTTGTACTTATATGCTCTCTTTGTACTTACAGTGGTCAGCAGAAGTGTTCGGACAGTAATTACAATCTCAATTTAATAGTAACACTTGTCGAGTTTGGTAGGTAGGTGCTGATTTTTTCAGCTAATTATAACTAAAGAGCCACTTGTAAACTAGAAAGAGTACCATCATTCACATTGAGCCACTTGCATGGGCTGCAGTTCATGATGTGTCAATCATGGGTGTCCAATTCATTATGCACACAAGTTGTGCATCTGAAAAATCTTGAGAATCGACATGTATTTATGGAGACCTCTTGCATTTCAAGACACATTGTGATTGAATAAGATTGCTCTTGATTAGCTATGGCTCCTAGAAGGACTCTTGCTGAACGTAAGTTAGTTCTTCAGATGCATGAGAGAGGGAATTCGTACTCCGAAATTTCAGCGGTTCTAGGCATCTCTCGAAGCACTTGCCATGCTATTGTGCGGAGGTTTACAATGAGAGGTCATTTGAGAGATGCTCCTTCACAAGGGAGACCTCGAATTCTTGATGAACGTGGTGATCGTGAGGTTGTAAGGTTGTTGAATGCACCATCTAATGGTACAGCTGCAGCAGTGGGTAGAGAAATGCGATCTCAAGGATTGGATTTGAGTGATGATACAATTAGAAGATGTCTTCAGAGGCAAGGATTGAGAGCACGAGTGAAAACTAAGAAGCCATTCTTGTCAAAGAAACACAAAGCACGTCGATATGCATGGGCAAAGAAGTGTAGACATGCAAGTTGGATGGACTGGAGTTATGTGGTTTTTTCAGATGAGTCAAAATTCAATTTGTTTGGCTCAGATGGGAGGCAATATTGTTGGAGGAAGAGAGGAGAGCATCTTTTAGATCAGCATGTGCAACCTACTATCAAATTTGGAGGTGGAAACATTATGGTTTGGGGATGTATGACTTGGGAGGGAATTGGCAACCTTCGTCTTATAGAAGGAAACATGGATAAGTTTGTGTATCGTGAAATTTTGGAGATGGAGCTCATGAATACTATACACATGTATGATTTAGGAGAGGAGAATGTTATTTTTCAGCACGACAACGATCCCAAACATACTTCTAAGTATGTTACAGATTGGTTGTTAGCACAGAAGTTTCAACTAATTTGGCATCCGGCTCAATCTCCTGACTTGAATCCTATAGAACACCTTTGGAATGAAGTAGATCGTCGTATGAGAATGTCAAAGAAGAAACCCACTAACAAGAAGGATTTGTGGGAGAAATTGCAAGAAATTTGGTATAGCATTGAGATTGATACCGTGAGGAAATTGATCATGTCTATGCCTGAGAGAGCTGCAGATGTTTATCAAGCAAAAGGTGGCTATACACGATGGTAGTCATTATGATTGTACATTCAAGTTTTTAGGTAGTCCTCATGATTCTACATTCAAGTTTTTAGCTTGATTTTGTAGCTCATGGCTTTGTTTCCAATGTAAATAGATAACCACTTCACTTTTTGCATAAAGAATTGGACACCCACATCATGTGTTTTATTTTTGATTGATTTCTTGATTGATTTCTTGATTGACATTTTTTATTATGAATGTTATGTTACATGTTTTTTGTAACTATGTGATTGTATGTTTAAATTTTTACAACTTGAATGTGAGTTACGTAAGAAAACTAGCTCATATTGGAAGTGGAAGCGTCCTGTCCGAACACTTCTGCTGACCACTGTAAGATTGGTTGTACTCACGGCCTCCTTCCCTTTCTTTGATGCTAAGGTCTTCACTGTTACAGCCTTTGAATCCACCTGACGCGCTAGGTAGTCAATATCCTCAAGACGCATCCCGGAGAGTGGCTTGAAGTCGTTCTGAACCAATAGTTTGCGCTCTGTGTTGTCGTTGGACTTATCCTCAATGGCGATCCATTTTTGAAAAATGGCATCGTCTTCAAGGAAGATTAGAGGGATCTTGGCTTCCAGAGGATTAGTTGTCTTTAGGATAGTACAGATTGAACCCACCGCTAGTAGAAAGTTTTGCACATGCAAAGTTCAAAGTGATCAAAGATCTGGACTTCTCTAGAGGAGTGCAAATACTAAATAAATGTTCAAATACACAGTCCTGACTTTTCAAACATGGTAATAGAAAGTTATTTTAGATCTAGAATTCTCCAGAGGAGCAAATATACGAAATGATTGTTTGTATACAAACGATTGATCAGAGGTGGTGTCAAGAGGTCTTCTGATTGAAATGCAGCAGTCACAATTGACGCATAAGGTGATCGCAATTTTCTGACCTTGAATTCCTCTGAGTACAGACGCCCGTTGTAAAATGGCAATGGCTTCTCCATTTCGGTCCACTTTAACCCATATGTTGAAGGTGCTCCGTAAAGGTTTGTTCTTTCTATATGCACCAACGGTGTCTTGGTTAAGTGCACGTGAGAGAGAAAGCAACAGGATCTTCTCCTTCATTGGAATGATACTGAATCGAGAGAAGTGATTGCTCTGCAACTCTTGAATCTTAATGAGGAGTTCCTTGTGGGCCTCCAGTGTGCTGCCCATCGATTATATAGAAGTCACCTGACTCTGCGTAGATCTTCTTCATCGTAGGTTTGACCTTAAACATCTCCACCCTTCTATCTTCTCCATAGGGCTTTCTCTAGAGAGGAAGGACTTGGATAGAAATCTCAAAGGTGGTAGACAATGAAAGAATGCAAGTTGCGTTGATTTTTGACTTAAGGCGGTCCTTCTCGATGCCCCTATAGACAATTATTCTAGGAGGTGCCTTGTGCGTGCGGCTGAAATGAACACGGAGAGTAGTCATCATTGACTAAAGGTTCGTTGCCAAAGACATAGAGGCGACTGAATGTGCCGTCATACACCGTCTTTAATTTGGCCATTTGAGCCGCATTCATCTTTGTTAAGTCTGAAGAGGTGTAATCCACGCACTTCTCGATAGTAAGAGGGTCAACAGTCTTGCCCTTCTTTCCTTTCTCTGTCGTGTGCATGGCATCATCACTTGCACTAGACTAAGGTCTTTTGCGCTTGCGGCCCTTCTTCGACTTTGGTGAACATGGGATTTTAGGGGTGGGTACAGCCTTTGGAAGGGAATCTTCTTGGGCTTCTCCTATCCTTTTCCACTGCTTCTGAATGTATTGGACCGTCCAGAATTTCCTTGTTCTTGGAAAGTTCATGTATCTTGGCATTAAGTGCTTTCATAATGTTTTGGTCAAGCTTCAACGCATCAAGAATGAGACCGCATCCAAGAGGCTCCTCGGAATCGATAAGGGTCTCCTCCACTACAAGGAAGCAAATATTGTCTTCTAATCCCTGTAGCCCCAACACAACAAGTCCTTAGTGAGGGTGTCCACGCGCATCGTCGAGTAGAATAGGGAGATACACCAATGGTTGCCCCTCTTGTCTCTTAAATGTGATACTCCCAGCAGTCACTTTTGTGTAAAGAATACGTGGATTGTGCTTCCTTTCGAATACGAATTAGGAAAGCCAACATTTTACTCCAACTTCTCTGGACAACTCTCACTGGGTAGTTCTTCCGTCCATGATTCCCTGCCATGCAGCGACATGAACATAAGTGATGGAATTTTAAAAGCGATTGTTTGCATGTATATATTCTAGCATCAAAAGATCTCCAGCTATGATCCTACATCTTGTACTTCATTCGGACCATCAAGAGATCACCAGTTGTAATAATTCACAAAGACCAAGCAAAACAAATGCTACGTTGAGATTATCAAACGCAACAGAGGAAGAACAATATTTATCATCGTGACATTTCCAAATGAGTAAGCACACAATGGAAACAAGCAAATGTAGGGTAAAGTGGATGTCTCTACACATGGCACTGGGAGATCTCTAGGCCAATTTACCACAAAAATATTCAAATGTACTTAAAAGACTCCAATGGTATTGGAAAGAGCTAGGCAGTATTCATCGGGAGAACTCTGGTTGAATGAGAGCAACTTGTACATAATCCATGTAGAATTTGTTAAGAAGGAGCTATATACTGTAAGGAAATAGAGCTACAGACTCTAGGGAAACCAAAATATAAGAGAGCAAATAACACAAATATATTTGAAATATATTAGCTATGGAGAAGTGTGTTCAACTCTGTGGGAGGGTTGCCTTATATACTTCCCTCCCACCATAGAAGGTGGAGTTAACTACAAGCTCACTTTACTTTGAGCGGATATAGAAACATAAGCTCTTTTTGCCTTATGCGGATATAGAAACATAAGCTCCTTTTACCTTATGCGGATATAGAAACTACCGATCGTTTCTAAGTTGACTTTTACTTTAACACTCCTCCTCGATCTGTAGTTACTTCATTAAAAACTATTTCCATGGCAAAAACCTAAAGTATGAAAAATCCAAAGATCTAGAAAAGAGTATAACTTATCGAGGATTTAACTCATGAAGCAACCTCATCCCAGCCTTCTGTACTAACCTTCTATGAGTATAGGCTGGAAGAACTTTAGTCAACATATCAGCTATATTATGGGCTGAATCAATCTTCTTTACCTCAATTTCTCCACCTTGTATGAGATCTTGAGTGAATCCAAATATATGAGGGCAGATATGCTTGACTCGGTCAGTTTTGATGAAATCGGCTCCTACTTGTGCAACGCATGCAGCATTGTCTTCAAAGATGATAGTTGGTTTGTTGTCTCAGATAAGCCCACATTGTTCCATGATTACCTTGTGCATGTCGCGTAGCCAAACTGCCTCCCTAGTGGCTTCATGAAATGCGATCAGTTCTGAATGGTTGGCAAAGGTGGCCGTAACGGTTTGCTTCACAGACATCCATGAGATTGGTGCATTATTCTTGAGAAAGATGTAGCTGGTCTAGGACTTTCCAGAATCTTCACCAGACTTAAAACCAGCATTAGCATACCCAGTGATTTCAGAGGTTCCATCCTTAGTGTAATGTAGGCCCAAGTTTTCCGTACCTCTCAGATACCTTTTATATTTTGGTTTCCCTAGAGTCTATAGCTCTATTTCCTTACGGTATATTGCTCCATCATAACACGTTATCAGCAAAAAGCTCTATATTATACATCCGTGTTGCTCCCTTTCTTGTTCCTATTTTACTTTACTTCTTATCATGGTTGCACTTGCACCAAAGAGAGCCACGGACAACAAGGAATGTGTGCAACATCTCTTATTTGAAGCTCTGGAGGCAGATGGAAGCAACTACATGCAATGGAGCATCTATGTGAATGCAATTTTTTTCCGCGAAGGAGTTGGAGGGTACTTTGTAGTCAGAGACACCGGAGAATCTCCCATCACCTTCGAAGTGGAAGGCACTCCTCATCTTGTTGAGGCACTTGGACATCTCCCTCCGCCAGTAGTACATCCAAGTAGACAACCTATACAACTTGTGCAACAAGTGGAGGCCAGGTTCCATCATGAGAAGACTATTTTTCTCCCTTAAGCTCGGAGTGAATGGATTCATCTCAAGGTGATGGACTTCCCTGACCTCTTGGCTTTGTGGAGAGAAGATTGAGGTCTGGGAGCAAGAACTCATAGATAAGCCTCTATCTACTTTTCCTCTTGTTTCTGCTATTTTTGCTTAACAACACTACAACATGAAATTTAAGTTTCATTCCAAGTTAATGTCTCAAATCTTGCTTGCTGAGAAGCGATCACTACTTCTATTGAAGAATGCGGAGTCCAAGCCTATACGGAATCTCAGAAGGTAGGCTTGGGCATCCCGGGACCACGATGTTTCGGCGCATGCTACCAATACTCACAGGACATGAAGTCTCCTTGAGTGATGCCAACAAGGTGGATGACTGTGCTGCTTGCTTTCAAAAAAAGCTCATCTAGAGGCCATCGCCGTGGAAACTACCAACGAAGCTTCCACCAAGAGTTCAAAGACTACAAGGTGATGTCTATGGACCTATTAATCCTCCATCAGGACCCTTCAGGTTCAATAGACCAGGCTAGTCCACTTTCCGCCCCCATGATGGGGTGAAGTAGAACACTTGATGATCCCTACCGCCCTTGCAAGGAGGAGGAGGAGAAGTTCTATGACAGGAACATGTACCTTGTAGCCGTAGGAGCTCTTTGGTACTTGTCTACATACACGCGCCCGAATATTTCCTTTGCGACAATTGTACTTGCCAGGCACAGCAAAAAGCCCGGAGTGCGTCATTGGAATGAAGTGAAGCATCTACTCCGATACCTCAGAGGCACAGTAGACCACCACACCAAGGATGGAACCCCATAAATCACTGGGTATGCTGATGTTGGTTTTAAGTCTGATAAAGATTCTGGAAAGTCCCAGACCAACTACATCTTCATCAAGATATTTTGACTAAAGTTCTCCCAGTCTATATCCATAGAAGGCTAGTACAAAAGGCTGGGATGGTTGCTTCATGAGTTAAATCCTCGATAAGTTATACTCTTTTCTAGATCTATGGACTTTTCCTACTTTAGGTTTTTGTCATGGGAATTGTTTTTAATGAGGTAACTCCAGATCAAGGAGGAGTGTTAAAGTAAAAGTCAACTTAAAAATGATCAGTAGTTTCTATATCCACTTAAGGTAAAAGGAACATATGTTTCTATATCCGCTTAAAGTAAAGTGAGCTTGTAGTTTACTTTACCTTCTATGGTGGGAGGAAAGTATATAAGGCAACTCTCCCACAGAGTTGAAGACACTTCTCCATAGCTAATATATTTCAAATATATTTTTGCTATTTTCTCTCTCTCTTATATTTTGATTTCCGTAGAGTCTGTAGCTCCATTTCCTTACAGTATATAGCTCCATCTTTAACAACTACATCTTGATATCTCCTGATAAAGAGAACAAATTTCATCATCACCTCTGATATACCTCGAGATCTCCTATCCTAGAAATGAAAACACCACCGTGTACATCTAGATATCTCCGGATCTTTAGCGAAAACATCATATCAAGCTTGACCTTATCTCGAGAACTCATGTTTTAGAGAAGGAAAAGATCGAACTTATGTGGAAAACTCTTGTTCTAGAGTAGAAAACCAGACATAACCTATCCGGATATCTTTGGATCTATAGCGAGAAGATCATTTCTAGCTTTGAATTTATCAAGAGATCTCATGATCTTAGTTAAATAGCTCGAACTTGTGTGGAGAACTTTTGTTTAAGAGTAGAATAGTGGACGAAATCTATCCATATTTTTCCTTATCTACAACGAGAATACCATTTCCAACTCCAATTTCTCTTCAAAAACTCATGTTTGAGAGTAGAATAGCAATCGGCAACTACCCGGATAACTTCTCTTGTCGGGAGAGAATTCAAATTTCCTACGTGTGCGTACTACATATGACGCCTTCTTCAATAATGCTATGTGGCTATATAGAACACTTCATAGGACTTTCATCAATTGTGCAACTATTTCTAAGATATACGTGTTGTGGAGCTCTATACACTGCAACTGAAATTTGTATTGAAATGCAAATACAAAGACTAGCGAACAACCTCTGGATCAAGAAGACATATATGACTTGGTTACGTGTGGTTCTTACCGGTTATGGAGCCATGACGTGGAAACCGTTCCTGATGCGGCAAACTGAGCCATGGCTGTGGAAATATGCAATAACAATAACTACAACTTTAAAAGACCTTTGGATCTCTGCAACCAAACATACATAGGCATTTTTATGATTAAGTAATTACAAATGCATCTTTTAGAAGAGTCTCTGTAAACACAAATGTTATTGACCTAAATTCAAACTACAGTACGTGAGAAACTGAGGAAGATGTGTTGAAACCCTTTCCCCGTGCTTCAGAACGTCGTTAAAGTTTTCTACTATCCACTCCTCACCGCCCTACGGAATACGTTGCTCCTCTCTTCACCGCTATCCCCTACAAGTTGCGCTCATGCCCTCGCCAGACAAACCTCTCCTCACCCCTCAAAGCTTTCCTCCCCGCACAATCTTCTCTTGGTCGGGCGAAGCTCCCCTCACCGCGCGAACATGTCCTCTCCGTGCAAAGCTCTCCTCGTCGCGCGATCCTGTAGTCCTCGCCGTGCGAAGCTATCCTCCCCGCAAAATCCTCTCCTAGCCGCAAACTTGTGGTCGTTGTTGTAGAGTGATTTTTCACCACTCTAGGAAAACATCCAAGTATACCCACCTCTCATAGAATTCGTTACGGGGATGATCATACGCCTAGTTTTAAGTAATTGAAGATTAATTGTGTTGTTAAAGCTATCTTTTTGGTGAATTCTTAAGGTTATCTATCTATTTTTAGGAAATTAGGACTGTTAGCATCACTCTTAAGGGATCCACAAACAAAGTCTAAACCCCAAGGATCTCTCGTGTCTTAAGAAGGTACATTAGTCCTTTTAAGATTGTGCTTATGCCACTAATTCTTTAAACACTTGCCACACTGGGCTAATGGAAGTTTCCATTGAGTCTCATTGCATTGGTTCTTTAATTACAGTCTTTAAGAACTCAAATTCTTACCTCATGCAAAATTACTCCACTTTTCACGTCCGTCCACTCGGTCCACGTGATCACATTCTTAAGACAAGGGTTAGTCTCAAAAATCACATACACAAGTCAACTTAAGTCTTAAGGAGTTTCAGCTCTTAAGCCTCCACTTAAGTTCACATATCCCCCTTAATTCTTAAAGACTACGGTGTTCTACACTTACTCGTACCACTTAGTTCTTAAGATCTCTGGC
This sequence comes from Bryoerythrophyllum caledonicum, assembly GCA_963971425.1. NCBI lineage: Eukaryota > Viridiplantae > Streptophyta > Bryopsida > Pottiales > Pottiaceae > Bryoerythrophyllum > Bryoerythrophyllum caledonicum. The sequence continues at coordinate 21,671,599 of OZ020514.1, forward strand.
TAGTTCTTAAGACTTCATTCTCGGTTGTCTCGATGTTCTTAAGGACACAGACTCTGGTCCTTAGTTCTTAAGCACTCACTTACTCACTTAGGCCTGATTCTTAAGAACCTGCACTATCTAGACCAATTCAGCCCTACAGTGTTCTTAAGTTTCTGTCTTGAGACTTCCAGAACCGGGAGTGCATCTCACTAAATGCAAATGTTGTCCCGTATTTTCACTCACACAAACCTTTAAGTCCAAGCCCTTAAACTTAAGGGTCTACTGGTACTTAAGATCTCAACCTTCATAAACTTATGTATCCAAACTTGGACTTACGGTTCTTAAGTTTCTATGTTTTCTTCTTAAGTCTTTCTTTGGGATTTGTTCCTTATTTTCTCTCTTATGATAGATTCTTTTATACTCACAACTTAGCCTACCTTAGAGAATCCCTTCTATTAAGGCTAGACTTAATGCTAATTTTTTTGTATGCATAATATGACACTCTTGCCATGCATCAAGGTATGCCACTCTTGATGTTTATTGCATAAATTGCATTAATATGAATAAGATCTCCACTCTTATCCTTATGATGCTCAAGTTATGCTCACTCACACTTGAGATCTTCTTAAGTACTTATGCATTACATATCTTATGCACTAAGTCACTTAATTTCACATTATCTCCATTAATCTTCCACTCATGATTAATGCTCCAACACACACACACAAAGTCACACCCACGACCTTAGTAGTTAGGGTATTTCCCTAACTTATTCCATGAAGTATAAATATACAATGCATTCATACATAGGAATTTTATCCGCAATTAATACCTAATGCATGCACTTGCATTTACAACACACAATGTCAAGTTTATTCAATGAAGTTCACATATTATTGCAATTATACATGACTCAAGTCACACACAAGACTCTACACATGCAAATTCAATAACAATTATATATTCATATATAAAATTAAATACTCTTACAACATTAAGAGCCATCAACTAGCTTTTTCACCTAAAGCTAGGGCTCACTCCAATCTTTCTCCAAGGAATTTCTATGGTAATGGCCAAGAATGCTAAAAATTCAAGCTAGTCATTCTACTCAACATCCAAGAGGTACACCTCTTGGCAAGAGATTTTCCCTATTATTAACCATTAAGATTAATTCCACTAAATCTTCACATCTCTTCATATCTAATCATGGAAAGGTGCACCCTATCCAAAGGGTATGAGTTCAACCCTTTTCCCATTATTTCCTATTTCTTGGATATGAATAGGTACTTTCCAATTAATTAAGTACTTAGTGTAAAATTAATCATTAATTTTTTAATTCTTCATATATCTACAACCCTTTTTACATTTAATTTTTGGAAAAAAACTATTTTCGTCATTTTGGCTCTACATAGCCCTCCTCTTAGCTTGGAGACGTCCTCGTCGACTTTAACGATCTTTGTCCTTAAACTTGATCTTTTGCACTCCATCTTTCTTTCTATCATTTTTTTTAGTCTCCTTAAGCTTCATATAGATTTCTCCTTACGTGTCTTTCTTCTCTAAGAATTGTTGATTTTCTTTATTCGCTTTCCATTGTTCTCCTCTTTAATGAGTATGTCTCATACATACTTGGCTTCAAGTTTCTCCTTTTAACTTAACTCTTTTTAGTTAAGTCTTCCGTTTTAGACTTTCATTCTCTTTTAGATCTTCATTTTTATTTTTTTATTGCTTTTTTCAAATTTTCCTCTTCCAATTTATTTTTTCTTCCATATCTTCCACTACACTTCACTTGAAATCATTTTTTTTTCATTTTTTAGAAAATTAGCACTCATTAGTCCTCACATCTCTTGATTAGTAAATTAGTAGTGCATCTAATTACCAATCCTAGATTACTAATTTTCTTTTCACACTCTTTTATTTCTATTTTTTCTAACTTGTGTGAGCTACCCTATCATACAACTCAAGTAGTGTGTATATTACTTCACCACTAATCGTGTTATCTACATCACTCACATTGTTTTTCATAGCATTTTTGCTTTATCTCTCAATATTATCATGTTCTTTCTTATTTTTCCCTTTCATGATACTCTCTCATTAGAATTATCATGTTCTCTCCCTCTTATTTTTCCCTTTCATGATACTCTCTCATTAGAATTATCATGTTCTCTCCCTCTTATTTTTTCCTTTCATCTATAAGCCTTAATTATTTATTTATTTTTATTATTATTTATTATTATTTATTTTATTTTTATTTTTTTACAAATTCAATTGAATTTGCTCTTTCCTTAAGACACTATCCCTCCATATATTTTTAAAACTCTCATACTACATCTAAGTCTTAAGATTTTTGTGTTATCTAAAATGTAACTCACTTCGGTTTTGTTCTTAAGGAAACTTACTCATTAGGGGTTTTTAAGAACTGACTCTCTTAAGGAAAATAAGGATCTAACATATTTGTTCTTCTTTAAGGAACTAAATTTCGCTTGCTCCTCTGATTCTTAAGGTTCTAGTCTGCTCACGGTTGTGACTTAAACTCTTACTTCTTTAAACTCACGGGAAGAGATAATCTCACTCCAAACAGTCTTTTTAAGAATTTTCTCTCAAGGTTTGAACTTAAAGAGGCCTACTTTAAAAATGTAAACTTTTTGCATACTGGTTTTAAGTAGGAAAATGATTTTTTCTTTCAGCTCGTTTGTTTCTTCCCAAGCTTGTTCTTAACCCCTTGCAAACAGAGCTTTGTCTGTATTGACAGGTTTTCCTCATTCTTTCGCAGACTCCTATAATCAGTCTTTTTTTACCATTCTATCTGAGTTCTTCATGCTCCTTTGTTCCTTATCGTTCATTATTCTTCAGACTTGTGAAAATGTGTTGTGCATACTTCACCAAATATTGGAAACAGTGCTAGAAGTTTTCAGTTTTTCTCCCTGCTAGGATTAACATTTGTCCCATATCGTTTGGTAAGGCTCCTGCGGCTCACGATATATAGGCTGGCTAACCCTTGGCTTTCATCTAGTAGGCCTTGGTGGTCGGTTAACATGTGCCGCGGGTACATACTGTCGTGGCAACCTCCGGGTGCTAGTGCCGGGTATGTATCCATCACACGTGGCTTATTCCACCACGCTTGACTAGAGTGTTGACTTCTGTAGTTACAGGTAGTTCAACAGGGTTTTTTTTTTTTTTTTTCATAACTTGCTTCACAGGTTTGCTTCCTTCTTCGTGTATACAACTTCCAATTCACTGAACCTTCTTTCAACATGCTTCGATTCTTATGTTTTTTGTAGAAAACTCATAGTTATTCTTCATTCTCAACCAATTACTCGTTTTAATTAATTGTTGACTTCATTTTCTCATGTTCATAATCTTATGACACTGTATCATGGAGCCAATATCATTCATATTTCCTTAGGAAGATAGCAACTGTACATTTTTTGTTCAACTTCAAAATCAGCTATCAGCTCATTATCATGGCTTCCACAATAAGCCATATCCTGAGTTCTCGAAGCTGCAGACGTCTAAACTCTTGCTGCAATTACAAAATTCCATCCTAATCTTTTCATTGTCTGCACAGAGCTCCTCCTAAAAAACCTCATGTCTACTCAAGATCTTGGTCTGGCTTTGAGTCGAGGGCGTTTGTGCTTGTACGCATCCTTGAACTCACACTCCTGGAGAATCAGCTGCAGCTCAACCATCTCCACATTACGACGAACATCCTCATCATGCTTGAAGAAATACGTCTCGTGCGCCTTCTGATAACTCAGCCATGCCACTAGATGCTCTTGACGCTTGCTGGAATTCTCCAAGACAAACACTGAGCTCGCACCATGGAGAAAGTTGGTAATTACCATACACTCCAAAGTTCTCATATGGCGACTTGGCATCTGCTGCATCTTCGTCCATAAGTAAAACTCCGGCTTGGTTTCATCAAATCTGTTGACGTTCACCACGCACTTATATCGCATACACATGTGAGATAAAATGTTGCAAAACACTGCAGCTCGAAAACACACTGGGTCCGTGTGTCTTCGGTGAATCTCAAAAAAGGCCCTGTAGGAATCACTACTTTCTTGGGGAGAAGAAAAACTCCCTGGAATTTGTGGCCAGTTGTAAGGCACTGTGTCGAGCTTACTCCAGGGCGCCCACTTATAACGCCTATATCCCTTCAAGGGACACCGGTGGTAACTCATCGTGATCACTACTAATGGCACCGTTGACCAAGTCTGGGATGCCTTGGGGTACAGTTGATCCCACTGTCTCCAGACTTGTGGTGACAAGCCAAAGTCCTCCAAGAGTCAATCTATGGCTTGCCATGAAGGAAATGGCACCTCCTCCTTGCTATTAAACAGATTCTCGTACTCACCGAGGAATCGCTGCTTGTTCAACGATCCGGTCACTGGTAGTGGCAAGCCTCTTCATATCGTGTGTCTGTAATCTAGAGGTGGTGACATGAAAGTGGCCATCTGAACCGCCTCTGCCACATCCACCGTTTTCTTCTTTGCTCCCTTGATTGCACGCTTAAGTCGGTGGTGAGCTCGGACCTTGGCGTAGAGATACTGCCCCATGGTGATCTCACCCCGCTGAGCCAAGTCCTCGCGCTCTTGGACTTGAGTCATGCATCCCACGGAGCTCTGATCGTTCTGCAATAACTTTGTCAACTTCTCCATCTGGTTCTTCCATTCTCCCAGGTACTCCGAGGTAATGGGAACGGTCTTAAGATCAAGCTCAGGAATGACTACCATTCTTTGAGCTACATCCGGTTGATCATACTGCCACTGCATCTGCAGCTGCCCCTCCAAGTGCCAGTAATATAGTAGAACTCTGGCTCCAATATCACCGATCGGCACCAACAACTGTCTTGAGTCCTCTAGCTGAAGGTCCTGTCTCACGATCATCTCGCAGATCAAATTCTGCTTGTTGGCGAAGTTTGCCGCTGCGATCCACAAGTTTTGGAATTCTGCCCGGCTCAACTTGTCTCCATGGTTCAAACACATGATGTTATAGCAAACATTCCTCTGCAACTCGTATGCTCTGAAGAGTGCAAAGGTTGGCGGACTATGTAAGTCCTGACGCCAAATCGCCTCTTGGAGTTTGCTCTTCACTCCTCTATCTACAGTTGTCTGTGAAGTCAACCGTGAATTAGCCTCGATGACCTCCCGTACCTTCCCTTCCAACTCCGCTACGTGCGAAGAGTCGGGCGTAGCTACGGTCGACGCTTCCCTGCTTGCCTGCATCTCTCTCTTCTGTTGTGCCAGGGTGGTCGCCAGCTCCTTCGCCAAGCCCTTCTCGGCTTGATACTGCTCCTGCACCTGCTGGTGTTGAGTCTTAAGATTCTCGATCTCGAGCAGGTATTCTTCAACTTGTCTCTCCTTCGCAGTGTAGAAATCCTTCCAATGGGCAGCACTCCCGGAAGCTTGCCGGAGCTCTTCTTGCAAAGTGTGCCAATCTCGCACCTGTACTTCCTTGTCTACAACTAGAGCCGAATTCTCCTTCTCCGACTCCGCCTTGAGGCGATGGTACTCCTGCTCCATGTGGCTCAGCTTCTTCTGCAACTCCTCGCATTGTTGTGCCTTCGTCGTCTGCTCGTTGCACAAGGTCTCCCAGCGCTAAACTTCTTCAGGTATTTGGGCCAACTTCCCTCGCAGTTCACCCCGCTCCCTCTCCAGCAGCTCTCTAGCCCGCTCGGCTTCCAACAGCGACTTCTCCATCCTGAGCTTCTCGCGTTGGAAGTCCTTCTACATCTGATCCTTGGCCAACAAGATATCCTTGTTGGTGGCTTGATACTGCGCCACAAGATCATCCTTCTGGAACACCAGCAACTCTAGATTTGCCTTGTTCAACTCCCGTACCTCACCAAGTTTGGTGCCATCTGCTCCCTGCAATTTCTTCTCTGTTCGCTAGATAGGAGCTTCATCTTCAGGGTCCTCCATTGTGACAACCTCGTGAGCAGCATACGGAACAATCTGCTTGGATGGTGTCTTGGACAGCTTCACTGATGCTAGTGGACGCGGTTCCTGTCCTGAGGTGATACTCAAGACACCTCCAGTGGAGATCGCAGGCTCCACCTTCTTCTTCTGCACTTCCGCCAACGGTTTCTTCCCTTTGTCCTTCATTGCTGCAGGGGCTTCAGGCGACCCTGGTGTCTCCTCTTCCGCGTCCTCCCTTGTTGGAATTGTCAAGTCTTCATCTCTTACTTCTTCTTCTTCTTCAAAAGCCTCTTCCGGTTTGTCTTCCTCCTCCGGTTTCTCCACCATCTTGTGCAATCTCTTCTTCTTGGCACTCCTCTCTGATTCTTCTTCCACTTCCTGTGCTCCTCCAGTCAAGCTCTTCCTCAGTGGGGGACAGATTGCTGAAAAATATGTGGTTCCATGGAAGAAGATGTTGTGGCGGGTATTCTTCCTTGCCAGCTCCAATCGGAGATGCGCGTACATGATCTTGGACCAGTTGAGTCGCTCTCCATTCCAGCTCTTGTAAGCTGCAGCCAATGCGCTGTTTGATAATACCTCTGTTCCATCAAGAGCCATCAAAAGTCGAAGGTTGATAAACTTCAACCATTCCTTCCACGAAGCCTTGGCTTTCCTGATTGAATATCCGCGTTCCACCTTGGCGTCGTCCGGTTTCTCGAACACACGGCTGAGCTTAGCCTTGGTTAGCAAAGACAATCCCACCAACGTAGGTCCTATCTTCGGCAAGCTTGGACAATGCTGCTGGACGATCTCCACGTCCAAGCGAACCACTTCACCGTTGATTAAAAATTCGTCTTGTGGGCCTCGCTTGGAGCCCAGCATGAAGGCCAACACTGGCGGTAGATCCGCCTCCGACCATTGTTGCTCGATGAATTGCAGAAGACCTGCCTTCTCCAAATTCTTGCGGTTGCCCTCATACACCTTCCTTGGCAACTCCCTGAGCGGAGAAGGATCGATCTCGAAATCCTTCTTCGTCTTCCATTTTTGGCTCATCTTGACCTCTGTGTCTGCTGTTCACTTACAACCAACGCCACTCTGTGAATTTGGATTCACCATTTTGCACCTGTTTTTAGCAAGAAAACAAAGTTCTTCTCCCTGCAATGTCTACTTCGTTTGCTCAGTCTTCTTCACGCTACAAAACACTCTTAAGACATGCATCTACACTCATAGAATTTCCTTTCATCTGTGCAGGCTTATATCTGAAGATTACATGCAAAGTGGTTACAACGGTTATGCCGTTTCTTGATTTTCCTTAACAGACTCTTCTGATTTTACCCTTGTAGATAGTTATCTACTCTCAGTAAATTCTATTTATTTAATTTCACACCTTAGCAAGGTAGACCAGTTGGATTTTGCTGTCTTAAGCAACCTCTTTCACAACGAAATGGCATAATTCAACAATCCTCTGTTCTCTGTGAACTCACATTCAGAATAACTTAACGACGAACTTACCAGCAAAAGTGTGACGACTTCTTCCTCCGCTCTTGGTGACACCTCGCTTCCCGAGCACAGAGTCTCACAAAACTCACAACTTTTACAACAATTTTTCACGACACACTCTGGCTCTCAACAAATGCAAAGTGACCTCTCAACTTCTACTTCAGCGACTGAAAAATACACTTGTGAATTTTCGCTGATGAGCCATAGCCAAGTTTTCTTAACGGCTCATCAAGTTTGCCACTTGGTTTTAAGTCCCGCCCCCACTCGTCCTTATCATCACGTTTTTTCAAGTCATTGCAATGATCTTTTTGACGTGATTGATTATTGTTCCCTCGAGTGAAGAGCCCACTTTTGTCCCTTCCATGGCACTTTAGTTGATATTTCGACATGATGAGATTTCTGCACTTTATGACCACGTCGCTTCTCACAGATTTCCTACCAACTTAATCATCATTTTTATTTTCTTAATTATTTCCATTTTTCATAATTTGTATCGGCTTACTTCTGTTTTAAGGCATCTCTTTGCTTAAGTTTATTGTTGTCTCCCAACTTTACTTTTTAAGATGAACTTCAGGGACAACCCCAGACTTACTGTCTTAAGGTGTCCACTCAAGTTCTTAAGACAACTGGAGTTCTGACATCTCGTTGAATTTATTAAGACAATTCAAGTTCTTAAGTTACTTGTGCCTTTAAGACTGTTTTGAGTTCTTAAAGCAACTACAGATCTGACGTCTCTTGAGTGTTTTAAGACAGCTTGAGTTCTTTAAGACACTTGTGTTTTTAAGAGCACTTAAGTTCTTAAAACAATTGTCATGACATCACACTTATGATCTTAATTCTGTGACTTAACTTGAGATGACTTCTTAAGTACTGTTCCTTTATGCAAAATGATTTAGCTCTTAAGAATTTTTATTTTCGATTTTTATTTTTTCAACAATACCTTATGACAAGGTTTCTCTCAAGAAAGTTTTTTGTGAATGTTTTTTATGAATGATCATAAATTAACTATGACTTAAAACACAAAATTTTAAACTTTCCTTTTGCTAGTTTAGGGTCGTTCCGGACCACTTAAAAACTTTTTCTTAAGATTTTCTTTAAGTAGGGATGTAGCCCCCCTCTTTAAAAGGTAACTTGCCCTCAAGTTATATACTTTTTGAGCCTGTAGCCATTATAGCGTGTTGTATGCACATTACCTGCAAAATCTTGTAATTCCACAGAGCCATTAGGATAAGATTTAAGTATTTTGTATGGTCCAAACCATCTCATTTTAAATTTCCCTGGAAATTTCTGGAATCTACTGTCATAGAGTAAGACTAAATCATTTTCTTTTAGAGTTTTTGGTTGCAATTTACTATCATAATAAGTTCTCCTTTGTTTTTGTATAGCTTCCATATTCATGTAGGCTTGACCTCTAATTTCATCTAGACGTTCTAGATTATCTAATCTTTCTCTTAAAGATTGTTCATCATCCAATCTTTCAGAAATTGCCATGCGTAGGGAAGGTAATGCTACTTCTATCGGGAGCATAGCCTCCAATCCATACACTAATTGGAAAGGGGTTGCTTTAGTTGTAGTTTTTATTGTACTGTACATCTATATGCCCATAATGCATTATTCAACTCATAATTCCAATTAGATGCATTGCCTTGTAATGTCTTACTGATAATCTTGCAAAGAATACCATTAGACTTCTCAGTTTGTCCATTAGCTCTAGGGTGATAAGGTGACGACTTACGGTGCTTAATAAAATACTTTTGCAACATTTTCTCAATAATGTCATTGATGAAATGAGTCCCTCTAGCACTTACAATTTCTTTTGGACACCCAAACCTAGTGATGATATGTTCATAAATGAATTTTGCCACAGTGTCTGCATCATCATTCCTAGTGGCAAGGGCCTCTATCCACTTAGTCACATATTCGGTTGCAACCAAGATATAACGTTTTTGACCCTCACGACTAGGTGGTTTAATGGGACCTACAAAGTCAATTCCCCATTTCTCAAAAGGAATTTGTGCTAAAATTGGTGTTAATGGCATAGCCTTAGTGGCTGTCGGTTTACCAACTCGCTGGCAAGGATCACATTTTTTAACATAATTAGTGGCATCGGCAAAAAGTGTGGGCCACCAATAGCCTGCCCGTAATGTTTTTTGAGCGATAGCCCAACCCGCAAAGTGCCCTCCACAGACATCATCATGACATCCTACTAAAATCATTGAAACTTCACTAGGATTTATACATCGTCGAAGTACACCATCTTTACCTCGCTTATAGAGCACACCACTAATCATAGTGTATGGTAAAGATTAATGAACTAGTTTAATTTTATCTTTGCTAGTGTATTCAATAGGAAAAGTAGCCTTTGTTAAATAGTAGATGATGTCGGCATATTCTTTTGGAATTACATCAAGTACCTCCACACCGTCCTTAACAAAAAAAATGTGTGCATCTGGAAAGTTATCATCTATTGACTGTGGATTTATGGTCTCACTAAGTCGAGATAAAAAATCTGTATTTTGATGTATTTTCCCTGGTCTGATGTTAATGGTAAAATCAAACTCCTGCAATAACAAAACCCACCTTGCAATTCGACCACTTAATTGAGGCTTATTGATCATATATTTTAAGGCATCATGATTGGTATGGAAAGTGAATTTATATCCCAATAAATAATGTCTATATTTCTGAACAGAGAAGATCATGCCAAGACCTTCTCTTTCAGTTACAGAATAATTCCTTTCTGGGGCACTCAACTGTCGACTTGCAAAGTAAATTGGTCTATCATGACCTTTAGAATTTTTCTGACTTAAGACACTTCCAATTGCCATATTAGAAGCATCAACATACACTTCAAAGGATTTTGTCCAATCTCGGGGAATTAGAACAGGTGCTTTACTAAGACAACGTTTTAACTTGTTAAAAGCTTTAGTGCAATCATCTGTCCATACCCCTGGTAGTAAAGTTTGTTTTGTTAAGACATTCAAAGGTGCTGCTATAAAAGCAAACTTATAAATAAATCTTCTATAATAACCTGTTGCACCTAAAAAGCCTTTTAGTCCCGTGAGATGTTTGGGAATTTCCATTTTAATAATAATGTCTACTTTGTCTGGGTCAACCGATATTCCCTCTTTTGAAACAACATGACCTAATAATTTACCACATACAGTGGCAAACTCAGACTTAGCAGCATTTATGGAGATGCCATACTTTCTACATTGATCAAAACATTTCTTTAAATTGTAAAGGCTTGAGTCATAACCCTTTGGAATGTTGCCAGAGCATTGCACAATCCAAATGGCATGACATTATATGCAAAAGTCCCCCAGTCCGTAGTGAAGGTGGTCAATGGTTTATCTTCTGGGGCAATCTGCACTTGATTATAACCCGAGAATCCATCAAGGAAAGAATAACACTCATGACCCACTACACCATCTAGAACTGCATCAGAAAAATGGTAAATGGCACGAAATCTTTCTTAGTGGCTTTGTTCAACTGTCTAAAATCCTGACAAATACGGATCTTACGATTCTTTTTAGGTACTATGACAATAGGTGACACCCACTCATTAAATGGCACGGGATAAATGAAATTACACTCCAGTAATTTATCAATTTCCTCTTTGACCATGAGAGAATACTTTGGGTTCATCCTATATTGCCTTTGCCTAACAGGTTTAGCATCCGCTTCTAGGATAATTCGATGTTGAGAAATATCAGGAGGTATGCCTTTCAAGTCTTTATAAGTCCAAGCAAAGGCATCTTTCTCCTTCTTAAAGAATTCCAACCATTCTTCATATTCTTTAGAACTTAATTTATCATATATTTTAATAGGCTTAGGATCTTCCGTAGTGCCTAAATTTATTTCTACAGTATTTTTTACTAAAGGTCGAACAATTGTTGTTTTCTTATCACCTAGCAACTCATCCGAGTCTGACACATAAGGAATTTCCTTATCTGACTCTCTCTCAGTAGTAATGTTAAAAATAGGAGCATTTTGCCATGCTTCAATAGCTGCATCCGAGTCATCAACTTAATTGGGAGGGACGAAATACTCTCCAGGACCTAAGCCTTTAAACATAGGCATATCCTGGACAACATTAGTGTCTTCAAGCTCAGATTCTGAATTGGGATCAGTAGTCCAATCCGAGGCATCATCTTGAGTCTCACCATGATAGTTTGCAGGGAACATAGGAAGAATAATTTTACTTTCGCCCTTTCCAATTGTCAAAGTTCCCTTGCCCCAATCATCCTTGGCTTTAGCTAATGACAACCAAGGTCTGCCAAGGAGAATAGGATATGTGGAAATAGACTCACTCACCTTAAAGACAATATAGTCAATTTTATAATCAATTCCACCAATTATTGTATTTAATTGTATCAATTTTCCCAAAGGTTTAACTCTACTTTGATCGGCCATTCGTAAAATAATGGGAGTAGGCGCTAAGTTAGTTATGCCTAACTCTTCCATAGTATCAACACTCATAAGGTTGACACTGCTCCCACTATCAATTTGGACTCCATCAATTAAAGTTCCATCTATAATTACATCGACTGTAGGTGCACCTGGATCTAGAGAGATATCATGAACGTTCACAATTTCGGATTGAGATTTACTTGTTTCCTTATTTATTTTTTCTTTAGTTTTTTTTACATTGTCCTCCTCTTGTATTTTTGTTCTCTTTCTAATTAGAGAAGATGTTAATTCATTCTTACAATAAGGTGACAATGCAAGTAATTGTCTCAAAGAAATTTGAGGTTGTAATCTATCTAAATCTGTGAGAATATCATATGGATGCATACCCACTGCTAATCTCATAATTCTATTATGTTTTCTCTTTTTTAAAGACATAGATGATTCCTTTACTATCATTTTTGAAGGCTTATAAAAAGTAGGTTGTTCCAACGGTTTCATGGAAGTATTTATTTTTTCCACATTTGGAATTATAGGTACAATTTTTTTTGGCAAAGGAGTTGTTATAGGTACTTGAGTAGGATTTTTCCGAGAATCACTACTTGTCATCTCTATTATTTGTGGTGATGGTTTAAAAATTTCTGGTCTTTTTAGTATAGTTGGCATGTCTCTAGCAAGCACATGATTAAGTTTTACTTTGCCATAATCACTCTCTGAACTACTAACATGTTCTTTTTCAAGGGCCTTCTTGGCTTGTGATCTCGTGATAAAGACATCTTGAGGTGTATCAATTGCCATATAATTTACATTTCTAGTATTGGAAGACTCTACTTCTTGAATTTGAACTTGTTTCCTATTATTAGGAAACTCAGTAATTATGGATGTGCAAAAGGTAGAAACATGCCCCGTTTGCCCGCATCTTCCACATAAGGGATTAAAACCAACTTGTTGACGTGCATTTGTGCATTCCCTAGAATAATGACCTGGCTCTCCACATCTGTAACATACTACTTTGTTTCTATCTTGGTTAGGTCCTCTCCAAACTTGGTGTTGACTATAACTATTATTTCCTCTCGACTGGTTATTATTGTTTCCTGGCCTGGTGAAAGGTTGTTTGGATGTAATTCTATAAGGTTTTTTTTTGTTATTATTTTGAATAGGTTGCTCTTGTACTAGGGCCTTAACTTCCTTGATATTTCTACAAGTAGTTATATCATAGCCTTTTGCACCGCAATAAGCACATTTAAACTTAGGTGTTCCTCCTATAGGATATTTATATTCGGTGGTCAGGTGGCCAAGTGTCCATGTCCCTTACAATTACTACACCAAATATTAGTTCGTTGATTAGTAGCCTTAGGTCTCTTATTTCTACCTTCATTAACTTGGACTGACAAATCTCTAAATTATTTTTGTAAGGCTTGTAGCTCATTTTCCTCATGACTTGGAGGCATCAACGCAAGTTGTTACTCTCTAGGATGAGGTGGTCCTTGTATAGTTAATTGGGGTTGACTAGATATTGACCTAGGATAATAATCTCTTCCACTAGTATCCATCCCATATTGAGTAGTTACAGGCAAAAGATATGGATCCTAATATGGAATCCTTTTTGTCTGTAACAACATACTAGATCGCTGCATAGCAGCTTCCCAATTTCTAGCAGCTTCATATGCTGCATTTAAATTTGTTGGTTGGAAAGTATGACTTGGTATATACACATGGGATCTAATAAACCTCTGGTAAAGGTATTAGTGATCCATGCTTCTCGCATATTATGATCTCGCCACCTATTCAATAAGTTTCTAAGCCGAGTATAATATCCGGCTATAGTTTCAATGGGATACATTTGAAAACTTTGCAACTGATCTTGCAAAGTATTATGATAAGACTGGGGTCTAAACCTGGTCAAAAAGGCTTCTTTTAAAGCATCTCACTTTGTTGGCTGAGGACCTAATGCTGCATACCACCGCTGAGCTTCCCCTAGTAAATTACAAGGAAAACTAGTGATATACTTATCAATTGCTAAATTATTAGCTATTGCCACTACTTGAAATCTTTTCAAGTAGGAATCTCGATCTTCTCCCAAATCACCATAGAAATTGATTGAATATGGAAAATGGAGCTATATTAAGCATCCTATGATGCGCCATAGCAAGGGGATTAACCAAAGGATTGTCAGAAGTAGGAAGGGTTGAAGGTGGTGAGGATAATGAGGACCTGCTAGAGGTAGAATTAGTAGAAGAAGAGTCAAAAGGAGAAGCCCTCCCAGAAGTATGTGAGGAATGTCCAGCTGGACTCTCTTCTCTTACTGGTGGTTCTGAGTGTTTTTCTTCTTTACTTTCACTATTAAATAAACTTTCACCTTCTTTAGGCTTACTTTGCTCACCTACATCTAACTTTTCCTCTTTAATAGGATTATACTTAAATTCCTCTCTTTCCACACTAGATTGATCAATCTCTTCTTGTATGTCAAAGTTTAAAGTGGTAGACCCTAAGAATTTGGCTAAAAGCTTCTAATAATTCCTTACGAAACTTATGTTTTTCTTCTTCATTCTCTAATGGTCTGTCATTTTGAAAATGGTCAATAGATTCTTTTGCTTCACTGTGAGTAAATATTGGTGTTTCCAATTTTGACTCAAATTTTTGGGCAAAAGGACTTGGATAGGGAGTCTCAAAGTTTGTTTGGTTTGAGGAGTTACCTACTTCGTAGATACGTTTTATTGTTAAAGAATGGGGTATGGAGGTTCTAAACAATTGTTCCAACTCATCAAGTTGTTGATCATTAATGTTAGGTTTTTCATCCACTTCTCCCTCTTTTGAGGATTCCTCCTTTTCCAAGGAAGTAGACCAAACTTTCTCGCTTTGGGTCTCCCAATCTTCTTCTTCTGGACTACTTGAACAACAAGAGTGAGTGGTATATTTTTTATCTTTTCTTTTTCCTACATATTCTTTTCTATGATTTTTTAAGGCTGCGAGTACCAACTCTTCTGGGGTAAACTGTGCTGTCTTTGTTTCTGACTGAGGAGAATTTGGAGGATCGGGTAGTGTTTTATATGTTTTCTCCCTTTTAGTTTGTCTCAATGCCTTTTCTAAGGCTATTTCTATTTCCTCATCTAGTTTGAAGGGAGAAGAGTTATAACAGTGTTAAAGGTAGGATTATATACTCCTAACATTATGGTTGGTTGTTTACTCTCTACCCTTTTTTTATAACGCTGAGCTCTCTCAATTTTTTATTTTTCTCTTTTCTCTTTGTCTTTTCCTGACATTAGTAATCCCCATAGATTTTTTATTTTTATCCTTATTTTGAATTTATCTTTTAGATCTTTTTAATTCAAGCAAAGATAAATCGCTTCCTCTGTAAGATTCATTCCCTCAACTTCCTATGCAATGTTTCGTGGATACTTATACATAGTTAACAAGGCTTCCATTTCATTTTCTCCCAACCATTCACTGGCTATATCTATCAAAAGGTCGATCTCATTTTCGGCCATTTTCAAATATTTCCCATCATAAGAACCTATACGGTGATATGCACAAATTGTAGTGATTAATCTTCTAATTATTTTTCCACCATTAACTGGGGTACATAAAGGATTACTTTCTTGGTTCATTTTGTCATTGGGGTACTTGTTTGGTATTTCAAGAAATTATAAAGAATTTTAACTTCAACAAAGGTGGAGAGCCTCCATAGATAGGTTTAATTCCTTTTCTTTATTTATGGGGTAACCCAAATATGCCAACAATTCCCCTATCTCAAGTTTACACAACCACTCTTTTGCCTGTTCAATTAATCTCTCTATTTCAATTTCTATTATATCCGAATATTTCCTATCCTGACTGATAAAAGTTTCATAATAAGCTATTCTTGCATACAAGAATTTAAGGGATTTATTTCTTTCACTTTTAGAATCTTGGCGTTCAATTTTTCTCATTTGTTCCATTCAGGTAACAATAGTGACGCCAATCAGTCAGTGTAAATGGTTCTATCTTAAATTCTCGTAACAATGGTTCTATTATTAGTTTTCTTGGATAATTGAATTTTTGTAAGAAAATATTGATGATTTTTTTCCTATTAATGGAATGTTGGTTGTTTTCTTTAATGCGTTCTATTTCTGTCCCCGAAAGTCTAAATAATTTACCCTCATTGTATTGAATTTTAGAATAAATTATTAATAATCTTTTCAACCTTGTTCGTTGTTCCTTGAAAGTCTCATTTGAGGAACTCATTGTTTAGACACATAATAAATCAAAGGCTACACTAACGAGAACTTCTAGATCTTTAGATAAGAAGTCGGGAAAGAATACTTTGCTTTCTAAGTTTTGTTTACTATAAACAAAGATACAAGTGTCCTGATTAAACTTGTATCCGTTCCAAGCCCCTATACCTCTAGAAATTAATGGTTGTGTTTGAAGTTTCAATCTACCATATTGAGCAAAAAGGTAGTGTAGTTGATATTTTAAATATAAAGTCTTTTTTTTGACAATTACTTCATTAAAACCCTCACCCTTATTCCACACTTTGTTTAAAGTTTATTGTTTAATTTCTAAGGTAGTTGTTCAAATTTTTCATTAAATGATTGATCAATTTTTGGGTGAGCCCCATAAAATTGAAATCCTTGTCCGTAATACGCACCTCCATAGACACGATAAAGGGCGCTAAATAAATGTGGACCGCTAAAGAAGTCACTCAAAGCTTCTTCACAAACCTCCCATGGAAAAGTAGACATGACGTAACAACATGTCTTCACTCTTTACTATAAGTTTTTTTTTTTTTTTAAATTTGAATTTTAACAAAAATTAAATAATTTTTTCAATAATTCCAAAGTTTATAACTTCACACAAAACTAAATGCCATGATAGTTTACTTAAATAACTAACTTAAGTTTCACAGCTTTCCTAAATTAAAAAATACTTAAAAACTTGACGGTACCATCCCCAGCATGGTCGCCAAAAAAATGTAGAGTGATTTTTTACCACTCTAGGAAAACACCTAAGTATACCCACCTCTCATAGGATTCGTTACGGGGATGATCATACGCCTAGTTTTAAGTAATTGAAGATTAATTGTGTTGTTAAAGCTATCTTTTTGGTGAATTCTTAAGGTTATCTATCTATTTTTAGGAAATTAGGGCTGTTAGCATCACTCTTAAGGGATCCACAAACAAAGTCTAAACCCCAAGGATCTCTCGTATCTTAAGAAGGTACATTAGTCCTTTTAAGATTGTGCTTATGCTACTAATTCTTTAAACACTTGCCACACTGGGCTAATGGAAGTTTCCATTGAGTCTCATTGCATTGGTTCTTTAATTACAGTCTTTAAGAACTCAAATTCTTACCTCATGCAAAATTGCTCCACTTTTCACGTCCGTCCACTCGGTCCACGTGATCACATTCTTAAGACAAGGGTTAGTCTCAAAAATCACATACACAAGTCAACTTAAGTCTTAAGGAGTTTCAGCTCTTAAGCCTCCACTTAAGTTCACATATCCCCCTTAATTCTTAAAGACTACGGTGTTCTACACTTACTCGTACCACTTAGTTCTTAAGATCTCTGGCTAGTTCTTAAGACTTCATTCTCGGTTGTCTCGATGTTCTTAAGGACACAGACTCTGGTCCTTAGTTCTTAAGCACTCACTTACTCACTTAGGCCTGATTCTTAAGAACCTGCACTATCTAGACCAATTCAGCCCTACAGTGTTCTTAAGTTTCTGTCTTGAGACTTCCAGAACCGGGAGTGCATCTCACTAAATGCAAATGTTGTCCCGTATTTTCACTCACACAAACCTTTAAGTCCAAGCCCTTAAACTTAAGGGTCTACTGGTACTTAAGATCTCAACCTTCATAAACTTATGTATCCAAACTTGGACTTACGGTTCTTAAGTTTCTATGTTTTCTTCTTAAGTCTTTCTTTGGGATTTGTTCCTTATTTTCTCTCTTATGATAGATTCTTTTATACTCACAACTTAGCCTACCTTAGAGAATCCCTTCTATTAAGGCTAGACTTAATGCTAATTTTTTTGTATGCATAATATGACACTCTTGCCATGCATCAAGGTATGCCACTCTTGATGTTTATTGCATAAATTGCATTAATATGAATAAGATCTCCACTCTTATCCTTATGATGCTCAAGTTATGCTCACTCACACTTGAGATCTTCTTAAGTACTTATGCATTACATATCTTATGCACTAAGTCACTTAATTTCACATTATCTCCATTAATCTTCCACTCATGATTAATGCTCCAACACACACACACAAAGTCACACCCACGACCTTAGTAGTTAGGGTATTTCCCTAACTTATTCCATGAAGTATAAATATACAATGCATTCATACATAGGAATTTTATCCGCAATTAATACCTAATGCATGCACTTGCATTTACAACACACAATGTCAAGTTTATTCAATGAAGTTCACATATTATTGCAATTATACATGACTCAAGTCACACACAAGACTCTACACATGCAAATTCAATAACAATTATATATTCATATATAAAATTAAATACTCTTACAACATTAAGAGCCATCAACTAGCTTTTTCACCTAAAGCTAGGGCTCACTCCAATCTTTCTCCAAGGAATTTCTAT
Source organism: Bryoerythrophyllum caledonicum (assembly GCA_963971425.1). Taxonomy (NCBI): domain Eukaryota; kingdom Viridiplantae; phylum Streptophyta; class Bryopsida; order Pottiales; family Pottiaceae; genus Bryoerythrophyllum; species Bryoerythrophyllum caledonicum. The sequence continues at coordinate 21,689,982 of OZ020514.1, forward strand.
GGTAATGGCCAAGAATGCTAAAAATTCAAGCTAGTCATTCTACTCAACATCCAAGAGGTACACCTCTTGGCAAGAGATTTTCCCTATTATTAACCATTAAGATTAATTCCACTAAATCTTCACATCTTTTCATATCTAATCATGGAAAGGTGCACCCTATCCAAAGGGTATGAGTTCAACCCTTTTCCCATTATTTCCTATTTCTTGGATATGAATAGGTACTTTCCAATTAATTAAGTACTTAGTGTAAAATTAATCATTAATTTTTTAATTCTTCATATATCTACAACCCTTTTTACATTTAATTTTTGGAAAAAAACTATTTACGTCATTTTGGCTCTACTGTCATGATCTCTAATCTTCTGAACGCAAACTTTTGGTCTCCGCAATCTTGTGATCAACGTGCAAACCTGCCCTCGCGGTACGCTTCTCCTCGCCGCAATATTCCTCTTGCTCCAAGCTTCTGTTGGAGTTTAGTGTTGCTCGTAGTTATTACGATATTGTAAATAGGCTTGTAGTAAGGTAGAGTTGAGGGAAAAGTAAATGGGGAGAAAATGGAAAGGGATAAATTGACACGTGGCATGGCCAAAGAGATAGGACGAGCCGATGTGTCTTGCATGGGATATGCAATTCACGTGGGCGGTTGCATGAAGTTAGTGCGCTATGTGTCCCATGCATTAGTAGGCAAGGGACATATTGATGGACGCATGAAGTTGGACCGCCATGTGTCCGATGTGTTGGCAAGAAGGGATGCAACCACCTATCGTATAAGTAAAGGCCTTTGAGAAAAGGCAACATCTCACTCCAAGCATTGTTGGTACTACCTTGTATGTGTATTCTTGTTTGAGCAACCATCTCTGTACTTCTTCTAATTTCAATAGGTTATGGGCCTGCTTCTGTGAGTTGCAAGGGGAGAGTTTGTGTTGTAAGGTTGTTTGGAGGCGATCTTTAGAATCTCTGAGCATTGGAGGTGCAAAGGGGCTGATTTGGAGCTTGGAGGTGCACAAGTGGCTTGTTTGGAGCTTGGAGGTGCACAAGTTGCTTGATATGGTGCATTGAAGGAGATTCGCACGGCACAAGGAATGTGTGAGGGCTACGGTGGTGTACATTGAAGAGTTTGGACCTTGTAAGTGTTCAATCTCATTGGATGTGTAAGTTGGCTCTTAGAAGGTGCTGATTTGAGAGATTGAGGTGCCTACGTGCACATTGGAGTCTAGGAGTAGCTCGTTGAAGTGATTGATGTCCATTTCTTGCATGTATGAGCATAGAAGGGGCTAATGTCGTTGAGTGAGGTGCAAAGGTTTCTATTTGGGTCTAGAAGAGTAGACTTGAGTGTATGAGTTGTACCTTTGCACATTTGGGCTTGGAAAGGACTCATTTGATTGGTTAGAGTGTGTACATGCACCTTGAAGCCTAGAAAGGGCCAAAGTGAGTGATTGAGGTGCATTAGTGCACATTAGAAGCGGAGAGGGGCTGATCTAAGCCATTTGAGTGTAAACATGGCTACCTTTGAGAGTGAGAGTGCTCGGGTAGTTGACAAGTTCAACGGAAACAACTTCAACCTTTGGAAGTTGAAAATGGAGATGGTGTTGGAGTCCATGGACCTTTGGGAGATTGTGGAAGGCTCCGAAGAAACGCCACCAATAGACGATGATCCAAAGGTGTTGAAGGACTACAATCAACGTATAAAGAAGGCCATGTCCGTCATTGGACTTAATTCGGTGGACAACCAACTTGCCCACATCAAGAGTTGCAAAGGACCAGCGGAAGCATGGAAGACATTGTGCAACATCCACGAAACGAAGAGTTTGTCCAACATACTTTTCATTCGCCGCAAGTTCTTCACCATCAAGATGCAAGAAGGTGACGACTTGTTGACCCACATTAACCAAGTGAAGGCACTTGCAGATCAACTCACTTGCTTGGAAGTCCTCGTGAGAGATGATAATGTGGTCATGATGTTGCTCGAGAGCTTGCCACCTTTATTTGAGAACTTGATCACCTCGTTGGAGACCTTGCGCATGAAGGACCTCACCATGGAGTTTGTGGTTGCGCGGATGATGCACGAAGTGTCCAAGCGTAAAAAGAAGGAGGCACATGGCGATGATGCGGCCTTGGTATCAAGGCAAAACAAGTTGGGCAATTCATATTCGCATGGTGAGCCCAAGGTGTGTTACAATTGTTGTAAACCGGGCCATTTTGCAAGAAATTGTTTCAAGCCAAAGAAAGGGAAGAGCGACAATGCAAATCAAGCAAAGGAGAAGGAGAATGCCAACCATGTGAAAGAGGACAATGGCTATGCATTCACAAGTCAAGATGGACCACATTCGAAGTCCATGTACAGTGGATCTTGGATTTGGGTGCCACAAAACACATGACTCCTCATAGGGAGGCATTTGAGACGTATCAGGTAATACCATCACGTAACGTTCATTTGGGTGATGATAGTGTTGTGGACGCCATTGGATTAGGTGCCATTGTTGTGGAAGTGCTTGTGAGGGGCCAATGAAAGAGGTTGACTATCAAGGACGTTCTCCACGTGCCCAAGTTGCAAACAAATTTTCTCTCGGTGAGCAAGCTTGTATCAAATGGTATGAAGGTTCAATTGAATGTCAACGGGTGTACTATGAGAGCTCCAAATGGAGATGTACTTGCGGTTGCACCTCGAGAAGACAACTTGTACCAAGTGGCGTTCATGAAGGTGTATGCGGCGGGCGCGGTGAATATTGCTCAATCATCAACGAAGAATGGTGAAATAGAGCTTTGGCATCGTCGACTTGGCCATTTGAATGTGAGAAGTGTCAAATTGCTTGAAAGCATGGTAAGTGGCATGAACCTTGGTAAAGATGAATGAACTATGCCATTTTGTGAAGGGTGTGTGCATGGCAAGCATCATAAGACTCCATTTCCAAAGGATGGTGGCACACGTGCATCAAAGCCTTTGGAGATCGTCCATTTGGATGTGTGCGGCCCCATGAGGACGACGTCCATAGGTGGTGGAAGGTACTTTGTAACCTTTATAATGACTTTTCAAGAAAGGTGTGGTTGTATACGTTGAAGACAAAGGAGGAGTGCCTTGAGAAGTTCAAGGAGTTCAAGGCGCTTGCAGAGAATCAATCCGGGCACAAGATCGAGGTTTTTCGATCGGACAATTGTGGAGAGTTCATCTCCAAGGCATTTCAAGGCTACTTGAAGCATCACGGCATCAAAAGGCATCTTTCAACACCATACACACCGGAGCAAAATGGAGTGGCGGAGCGTGCCAACCTTACCATAGTGGAGATGGCAAGGAGCATGATCCAAGCTCAAGGCCTCAAGCTTGAGTTTTGGGCGGAAGCGGTGACTAATGCGGTGTACATTCGCAATCGGTGCCCCACAAGGGCTCTTGTCACCATCACACCGCAAGAGGGTTGGAACGGCCGCAAGCCATGTCTTGCATACATACGTGTGTTTGGATGTATTGCTTATGCGATGGTGCCAGATGCAAAGCGGGGTAAGCCCCATGCAAAAGGTACAAAGTGTTTGTTTCTTGGATATTGCAAGGGCACCAAGGCATATCGCCTTATGTGTGTTGAGACAAAAAAGATCATTCGAAGTCGTGATGTGGTGTTTATTGAAGATAGCACAAGTGTTAATCATGGTTTGAAGATGAGTCCAAGTGGGAGTTGTGAGTTGCCTCCGTTGGTTGTGGTGGACGAATCTTCCAAACCAAGTTCCTCGAATGATAGTGAGGATGGTGATTCCAAGGAAGAGGAGAAGGTGGATGACGATGCAAGCTTGGCGCCATCACCATTACCATCTTCAAGCGGTGAGGAGGCAAGTGGGAGCACTCGAGGGTCTCGATATCCACAAAGAGAACAGCGGCCACCTGGAGAGTGGTGGATGAGCCACATCTTGCCGAAACAAAAAGTGGAGCAAACTCAAGAAGTCATTGTATGGACTCAAGCAATCACCAAGAGCACGGTACTAACGCATCGACTCATTTTTCACCAAGGAGGGCTTTACAAGGAGCAAAGCAGATCACTCATTGTATATCAAGAAAACGGGTCAGTACTTATTGATAGTGCTCATCTATGTAGATGACTTGATCATCTTGGCTAGCCTTCCGGCAAAGTTGACATGGCTCAAGGGCAAGCTCGACACGGAGTTTGACATGACCGATCTTGGTGAGTTGAAGTATTGTCTCGGTGTGGAATTTGTGAGGGACCGCAAGGCACGCACCATCACCATGAGTCAGAGGAAGTACATTGAGGAGGTGCTCAAGCGTTTCAACATGGAGGAGAGCAAACCCATTGGTACTTCACTTGATGTAAATGTCAAGTTAATGAAGCTCTCGGAGGAAGAGTTTGAGGCCATTCAAAGTGAGATGGATGGCGTGCCATACAAAAGTGGAGTTGGATCATTGATGTACGCCATGGTGGCCACACGGGCCGACCTTGCTTTTGCAGTGAGCATGGTGAGCCAATTCATGTCAAGGGCCGGTCCTTCTCATTGGAGTGCGGTGAAGCGCATCATGCGGTACTTGCAAGGTACCATGGAGGACAAGCTATGTCTTGGTGGTAAGGACATTGCTTTGAGGATATACTACGATACGGATTGGGCAGGAGACACCAACAAGCGTCGTTCGACAACGAGATATGTGTTCTTTATTGGCGTTGGTGCCATCTCGTGGAATTGCAAGAGGCAACCAACCATTGCGTTGTCCACGACAGAGGCGGAGTACATGGCAACTAGCCAAAGTACGAAGGAGGCCATTTGACTTCGTAAACTTTTGGCGGATGTTGGCTTTGTTCAACAAGGAGCAACAACCATTATGTGTGACAATCAAGGGTGCATTGCGCTTGCAAAGAACCCCACACACCACTCACACACGAAGCACATCAATGTGCAACACCACTTCATTCACGAGAAGTTGGAGAGTGGTGAAATAAGCTTGAAGTATTGTCCAACGGAGGACATGGTAGCGGATGTGTTGACAAAGGCACTTGCAAAAGAGCGGCATTAACGGTTGACGAAGGCAATGGGATTGCGAGAAGGTAACTACTCGCAAAGTGGGAGTGTTGGAGTTTAGTGTTGCTCGTAGTTATCACGATATTGTAAATAGGCTTGTATTAAGGTAGAGTTGAGGGAAAAGTAAATGGGGAGAAAATGGAGAGGGGTAAATTGACACGTGGCATGGCCAAAGAGATAGGACGAGTCCATGTGTCTTGCATGGGATATGCAAAGACACGTGGGCGGTTGCATGAAGTTAGTGCGCCATGTGTCCCATGCATTAGTTGGTAAGGGACATATGGATGGACGCATGAAGTCGGACCGCCATGGATCCCATGCATTAGTTGGCAAGTGACACATGGATGGACACATGAAGTTGGACCGCCATGTGTCCGATGTGTTGGCAAGAAGGGATGCAACCACCTATAGTATAAGTAAAGGCCTTTGAGAGAAGGCAACATCTCACTCCAAGCATTGTTGGTACTACCTTGTGTGTGTACTCTTGTTTGAGCAATCATCTCTCTACTTCTTCTAACTTCAATACCTTCATCGTGACGAAGTCTTCTCGCCACTTTCATCTTCTGTTTCCAGCAATCCTCTTGATGTTCCTCTCTACGCGGCGCACCGGACAACGCCGTGATCCTATGCATAGAGCGTTGTTATTTGTGCGGCGCTCCTGAAGGTGCCTCGCTCCGCTCTTCTGCCTGCCACCTTGACGACTCCCTGAGCATGCCCCCCCGCCGAACCGCACGAACCCTCATGAACTCTCCGCGGTCAGGCTCCACTTTGGGTATCCCATGTATCGCGCACGACCAACTCCCAAACAGAAGCTGGGTGACCAGTGGAAGAGTAGTAGTTTGACGTCGAGTCATTATCTACACAACAATAGGCGGCCGACAAATTGGGTGTGACGGCTCATTATCAAGTCTCCACTTCCAAGTAATCAATAAGAAAAGTTGTCATTAAGTCCACAATGTCTGATCAACCATCATTGCGGGTTATATAAAATTATTCGAATTTCTAGAGAAGCAAAAAATTAAATTATTTGATTTTAAGGAATTTTATTATTTTCGTATTTGTATATTCTGAATATTGTGAAGTAAATATACAGTGTTGCAATATCGTGACATTACTGTGAAATTGAACTCTGAATATGCAAAAGTTGTTGTGCAATGTTCACATTGCACAGTTTTTGCAAATATATAAACCTCTAGAAATCTACATTAATCCCTAAATGAAAAATGTCCCAAGGTGCGCTTTTGAAATCCTAAGCACATACCTATGGTTGCAATTTATATTTACAATTCTTGAAATTTTGTACAAAGTTGGAAGTAGATAAGAGCTAGACATGAACATAATTTTTATTCTCATCGAACCTATGGAAAAAGAGTTGAGCCAACTTAACCCCTAAAGGACCAAAGTGTCATAACATGACAGTTTGGAGGTTTGGCCAAGTTCTATGGTGTGAATCTTGAAAATTCGTCTTTGAAATTTTCATAGTAGATGCTCATTACTAAAACCTTGATGGAATTTATTTTTTTACTAAATCCAACATTTGTTGAAAAAGTTATAGGGTTTTAAATTTCAAATGGGGATAGTAAGCATTTCAGGCACCTCCTAAATCTTTTGCTAGGACAATCTATTGAATGTGAGATGCTCGATTCTAGCAAATAATATCAATTCATTTCATATTGTCAAAAAAATTCTTGTCTTTAGTGAAAACTAGTATATTAACCCAAGTCAAACATTTTTACACATTGTCACATATTGTTGGGCAAGGTACTTGAAAAATTGTAGTGAATGAAATCATCGGTTTTTACTACTTCAAACATTATAACCTTTCAATCTCTGCAATTGAAGTTTCTGTAATTTTGTAGGTATGTTATTTAATAAGTCTTATTTGAGATCCTACAATTAAAAATAGAAATAAAAGTTTTGGTTTTCTTTCTTAATAATTGCACTAAAACATAATAAAATTGAAGTGTTTTTTTGGTTTGAAATTGGCTTGGTAATTTAGAAGTTAAAGTGTTATTTTTCACTAACAAGATGAAATGTTTTTTAACAATTTGAAAGGGAATAATTTTACTGCCTCGAATTGAAAATCTCGCATTTAGTAGAAGTGTTTTAATGATAGTTTTTGGAGATCCTCAAAGTGCTTGCACTCAAGAAGTTTTTCATTAACTACTACAAGCCGAAGGCATTTTCACACCAAAAACACTACAAAACTACTTGTTCTGGCAATGAGTAAGGATGAATACAAAAATTGTTATTTCTACCAAAAAGCATAGGATCTTCACAAAATTTTAGAAACTTTGAGTGCACGGATTGAAAGATTATAGTGTTTGCAATAGAGAAATGGTTCATTTCTTCCCTAGTTTGAGTGGATCAGCAAATTTTGACCTCAAATGGTATTCAGTGTTTGCACTACAAAAGGTCTAAATTCATAACTGCCATATTATACATGATATTAGTTCCTTGCACACCAATTTCTAGTGGAAAAAAAAGGTGTAGCATATTAAAAAAATGTGTAAGGAGTGGAGGTTTAAAAATCGTCACTTCACGTTTTATTTTTTTGTGAACTTAATAAGTTTAAGGATGATAATTTGAGTGGTCAACATGAAGGTTTACAACACGTATTGCTGTGAAAATAACAAAAAGTAAACATATAAAAATATGTAAGTTTTACATGGAAATGAAGAATTTTTTTAAGTACCTTGCATGCCTAACTTAACTACATTTGGACTTTGCAAAGTTCAAAAATAAAGATGAAGCTTTTGTTGATTATAAATATATGCATCTGAAGAAATTATTGAAAAGGCTAACTGAACCAATTTGGATCGCATCATCTAGAAATCTCCGACTAAATGTTGTGAAAACAATTGAAGCTCAACATTGCAAATCACGCAATATATGAAACTAGATGTTGTGAGTTAAACATATACAACAAGATTGAAATGCACATACTTGCGATTGAAAACATGATAACGTGATTAAGTAAACATATGCATAATACTTATCACATGATATCAAGAATCAAATGATAGAATGTAAATCTTCGCGCAAGAGGTTCTCTTCAAGTAGGATCTATAAACTTGGTTTACGTCGCTCCTTCCAATGAACAGTAGTACGTCTTATGGAATTACACAATGTAAAATATCATAGTCTGGAGCGTTGCAGGTCTCTGAAAGGCATTGCTGCGATCCAGAGATATCTGGTTGGAAGGAATTTAGTGGGTTGACAACGATCACTTGGTTGATGTTCATAATGGGCTCCTATCATCTGCCATTTTCTATTGGACGGTCCGCTAGTGAGTCCAGACCACCGTATTGTAGTCTTAGAGAATCTCATTGTTTAATAATTGCCTCAGTGTCTTCCAAAAAATCATTGAGCACCGTCACTCCAACGTAGACTTCATCCAACCATTTCTTGTGGAAATCTTCCATTTCGAGTGCGGTCATGATCCATCAAAAAGACTACCATAGCCCCGGTCCGTCGTACTGTAACACTGCAAGTCCCACCAACAAGGTTGTCTATAGTAACATCGTGACAACGTTGTATTGTCATGTTGTGTCATGTCAAGTGAGACCCTCTTGTCACGACAAAATACGTTCAACGTAGGGTCTTTACCCCTATGGAGGGTAACTTAGTAATTTCGTTGACAATGTGGCCGTCATAAGTGGCAAAGACATCTTAGGTATACATGGTGGCTTTTACCTTGAATGATGAATTGTTTACTTCAATTGGTTAATTTTAGCTTAGAGCACTGTAGACTTGTATGTGTAAGGCAATTTAGAGCGAACAACAGCAGACAAGTGCGGCCATGCATAGAAGTAGAAGGGCGGACTCGAGCAAACATGAGCGGAAGGTGGCAGACAAGCAAACAAGCGGACTTTGGCGGAAAGGAGCGGACAAACGGGGAAGATAACAAATGGGTGGATTGGCAGATCGAAGCGGAAGCTGACGGACTAGGGGACGGTGGCGGAAGGACAAAAGAAGCTCCGCGGACGTCGACGAAATACATTGGACGGATGCGCATAGGGAAAAAGTGGCGGGCGGATGGATAAGAGCGGACAAGAGCGCAAGCGAACAACGGACGGTGCGGATGATGGCGGACTAGAGGATAGCCCGGAGGGCAGTCGGTTGCGGAAGGGAGATTGTAGCATCAAGGCGTACAATGGTGGACATTGGTGGATAATGGCGGACATGAGCGGGCAATGACGGACAAGCGGAGAGCGGACGATGCGGAATATGGCAAATGTGACTGTGAGGACAATAGCCAAAGGATGCAGAGGGTGAGTGACATGCGGAAAGCGGATGATGGCGTGTAGGACTATGCTGACGGTGGCGAAAGAATGTTGACATCGGATGGCCCCTACAAAGTATAAAATGGAGAGACTCTCATGTGCACATCACTTTTTGTAAAATCAGGCCGCCCTATTGCACTTGTCTCCATGTTGACGGCGAGTGTACAAAGTGTCCAACATGGAATCCCTTCTGATGTCTTAAAATTTTGAAGGGAGAATTTAGGTCTTCAAAGGCAAGAGAACATATACAAGAAGATGTCAAAGATTTGAACAATTTCATTCTCTACTTCAAGTTTATATTAACCAAGCAACACTAATTTGAAGTATTTGCTTGGGAAGTAGCATCACACTATTGTGAAGTGCAAAAAGCATTAGAATTATTTAGAATAGCCAATATTATAGAATTCAAATGTTTTGATAGAGTTGTTTGAGGTTTAGAATAATTTACAAAAATGAATTGCAGTGGTGGAGGAAGTGAAGGCGATGGCAATAGGAGGCCAACATTGCCAATTGCAGAAGACAGCGCTAAAAAGAAGGCAAAAAAGGCTGCTAATTTAGAGGAGGAAAATAATGAGAATCATGCTCTTCAAGTCTATGCTAGATGGGAATATGTAGCTGAGCCTTGGACATGCACGCATGTAATGAAGTATGTTAATTTTTTGCATCTCGATCGATGATGGCCTATGGAGTGGCACGCAAAGCATTGCCATGCAAGAGGTGTTACATATTGTGACATCATTGATCCAACAATGAAGTGGAGGTTTCTCAAGATTTGACATGCAATTTAAATCAAGCCGAGGTGGTCAAAAAATGCTACTCCCAAGAAAATTGCAACGATGGTGCTTGCGGAATGGATGTTGACGAAGAGAGTGGATTGATCAACAATACACATCAGAATGAGATGTTGGCTCAATATTGGAACCTTTGGACCTACACTCTCAGTGAGGAATCTAAGAGATATTCCTAGATACCTTCCTACAACATGGTTTTTAAACAACACTTCCCTCTTGTACAATCCAGACGGAGAATTAGTGCCTGATAATCCAACTACAGCGCACGCACAATTATCATTGACAATGAGGGTAGTCTAATGCTACACAAATGGCAAGTCTATGCCACTATCATCGCCCTTGGCAATCAAATTTGGTACTAAGATTGAGGCATCATAATTTCCAACGGCCGGTATCTCACAAAGTGGAGAAAATTATCACCGATGAGTTGATGAAATAATGGAAGGTGTGGATGAATATCCTGACCTCAATCAGCTATTCGAGCAAGCAATTGCGGCGGTTAAAATTGATGAAGGTTGTGCACAGGAACTTAAATGACGGCAACATCTTTGAGGAGAATCTCAGGAGTTCATTTCACACGTGAAAAGTCTTGAAATGGAGATCATGAGGTTACGCATCGAGAAAAATGATGTGGAAGAGCGGGCATCTAGAATAGAAAAGTTACACCTTTGCAAAGCTATTCAGAGACTTTGAAGGCTTTGAACATTGCAAACAAGAAGACAATTGCTAATTTGCACCACCAATTGAAAGAGGTCAAGGGACATGCAAAACAAACCAGTGATGATTGCCGAAAGATGATGATCGTGACACTATTTGCGGTGGCAACATCTAGGCAGTGTAAGGGAGAATTCCAGAGCATTAGAAAAGAATGGATTGCCAATAAGAGAATGAGGAACCTCATGCTAACTTTGTGGCCATCAGACGAAACTATATATCCAAGTAGTTGGGATGACATGGACCCGAGTATGACTACCAATATCGAAAGTATTGATTGGGCGTTGATCCGAGAAGATGACCACCATTGGGACATTGAACAATGGGAGGTGGTCACTAAACAGATGAGACGCAACAATTTTATCAGAGGGGGAATTTTGTGGCCGCATCTACATCTGATGGCATTAGACGGATTACTTTGTGTTCTTTGCCAGAGTCCATATGGCCCGGAAGGTTGGTTTACAATTGAATCATGCGGCCATACGTTCCACACACAATGCCTTATTAAGACAATGATTTTAAGGCATACGTGTGGTATATGTGACGCCTCCTTGCATCCACAATTTTATTTGCAATTTGGTGTGAGGGATTACGTACCAGAAGGTTGGTTGTATTGAGATGAAGATCGTCACGTATGGGTGCTTGTCAAATATTTGGTTGGCAAGACTGTGGAGTGGTATTCAAGGCAAAATATTTATGTTGCCAAACTATACAATTTATGCGGAGGAGATAGTATCTTCAACGATCAAGAGAAAGTAATGTCTCTTCAATGCAAACTTGTTGATGGAAGACCTATGAGTTGATCATCTCTCAATGTTGTTCTATCAAGTTAGTCACTGGCAGTGGGATAACGATACACAGCCATTGAAGAATGGCATTGGACCTATGCTGTATTAAAATTCAATTGGACACGTGGCGGTTGACCAAGACCATATATGTGAGTTATTTCGTGGCTTCGGAAGGAATTTTAAAATATCTACCGCAACAGAACACCTGCACTCAGAAGAAAACTTCAATAGGAGTGCACTAGTCATGTAGGCGCTGCAATTTTTTTGGAGGAAGTAACTCCCAAAATTAGAGATTGGCTAAATCGCACGCGTTTATCTCAAATTCCGTATTTGTTGCTACCTTAAAAACGTCATGGACATCAATTGTGCAGTAATGTTCGCGCATCCTTAAACAATGCCCTTTTGTCTCTTGCAAGAAGTCCTTCATGAGTTTTGGATGTTTTACTTGGCAGTAATTGCCAATCCGTGATGATATTTGAAAATTTAGATGGTAAATCTTTTTGTGCTTTTATATGTAGTACCACACTTGTATATACAATGTTTTCAAGAGTTTAAATATAATACACTTCGATTTTCATGAAGCACGTTGTTGGTCTTTTTTTTATATGTAAAATGTCCACGTAACTTTCTATAAGGTTTTTCTACCCATTTTTACAATGGCCGTCCTTCTAACCCGTAATGCCGTCAAAGTGGAATGTCTTCCTATGCACATACCTAGGAAAAATACACCCACTTCATCTCAAACAAATGTGCAAATTTGGATCTTGACTAAAATTTGGAATCCCTCCATCCTCTCCACCTCGGTCCTGTTTGCCCCTATCCGCTCATGCTTGCCCTTTTCTTCTCTCAACCGCTAGTGCGCTCTCTTTCGCCCCCTTCCGCTCCCGTTTGCCCCCTTCTGCCCCACTTATCCGTAGGCCATTTGTTCCCTATCTGCCATGTCCGCTTCCTTACTCCCCACCCGTCTACGGGCTATCCGCCTCTGTTTGCCTTCCGCCCAATTCCACCCTTGTCTCCTCTCTTCTGCCCCCGTTCTCACCCTTCTGCCCCCCCTTTCCAATTCGTATCTTGTCTATGTCAAGCTTAGCTTTCCACCACTCCGCAAGCTGTTTGCGCTTGTCCGCCCGTGTCCACGCTAATCCATCTAATAGTCCACAACAACCAAACTTTGTCTACCTCGACCACCCCAACAAACCGCAAAGACGCCCGGTCTAGCCTGCCCGTCTCCTCGCTTGACCTCCTACGTACTATATATAGGATGTTGGGCACGACTACGTCACTTTTTCCTCCTTTCCTTGCCCAATAGGAATGTGAGATCTTGTTGCGCAAGCAACACTGCACGGGTTTCAAGGGTATAAGAGGCTGGAGTGCTGAATTTGGCGTAAAATCCTTGCAATTCTTTTTCCCAATTCACACATTTGCCAAGGTTGTTTGTTGTGTCGTGACAGGGACAATTTATGTCACAATGTCACCATGTCACGACACATTGATGGCATGACATTATGACAGATCGTGACTTTATTGTGACGAGGCCACTTTGACGTCAGAAAACACAATTTTCACATTTACTACTCTAGAGAGACGTTGGATATAGAAAGGAATATGTATGCCACATGTGGAGACATGTCATTGACTACGATAAATATATGTACCAGTAATTTTCAGCATGGATTGAAGGAGTGTCCGCGCCAATCCGCGCCTCACTCCGTTTTCGAAGGTTGTCCGCAGCCATTCCGCGGCCATTCCGCGCTCAATCCGGGACCATTCCGCGCTCATTCCACGGCCAGCCCGTGGCCAATCCACGCTCAATCCGCGGCCAATCCGCGCTTAGTTCCAGGCCATTCCTCAGCTAGTCCGCGACCATTCCGCAGCCAGTCCGCGACCAGTCCGCGCCATGTCCGCGGGTAGTTCGTGGGCAGTCAGCGGCTACGTCCACTGCCAGTTCAAACCTGTGTCGCTAGTAGTCCGCGACGGCGTCCGGTGCCAGTCCGCGCCCCAACCGCGCCCTGCTCTATAAGAATTTTAGTATAAAATAGTGCCGTGACAAGGTGATGGTGCTTAATCTTGCATAGTGGCCTTTAAGACCTTGGATTCTAGATACAAGAATGCATTGCTCAAAATCCCATTGTTGAGGAGGGGATTGCCGACCCCTAATTGGCTCTTAATCACGTGCGATGCTATGCCGCGTCGGAATTTTGTATGGGATCTATGGTACGAAGACATGTGCAACACTCCTTGAATATCACAAGGACAAGTGAAATTTCGGTTTTGTTCTCACACCATGTCTAATAGAGCCGACAGGATGTTGTCGCACATGGGGTATTGTCATCCTAGTAACCTAGGTCGTGACGTCCAACTGTGAAGGATGGTGCCTGCACATGTGCGTGTGTTGTTTTAAGGTTGTGATGGGATTGTTCCTAATCGTCCTGATGTTGCCAACGATGTACCATCTTTCCAACAACGTGTAGACAATGAGAATGGGATTGAAGTGGAACACTTATTGCCACAATCCGTGGAGGTCGACATGGAGCAGTTTCAGAAGTCCCAAACTAGTTGTGGCGTGGAATCTTTACACTTAGATAGGGAACCTCGAGAGCTACGTCAAGCGACCTTGCCTGAGGGCTTCAACATTTCTAAAAGGCAACTCTTCGACAAGGCTTGGTCTAGTGCTTTCTATGAAGCGAACATTCCATTCAATATCATTAGGCACTCTGCGTTTGTAAAATCCGTTCAAGAAACTGCACGCGCACGAATGCTCGCCTACCATCCACCGACCTATAATGTCATACGTACGAAGTTGTTGACAAACAAAAAAGTTGATGTACAAACGGCTGTCAATGTAGCCATGGGTAATGCTATATCAAAGTATGGTATTACAATTTGTATCGATGGCTAGGACAACGTTCAGAACCAACCTTTGCTAAATGTTGTTCAGTCATACTCAAAAGGGGATGTTTTCCTAGGCACCATCGATACAACGGGGAATTATAAAGACCATTTTAATGTTGCTTTTCAAATCTGACAATTTTTGCAAATGGTTGGACATGAAAATGTTGTCCGAGTATGCATAGACAATGCTCCGGTCATGGCGGCCGCATGTCGTGACATCATGCAAGAAATTCCACATCTCTATATTCAAGGATGCGCTGCCGATTGCCAGGATCTTTTACTGGAAGATTGGAGCAAAGAAGCGTGGGTACAAAGGATTGTTAAAAAGGCAAGGGTTCTTTGTTTATTCATCATGAACCACCATGCCCCACAAGCAATCTTTGGAAGGTTATCACCCGTTCTTTCTATTTGCTTGCTCAATGAGACACGAATTGCAACAAACTTTCTCACAATACAACGCCTCCTCCAAGTTTGCCAAGCACTAGAAAGAATGGTGGTGGATGAAGAATGACATGCTTTTCTAGCGGAATTGCGAACTTGAAAGCCGCGCGCACATGCAAAAGGCCTTTATGCACAATGCATTATACGCTCGGATGGATTTTTGGATGTTTGTGTGAATTTTGAGTACATGGTGTTGTCGGTGGTACGTACTCTTCCTTTGTTTGACGGCAATGCTCCTGCTATGTGTCATGCATGGAAGGTCATGCATGATTTGCGAATCCATATTCACGGATTCCGCAATGCCGTGTTCTGCTTGGAACAAGATTTGGCAACAAGGGCATTATATGCCTTTAATACAAGGTGGAGGCTCATGATTACTGACCTTCATTGGGCAGGGGCTATGTTGAATCCTTCTTTGCGTGGATGGGCCCCGTTGCACGAGCACAAGCTTGCGAGACCAATCTTGAATCGTGTTCTTTGGAAGCTAATTACAAGGGCGAATGATCTAGGTTTAGTCCTCAATCAATACCAAGATTTTATTGAAAATAGAGGGACATTTGTAGATTCCATGCAACCAAATGTGTTCACGGTACCGTCCCATGAATGGTGGGATGCCATGGGAGGCGGGACAAAGCTATTGTAGATTATAGCAAGACGCATCCTTGCTCAAGAATGTTCTGCTTTGGCATGCAAACGCAATTGGAGCATGTACTCTTATATTCACAACAAACCCCGCAATCGCCTTCAACATATTCGGGCGGAGGACCTCATGTACATATATACCAATTCTAGGCTTTTTGGGCATCAGTGGCTTGAGTTGAATAACGTGCATTCCGATGATGAAAGCAATGGAGAAAATTCTGACGATGCAAATGATGAAGGACATCATGTCAATAATGATGGACTTGGTGATTCTGACATGGACACCAGTACTTTTGATTCCGACAATGGAGATTCAAATGGTGACGGTGGTGAGGGTCACCGTGATGGAGATAATGGTTCAGATTCTGACCGTCTTCACTTTGATGGTGATGGTAGAAGTGGAGATATAGGTGTTTTTTATTTCATCGAAGGCAAAGAACCACAACATGTTCAATTGCCATCTAACCTTCGTAGGTATGATGATGGGCTGTCATTTGGACAACTTTGTGTAGGACAAGGACTTTGGTGTGAACAAGAAGGGGGCGTTCACCACAAGGCCGTCCACGTAAACGTTGAGCTGCCTTCCCAGCTTGAAAGTGATTCGTTATCATTTGTTGGGGAAAGACAACATATCCCGGATTACAGGGAAGAGGAGGCCACTACACCGGCGGGTGATATGTCTCTGGTGCCATCCAGGGTGGTTTGCAATGGAAATTCCAATCCGCAATGTAATACGACTTCAAATGTTCAAGGGATATCCATGCGTATTGAAGATGTTGTAGTCAATGTGGCAACCACGGAGATTGATGTACCTTTCCAAGTTGGAATACAAAATCGGCCGATCACCCGTAGTCATATAGTTGCGGGGAGAATTGGTGAAGCGACCATACGGGGGGTCGGTGCTTCATAAATAGCACTTCAAAACAATCGTCCAAACATTGGACAAGGACAAAATCGTCGGCAATCCATCTGGCCGAATAATGTTCATAGTCCGACCATTTGAAGGCAACCTCTCATACCAGCAAGTGAGCAAGGTCATTATGTACGAAGGGGTGCAAGGGGGCTTGTAACAAGTAGAAGAGGGATAGCTTTGTCCTTAGATGTAGACATTAATGCAATTGTTGACGTAGGTACAACGCTTCCACATTACGGGGAGGCTTCTGCGAGCACCGCAAGTGCTAGTAGTTGACAAAGGACTGTAAGAGGGAGGAAGAGACGGCGAAGGAATCAAGGAATACTAATGCTATTTGTTGGTGAAGCTTACAATCCATCTAACAAAAGATCCAATATGGATGATAATGGAATACGTGACGTTGAGGGCTCTTGTCCAACAAGGAGGTTGGTTATTGGTTGAGATGACAACTTGCAATTGAGATGTGCTACTCCGCAATCCGACGACAAAGAGAGCACGAATGAATCTGATGTAGATCCAGGATGCATAGAAGAGAATGACCCAGCAGTTCGAGTGCAAACTTGAATCCTAGTCGATTGTCTATTAAATTTCCCATTATGCATACTACGAGGTCTATTGATATTCTTTGTGTATGTTTTCTATATGTTTCATAATATACTCTTACTTTAAAATGTTATTTTGATTTCTAGACATTCATCTCGTACAATAAGATACCCAGTAAACGGAATGTGAAAAATATTTAGGGGTTTGCGGACATGGAGTTTAGTGCCCGCAAATATTGCATTGAACTAGCGCAAACTGGTCGCGGACTGCCCGTGGACTCCCGCGGAATGGTGGCGGACTGGCCGCAGACTGTCTGCGGACAGGGCACGGATTGGGCACGAACAAGACGTAGACAAGACGCGGTCTGCCCGTGGACTACCTGCGCATAGGGCACAGACAAGATGCCGATAGGGCACGGACAAGTGCGACCCTACGGCCGCTAACAGGCGCGGACATGGGCGGACACGATTGGACATAGGGGTATAAAAGGGGAGGGAGAAAATGTTTAATGCACACCTTTTCGCACATCCAGGACGCCCTGAGGTACTTGTCTCCACGTTGACGGTGGTGTGCGGGGTTTTTAGGTGACAAAGTGGTCCTTTTGGAGATCGGGATTACCTGAAAGGAGAATTTTTGTCCTCAATAGCATCAGAATGGGTACCGAAGATGTTCAAGATGTCAAAGATTTGACAAAGCCGTGTATTTCATAATTTTTACACTCTTTCAAGTAGCACTATTTTGAAGTGCTTGCATGGGATTTATTGTAGCACTATTTCAAAGTGCAATTGGTTATTGGCGGCATAATCATATTAGAATAGTAAGCTAGTATTAGAATAGCAATTAGAAGTATTTTGTAGTGGTTTAGGATTGTTTAAAGCATTTTCACCATGCATACAGTGGTGGAGATGGTGGTGGAAGGAGGAGGTAGAATGTGTCACATTTGGGCCCAAAAATGCTGCGGATTTGGAGCTAGATATTTACAGGGACCCTGATCTCTTGACGTATGGCGGATGGGAAAGTTTACCGGAGCCATGGACATGTTAGGAGCTCCGGTAAACTCCTCGACCGTATCAACACATTGGTTTTGCTCACCTCGACCGCTGGTATACTCCAGAAGTACTCGAGGATCATTGCCGAACAAAGCTATTGACGTATGCCAACTCTACTTCCATAGAGATAAAATTGAGGTTTTTGGAGATTTTATGAGCCATCTCCCACGAAACACGTTGGTCCAAGAATACCATTCCTAGAAGAATAGCTACGATGGTATACGTGGAGTGTGTGTTAGGCAAGCGGGTTGATTGATCGGCGCTTAATCAAGCTTTGGACCTCCCTGGCAATGTTGAGAATCATCTAGGCGACGCACTTTCATCGAGGTTGCCTATACTATCAATTCCTAGAAATCCCGTGCCTAAGTGGTTTAGCCGCAAGACTAGTTTGGTTGATCCACCTGGCTAACAGTTGCCAACGGATCGAGTGATACCAAAGCCCCGTATTTGAAGGAACAGAGATAATCTCCTGTCGGCTGGTGAAGTGCCTCATGATGGTGGGTCCCAACAAGAGGCCCTGAATGTGGCCCATGTTTAACAACCTCCGGATGTCGCCCTCATTCAAGAGCTCCCGACTATGTCGGAGACTTGCCAGTTTAGATGAAACAATGAACAACGTCCAACATCAAAATGTGGCCACCGTTCAACAAGATGTGGATCTACAAATTGTTGATCTAATATGGAATCAATGTAGTCCGAGATTGGCGGATTTTAATATTGCACGTGTGACGGCACAACAACACAATCAGTTTCTGCATTGCACAACGGCATACACCAACTCTACACCGAACGGGAAACCATGATGTTGGGCTCGGTGTTGGCGGCATCACGGGCGAGACAATGTGAGGCAGAGATATCAAAGATTGGTGAAGAGTGGACATCCAACCATAAGCTGAGAGCCTTCTTACTAACATCTTGGCCAACGTCGGAAAAAATGTATCCAAGTGTTTGGGATGATATGGACCCAGAATTGACTACTGCCAATGGTAGCATCAATTGGGCGTGTGTTCAAGAAGAAGATCACCGTTTTAATATCCATGAGAGGTGCAGAGAAGGGCATCAAAAAATATGGGCAAATGCGGGGATAATGACCATAGAGGGTCAAGCTTATCCCATTTGTTAAAATCCATGGGGCGCAGAAGAATGTTATACGCTCACAGCATGTGGTTATTTATTCCATCTACAATGTCTCATTGACGATATGATCCAAAGTTGTTCATGTATAATTTGTCATTCGAAGTATCATGCCCGTCTATATCTCCAATTTGGCTTGAGGGATTTCATGCCGACCCATTGGGAGTATTGCCAAGAATACATTCCAAATTTTGATGTGGGCACTGATGAAGGGAAACCCGTTAAATGGAATTGGAGATTCAACGTATGACAAGCAGAGCTGGATGCAGCAAACCAGACAGCAGGCACTTTAAAAGATCCAACAAACATAATGCGGGCGGCGGAGGGGTTGTATCCTAACCAAGCACCAGATTAAGGTTCGAAGATGTTTTCTACAATGTAATGGGGTGGCATTTTGATCGTGTGACATAGAAAATATTGCATGGCCTTGGGCCTGGACCACATTACCACTCATTCGGAGAGCTGGCGCTCACTAGTGCGCAATTCAGGCACCTATATTGTGAGGTGGAAGAAGTCTCAGAGCTACGCAATGCAACGGTGGACTTGGTTGCAGAAAAAACGTACCATCAACCCCAACTATACAGTTTGGCCCTTGACTTTATCTTGAACGATGTTTTCCCAGAAGCCAAGGCTATCGTCAATGGTCTACAAAATAGACGGAGACCGGAAACAGAGGTGCCGCGAGCTTATTATAGACAACAAACGCGACGTGATGATGATGCCTCATCGTCGCGCTAACGGTATCGAAGATAAATAGTGCGTACTAATTTGGCGTATTTGTTTGTTGAGTCAACTTCTTGTGGTTTTGAAATTCGTCACATAAAGAACACCGTGCAAAATTGTCACCTGATTTCTTTACATTATATTCCAAATAACTAAGGCGCCGGATCTTACTCAAGTTAGACATTGACACTGGCGGCAACCTACAATCTGCAAGGTGTTCATCAAGAATTGGAATTTGGTCTTTCCATTTAAATTTGTAGGAAGGACCATCGCAACAACCAACACCATATTCTTTATATTGGGAGATATAGCAACTCCCAAATTAACACATGTAGAACATAAGAACTACAGTGCACCTCTAAACTCTACACTATGGAGGGATATGAGTTTCCATTAAATTGAGAGGTAATGTTCACTACAAAATCCCTAGAAAAATAAGTACTATGGTTAAGGATTACAATACAAAACTAACTATAATATTGAAAAGAAGAACACATTAGTCGACACTTCTTTTATACCACATGTGTTCATTGAATATGAATAGCTAAATATTCACACCGAAGCCTTAGAAGTTACAAAATTCTCTCGAACCTACTAACCCGGATTAACACCATGCTCCAACTTAGCTAAAAGTGAGCTAAATGACTGACAAATAGCCACTTGTAAGAGAATTAGCTAAACATATTTTGATGAACCTTTTTTTAATTCAAAAGAATTTCAGTTTACCTTATAGAATACACATTGGCTAAAAAAATAAGTAACGAGTTCCAAATGATGGTGTTCAGAAGTGGGAAAAAAGTTGCACACATTAGCTCTCTTTGAACTAA
Source organism: Bryoerythrophyllum caledonicum (assembly GCA_963971425.1). Lineage (NCBI taxonomy): Eukaryota > Viridiplantae > Streptophyta > Bryopsida > Pottiales > Pottiaceae > Bryoerythrophyllum > Bryoerythrophyllum caledonicum. Next base: position 21,710,732 of record OZ020514.1, read on the forward strand.
AAAGCCTCCATCACTTAGAGGTGCAATGAAATCAAAAAAGCAATTCCACACACTTTAGCTCCACTTGACCTAAAGTGCGCACCATTACTAAGTGCAGTGAACTAAAAAGAAGATTTGCTCACACTTTAGCTCCACTAGAGCTAAAGTGCGAACTAACATTTACTTTCTATCATTTACCATGAAGGCAATTACAGGTGTTATTGGTTTCAAGATTAGAAGCAATTTACCACATTTGTTATTTAAAAAAAGAAACAAAAACATACTGCAAATTATCAGTGATACGCAAAAACAATGGAGAGAATTTTTCATAGCAATCATTGGCATTAGATATAGTCATACAAAGTGTAATATCTATAATCTCAGCACCAATGGATCTAACCATACAACATGAAGTATCACGCATCAGAATCCAATCTCTAGGAAAAGGAAAGTCCTTTTATATAAGTCTATTACAATTCGGACTTGGCAAGTGCTTCCAAGGAGGCCTTGATAATCGCTACTTGCCCCTTCGAAATTTTTGTAGTTGAATCTTGTACATGACCTCCATCCCTCTTCGAAGACCTAAGTTTCCACGCTATCTAGATTGAATTGTTACTCTCCCATGTTATGGCTATCCCCTTTTCAATTGTCCAGCGAAGGTTGCAATCTGTATCCCAATCTTTATAGAACTTCAGAACATCCCGGTCGCGCGATGTAGGGCGAAAGAATTAGATACGGACGGTGTTTGGCATATCCGGGTTAGAATTAGGATCTGAAATTGCTTGAGCAATCCAAAATGGGCGCTCGTCCCCATCACAAGGCCGCAATGCAACCAAATAGCCAGCAAAAATATCACGACCAATTCTAAAAGAAGGAGGTGGATGATCGCGTCTCTGGCCAACAAAATGCTCATCTTCACGGTACTCCTCGCAAACGTCACCCTCCCCTGAAAACTCATCTTCAATGGCATGGGCAATTCGCGTCGTTGGCCAAAAGCCGTCTTCCAATGATATTGGCGTATCCTTTGTAAGACTCAAAGCATCTCTAACGTCGCGCCAATAGTACGATAGCGGCTCAAAACGCGATCTGGCTTCAATAGACTCCCGCGATGATTGCTCCCAGTGATCCATGACTCCTGAAAGTCCCTTCACCACCTCATGGAGATGCCGTATTGTAGAAGGCTTCAATGCATCACGTTCTCCGTGAGGCCATGAAGACCTTCCTTCAGAATCCTCCTTCCACAATTTGATGCCACTACCTTCTCCTCCCTTAGGAAGCCAATCCTCATCATGACAAAGGATTTTATACTTCATTACCGAACAACCACTTGAGTCCACATAAAACTTGAATTGATGAGCCTTTGTATGACCTTGCAAATCTTCCTCACCATTCGCAATCATATTCCCAATGAACTTCTTAAAGTCAGGAACCTCTTGGATGAGATGCGGGATTGTGGGAACACTCTCATTATTCATGAACGACCTCATGAGCAAAGGAATGGTTAGAAAACTCTCCTTCCTCAGTGTCATACTCCAACGTCCAAATAATGCATCTATATCATCATGTATATGACCAACTAGCATGAAATTAATATATACCTCGCGGAAGATGCGTTTTGCAACAAGGAGAGACCAAAAATAGAAAACAAATCTATTTTTGTTATCATCAACAGCATTGTCCATTTGCACGTTCAATATTGGCGGCAAAGGCCTCCCTAGAACAGGCATATCTGGAATCTGCCCTAATAGATCCAAACACATCTCTGCACCCCGTAATACTGCCGCATATATTGGATGAGAACTAGATTCTGGAAAGAGTTGCCAGGACGATGACTTCGGAGGTGCCTCCAGGTCACGAAATAGTTTTGCGAACGACCCGACCGTGTAATTGGCATCATGGAAGTATAAATCAAGGCCGTAATCGGCGTAACGCTGGTCCACATGACCGTGAGCAAGCATGCATGTGACTGCAAGAGGCACCTTCAAAAGTCCAACTAAGTGCTTTGTTTTATGTAAAAAAACTGGGGAGGCGGTCTTTGAGTAATCCATCTTATCATGCATGATGGTTAGAACCTCCTGGGGCGACCACTTTGATCGGAACTGGTTCAAGTAGTACAAGTCTCGATGTGCGAGAGCAGAATCGATGTGGATCTGCATCTTCTTTTGCCGTAGTAGTGATGCTTGTGTTCCAGGTTGAGTAAGCTTTTTCTGATCCTGGTATTTGTCACACGTAGAACAACGGGCAAAGTTGTCTCCACCTTTCTTGGCATAGTACTGAGGGAAGCTCACTCGCCGAATCTTACTCAAGCTTGAGGTTGAGATTGGCCGCAATCCACAATGAGCAAGGTGATCATCAAGAAGCGGTATCTGATCCTTCTACTTAAAACTTGCAAGGAGGACCTTTGTGACAGCCTTCTCGCTAGATGGGAGAACACGAGATTTGTGAGGCATGTGGTCCGCATGTCTATCGAGGATGGCTCCAAGAGCGGCAATAGCCACAACCGTATGACCTCTAGGTTTACACAAACCGGTATTCCCGTGGTGTTGAGCCGCATGACCAGCGGCAATGTCCTTTGCATTTTGATAGAAAGTACTCAAACTTACACCCATGATTTTCATCCAGGCATGGGTACAAACGTCCACACCTCCTAGGGTGACAACCTTCCTATCCGTAGCGTTTCTATGAAACTGTCTGTGAACGTCGAGTTGGTATGATTTCTCAACTACACGATGGTCTCACTGTACAAGCGCGTCCGGAGGACTTTTATTTTATCTCTAGGGTAGTGTTGAACACAATTTTGAATGCAACAACTATTGCTCGCAACTGTGTTAATGGAATGAGGGGTCATGAAGAATTCAACATTCCTAGACACTGTTGGACATATATTCCTTGAGGAATTGTTGTATGAACGGGAGCTCCTACCTAGAGGTCTGTTATGCTCAACCAACCAAACATTGTAATCATCCCAAAGGCAATGATGGAAGAGACTCACACTGTTTAAAAAGACTTGTTGAATTGGCCAGGATTAAACGAATAACTCCATTCATCAGGAGCTTCCTCCTCAACAAAAGTACTCGACACCCGTACTACAACATTAGAATCTCCAAAAGGAACAGAGGAACTTAGAATTGCACTAGACCGGACATTGCGAACCAAACCCTCCGCAACGCGAACACCTGAACCGTTGTGAAGCGAAATTGTCATCCCGACCTAGAGACGGCGAGGAATAACATCAAACTCAAGAAGGTCTGGGTTCACGGAAGCGTCAACATGAACATCGTCATCCTCCGAGGACGACATCCTACATTCCAAAGAGATAAATATTAGATAATCTTTCCAATAAGTATGGGTGAATACCTTGTAGGAATGGACATCAATATACAAGCATAGGAAGTGGGTAATTTAGCTCGAATCGAGGTAAGGTCTGGCGCTTGAAAAATAACTTGCATTTAATCGAATTGACATTGTAGAACACGCAAATTTAGCTCGACTCGAGGTAAACTCAGATGGTATTATATGACAAGAATACAAATTCATGTCAGCACTTTCAATGCAAATATGAAATAATCACACCCTTGTGAATGACATTTTAGCTTGACCCAACCTGAAATGTTGACTATTAAATAGTATGACAATTTAGCTCGAGTCGAGATAAACCGATGTAGAAAATAAGGTATGACAGTTAAGCTCGAGTCGAACTAAACTGTTGTTTATAATATGGTATGCTAGCTTAGCTCGAGTCGAGCTAAGCTGCCATAGATAATAAGGTCTAGCACGTTTGCTCGATCGAGCTAAAATGTCATTCCGTGATTATCGGCGTCATTTTCGGGCATAATATGGACAAACTCTTCAGCATATGAATCTGCCTTTCTGTATACTAGAACCCAAATCTTTGCGTTAGTAATCAAGAAAATCACAATGACGCTTCAAAATCACAGTAGCAGCTGGAACTAGAGCAATAAGCATCACTGTCACATCCTAATTGCTAGAATACACGGAGAATGCAAAAAGTAAACTTTGTATACCTAATAAAGTAGACAACCGGTGTATTGTTGCCTCGCACAAGCCCCTGCTCAACCGTGCGCAACCTATAGGTTGCCCTCCTCAATCTCCCACAGTTGTACCACCTCCAAGCTCTCACCCACTAGCCTTGCACATCAACCAAATTGAGAAGGAAAGAAATGAAGAAACTGGGCGACGTTCACTGAGGTCAGTCACGGAGAGACGACCGTTTCAATTGCGGGCTACGATTTCAAAATTGGCGGGAGGAAACTTTTCCACAACCCCTTAAAAAGTGCAAATTTGAAATCTCGGAGAAAAAACTGAATCAACTATTTCTCAGTCGAGTAAATTAGGAAGAGTACATACCTCGAATATACTCGCACATGCGACCATTTTTCGCACATTTTCAGTCTGGATTCAGGGTTAGGGTTAGGGTTAGGGTTTAGGGTTTTGGATTTAGGGTTAGGATTTCGAATTTAGGTTCAGGTTTAGGGTTCAGGGTTTAGGGTCCTTGGTTTAGGTATTATCCTTCTAATGATATTTAATTTCAATTCACTAATACTTTGAATATTCGGGATATTGACAATTCAACTAAGATATATGAAAATGTAGAGAAGATATTGAAAGGATTAGAATGAATTTGTATTACAATCCAAATAGGACTTATCTATAAAGTTGAAAGCAAAGACTTTAACGAACGAGTAGCATTTAAAAAAAAAAAAACAAATTATATGTGCAGGTGTATTTTGAGCAAAAACGTCGGTATTCAAACATGCTTTGGACGTCCTTTCTTTGGGGTTTTTAAAAAGTGCATAATGTCACTATTTTGTAATCAAATTAGGATGCTCATTCTTTTGTAAGAATTCCAAGTGTCCCCATGGTTTGGATTTGGAATTGAAATTGGTTACTATCCACTAAGTACTCAAAGACTGAAAATATACAGAAACTAATAGTTAGATAAAAATATCTTATTCTTGAGTTCACATTGTATTATCATGAGTTTAGGGTGTGACAATCTAAGCATGACATGAAAGATGGAGGACTTCTTGACCATACACAATTTATTTTATGTTTTGACGTGAAATTAAAGACTCTGTCATTTGTAAAACATAGAGAGTGGAACAATATTAAAAGATTTAAACAAGAAATGGAATGACCTCCTCATGACAAAAAAAGGATGATCAAAATATAAAATATAACTAATACAAAGTGTATCACTTAGTGCATCAAGCATAATTTAATTTTCATAATGAAAGTTATTTTGAATATATTTATACATGCTAAAAAAGAATAACTAGTTTTTGAGCACGTTCTAGTGGTCGCAAATTATATTTTAAATTCTCAAAATTTTGTAAGAATGATAGAAGACATGAGGCATATTACTAAGTAATTTGTTTTCTCATTGAACGTCATCTATAAAAGTTATGCTAGCCAAGAGAAAAACTTCTCGATTGTGCGCACGTCAAGCAACTTAAAAACCTTTTGCTATGACACACTATGGAATGTGATATTTTCAATACATAGAAGTAATATTAGAATGTTTGATATTGTGGAAAAACATGTTACTTTTCTAGTGAAAAATAAGATTATATCCCAATTCATACATTTTCACACACTGTCACATATTATTGGTTTAGGGTACCAAGAATACTTAGACTTTATATCCACTGAAGACTAGGAGATCGTCATATTTTTTTGCATTTTAATATTACTATTGGAGATTTAGGTCTACATATTTTGAAAATCCTTTTAAAATTCAAATGATTTCTATTTCAATTTGTGAAATACTTAACCATAAAGAGAAGTACAGAGTTTAAAGAAGTGGAAATACACATTGCACACACATCAGCTTGGTTTTTAGCGGAGGTGTGCCCCATCACTACGTGCAATGAACTGAAAAGAAAATAGGCACACTTTAGCGTTACTGGAGCTAAAGTGTGCACCATCACTAAATGAAGTGGATTAGAAAGAAAATATGCACTCTTTAGCTCCACTACACACAAGATGGCTTTTAGTGTAGTAGACACTAAATACAAACCCATACACTAATTTTATAATTTACAATAAGTATAGTGACAAAACTATATTATACTAAATGTCAACTACTACACTAAATGTCAATCCTAATAAATAGTGGAACATAAGGTTTTTTACTTGTGGACATTTAGTGTATGAAACCTAAAAAATGATATTGTGCACATCTTGAGCATCAAAGTAAAGAAGGGTTGAGTGCATGTAGAAAAACAAGAATTTGTAAGAAAAAGCTTGGGAATAATTAGACGTAGGTATGGAGCAAAATGAAAATCTCAAAAATTGGACAAAGTAGAATGTACATATGGAAGGAAATGAAACTACAAGTACAAGATTGGAAAAGTAAGAACACTCCTTTGGGAACGAAAGTGAGAAAATAAATGAATATTGGTTTGGAAAAAAACTTAAACATATAATAAATATAGAAATAGAAATAAAATATTCATTAGATATCCATCACATTGCATTCAATATGCATTACACATTCAGTAAATATTCATAAAATATTGAAATACATATTGATTATACATTAGAAATTTATTAACTATTCATTAACTATTCATTAACTATTCATTTACTATTCATTAACTATTCATTAAATACTCTATAAATAATAATTAAATATACAAATATTCATTAAACTGTCATAACATATACTTTTAAAACTCTAAAGATTCATTAAATAATATTTAAATATTCTTTAATTGTTCTTAAAATATACAGATATACAACTATGCATTGATATTCTTCAAATATTCATTAAAAATTCATTAGATATTCATTAAAAATGTAAAAAGAATGCAAGAGATGGGTATGGGAATAGTGGAGAATCGGAGGATAAGGAGAGGAGGTTGAGTATGAGACAAGAAGAATAAATGCATGGCGGCCGGGGGGCAGAAGATTGTAGGTTAACATTATTTATCAACTAACAAATTTGCGTGCTAGGGTAGGGTTTTGATTGGCGGCTAGTACAAAGTCAACTAGAGTGGGTGGATGATTGAGGGTTAGTATTCATGACATTGGCGCCTAACACTAATTCCCAACTTGTTAACAAACAGTGTACTAGGCTAACTACACTATTCGTACCGTTACACTAAAAGCAATCTTATGTGTAAACTAAACTCTGCACCATCACTAAATGAAGTGAACTAAAAAGAAAATATGCACACTTTAGCTCCACTAGAGCTAAAGCGTGCACCATCACTAAGTGTAGGAAACTAAAAAGAAATATGCACACTTTAGCTCCACTAGAGCTAAAATAAGTACCATCATTTACTTTATAATTTTACTACTACAAGATGTGGTCTAAACCTACCTATTGGATGTTTGATTCTCATAGTAAAATATATCAAATTCACAAAAAAGGAAAAACTTGAATTCAAAGTAATAGAATCTTAAATGGTAGCATTAAAATTTAAAATTATTTTAAATGTGCTTCACCCCTCTCCAACACCAAATAACTGGTGTAGGAGGAACTTATATATCACGATGGTAATGAATTTACTCCTTGTGTAATGCAGAAATTGAAATCGGGTCAAGTCAAAGCCAGTTGATCCACTCAGAGCATGAAAGAAAACCAAACACTTTAATCTTGTTTATAATACTAAACACTATAATCGTTCACTTCCGTGCAATCAAAGTTTGTGTATTACAGAGAATATGTCAATTCATAAGTCTTAATTGAGATAATACGGTTGAAATAAGGAATAATTTCTTCTCTTTGCTTCCTGCTCATTGCCTTAGAATAAGCAATTTTGTAGTATTAAAGGCTCAGAGAAATTGTGTAGGAAATTTACAAGTAGAGAAATACTAAACGCGCATAATATCTTGAACTTATTCTTGTGAAATTAAATTTACTTCTTGAAATTCCGGGTATGAATAACAAATGATTTGATGGTGCATCCACCATTAATACCTGAGGGTCTCACCCCAATATCGCAAAGTGTATCCCGAGGGTATCTTGGAAGCACCACACGGCTACAGGGTTTCGACCCTGCACGGCTTTAGGTGCCCAAGGAAGTTTCCCCACGAAGTCGTGTTATGAGTCTCCTTTCTCTCTTTGTTGCTGTCAAAGTTTTCTATGTTAGAGTTGCGGCTTGTTGTTTTAGTTTTGTGAGTTGTTCTTTGCGTTGTTTCGTCTTTGCGTTGTTGCCGCAATCTTTGCGTTTTGTGTTCGTTTTGTTTTTTAAAGGGTTTGTTGAGTTTGTCTATACGATAGCGCTGGAGTTTAGAGTTTGTTGCGCAATTTCTCTGTAGGGCTTTGCTATTCTGCGGATAGAGTTTGTAGGACGTGAGGATTATGGTTGTGTGAGTTTGTCAGCACGTAGAGTCTGAAACGGTTGTGTGTAGAGGACCAACGTGAACGAGGAACAAGACGTGCAGTATATCTGTCGGATTTTTCAGTTTTAAAGGTACGTGCACACATTTATGTTTAAATGCATTGTCTTGCATTGCTTTTAATATATGTGTAGTTTGGTGGTATTTTTTGTGGTTGTATTTTCTATGTGGTGGTATTTTCTGTGTGTTGGTATTTTCTATTTGTTGGTATTTTCTACGTTTGCAATGCTATTGATATATGTGTTGTCTTGTGGAATTGGTGGTATTTTTTGTTGTAGTATTGATGCTAGTTCGGTTTTTTTTTTTGGTGAAAAAGGCAGAGTAGCCATGAATTGGGTTTCTGTTTGTATTAGAATACGTGGTGAGTGCGTGTGTTGATTTGAATGTTCAATATGCTGCATTGTATTTAGGTGTGTTGAACTATTGTGTTTATGTTGCAACCTATTCTATGTGCATGTTGTTTTTTATTTTGTTTCGGTGCTCAATGCGTGTTGAATGTGTGTGTTGAGGTTTGGTGTTTTAAAATAGAGTTATTGGTTGATTGATTATGTGTGTTTGGATTCGGCTACTTGTGTTTGTATTGATGTTGTGAGTGGTTTTTTCTTAACGTAATACTGTCTGTCTTCATGATCGATTAGTTCACATAGTTTGTGATATGGTTTGTGAGGAGGTTCTGCTTCTAACAGTTTGGAAAGTTATAATTCTTGCAGGACGTCTAGTTCCAGCAGAATACTGCTAGGGCTAAAGTTCATAAGCAATGGCTGAAAGGTAAAATCCATACTCTCACCCAGGAGCCCTAAACCATACGCCTTGAATATCATATGACGGAAGACAAATCTGCACAAATTTTAATAAAATCAGCATTTCAGTCAATACACTTTAGCTTGAGCCGAGCTAAAGTGTGGCCAATAGAGCACACTGTTGGCTCCACTTAAGCTCGAGTTGAGCTAAAGTGCGGCCAATAGACCTCACTGTTGGCTCCACTTAAGCTCAAGTGGAGCTAAAGTGTGGCCAAAGATGCATTAGACCAGTACACTTTTGCTCGACTAGAGCTGAAATGTACAGGACTAGTGCATCTCTGTTCGCACTTTAGCTTGACTCAAGCTAAAATGTATCAAGTTAGGGCGTCCTTGGTCACGCTAAACCCCAACTTGAGCTTAAGTGACGTTACAATCTACATTCAAACCCAGCCTCTCAAAGAAAATATCTCAAAATTCATTTGAGCTAGTACACTTTACCTCAAATCGAGCTAAAGTAAGAAACAAATCACCTAAAGCAGAACCCGAACACCACTACTCACGAAGCTAAAAACATGGCAGAAGATAAAATCGCCAATGTCACTAATAACCCAAAGATATCTCCTCGTTTCTGCTTCTCGTGCGATTTCTAAATCAATACTCGTCTCGGTCAGAGAGTCACTGTATGCAAATCGGATGATTGCATACCGTAGCAATACTGTACATCCATACTATGTATAGTAAACACACTTTAGCTCGAGTCGAAGTAAAGATGAAGCATTTGCTAATATACAACAATCTTAACCGTCGTGTAATTGCAAACTAGTATCTCAACTCATGTCTACTTCTTGTTCACCTTTCAAAAATCGTGCATGAGCTTCAGTCCCGCTCCAACCACTCAAGAACCTCGAAGAGTGAGGTTCGTGAGTGATTGGATCAGTTTGTAAGCTTTTTCATGGTTTCGGGAGTTGAACGAGAAGTAGGCAAGAATTGATTACTAGGGTCTTGGGAAGTTTTCCATATGACTATTGAATATTGCAGAGCTGTACTGACATACATTGTATTTGATAACACTTAAGCTCGAGTCGAGCTAAAGAGGAAGCATCAGCTTAAATATAGCCATGTTAAACGTCGTGTATGGGTGAAAGTCCACTAAGGTGGTATATTTATAGTGTCACAAATGGTTTTGGAAAGAGTCACGAACCTTCTTTTGCTACATAGTACGAATGTGGAATTGATCTTGGAATTCTATTGATGGAATGTGATAACTGCCTTGATTTAAAGTCGATAAATCCCAAAAATGTTGAGTTCTGACTTACGGTTTGGCCAATATAGGTATATCTTTCATCAGTATATACCAGTCACAAGTATATGACATTTGCCAAATATACCTATTTTGAGAGTTCTAGGAAGTCAAATACTTCTAAAGTTTTGGGACACATTCACGCCATAATGTGTTCATATATTATAATTAAAAATTCTAGATCGGAAACTTATTTTCCCTTTTATTGCTAAAAAATGAGATATTTCTTCAAGCTCCTAAAATAGGACTCAATGTTGATTTTTGCTTTAATTTCTTATCCAATCACATACATCATGCATAGATCCATCTTGAAACATATTTTTTTATGAAGAATAACTTTTTTTTCCATTCAATTGGGCAAAATCAAGTTTTTTTGTCCAAAAAATATACTTTCGGGTAAATTTTTTTTGCCCAAAAGTGAGTAACCCTAGCTGACTTCTACCCGTATTCTTAGTCTGGTATCTCAACTCATGTCGACTTCTCGTACAAATTTTGAAATCCTGCATGACTTGAGTGCCGTTCCAACCACTTGAAAACCTCGAAGCATGAGGTTCATGAGTGATTGGATCGGTGCGTAAGCTTTTCCACGGTTTTGAGAGTTGCACGAGAATAGGCATGAATTGAGTAAAAAAGTCTAGAAAAGATTTTCAAATGACTATATTTTGTTGCAAAGTATTATTGACATACTTTGTATTTGGTTACACTTTAGCTCAAATCGAGCTAAAGGGTAACCTCTTCATCTTAATTGGATGATCAATTCAGAAATCTAATATTTGTGCTCGATTGCATATGTGTGCAGAATTGAGAGGGACAAGATGGTGACTCAGCTGCAACACTTCTTCCAACAAAAGCCCGTCCACCTTGATGATGATGATGGAGACGACAACAACCACTTGGATTGCTCCGAGCTCAAGAACCCATCAATGACTTTGAAGTGGACGCTCCTATGGGCCACCTATACCGATAATCTAGTGTTTGGTCAGACCTTCGCTCGTGAAGTCGTAGATCCTCAGCACATCGAGTTCACGACCAAAATTACTGATGTAGTCCACGAAGACAACGAGCACGTTAAGCTGTCGTGTGAGACAATCACTAAGTCCGTAGAGCCTTATTTGTTTACTATTGTAGTGAACAATGTTTCATCTCCATTTAGTACCTACGATTTAGTCGATTATCTTAGTCGGTCCAAATTTGATGAAATAGTGGCTCAGGTCGACCACGAAATCTCACTAAAGAAATGGGAGACTAGTAGTGGTCAGCCGCTGAAAGCAAAGGCTGTAGCCAATAAACTCCACGTCAATCTATCGATAATGAATACCTTTGCCGCTCTAGAGAAGGCAAAGACAATGGCGGAGAGGCGCCCGATAGCGATTTCGATAGTTTCGGGGGCCGAAACCGGTAGCGAGGACTTCAGTCAAGCGTCGATACCGGTTAGAACACCAGGCGCAAGAACAAGTCAAAGCACCCTGCTCAACATGCTGTCTGCTTCTCTCGTCAAGAAGCGCTCAGCTGCCAAGAAGCCGGAGAGCTCTTCCAGGAAGAAGACGAAGCTCGTATAAAAAGGAGGAGTTGGCCAATTCGATGGCCTCTGCACTTTTGAAGCTCCCTCATGCGCTCGGGTACGGAGAGACAATCGACTACACCAACGTCCAAGAGATTTACCAAAAATTGTGGACGGAGTGTTAGGACTCCTTCTTCCTCATGTAGAGAGAGAAGAAGTTCGAGCTCAACGTGATGAGGCTGCATAATGCACCGCCAGATTGGACGATCCGTGCATTCGAACCTCGGGACATGGTGGAGTTGATGCATTATTACATCGAAATGTCTGACAAGACGAGGAAGCAGACTCTCTGTGTCATACCCAAGCTCGATGTTATGCCAACAAAGGTTAAGGACCTCATCGACTACGACTTCTATATCCTCGACGGCCAACATAGCATTGCAACATCAAAGGCGATGATAAATGGCAACGTCCCAGAGATAATATGAAAGCACTTCCAAACTTGGCAGTGTTTCATTGTTTGGACGGAGGACCCGGAGAAGCTGAGGAAGATATCCGCATATTTTAATCGCGTGAATCACTTGGTTCAATTCAAGCCGATGTGGGCAACCAATATCCTCGGCTCCCGGTTTTTGTGGATCCAAGTTGGGAGACCAATGCCGAAGCACTCCGCCAGAGGCATTCGCAGGTCTCACAAGTCACGTCGGAGAACGGCACTGGAGATTGCCAGTGACAAGAAGTTTGAGGTAAGAAATTTAAACCAAGCTCAGGCAAGTTAGCAGCTCGAGTCAAGCTAACATGCATGTATTTCCACTATCTGTATAGTGTTGTATATAGATTCAAATCGCTTACATTGTATACTCTCAGGTTGCAAGTAAGCACGGCTCGAGCTAACTTGTGGTTTTCGGACCCTGCTTGATTTGTTAATCTTCTACTCTAATGATAATCTGATTCGACCCCGTTTATATTCTGTGCAGCCATTTCTTAACGCAGTTAGTGAGCGCTTTGCAATGATTGACGTTGCAAAGAGCCAAGCAGAGCTCAAGAAGGTCGGAAAGGTGAAGGGGCTCTCGATTACGAACATTGGAAGATCAACACTCTGTCCGATGAGACCTTCAAGCTTTGGTCGGATGTCAACTCTTCTGCGGCGCAAAGCGACCTCATCATTATCGATTCGACTTCAACGCCCTAGGCAAAGTTTAAGGACGCCAAGTCTTGGGTCCCTGAGAAAGATGGAGTGCTAACGCGCGAGTTCTTCAAGTTTCTCTGCAACATGACCGAGGGCGATCATGCAAAAATGTGTAAGCACATTCTCAATCGATCAGGGCCAGCGCGAAACTCCCTTATCCTAAGGTGGTTGTGAAGTAGCCAAATTCTGTGTTGGAGGATTGCTACACCGCCCGGGACTGGGTGGATCGGAGGAAGAGTAAGGAGGTCGCTTGAATCGAGCTTCAAGTGATCAGGCCGGAGCTGGGCCTCTTCAACAGCGCTTGAGCATACAATCGGGCCAACTGGCAAAAGTTGAAGAAAGACTACAACGTCAGTAAGGCTTCAAGGCGAGCCCTCTTGGATTGGGTCCATCGGATTTGTACTACGCCAACTCGAGGCAGACGCAGTTTCACAACTGCAAATGTGAAGATCTCTCTCCATATGCTAAAGAGTTCTTCAGAGTCTTCCTCGATGTGCGGTCGCAGTACGTTCCACCTCAAAGGGCCTTGCACTTTCGTTTGTACAAGGCGGCGACAAATTTTCTCAGGACATGGCTCTCGAATTCGTGGCTCAATCAAGGCTGCAACGTGAAACTCGGCATCATCGATTTGCGGAACATCCCTGGTTTCTCTGGGAAGGCAAAGTCGTCGTTGGAGAAGCCCTTCTTTGACGAGTTCATGACGATGTTCGCATTGAAAGGGCAGCCTCCCCTCACCGATCTTCCAGCTTGGCTCTTCATTTGCAGCGACGAGCAGCCCCAACTTCAAGTGATGGCGTTTGCAGAGGGGCCGTCGTTGTGCCATGCATATGATGTGCTGCAGTCGAAGTATCTTCCCTTCGAGAACAAGCGCTTCGGAGGTTATGCACCAAAGAGCAACAATGCTCTCGACCATGTTTGCCTCCTCTTTCTCTTCAAGAAAGAGCTCACGCACATCCCGGCCGTGAAGAAGACCTACATAGCTCCGGAGCATGTGTTGGACACAATGCTTTGCAAGTACAATGAGCTAGCGTACTCGATGAACATGAACGAGCTGAGGATGGAGTTCGTCATCAAGGTCCTGGAACTCTTTTGCAAGAGGGGGGAGGCAGTTGTCCAACTGTTTGGCGGGACAAAATTACTAATGGCGAGTGTGGTAAGTTTTCCTGTAGTTTAGCTTGAGCCGAGCTAAACTGTAGATCCTTTCCTCTCTCGTGCATGGATTGTTTCAGAGAGGTCGTTCTTATGCTATTTGTAGCGTAGCACTTTAGCTCGAGTCGAGCTAATGTGCCGGCCTTGGCTTATATGCTTTTCTAGCAGTCATCAATCGCGTCATATCCTTTCAAGTTTTAATAGATGTGTTTACGTATCAGTATTACTTTGCATTCACTTTAGCTCAATTCGATCAAAAGTGTAACTTGTCTAATCCATTGGTGTGCAATTGTTGGATCTGGAGGCATTCTGCATCTCCCACGACATCGATGAGCAGGACCTCGGTGACGCCGTAGAGGTCGCGTTGACGTTGGATCGGGCCGATTTTGTCGTTCGTGTGTATCACGTCAACGGGGAGATCTTCCCCGAGCTTGGCATGGCCGTTGCCAAGGGGAAGGGAAAAGCAAGTATTGACCTCGTGGATGAGAAGGAAGATGTGGACCCCAGCCCCCAGGGTGTGTGCTCGAGCTTGAGCACGGCCACTGCCGGCGATGAATCCCCTGATGACTTTGATGACGTCACTCCGCCGGAGTTTCAGAGTGGCTCTCAATCTGAAGCGGGAGACACAATCGATACCTCGCGGCAGCGACTCGAGTTGCTAGAGTAGGATTCCCTGGATATTTCCGAGAGGCCTCAATCAGCTCTGACCTTGGGCGGGACATCCGCTCGTCCCGGGGCCAAGAAGAGGAAAGTCGCTAGTACGAGCGGCCACTCTCTGTTGGCTTCGGCGAGCAGCGCTTAGGACGATAGCAGGTTGATCACCCTCGAGAAGAAGCTCAAAGAGGAGGCCACCCACCAGAGGTTAATGGAGCAGCGGCTTGGGTAGCGTGACGAAGAGCTCAAGAGCCTACAGCGGAGGCGTGACAAAGAGATGAAGAGGGACCAAGAGCAGAGACATGCCGACATGATGCTCTTGCTGGAGAGATTGATGGCGGCTAAGGTGCCTGTTGTTGCCACGACACCCCCCACAGTTAATGATGCTATCCCCCAACCTCCCCTCTCTGCGGAAGAAGGGACTAGAAGTCTGTCCCGCGGTTCACTGCTACCATCTCCGACAGGTTCCTCCCCCGTCTCCATAGGGGCTCAATCGCTTCCTCTTCCTCCATCCTTATCGGATTGCCCCTCTTCCCCTCCGAAGTCGCCCGATCGGTCCGTATCTGTTAAAGTTGTCCCCAGCTCATTATCAAGTTAGTGTAATGTAGTTGCGAGTGTATGGAGACAGCACATTTTGTAAATGTCCAATTTTGTACTCCAATTTTTTTGTTAATATTACAATGCCAAGCGAGCATTTCAATTTTCAACTCAACTCAAGCTAAACTGCTTGACATCTGACGACTCTGACTTGTATCACTGTCCGATGTGCGTATTAGCTGATAGTTTGAAGTTGTTGAATTTTTCAGATCTAAGTTTCGGTGATGACGCGATCGCTCATCCAATCATAGATGAGGTCATCCAAACTGCAGTCCCAGTCATAGAAGAAGTCGTCCAAGCTTCGGCCGTGCTTGTAGAAGAGATTAATCTAGATTATGTTGTCCCAGAGCCACCTCAACTTGTCCTGGAGCCGGGCCCCCAAATGGTTGGCAGACACTCGGAACCCCTTCTATGCACGTATGAGCCTGCGTGGCAAGCCAGGGGTTTCAGGAACTCTAACTCGTCCATTCACTAAGCTTTGTTGCCGACCGAAGTCGGCCCTAAACTAGTCCAAGTGCGCCCAAGTTGTGCTGAATTCCTCACAAAGTTGTCTAAGTTTGCCATCATCACAATCTGGAGTTCGATGATGGAATCTACAACACGTTAGATATGTAAATATCTTTTTCAGCATAGTCTTTCGTACCCTCTCAGGATCTTTGGTCAGGAGAATTGCGATATGGTTCCCGAGCGTAGAGTCGGTACCAAAACAATCTGACGATAGCCCGATTAAGCATATGCTCAATTTTCCAAAGAACGTCCTTCTTCTTCCATCATGGTCGCACAAACATGATGGCACGAGAGATGATTATGTACTGCTAGAGGAATTGCTGCCATATCTCTCTGACCTTCATCTGGTTCCGGGTGGTCTAGTGTAGTACCGGGCCAAACATCCCTCGGGCCGGGAGACGTTCTATAATGATCAAAAGACGTGTGGTCAGTCTGCGAGTATTTGAAACGCAATCCAAGCGTCTCAGAATCTCCGCTCTTAATGCCGTTGGAAACGCTTAGATCCTTATTACACTTTAGGTCCGATAGAACTAAACTGTATGGATTGATTGCAGCGCCATTTTGTAAACTGTTGTTGGACCATTTTTGTGTATATATATTTTTTGATAAATGAAACCGAGATGTTTCACCACTTTGTTTGTTGTGCGGATTAGATACCTTCTCCTAATGGAATGTCGTCCTGTTTTGAATGATTGGAGTTTTCATCTATTGTTCTGAGGTATGTGAGCGTCACTTTGAATGAAAATTCTACAGGACTGCGATTGTTGGGCGTCTGTGGATTCCTTGCTAGGCCCAGAGGACTTCGCCCTTTCCCTTCAGAGTAAAGGGCTTTTGTTGCACTCTGCTGCAACCGCGCAGTCAACCATGGATTATTCGACCATGGCAGTGGACGACGGAGTTGTTGAAAGCCCTAATGCGCGGGAGCCAATTCATGAAAGGAACAACTCACCTTTGCTGCAGTGTCCTCGTTCAGTTCCAAAGTCTCCGCATTTAAATTCAAATAATTGTACTCCGGCAAAACATATTCTTTATGACGGTTTAAGGGATGCTACTTACCCACGCTCGCTCACGGTGCGTATTATGCTCACCTCCTAGTTATTGCACTGTTGAGTTGTTCTTGCCTAGGCAATCTTGGTTCGTTGTTGAGCTACATTGCACTCATGTAATTTATCTTCATTCGAGCTTATTTTAATTTCGATGGATGGTAAATGTGCTATGTGAATTTACCGTTCATCATTTTAGCTCCATTCGACCTAAAGTGCACTAGGATGGATCTTAATGATACAGTTTTCATGTGTGTCGTATAGGAGTATTCGACCTAACGTGTATTTTTTGGATTGTATGTGGCACCTATTGTGCATGAACCATCTGGTCAATGTCTCCGCCCCCGTATTCTGAGAGATATGGCACCAACTAATCCACTAAAATTGGGACATGAATCAAATCTGGATGAGCGAACCAGAACTACTACAAAGATTCCAAATTACGTCTGCATCCAGCCTAAGCAAGCGACAATATATTATCATGACTGAATGTTTAGCTCCAGTCGAGTTAAACCGCACAAAAGCTTTTACGGCTAGTTTTCCTCGACTCAAGCTTAACCACCCAAGGCAAGGAGGGCTGATTTAGCTCGAGTTGAGCTAAACTTCCCACAACATAAAGGCAAGTAATCCAGAGTTGATTTAGCTCAACTTGAGCTAAACCACATTGTAAGCTGGGCCATAATTCGTTGAAATTAGGAATGTATCACATCGAGATCATCGTGACCAACACTTTAGCTGGAGTCGAGCTAAGTTGTTATGCCAAACACTGAGGTAGTTTAGCTCGAGTCGAGCTAAACTTGGATCCCGCAAATCGCGGCGATAACACCGAGAAAGATTCGTCTTTCAAATGTGCAATTCTAGGGATAGAATATAGCTTTAAGGTCACGCAAGACAAAATCGAGGAGGAAATGAGTGGATGCTTCAACACCCACAGATTTGTACATGCTCAACAAACACAAAAGTACAACTCGTACTAAAAATCATGCACTACCCACTCCTCATCGCGCTTGGGGAGCTTGCGTAGTGGAAGGAGGTGGAAGCAGAGAAACGTCCACCCACCCACAGTTTCTAACAACCGAGAGCGGCGCGAGGAAAAAAGAGTCAAATTGTCAAGGTTGTCAAAGGTTATGGACAACTATTTTACCAATTTGGCGGGCACGGGTCATTTGAAAATGGGCGGGAATACAAACTTTGGATTTTAGGTGGTTGACGTTCCTGCCGATTTTGGATTCCATAACGGAATATCCTGATTAGACGGGATGGAATCGAAACAGTCGCGCAACTTGTCTGGAATACATATTTTTACTATCCAATCGATCGTTTAAAGTTTAGGGCTCAGGGTTTAGGGTTTAGGATTTACGGTTCAAGGATTGGGGTTTAGGCTTTTCGACTAGGCGTTGTACATTCTCGATAATTTTTCAACATGAATACTAAATATTTCATGGAATAGTTGAAATTTTAATTATTATGTTGGGATGATGACAATACCATTGCAGCTTATAGAAATGATGATGTGCATATTTTACAGTTATTGGAATTGAGATTTTTTAGTGACGATCATTATTCAATATGTGCATTTTGAAGTGTGTGTTGGGAAATCTAGCGTAAGCTGAGCTATAACTATATTACTTACACCAACGAGTTTCAAGAATTTAGTGTTTTTTTAACTTTTTAATTCTTTTACCATCATTGAACTTCTATGTTTATGGAAGATTAAATTTTTCTACTTGAATACTATGACTACTTTAGTTAGACTAATAGGTAGATTTAGCTCATATTAATCCTTTTACTCACATTGCATTCAGATGTTTTTGAAATTTTTTAATCTTTTACGTCAGAAGTTTATCTTAATTAAAGTCTTGTTTATGACTAATCTTTTAGTTTTATGAAGAACTCAGGTAAACATTGAAGGTTAAGATCTTCGTATATTGCCTTAGGATCTATTAGATTGGTACTAGCATAAATTTAGTACCATCATAATGGATACGTAGAGGTATAACTCTAGGTTTATAAACTAATTAATTTTCAATTGAGGTAGCCACCATATCTCTTGTGCCTTTTTAAGTAAAAACAATGAACGGTGCCAAGTGCTTTCTTTCATTGCTGACCGCAACACAAAAAAACACTAATGAGCTCTACAATTGTAGTATTTACACTTTACAGTAGAGCTATTTATTTCTATAGTATACAACATGCACTACCCTCACTCCTTGTTTCAAACTTTGAACCTCAATAAAGTTAGTCTATTGTATCTGTTTCGAGCAATGTTGCCACGATGCTATTATTTATACACATCTATGAAAGAAATCTAATAAATCATGACTTAAATTAATACTAACGTGAAGTATGTGAAAACATTAGAAACGCACGATGAGACTTTCTCCATTGAAACGTTCTTCCCATGTTGCTCTAGTTATGATTGAAGTAATTATATAAATGACCATTGCTTAGGTTTTATTATGACGTTAAATTCTCAGACGTCTGATGGTGTTACACTAAAGTTGACCTACAATGTAATGGTAGGAAAAGTGTAATTATCCTAGTACACTATTCGTGTACGAATTGGCAAGTACTATAAGCCACCATTCTCATATATAATATCCCTCTAATCATTTACCTACACTAGTATACTATTTGTAAAGAAGTTGACAATTAGAATTTACCTTGAATTTAGTATTTTGCTTGTATATCCATCTATTGATATTATTTGAGTATTTTATACATTCCATATTGACTTATAAATTGTAATATTATTTAATTAATTTATAAGGTTATATGTATATTATATTTTTTCTTTTTTTATTTATTTTTTTCTTATTATATTTCTATTTAAAATTTTGTATACAATATTCATTATTAAATGTAATCATTATTTTCTATTAAAATAATTTATTTTACTATTCTCTTATTATTTTAAATGATTCCATTAGGATTTAATATTTTCATGTTTTGAAATTGTGTTCTTATTATCATTAGTTTTTGTCATTTTAGTATTATTTAATCTTTAGTTTGGTTATTTTTTATTGATATATTGAGTATAATTAATTTCATCATATAGAGCAAAGTTGAATTCATATATTATTTTAGTCATTTACAAGGTTATAACTGTAATACGTTATTAATTCTTATTTATTGTTATCTTATTTTGATTCTATTCTTTAAATTTTCGAATATAGGATTCATTATTATATATAATCATTATTTTATAATAAATTGATTTCTTTTACTATTTTCATATTAATTTTAACTATTTCATTAGAATTTTGTATTTTCTAATTTTTGAATTTTTTCCTATTATCATTATTTTTCATTATTTTATTATTATCTAGTTTCTAGTTTGGTTATTTCTTGATGATAGCATGTGTATATTTAATTTCATCATATAGGGCAAAATTGTTTATTTTCTTCCTATTTTATATAAGGTTCTTGAATATTTAATGTCTATTTGTAATTTGAATGTATACTCATTATATTTCTAGTTAAATTTTTGTATACAAAATTCATTATTATATGTAATCATGATTTTCCAATAATATAATTTATTTTACTATTCTCTTATTATTTTAAATGATTCAATTAGTATTTTATATTTTCATATTTTGTAATTGTGTTTTAATTATCATTATTCTTTGTCATTTTATTATGCTTTTATCTCTAATTTGGTTATTTTTTAGTCATATGTTGTGTTTATTTAATTTCTATATGTAGAAAACTTGTATTTTTGGTTTCTATTTTAAATATGATTCTTGAATATCTAATGTCTAGTATTGGTATTTTAAATGTATACGTGATGTATATTTAATGTATATTCATTCTTATTATATTTTATTTTAAATTAAATATTAATGTTTATTTAATGTAAATTTAGAGTATTTGAAGGGTCGGTTGTAATATCCGCCAATACCCATATGGTATTAGACGGTTATGAGGGCGGTATTATAATACCCTCGAGGGTATGGGAAATGGCGGCGCAGGCTTAGGTTAAAATTGTGGTCGTAGGCTCTACAAACCCTATGACCGTCGGAGGGGTTGTGTTGCCCTCCGCCTTCCACTTCCTTCATTTGTGCGACTTTGTTTTTGTGTGTGTGTGTGTGCGTCATCGTTGTGTTTCTGTGTGCTCTAGTGTGTTGTAGTGCGTTGTAGTGCTTGTAGTGTGTTGTAGTGCTCTCTTTGCATGTTTCTTCCCTGCAGCAATTTAGGGTTTTTGTTGCTATGTTCAAGGGTAGTTGGAAGTTTTAGAGCAGATTTTTGTAGCGTGCGGTGGAGGAAGTTGCAAGTAGAGGCGCGTGCTGGATGCAACAACAGCGTAGGAGGAGTTTGAAGGTGCTTTCTGGGTTGCTGAAGACCTAGGTCACGCAAGAGACGAATTTTCAGGTAAGAAATTCAGTTCTTTGATTAGATTTTTTGCATTTCTGGGTTTGATTGTGTCCTGGAACCCTACGACTGCAAATTCAGGTTCTAATTTTTGTGGGTTCAGAATGAAGTTGTGCGTTGATTGTAATTGCGGTATTGGTTTGTAATATTCAGGAGTTTAAATTCTGTGTTTGCAGCTCTGAATAGCTATATCATTTAGTAGTTGGAAACTTGTATCTTCTATGGGCTGCGCTCAGGTTTCATGATTTTTGTATAAGCCGAATGCATGAGTTGTGGTATAGTTTATGTGTGTATGTGCTTATGTGTGGGTCTGTGAGGGTCTGTGAGTGTGTGCGTGTTTGTATGTGTGTATATGTGCTTTTCGATGGGTTCGTGAGCGCGTGTGAGTGAACACACATAAACCTGTGAGGGTCTCTAAGGGTCTGTGAGTGAACACACATAAACAAACTTGTGAGGGTCTGCGCGCGTGTAAGTTTGTGGCTGTGTTTGTGTGTCTATGTGCTTTTGCGCGAGTCCATGAGAGCGCGTATGTGTTTGTTTCTGTGTGTTTGTGTTTGTTTATGTGTGTTCAATGTGTGTCTCTGTGTTTATATACGTATGGTGTCTATAGCTTTATTGTTCATAATTAAAGATCACCGCTTACTCACTTATTTTGTTTGCCTTTTTTTTTGCAGGAAGTTGATAGTGAATTTAGAAACCAGGTGTATTGCATTTCTGCAATATAAAAACGGCCGACAGGTTTATCCATGATTTGGTGCACTTTCCGAATTTGAAAACCCCAAACCCTATTCTAATGGATGAAAACCTATATGTACATGCGTGTTTGTACGTGCTAACCAAAACAAGAACCCTTAAACCCTATTAACATGGATGAAATTATGCAAACTCAAAAAGAATGTGCCAAGTTTAGCTGGACTTGAGCTAAACATGAGACGCTGGTTGTGACTCAACTTAGCTTGAGTCGAGCTAAACAGTGGGCTCAACCAAGTCACTTCCACTGTTGCACTCAACATTTTAGCTTGAGTTGGGAGAACTGGTAGACCAAAATGCTTAGTGTAATCAAAATTTAGCTCGATTTGAGCTAAGTTGTAGAAAGGATATTGTGCCATTTCCAACTATAAAACTCGAGTACCAGCTAAAAAAGTCCTATAGAAGCTTCCGAATCCGATAAGACGCTTCAACGGGCACGCTTCAATAGGTATGTCTAATAAGATAATCCTAGCCATAATTTAGCTCGAGCCGAGCTAAATTAGACGATCTTTCAGCACAAGAAAGCGAGCCTGCGGTAATATACAATAGAAGATAATTAAATGAAGCAATAGCAAACCTACTACAGAAGACCTTTGTTAGCCGGCTTCAGCTCATAGACAGTATCAAACGATGATGCGGGCGCAACATGTAATTGATAATGTTCTATTCAAACAAACCAACAATTGCAGAAAAAATTTACTTCCATTCCAGATTCTAAACTATTTAGCTGTTCAGAGGATACATGACAAAATGAACTACTATTTTAGTTCAACTCGAGCTAAAGATACAATCGACAAATGAGTAGCGTGAATAATTACAAGAGTTTAAAAAATTGGACAATTCATCTTGACTTTAAGCTCGACTCGAGCTAAAACGAGACCACAACCTAGTAATCTCAACAGCTCCGAATCATTAATCATGGTTTTTCTCCCGCAGTGTTGAGAGGCTCCGCATCGTCCAAGAGCTGAAGCACTTCTACCAACCAGCGATTGTCGATCAAGAAGATGATGACGGCGACGACATCAAGCGACTAGACTGCTGGGAGCTGAAGGACCCTAACATGGCAAAAACGTGGACAACTCTGTTGGCGCCAAACGTCGCACATCTAGTCTTTGCGACTAGATTCAAAGGCGAGGACAAGGATCTCCAACACTTGGACTTTGAAACAAAGATTACTTGAAATTGACGATGAGGGTCCCAATGTCGTCAAAGTGTTCTGCTCGTCAATTAGGCTAGACCCCTACCACTTTACGATAGTTATAGGCACTATCAAAATTCCGTTTTTGATTGTAGACTGTTATGAAAGTCTACTTGGATCAAATTTTGATCTCATCATAAAGTTAGTTAGAGATGAGATTGAGAACAAGGAGTACCACACGGCAAAGGGCAATCCATTAAAGTCAAAGTCATTGGCGAAGAAGTTGCGGAGTATCATTGGCGCACTTGAACGTGACACAGTTGTGCAGAGGACGAAGATCTCCGCTAGACAGCAAGCGGATGTTTCCGGTGTCACCGCGACTAGAAGCCAAGTGCAAAGCCAAGCGTTAGAGCAAGTCCGATCTAGTGGACAGGCTGCTCGCCGGAGCGATGCCCAGAAGCCATCTTCCGCATCAACGTCACCAGTGAAGAAGCAAGCTGCTTCCAAGAAACAAGACGGCGTCGCCAAGAAGAAGTCAAAGTTCGTCTCCAAGGAGGACCTTGACTCCAGTTTGGCCTCGGCAATCTCAGAGCTACTTTCCGCCCATTGAGCAGGTGAGGTAATTGACTACAACAACGTCAACCTCATCTACCAAAAGTTCTTCACCAATTGCCAAGATGCTTTCGTCTTCGAAAACCCGGGTAAGAAGACAGAGTTGGACATGATGAGGCTCCAAACGCACCGCCTAAGTAGACTATCCGTGCGTTCGACCCCAGCGGCATGGAGGACTTGAAAAAATATCTCATGAACATGCCCGACAGATCGCAAAAGCAAACACTTTTGCGTCATGACGAAGCTTGACTTCAAGCCGAAGGATCTCAGTGACATGACAAATTGCGACTTCTACATTATCAACGGTTAGCACAGCGTTGTTGCTTCAAAGGCCATGATTGAAGGCAATGTCCCTGAGACCATCCAGAAGGACTTTAGGACTTGGCAGTGCTTCATTGTCAGGACAAAAGACCATGACTTGCTGCGCCAGATTTTGGCGTTTTACAACAGGGTGAACTACCTTGCTCCGTTCAAACCAACGTGGGCAACAAACATCCTCGCAGTGCGATCCGTTTGGGAGAAGTTCAAAAGACCTCAACAGAAGCATTTCACTGCTGGCGTGAATGATGTCAGAGTTTCCGCTCCCAGGCCCGTTGGCAATGACAAGCAGTTTGAGGTTCGTCTTTGTGACTCATATCCTTCCGTTTAGCTCAAATCGAGCTAAACTCGATCTGATTCTCTTCTGCTTCCTATAATAATGTCATACCTTGTAGACGACCTCACTAAATAAGCTCTTTAGCTCGACTCGAGCTAAAGTGCTAATCATGTGATCCTAACTTATTGTATCTTGTGCAAAAATTTATGGCTGCCCTCCAATCGCAATTCTCCATGATCAATGTAGCAAAGACTCAATTGGAACTCAAGAAGGCTGGAAAGAGGAAGCCAATAACCCTTATCAACGAGGTCAAGATCATCACCTCCTGAGATGAGACATTTGAGTTTTTTCACGAAGTCATGTCTTGTGCGGCAAGAGGGGATCTGATTGACGTGGACTCTAAAGACTTGTCCAAGTTCAAGGACAAGGACTTTGAACCTGAGAAGGACGGAGTTCTTAATCGGGAGTACTTTAAATTCCTCGGCAATCTGTCAGAGGCAGACCAAGCAAAAATGTGTCAACACATGCTGTGCAAATCTGGTCCTTCACGGAAGTACAAGCACGCGAAGGTTGTCCAGTAGCAACAGTTGACGTCTATTGTGGAGGACAACTACCCGGTGAAGGATTGGGTAGAGCGGAGGAAGCGGAAAGCAACTGCGAGATTCCAGCTTTACTTGATCAAGCCTACCCTCGGCATCTTTATCAACAACAACAAAGATTACGTGGAGGGGCCATGGAAGAAATTCAAGGAAGACTTCCATGTTAGTAAGGCGTTGAAGCGGGTGCTTCTTGATTGGGGTCTTCCTGGTCAATATTACCAGAATGAGAGAACGACCATGCATGGCAATACTCCTTGCGAGGATCTGTCGCCGTACGCAAAGCAATTCTTCAACGTCTTCTTGAAGAGGCGATCGCAGTTTCTTTCCCCGACAGACGCCGTGTACTATCGGGCTTTCAAAGACAATCTAGTATCACTAGAGATGTGGCCGTCGGACTCATGGCAGAACCAAGGGCGGAACGCAAACTTCGGAATCATTGACTTCCGGTTCGTCCCTCGTGTCACTGGGAAAGTCAGGTCTTCCGTGCAGTTGCCGTTTTTTGAGGAGTTCGTGAAGTTGATCTCTTCAAAGGGACAACCCGTGCTCACAAACTTGCCGTCGTGGCTGTTCATTTGCGGGGACGTGGAGGCATTCCAGCAACTGGAAGCGTTTGTGAAGAAGCCTCTTCTAGTTGGAATGTTTGACATGTTTATGTTGGAGTACGTTCCCGCTCCAAATGAGCGTCTCGGCGGTTGTTCTGCGAGAGGCAAACTTGCGGCGGAGAACGTTTGCCTTCTCTTTCTCATCAAGAAAGAAATGCCGATCATCCCCCGCACGAGGAAGCTGTACAAAGCTCCGGAGCATGTGATGTAGAAGAAGGCAAGGATGTACAAGGAGATGGAGTATGCCATGTATCCCCTCGAGCTGTAGATGGAATTCTACTTGAAAATGCTTGACTTATTCTGCAAGCGTGGGGAGTCCGTTGTCCGGATTTTTGCTAGAACAAAGCTGCTTACTGCCGGTGTGATCAATCTTTCACCAGTTTTGTCTTTTATTTTTGCCACCTTTGACTTTGGATATTTTTGTACTTTAGCTCGAGTCGAGCTAAAGTTTCTTTAAGCATATTCTCTGGGTGTGGATTTTGTGCTGGTTTGGGTCTCATGCTCAGACCATATCTGCTAGATTCTGATTTCATATTTGATTGGCACTTTAGCTCAACTCGAGCTAAAATTTCTGTGTTGGTCTCCTTTGTTTCCTTGGCCCTTATTACCTTTTTGTTGTCTTCATTTCCTTCTAAACCGTTTGTGACGACTACTTTTGTCATTTTCAGATGTTGTCTTTGGAAGGGTTTGTCATTTCAGTCCAAGACGACGAGCAGGATTTTGACGCAGCCGCCGAGCTCGCCATGACTCTTGATCGGGTAGATTTTTCTACCGATGACACGCAATTTCTGAGGCTTGGTGTTGCCGTTTCCAAAGGCAAGCTATTGCTTAGGGGGAAGGCAAAGAAGGTGAAGAAGACGCTATCATTGCTCAGAGTGCTTCTCCAAGCACAAGCACAATTGTCTTGGACGATGAAGATCTTGAGGATGAAGCTGTTCTTGCGGAGCACGAGAGTTTGAGCAATTCCTTGGCACTATCCGACTCCGGACACGGATTCCGGGGCCTAGAGTTTCCGGAACTCAAAGGCCTCAATCTCGAGGAGAGACCCTAGTCCGCTCCATCTGTGGGTCGGCCATTGGCCTTTTCAGGCTCCTCTGCAAAGAGGCGCAAGACTAACAGCGCCAACGCCTGCTCTTCCTTGGGTAGACCTGCTAATGAGGATGATCGACTCCTCCTGCTTGAGAGGAAGCTGGAAGAGAGCGAGCGCGAGCGGAAAGAGATGTTGCAGCGATTGCAGGAGCGAGAGGCAGAGTTGAAGCGCTTGCAAGACCAACGCAATGCAGAAGCAAAGAAGAATCATCAAGAGCTCATGGAGATGTTCGCATTAGCCATGAGCAGGCAAAACGCGGTCGAACGAGCACCTGAAGTTGCAGCTTCTCCTCTGATTCAGCCCAATGCGGAACCTTTTGTTCGGGCGGCGAACGTGCCTTCTAAAGTTGTTTCATCCAATTTGATGGATTTAGAAGCGATTGCTAGTCCAGCGTAGTCGGACATTCTTCCTCGCCCTCTTGATTTTATAGTGCGCGAGATTTTCTCGGCTTTTGCTTGTCATCCCCCCTGCTGCTACGTTGTTCCTTGGTGTGGGAAGGCGTTCCCACTAGCTTCCGGATCTTAATACTAAATCTGGAAGGAAATGAAGAAAAATTTAAAAATTAGGTGGTTAATACAGCTATAGTAGCATAAATAGTTTCATAGAAGAAATAAGGTTTTAATGTTGAGCCGAAATCTTTAAAAGAGGTAGTTATAGTGTTTTCCCGGAAGTCGCGGAAACTGGAGTACGGAGCCAGCCGGATCCGGAACCGCCATTGTGACGCGTGACGGTGTCCGTACAGCGCGTCAGAGATATAACGCGACTACCAGCCACTGGGCACCAATCTTTTAGGATTTGCTGTGCTCTTTGTTTCCTTCTCTTCCGCGCGTTTTGTTCTTTGTGATTCTGTAGTGCAGATTTAGCGTAGATACGAGGGACTTGGTGAGGTCAATGCGTGCAGGGTTTCCGGCCACCCTTGCGAGGCGCAAGTTCACGGAGAGGTAGTGATGTATCTTATCCAAAGAATAAAGGATCATATGTAGCTTTTAAAAACATAAAAATGCCATTGATAAGTTCAGATTATGAGTACAAGCATGTGAACCTTGAATTGGGATAGTACAAACATTTTATATTTGTACTCATTTTAAGGGTTTTTCTTTATGCAATGATTATTTTGATTCACAATCTACAATATGAGCAAGATTTTGGACAATACCTCCTAATTTTTTCTTTCAAAATATAAAATAATCTAGTCTAAAATTGGGTCTAAACTTGTACCGTACTCCTTCCTTGCTTGTCCGCCGATAGCATGTCTAAATTTTCTCTCGGTGGACCACTAAGTGAAGTAAATCTAAGCTCTTATCTTTGGATTTTTTTTGCATATTTTGTAAAATATCCATACAATAAGAGTGTTTGAGATGCATCTAAATATTATTTGACACGTGTTTAATTCTTGTTTGACATGTATTCAGATTAAAAATATTCTTTACAATAAATTCAATTTGTAAAAAATTTTATTTAACATATGCATATTATTTTAATAGTAAATAAAGAACTCAACCATTGCCAAGTTACACTTAATATAGGAAAGTGTAAGAAAATTGACCATCAACAATTTAACTACCAGCCTTGTAATTGTTTGGGGAATTTGAATCATTAACATAGACAATAAAATAATCCATATCAAGAAGCCTTACGAGAGGTTTGACTATATTTTAAGCGTTTCCTCCTCTCAATCTCTAAAGGACATTTTGCCCCTAAAAGAATATTTTTCATTCAGGTAGTTTTCTATGCTAACATTGTGTATTTATCATAAAGTCATAAGAAATCTTGTTCTCGATTTCAACGCAAGTCAAACATTTGAGCACGTTCTTATACTAACATCATATAAAACATGATGTTATAATATTTTTACCTTGTGTAATACAAAAATTTGACACTAAATAAAGTCAAAGAAGATCGTTGATCCCTTTAAAGCAAGGAGAAAGAATAAACCTTTTCTTTTGCTTTAAACATCATAATCTTCCAATCTGAGCTGTCAAAGTCTATGAAATTTGTGAGCTTTCTATGTTTTTGGGCTTTAGCCTACAATAAGATCTTATGGTTAAAACAATAAATCATAGTTTTGTTTTCTATTTCCACACTTTACACTAGAATGAATAACGTTGGAGTGTAATAGTCTAATTTGGTGAAATATCATCCATATCCGTAATTTATCTGCCCATCAAGCATAGATATTAAGACCTATTACATATGCAATGTCGAAGAGGTCATCAATTTTGATGTCTTGAGATCACATACTTATATCACGGATGAATTTTGTTGATGACAGAGCTTCGGCATTTGCAACAATGTTCCATATGAAGGCAATGCTGCTACACACCCCAAAGTTCTACCTCCAAAAAAAAATTCAACTGTGGCAAAAAATAATGCAATTTTCCACAAGGAAATCCACATCCAGAAAAAGCAAGGTTGAGTGGCAAAGGCTTGTTGCATTAATCTTAAAGTCTTTGGTTTCATTTCCTATGCCACCTAAAGCACATGACACTTCCTTTCTAAGCTTTTATAAAACCTCAAAGTCAAAAATCAATGTGTAAGGCATCAGAATGCGGTTAGAGTTCCATTTGAGACTGACAAATTTCATATATAAGTATAGGAAAAATGTAGACAAAAATGAGACGTAGTAGACCACACAACATTCATCCATGCAGCAAGCAAGCTTGGGATGTCTTGTCCGTGCCCAAGTAGTCAAGGAACTTTAGAGGACCTTGACTTCTAGAGTGATGACAATTAGCAAATCTCACAATGTGATATCAATAGGTTCATGAATGATGCGCTTTAACACGTCAAACGCAACGTTTCTCTGCTGGTCCTTTCCAAGCCTGTCCTCTTCTACTTAAATTCTTGTTGGCAGCGGTCTTGTCTTCTCACGGCTGTCCTGCTAGGCTCCCGTGTAGGAAGCATTACTCTCCAATGTTGTTACTGAAATTTGGCGCAATGAACACAGCCAGAGCTTTCTTTTCCCTCTCTGTGGTCCACGCCATTAGGTTTCTGATATGGTTCTTCTGCAACATCGGTTCCTCGGGCTTGACTTGGACAGATATGGCTTCATCCCTTCTCACCATGAAAGTGTTGCATTTCACACGGTGACAGTTTACTCCTCACAAGCACTTTATATAGGGAAGTGATTGATAAGGCTTGACTTGGATCTTGTGTCTTGGGCCTCGAGGATGCTGGAACTAGAGGTTCAACTGCCGCGAGAGAGAAAGATTATAGAATGGGACAGGGCATCCCCTACCTTCTGCGAGGTCAAGGACAGACTAGGGAATTGTGGCACCACCAAGAATTGGTGTGTGGAGATTTTACAAGGAGGTGAGTACGTCTCCTTGGACGATGATACTCAGCTCAGAGACTGCAAGAAGCTCACGGTGCGGGCTGCACCTATTTCAGAGAATATATTTCTTGAACCTGGAACCTCCTCTGAAATTAGAGCAGGTTTGATACGAAACATGTGACCTATTTATTTTAACTGACACGTTTTTCTTTCTCTAAAATGGCATCAAGGCTTTCTTTCCTCTATGGAACTTTACTGCATATCTGTTAATGGAACTAAGCTACGGTGCCGGTGCTTGCTATACAGCTAAATCAGAGATTCTGATAGAAAGAGAGAAACCAGATCTGGCAGAGATGATCGAGAACGTGATATGCTTCATAGGCCGTATTTACATCTGTGATGAGAGATGCCCAGATTCTAGCGCCACGGAGATGCAGAACTGCAGAGGGACCGTGGGACTTGTAGGGTCGTCCGGAGAGTCCATTGGTTGCTGGCACACCATAGAAGATGCAGCAAGCAAGAGATCGCTTCAAAGAATGTTCATCGAGTACCCTAATTACCCTAAACCTCTTGTTTTCGAAGCGCAGATAAAAGCCAACCTCGTTAGCTCTGACCTAGATCTGTTCGTGGCCGAGCCATGTGAGCTATTGCAGGAGGAAACCGGCCATCTCTCTTCTGCCCTGGATGTTTCCCTCGCTGACAACGTTCACTGCATTGGTTTCCCGGAAATTGTCAGTCACGAGCTTCTAGAGGGCTCCAGCAGGAAGAAGAGGGACCAACGCCGACGATGTAGCAAGTTTGAGCTGCAGAGAGAACTCAGAGTACCCACCGTTTCTAGCGGGCGCGTGTGCTTCAATGGATGGAAACAAGCCATCGCCGACTACCTCTGTTTCACCGATAGCTCTGGTGGCATTGTTGTGGACGACTACGGTCGTCTCAAGGGCGTACATGTGGCAGCATTTAGGGCTGGTCGAACACTTAACTATCACAATCTATGGATTGTGAAAGGCAATCAGAAGCAGCGGCGATTTAAAGCGAAGAGCAACGTCGTCAACCTTCAATCCAGCGTTACAAAGCTTCACTCAAAGCTCAATGAACTTTGTCTCCAGACAGCGTACTGTCTAAACTCGTGCAAGGGCGAAGTTGCTGCGTTTGCACCGGTCCATATTATCGAGGAGCCATTGCAACTGTCGCGGATGCACTTGATCAGGTGGAAGCAACCGCATATTACGAAGAAAAGCGTTGCTTGTGAACACTTCTCAAGAACTTGCCTCATTAGATCCACACATACCCCTGCTCATGCGGACACTGACCAGGATGACGACAATGAACAGTTCAACTCCGTTTCACTTAACAAGAAACTCAAGACCCAGCAAATTTCTAAGCAAAACCCCTCGATCTGATTCTGAGCTCTCAGTGCAGAAAGAATTATGGTTTTGTGATGATTTTAGTGGAAACAAGCTTATTCCCTCAGAAAGGCACAACAGCTTCTTGGATACCAATCGTACATTCAAAAATTAGTTTCTTGAAGTACCATGATACAGGGTGGTCCAAGATTAATTCTAAAAAATATAAATTAATAAAAACGGAAATCTGAAGGGCCAATAAAGGCAAAGTGAAGGAGTTTTTTCTTTTAAAGTGGGGTGTTCTGTAAACTCGTGCAGCGAGACCAAGACTTTGGGTCTATTTCCCTTTAAATTAGCCCTAGTTATCTCTAGATTTTTTGATCAACTTCAAAAAAAATTTGGCTAAGATTCTTTGTAGGCAAGGCAAATTCTTTTTCTTGCTTTTCAAAGGGTGCAAAAACTAGTTTTAACTTAAATTTAAGGATCACTGAGCACTTCAATATCTAGAAACGGATATTTTTAAAAGTGTGGACAAAAAAAGGTCCAAGAAGAAGATCACCGATTCCATGCAATTGGCGGTCCGCCGAGTAAGAGTTCAAACATGCAATTCGCAGACCGCTAAGGAAGGACAATCCCTCTTTACAGCATATGAACCCTTTTAAGGACAAGCGAGAATGTCTGGAAAGTGAAATGTATCCATTGCGTTCATGTTTTTAAAAATGTATCATTGCCATAGATCCTTTTATCGTCCTATTTTTGGTCCTTCATAAAGAGGCAATGCAATATGATGTAAGGATGTTGTATTCAAAATACATATAGATATTTTAACAAAACACAACAAAAATGCAAGAAGGATACAACTACACATAAGTATTGATTAGAAACGAGATACAATGTTGATTGATCGTTGATTATAAAACACACCAC
This sequence comes from Bryoerythrophyllum caledonicum, assembly GCA_963971425.1. Classification (NCBI taxonomy): domain Eukaryota; kingdom Viridiplantae; phylum Streptophyta; class Bryopsida; order Pottiales; family Pottiaceae; genus Bryoerythrophyllum; species Bryoerythrophyllum caledonicum. The sequence continues at coordinate 21,743,068 of OZ020514.1, forward strand.
TTGATATAACAATTGCAATTTATCCCTCGTATAGTACGGAATTAATTCTGAAATAATCACCTTACATACTACAAAATAAACTCCTTCTACATTACAAAATAAAACCTAGCACACTATTAATGGAAATAAGGCAAGAACTCAAAATGAACTTGTAAGTTGTTGTGGTAGACAGCAAAAGTCCGATTTGGTCATAGAATGAGAAAAAGATAGTCGACCAGCCATTGATGAAAAGTGATCTATCATTTGAGATCTTACCATCTGACTATCCCACGCCTATAATTGCACACTTCCATAACTGCCTAATACGCCTACCCCGGTTCTTTTTCTTGTAGCATATATTTGTAGATGGAACCAAATTTAAGAAGGGGTAGATGATTGAAAAGATGTTGGATCCGCTTCAGGAATTACTCCGGCTTTGGTTGGAGGAGTCAAATGACTAGGGAATGGCCAAGAAATAAAACACTTGTAGTTTGGGGTATGTTGGAACAATCTTGGGTCAACATTGAGAAAAACAACCTGGTGGGACTTCCTAACATGTCGAGATTGAAGCTTATCACAAATTATGGTCAATATTTTATAGCTCTAAGAAAAGTTGGAACTATTAACCAAGTCACCTTTGCTATGAAAAAATGACAACCTTTGAATGATTCTTTCCGGAAGAATGTGCAACATGAGCAATTTTAACTTGCCTAGAGGCATCATTGATAAGAGCTCAACATTGAAGCGGAAGAGCAACATTTTAAAAATCTTATTGAGCCTTGGCCTCCAAAAAACATTCCCATTGGGGCCCAAACAGGAGGTTAAGATTCAAGAATTCACAAAGCAAAAAAAGCCATTAATGCATAGCACAATAGATTTTTGAATGGATGTTGGAAGGACTTACCCTAGAAAATGCCGGAGATGTTGTCGAAGGTTGAATCAGTAAGCGGATGGAGGAGTACCTAGAAGAGGGTAGGCTAGGTGTAATTTGAGCCCCATCTTTAATTGCCTTAGGCAACTTTGTTGCTAATTCTGTGGCCTATCCTTTAAATGAAACTTGGAACTCCAACTAGATGGCAACGCACTATACTAGTGTCAAGTCTATAGAATTCAAGTTGTTTCACATGGTGAAATATGGCTTGAAGACCTTTGACAACGAGGGCAAGTCCAAGCGCTAGACAGTTGAGTAGAAAGACGGGGCGTCAAACATGCCACATGCCATCCATGCTAACGATGGTGACATAACAACATTGTAGCCGCATTCTTCTTCTCATCAGATACAAACATTGAAGGTCATGTGGCACAACAACCATCTCCAGATGGATTGGGCCACTTATGGATAAAAGGTAGGCTCTATATGGGGTGACAACAAGAGGACTAGAGAAATCCAAAGACCATTAGTAACCTAGCCTCATAATAGGCAAAGAGTGCAGTTGGAGCAACAAAATATTAAGGCTCAATCAGATCCAATGACAAACTTCACATTGAGAAACATACATGGTAACCGGCTCGTACATGCTGATACACTAGATGTCTGCGCAACATCGAATGAGTCCATCGAACACCAAAATATCCTAGATCTGCATGTACTTACCATACCAATGAATCCCTCTGATCTTGCCTAGAAACTTGGGGCCTAGTTCTATCCGGCCATTTTCAAAATAAAAGGCCGTTCTCTCAATATAAACTTGCTTTTTGGCGTCCAATTCAAGCATGCTCTGTAGCAAAAAAAGGAAAATGCCCCACACGGTAGCTCGTGCAAAATTAGAATGTCTTCCTCCACATTGTTAACAACCTGGACCACATCCGATGATGTTGGAGATTATAGTTGCTTGTAGTTTTATGATATTGTAAATAGTTGAGATAGCTTAAGAAGAGAAAGAAAAGTTGAGAAATTGGAAAGAGGTGAAAAGAACTTAAAGCAGATCCATATGTATTGGCAAAGGTTGTTACTAATTAGCACTATAAATCTAAGCCTTTAAAAGAAGACCATATCTCACTCTAAGCATTGCTTGTAATACATTGTATGTTTCATTTGCTTGTGCAATCATTTCTCTACTTCTTTTGAACCTCAGTAGATTATGGGCCCACTCATGTCAGTTGTGTGTATGTAGATTTGGTGCAAATTGATTAGGAAGAGATCTGGAGAGACTCTCTTTGAGTGTTGGAGGTGCATATGATCCAATTTGGAGCATTGGAGGTGTACAAGAGTTGGTTCAAGGTTGTTGGAGAATTAAATGTGCACAAGGTTCAATTTGAAGCATTGGAGGTGGAGAAGTGTTGATTCAAGGTCATTGGAAGCATTGGAGGTGATTGAGAATGGCCCAAGGAGTTCCTAGTAGCATTAGAGGTGCACTTTCAAGGTTGTGGAATTTGTAAGTGTTAACATTTGCAATATTGCGCTATTGCACTTTGTCTACTACATAGTACACAATCCGTGTAGAGAGCCCTGAAATTTGAGTGTTCTAAGTGTGATAACTTCAATTTTTGGAAGTTCAAGATGGAGATGGTGTTGGTGACTATGGACCTCTTGAAGATTGTGGATGACTCATAGGAGCCTCCATCCAAAGACAATGATCCAAAGGTGAAGAAAGACTATGATTGGCCTGTGAAAAAGGCCAAGTCCGCCATTGGCTTCAACTTCGTCGACAACCAACTTGTCTACATCAAGATTTTCAAGAGACCCACAATACCATGACAAACTTTCTGCAACATCAACAAAATAAGGAGCTTGTACAATATCGTCTTTATTTGTCGCAAGTTCTTCACCATCAAGATGCAAGATGGAGATGATTTGTTGAATCATGTCAACGAAATGAAGGCACTTATCAATTTACCTCCTTGCATATCCCGGTGAGAGATAAGATGTAGTCATGACCTTGCTTGAGAGTTTGCCAGCCTCATGTGAACACTTGATTACTGCCTTGGAGACCTTGACAATGAAAGAGCTCATCATGGAGTTTGTAACGACGCGATTGATGCACAAAATATCCATGGTTGATCTAGTGTCTGTCCATTCAATACTGTCCATCTGACGTGCATTCATCCCATAGAAGTTATTGAACGTCTGGTAGGAAATATTCTAAAATATTTAAGAATATCCAAAGAATATTCTTTTGATATTCAAGAGATATTGTAAGCATCTGTTTGATAAAGGTGTTATTTGTCCAGTTCGTCTATCTAATTGTTCGTTTGCCTGTTGTCTTTTGGCCTCTCTCTCTATGTAGACAACTCTAGAAGTATCCAAGAGTAAGGAGAAGGAGTCCGATGGCAACCATGCAGCCTTGGTGTCAAAACAAAACAAGTGGGAGAGCTCTTCTTCATTACGTATTGAGCCCAAGGTAAATTACAATTGTGGCAAAATGAGCCATATTGCACGAAATTGCTTCAAGCCAAAGAAGCTGGAGCGGAACGATGCGAACCAAACAAAAAAGAAGGAAAATGCCAATCATGCAAAGGAGGATGATGACTACCCATTTGCAAGTCAAGATGGACCACATTCCAAGTCCATGTACAAGTGGATCATGGATTCGAGCGCCACAAAACACATGACACCTCAAAAGGCGGCATTTGATACATATGAGGTGATTACCCTACGTAACGTGCATTTGGGTAATGATAATGTTGTCGAGGCTATTGGAATCCGTTCTTTTCTTGTCAAAGTGCTTGTGAGGTGTTGCTCTACGAGATTTAGAATCAAAGACGTTTTCCAAGCAAACGTGCTCTCGCTAAGCAAACTTGTGACAAGTGGAATGAAGGTGCAATTCAACATGGAACACCAAACAAAGATGTTCTTACGATAGCTCTTTGTGAAGGCAAATTGTACTAAAGGGCCTTCATGAAAGTGTTTGAGGCGGATGCAGCCAATGTGGCACAATCATCATCAAAGGGCGGTGCATTGGAGCCTTAGTATCGTTGACTTGGTCATATGGACGTGAGAAGTGTGCATTTATTTGGAAGCATGGTAAGTGGCATGACTCTTGGCAAAGATGAATGATCAATGTCATTTTGTGAAGTTTGCGTGCAAGGCAAACAATATAGGGCACCATTTCTAAAGGATGGAGGAAAATATTGTGTGTGTTTTGTCATGTGATTTGTGATAGAGTGAATGTTGAGATGATATTGAGAGCAAAGAATATCGTATTGTGATGCATGAGTGTTAGTTTAGATGTAGAGGATATGGGTTGAATGGACATATTACATACGGGCTGATTTATTGAGTGGACATATCATTTTTCTAGTTGAGTGTTGCTGACTGGTTTACTGAGTGCTGCTGACTGGTTTACTGAGTGCGGACAAATCACATGTGGCATGAGTATGTCCAAGTGTATTTTCTAGTTCACTCAATTGATGCATATGCCATGGTGACCACTTAATGCACATGCCAATGTGGATATTATGTTGTTGACCGATTTACTTAGTGCACATGCCATGGGCTCAGTCCTTTGAGTTCATTGATCCATATAATCCAAATGCCACAGGTTGAGTCTTGTATTGACTATTTATTGATGAGCGTTTCGTTTCGTATCAACATCATAAAAAAAATAGTCTAGAATGGTAATTCCAGATGAAATTTGTGCTTTGCTTTATAGGTTTGAGTGAGGGAGGAAATACACGAGTTCAAATTGCAGCCTCTATAGGAATTTTTGTTAGAATAGTTCAGAGGTTGGTTAAAATCGTTTAAAGAAGATGGAACTTACAAGCGCAAACCTTGCAATGGAAGTCACACTAAAAAACTTAGTGAGAGATGTGCATAGTATTGTGCGTTGTGCAAAAACTCATTGTCGCTCCTTGGTCTCATAGATTACTAGTATATGTCGTGCTCAAGTATGTAGACGTACTATTCAAAGGATATTACATAAAAGTCGTATTTTTAGTTGAATAGCAATCAAGAAACCTTTCTTGACACCCCATCACATGTCTTAGCGGATAGCTTTTGTTTAGAAGTACCGTGGATGGAGTCCTGAATAGTGGGAGCGTATTGTTTAGATAGATGAATCTACTTTTGAGATTGAAAAAATTTCTCGGAAAATTCATGTTTGGAGAAGTGCATATATTCGCTATTCATCAGGTTGTATAGTTCTTACTTTTAAAAGTGGACGGACATCTTTGATGGTTTGGGGTGCATTTGCTGGTGGACAGAAGTCACAACTTGTCTTTATGCCAAAAAGTCGACGTTCTGCTAAGGATTTTGTGGAAGTGGTCTACGATGGCAAATTGATTCATTTCTTGGATAGAGTTCCAGAAGGAGTTCTTATGGAAGATGGCGCACCTGTCGATTACAACAAAACATGTGAAGAATGGAAACAAACCCACAAACTCAGAAAGCTCAATTGGCTTGCAAACTCTTGCGATCTCAATCCAATCGAGAATGTATGGAGGATGCTAAAAGATGTTGTGCAACATGGCAAGGAATGCACTGGAGACTTAGAAGTGTTGAAGGTAGTTCTTGAAAGAGAGTGGAATTTGGTCAGTGGTACAAAACTCCTTCAACTATGTCATTCTATGCCCTCAAGGTTACAAGCTATGATTGACGCTATAGGAGGACATACAAATTGGTGGATACAAAATAAATTTTTTTTTATATACATCTTTTGGCTTTGAAATATATCTCACATCTTACCAATATAGAGATGATCTTGTCGCCAAAATTTCATTATGTATCAACAAAAACTCTATCCTAGGAAGGTGTTGAAGTTGGAAGTAGTGGGAAGCTTTCCCCTTTGTTTCTCACAACAACACATGTTGGTAGACTTGGTATATGTTTTTTTGTGTAGATTTTTTGGATTTGAAATTTTCCACACTTGTATTGGACATGAAGGTGACTTCATACAAAAAATTTCATGAACGCGTACTATTTTTTGAATTCTTGGGAGGGTGTCAAAGTGGACAGGCGTGGAACCTATCTTACAGCAAACCCCATGTTAGTAGATTTTTTATATCTTCTTTTGAATACATGTTGTGGCCTTGAAATTTTTCTTACATATTATCAACATATAGGTGACCGTGTGTTTAGATTTTTATGTTGAAGTAACAAAATCTTTTTTCCTAGAGAGGGTGTCAAAGTTAAAAGTAGTAAAATCGTTTCTCCCTTTGTATCTCACAACTACACATGTTGGTAGATTTGGGATGTGATTTTTTTGGTGCATTTTTGGGGCTCGAATATTTCCACTTATGTAATCAACATGAAGGTGTTTTCTCTCCAAAAATTCTATGGGAATTTTATTTTACTCAATCCTTGGAAGAGAGTCAAAGTTGGCAACTGTGAAACTTTTCTCACTGCTACCCCCTAGTGGTTAATCGTCATTATCTTTTGTTCTATGAGTTTCCTGCACTTAAAATTTGATATGCATGTTTTCAACATAGAATATATGTTGTTTCAACATTGAATACATGTTGTTTCAACATAGAATATATGTTGTTTGAGTAAAATAACAATTTATCTCCTGTGTGGAGGGTGCCAAAGATGGCAATAGAGTGGGACACCATCCCTGGAATTGTCCAAACGCCAATTTGAATAGCACCCTATTGTACCAAAACAACAATGTATATATTCAACATGAACGTATACACCTACAACTTTAACGCGTGTGCACTAAAAGAATGATTTCATTTTTGAGGCATGCTCAAAGGCGCTACACCATTGTTGTTGTTGCTTGGTGCATTTTGAGCCATTGCCCGAGCTCTACTTTTAGATGAGCCATTGTAGAAAGCTCCGTGTGAAGGCCCTTGATGAGGTGGTTGGCGGCCTTCAATTTTATCTTGGCCTCCAAATTTGTGTGCGTTGCGCGATGAATTATTGTCTCAAGGCGTTCTCGCTCAAGTTTTGCCTCAAGATCGTTGATGATTTTGTTGCGATATACAATACCCATAGCCTCAAGCAATGCTCGCTTTCTAGAGCACTCGTCCATGCAATTTGTACTTCCTGAAATGCAGCCTTCTACTACTGCCGCGATTCCAGTGGTTTTGTCGCGTTCTCACCACGCCTGACTCCTACTCTCTCGTCTGCCTCTGACAACTTGCGTGCAAATTGCACTGGCTCTTCTCCATTGTCGCTTGAAGGAGCGACGCTATCTTGTGAGCGGTGAGCAGCGAGCGGCGAGCGGCAAGCAGAAAAATCTCATAAAACTAGAAAAAAATGGCAGAATAATTTGTTTGAATTTGAAATTGTCGCAGAACTACAGAGTTTGGAGGCAAATTTTGAAATAGATCCAAAATTAAGAAAGTATCCTATAATCGATGACACCTTTGTTTCCCCCTTTTTCCTTGTTTTGGCCTATTTCTCTTCTCGTGCTTGGATAATAACCATTTTTAAAAATAAAAAATTTGAATTATCTACATTTTTGGGGTAGCATACTTGGAAGCTAAATAGCTTATGATTTGCAAATGAGAGTGTTGTGCTAATATATTGCAATATATTGGTTTAGGGTCGGTTGAATTAATTCTTCATAAATATTGCTGTTATTTAGAGAGAGTGGGTATCAAAGGGTATGACTAAGGTATTATGAAGGTATTGTAGAGGTGTCAATCGAATATCACCATAGCCTTACATGGATGTCACATAGGCATCACGTGGGCATCACATGGGTATCACCTAGGTATATCCCTAGAAATTTTCCAAAGAGACAAGCACTCTCTATTTTGAATTAATTTTGCAAATAATTGACAATGGCTTATGGTAGTGCATGTGGAGTATGAAGATTTATTGCTTATAACAATATCAATACAAATATTATCTAAATTTGTGACTGTTAATCACGGTCATGAAATCCAATATTGATTCAACATATATTTGGCAACGCTGTCTATGAGCAATCTAGATTGATACATATTTTTGAAACGCGCAACTCCACCGCCTTTCTCACACTTCGTCAACGATGTTGGCAAGCACTAGAATGCGCATGACTTGGTCAAAGGTGAAGCTTGGAGCAGGCATAATTAAGTCCTCCTAGAAGTCCAATTTACAAAAGTAACACAAGATGTAACAGACATGCTTGCAATACATCCATTTGCCCTTCTTCCCCAACGTCTTCGATTGCATCTTTAAAAAATCGGGGCATGAACAACGCAGGAGGCCTGTGAAGGTGACGCAACAGGACTTGATTTTTCCTGTGACAAGAGTGATGACGCATCTTCATGGTGGGTACGGTAGGGCATTGAGTTTGGAGACCTAGCAGTTATTCATAAAAATAGTGCTTGACTATTTGTTGCGTTATTCAGTCAAGGGAGGATCCATCAAATTTTGAATAGCGTAGTTGTAATAGGTGTCGTAAGAAGTCGGTTTTGGAAGAACGGGGAAGTGCGAACGCAAAAGGGGCATGTCCATTGACACTAGGAGCTTTCTTTGAAATGAAAGAGCTCTATGTTGCTGCAACTAGAAACTGACTTCCTCCAACGCTAATACCTCTCTCTCTTTGATTAGTGCCACGTAACCTTGCACCCTAGTCAAGCAGTCATGCAACCTTGCACCTGAGTGTCCTTGAGAAAGTGTCTATGTTTGAGGAATTCAAAGTGAGTGCTTGTGAATTGAAGTAAGTGGGTGACTGTGTGTAGAAGAGGAATTCTATGTGAATGCTTGTGAGTGAGTTCCTGAGAGTTTGAGTGTTTGACCACGTAAATGTCACTCTATGTATGACTGCCCGTTAGAGAGTACATGCTTTGATTTAGATCTAGAGAGTTGAGTGCCAAGTCATTTGAGACGATCTTTCGACTCTAAGCTCACTGCGGCAAGTCGTTTGGTTATTCAGTAGAGTGGTTCACTGCAAATGCTCAATATTTGATTGCACGTGATTCTAATTCTGAGCTGAGTGTTGGGTTCTGAGAGCTAAGTATTGGGATTTGAGAGCTGAATTAGTTGCGTTGAGATCCCATTGATGAGAGTTGTCTGTTGAACTGAGAAACTACATACCGAGACTGGTAAGTGGCGCTGATCACATGGGTCTCTAGTTCAGGTTAAAGGGTTCACTTCATCAGCACAATTCATCAACCTCGGGCGGCTTTTGCAAGTGGTGGTCACTCGAACTTTTAGTGATAGCTCTTACACCGGGATGGACATTGAAGCGGCATGTGTAGAGACTCCGAGCTTTGAGGTATTACTGGCTGATCTTGTCATAATCTATCACGAAGTCTTGTGCCATTTCTGCAAAACTCTTCAATGTAGGGTCTTCATCACGGGGTCTCCTCAATTCTAGGGAGGCACATTATTGGAAGACTGAAAGGAGCCTTGACAGGGTAGCAACGTGCCCATGTGGTCGTCCATATTTGCTAGTGATCATAGTCTCTATTGTCATGCCATATCTTTTCCACTTTGTCTACTCTTGTCTTACTAGACCCTTGGATTTCTCAATTTTTGTAATTTTTATAACACATATATTCATCTTTGGAACCAAAGGTGGGCTTCAAAGGTCACAACTGTTTTTTTAATTTAATTTTTTAATTTAAAAACTATATATTTTTTAATTTTTTAATTAAAGAAAACTTTTTTATTTTTATTTTTGAAAAAAAATAAAAATTGTGACTTGGGATACCCACCTTCGGATCCGAAGGTGGATATCCAAGGTCATGACTACTTTTTCTATTTTAAAAAATAACAATTTTTTTTTTTTTTTTTAAAATGAAGAAAAAAACAATGACTTGGGATAACCACCTTCGGATCCAAAGGTGGATATCAAAGGTCACAACTATTTTTTTAGTTTAAAATTAAAAACCTTCTAATTTTAAAAATCAAAAACCTTCAAATCCCAAGGTGGGTCTCTAATTATTTTCTTAGAGATTGAAGATCCTACCAAATTACTTCAATTCAAATCATGTTTGATGAATTTCCAAGTTCACTTCCTTGCATGCATGGAATGATCTCTTTTAACGCACGTTTTTGCTTTCATGTAGGTCATGTAGGTCATATAGACCTTGTTTTGGTCTAGTCCCGTCCAACTAGTATGCCGATTTTGTGGTTATTTAAAAAATATAGTGATCTCTGAAGACCCCATTTGGATTCAAAGGTGGGTTTGTGGGATCATATTTTTTTTGTAATACCATAAATCTGCTGTAGTGATGGCTATCATGTGGAGTGAATTAAATAATTAAAAATAATCATGACCTTTGAGACCCACCTTCGGATCCAAAGGTGGGTCTCTGAGGTCACGATTATTTAAAAAAAATTGAGGATCCTACAGAACTACTCTAGTTCAAGTCATGTTTGATGAATTCCCAAGTTCATTTTCTTGCATGCATGGAATGATCTCTTGCAATGTACGTCTTTACTTTCATGGAGATCAAAGCAGGTCATGGAACTCATGTTACATGATAACCATTTTAACTAGAGGTCACTGGTTGTTACATCGGTGGAGATGCTAGTGATCAAATCATGGGAATTCATCAAACATGACTTGAACTGGAGTAGTTCTATAAGGTCCTCAATTTTTTTTAAATAATTGTCACTTCAAGGACCCACCTTCGGATCAGAAGGTAGGTCTCAAAGGTCATGATCATTTTATTATTCTTTAATTCACCTCACATGACAGTCACCACTGCAGCAGATTTGTGGTGTTATAAAAAAAATGATCCCACAAATCCACCTTCGGATTGGAAGGGGGGTCTTCAAGGGTCACTATAGTTTTCTTATTACTTTAATTTGCTGCACCCAATGCAACACTTGATGATTAAAATCACTCTTGTATTGTGTGCACTGTAGGGGGTTGGAAGTCTACCGCGGCCGTTTAGTTTGAATCTGTGGGATGCAAGTGTTGCAAAGATAATGGCAGCGCTTGCATCTCCTTCACGTCTTCTAAGGGTAGCTAGACGGAGGGACCTACTCCATGTTTGTTCATAGACTTGGAAGCAGAGGCCAGTGGTTCTAATAGTAGTGATCGACCTTTGGACAAGGGTGAAATTAATCGCTTTTCAACAATAGAATTGTGCTTCCTTAGTATTGGTTTGTTGTTTTGTCTTTTTATCAGACTTTCAATTTGTTGACATCATCATTGTAGTTGTATTTCCCATTTTATCTTGGTATGTCATTCCAATTGAATTACTAAATGTAGGTCCTAGTTTAATCCAGTGATCGATCCATTCATCAATTACCACATCATTTTAATAAACTTACATATTATTTATTGCCGGTGAACTTCAACAACTTAAAATCATTTGGACAAGTTACCCCATTTCTTAACCCCTAAATTATTTTGACAATTTTGCACCAAAACTGCTGATTTCAATGTAATGAGTAAGGAAGAAAACAAAAACTCTGCGCTGTCTTTGAGCGTTAACACTTTGGATTATCCCAATCTTAGTTGGAAGAGGAATATATTGCTAAACCTATATAAGTCAAGTCGTTGAAGAAGGATTCACAGTTGGATTGAAGGTTAAAGACACATTCTCGTAGAGTTGCGAGTGGAGTTGTGGTTTGTAGCCGTACAATCTATCCTCGAAGGTAATCGAGAGATTGTTCTTCAGTTGATATGTTTTGTTCTACCTTGATCTCTTCCTTAGATAACTGCTTTACAGTAGTTCTTGTTTAAAGTTGTTCTTATACTTCAAATCCGTTTGGAATGCTAGGTTTGGAGATGAATGCCCTTTTGTGGACCACGACGCCACCTTTGTTCCTCGGAGACTTTCACAAGTATGTAGACAAATGCACTCTTCTTATGGCAATCTGAAAGTCGTACTTTTGTCCATTTGATGGTACCCGCATCAATCCACTTTAATTTGATGCTCTTCTGTTATATATCTTTCAAGCAATGCGATTTAGAGTCACATCTAAGCATAACCACCGACTCGTCGATAGCTCTACTATTGGAGCATCTCTACGAGTGGCTTTATGGAGGGTGGAGATAGACTCTTGCCATGGAAGCATTGCAAGAACTGATGAGGAACAATGTGGACTGAAAGAGTATTCACTCTTACATGCGTTTTTACGAAGTCGGCATCGGCTTAGCCATAGTGAGTGGTTTCACAACTGCGAAGAGGACGATGTTGCACTCCTTGAACGTGGGCTAAAAACTTTGACAATTGAGCAACTAGCTTCCTTGGATAAACTTGTCGAGAAGTCCCATAACCTCACAAAGATTCGACGGTGAAATGTTGCTGCCAATATGTGCCCTTCCAATGACTTAGCATTGTGGTATCAAACACCTCTTGCATCCAAGTGGCGGAAGGATTGGGGATATTGTTGATCAAGGAAATCACGTATGGTTACACTTCTGCCATAAAATCCAAGCAAGCCTTGATACATCCTTGGAGTGGACAAAAATTGATGGGGTAAGATTGCGCAAGAGGCAATAACGACTACCTTTGTTTAAAGAACCTCATAAGAGTAGCGTCTGAATGTTCTAGAAGTGTTGCAGGAAAGGGATGCCAAAATTAATAATGATGTCTTTCTTACATCAGTCTTTCATTTGATTGATTATGAATATCCTTTTCAAATTCGTAATGTCTTTCACATGTTTACATGCTTGGTACCATTCGCATCGTTTAGATTCAAACACTCTCTGTCGATGTAATTAATTTTTTCAATTCAATATTGTTTAAACGCCATGGATATCATCAAGGTTTTACATGGATATTACCTTGGTATGAAGTGGATATGACCTAGGTATTGTAAGGGTATGACGGTAGTATTACATAGGAACCTTCCATAAATCCCTTCCATATTCTCAAAATTTAAACACTTTCTATTGTCCATTAATTATGTACAACTGTGACCAATGACTAGGTCCAAATTGTCAAATTATCCTAATCAAAAGTCGGCAGCCTTAAGTGTTTGTTTTGATTTTTTTAAGAATTGTTGATCATGAATCATTAATAATCTAGACTTCAATATGCCCAAGTATCTTTTTACTATAGGTTTTTACATGTTTCTTTTTCCATGTCAAGATAGACTAAATATAATCCACGGCCATAGGCATTGCATTCAAATTTTTAAAAAAAGTGGAAAAAAAACTGAAAAAGTTCAGTGCTCAACGCTCGCCGCTCGCCGCTTGCAATATAACAATCTTGTTGCTCAGAGTTGGTTGCAGAAGATCGCCAAACATGGCCAAAATATCGTTCCTTGAGTTCAAAGACTACACACCTTTGTAAGCCGGTGGAACAAAATTAGCACAACTCCCACTCTCCTTATAGAATTAGCACTTGAGTTTTCCAAAATGGCGAATTCAAATGCACCAATCCAAAGGCAAGAAGGGAGGAGTGAATAAAAAAAATGAGCAACCCTCCCTTATATAGCGACCCTCTCTTATGTAGGGACCCTCCGGTCATCCAATACTCCGCCTAGTCACATTGGGCAACACGACTAAGTTTCGGACAATTGATACAATTGCCTTGGCCGGTGAAGGGGACACCTGTGAATGTCTCTTCTTGCTCCACTCACTCTTTACTCTCAATTTTTTCACGGTTGACTAATTGGAAAATACTTTGATTGTAAAAAAAAGGAGTTCTCTATCAAATCCTGTGGTTAAGGTTGAAGGTCCTTCCAGCTTGACCAAGGGGGGGAGGGAATTTTTGCATTTTATTTCTATTTTGCAGGCTTTAGGAGATTAACCTTGGGCGCACTTTCAACAACCTCAAAAAGTCCTAAGGTAAATGTCAGAAGAACGAACGTGGACAAAATTGGAAAATGAACCTCCGAGGTATAGAGGGTCAAAATTGAAGGCTACAATAGTAATGCCGATCAGCTCAAGAATTTGAGTGACGAGTGCAAGACTCTCATCACAAGGTCAATTTATGAGTACTTCAAGAAGACCTTGTTGACAAGGTTGAATCTTGTCTATCTCATATACGGTGCAAAGAACAGGGAAAATGTATTCTTGGCTGACATGAAGGTGAGGTCCATGCGAGCGCTCAAGGATGAGAATTTTTTTGGAGATAAGCGCAAGAGCAGCTTCGAGATGTGGATGGAGCACAGGTAGGAGAATTCTTTGTGGAATCTGGCGTAGCTTTTGGAGAAGTACTCACGCATTGATAGAATAGAAGGCTCCGTCGAGTACATTGAGTTTAAGGCCAGATTGACAAACTGGAAAGAGGCGTTGGTTACATGGCACGCCAGCCAGACTAAGAAGTGGTGCTAATGGAACAACAAGGGCCACAAAAATACGTATCATCTCCACGGAGAACACCTCGTGTTTCTGCAACATAGCTTTTGGGTGGACAACGTTGGAGGTAGACGTCGAGGGGCGTTCATGAAGGTTCAAATGCGCTATATTTAAGGAGTTGAGAGGATTCCCTCGCACTAGGCTTTGGAGAGCAAGTGGCCAAATCACACCACCATGGCCATTAAGGTTCGGCAATTTCAAGCGGAGGTCTTTGCTATACGGTTTCCGTACGAGAGTTGCATCAAATGGCTAGCCGTCCACAACAAGCACTCCAAGAGCTTCATCTTGTGGTGGAACGGCAAAACATTGCGGCGGATGCTCAGTCTAGAAGCCGCTTTTAAATTGAATGTCCAGAAGACAATCCAAGTTGCAATGCTTATGCACAAATTCCTCAACGACTTGATTGAAGAGGGGCAGCGTGTTGAGGTCGTCAGAAAAAAGCGCATTGATCTTGTGTGGACCTTTCTCCACATCATGCACTACGTTCAAAAGGCCCATTATCTTCACAATGACAACATACATGTCACCTAATTTATACCAGCTCTTCCCGAAAAGGAGTACATTGGAGTGTGTTAATGAAGGCTCTCGATTACAATATCTAATCTCAAGGCGACGTTCTACATCTACAAGATCGCAAGGGCAAGAGACGAGGACTACGTTGGTTGCTGGTGGTTGGCTCCAAAAATTAGGTATATGCTGCCTCTACTGTTGATTGAGCAACAATTGGAGATTCAACCAAACATGGATTTGCGGAGCAAGATGTATGCCATGGGAAAATAGCCCGAGGAATTTTTGGCGGTGATGTCGCAAATGACTTCTATCAGCGCCAGATTAAGGATCCAAACTTCAATGGCGGTCGTACTTACAATTGGATGATGATGGGTTTAGTCTATGAAGGAAGTTTTGACCAACTAGCAAATGAAGATCCAAAGCATCGAGCTACAATGACAAAAATTGTGAATCTGCTTGATTTTGGGTACATACCTAAAATTTGAAGAGAAAACTTTGTTCTTCCAAATTTATTTATCACATTGTCCAGAATCTCTGATGAGAGCTCACTGGAGTTTATTTATTTTCTGGATTCACGGTTTGAAAGTGAGTATCGTAATATAATTCAACTTTTAAGTTAAAAATAGGAACTATGGACAAACCCAATAGTTTTTGTAAAAGTTTAGGGGGACTTTGCAATTTTTTCATACATATAGAGTATATCACCTTCATTGAAGATGTCGAGGGTGTTTGGATAATCATTCAAAAGCACATTGAATTCAAAGAAAACGAAGACATAAAGTGGCAAAATTTAAACATCCATACCTTGCCCAATTGTGTTGAATATGCTACACCCCTTCCCTAATCTCTATTGCTAAAATTTTGTATTAGCTAGTTAAAGTCATGCTTCACAGAGGTAATACGTTAGCAGTTTACTATAGTGCAAAAGCTCGATATTAATTGAAGTCAAAGCCAGCTAATCCACTCAACACGAGAAATCAAATGATTTATTTTCTTGACTTCATACACTATAATATTTTATTCCGTGGAATGGATTGCAGCCTAAAAACTACGATGACTTTAAATAGAATTGTATTGAAAGATATTACATTTTAAAGTCCAAAATCTCACCTAAGAATTATATTTTTTTGCCATTTATTCGAAGTTGCACTTTTGAAGCCTTTCACCAAGGAAAATGTCATGTGGTCTTACGAGTCAAAACGACATTATTAATTGAATTTAACCTGAAGATAAGATTTAATTATTCCAATTTAAGTTACATGTATTCTAATTGATGCTTACTTTAATATATTCTAATTCATTTTTATCAACATAAATTTATTGTCATGATTCATGATTCACACCTATATATTATTTCATGAATTATAATTGAACGTAATATTATACTTATAACTATTCAACATTCAATTTGAAGTAATTCAAAGATCATATGATGAAATTAGTTATTATAGTCACTTCCTTTTTAATATTCATCTACTATTATTAATTATAATACAACAAAAGTTTCATTATGTAATGTTAACTTGAATAATACAATTTTTATTTTATGTTAAAGAAATTAATATTTGCTTTTATTATTATTAAAAACTCTATATTCATGACATGAACATAACATCCGTCAGTAACTAAATTTTTTAAATGTTATAGAGCAGGTTTCAATTAATAAAGGCTACTCTTATAATAAATTGGTGTATATGGAATATTGATTCCTAGATTACTATGCATAAAGTGTTGACCTTCATATGTTGGTTTCTTGGAATCAACAATTATAACCATATTAGTTTTAAAGAGTATCACAATAATTGAAACAAAAATGGTGTTCAAGTGGATGTCATTTGAGGTCATAGACTCATAGGTGATGTAAATGATTTAAGATAAAAATCTATAGACTCAGTATATATTATACACAAAAATGTAGTGTATATACAAACGTTGAATAAAAATTAGATGATATAATGTGATAAATTTTCAACTTACATGATACTCATTTATAGCGCTGTATTAATTAGTATGAAAAATCATAATATAGATTATATTTTCTTATTATTACAATTTTGTCCTATGAAAATATATCATATGTAGCGTTCATGGTATTATGATACATTTGTAATAATTCATTTTTGTCCCATTCGACACTTTATTTGCAACTATGTATCATGATATTCATCGAGATTTTTCCTGCGATCAACCCCTAAAAGACCAACTGTCAAAAATGGGCTTACTGAAAGTCTGGTCAGGTTTCCATAGTGTTAATTTTTTGCTTTCTAGCGTCAAAAACCTAGTATAGAAAGACATTTTCAAGACCTTTGTAGGAGAACAATTATTTCTTAAATCCAATATACAATGAAAGAGTTACAGGGTTTCAAATTTCAAATGGGGAGAGCGAGCACTTTGGGCACCTCCAAAACCTTTTGCTAGGACACTCTATTGAATGTGACATTTTCAAAACTAGCAAGCAATATTATTTTCCTTCACAATGTAAAAAATTCTTGTCTTTAGTGAAAAGTAGCATAATTCTCACATTGTCAAATATTGTCAAACATTTTTACACATTGTCACACATTGTCGGGCAAAATACCAAATAGACTTCTTCTTTTCCTTATAAAACTTAGATATCTTCATATCTTTGAATTTTTCTTCTCCCCACAACAATATGTAGAGTAAATCTTCTTATTGACCATTCGGATTATCAATCTAAAACATACCAATTTGAAAAAAATTAAAACGCAAATTGACAATTTTTAAACCTCCACTCTCTGCAGAGTTGTTTTGAATATTCTACACCCCTTCTCTACTTCTACAATTTCGTGTAAAAGGAACTTACATCATGCTAAATACGATGGTAATTAATGGATTTAGACCTTAAATAGTGTAGAAGTATGATACCAAGAGAAGTCAAAGTCTGCTAATCCACTAAATGCAGTGAAGAAAATGAATCATTTGTATGACCTTAAACACTATAATCTTTCAATCCGTGTGATGAAAGTTCATTAAAAAACTATGAGTATGTTACTTATTAAGTTGTATTTGACTACCCATTGGCAATCCTTGCAGGGAGTAACCGGCGGGAGACATGGCCAATCGACCTTTGGAGCGCAGCACATCCTATATAGCAATTGACCCAGTCGCCACGGTCGCCCTACCATAGGACCGCCACGCCGACCGACCTTCAAAAGGTCTGGTTGATGCATTTTGGATCACTTCCACAATTCTCCTTTCGATTGAATATTCAAGGTTTACCTCTTGGAACGCTTTAGCACAATCTTGGTTGAGGAGTTACGAGGTTACAAGCATTTGATGGGGCTGATTTTTTGCGCTCCCTCTTCGTAGAACGGTGGCAAAGAATGATGCACATCACATGCTTGCACCATTTTACTAAGACACGTTTCTATTTGTAGGGAGCATCCACATTGGGTGCTGTAAGAGTGAAAGGACTACTGTGGACTACACGCGTCTTGTTTACCATGGCTTTGTTTGTTGCACACGTGTCCAACAATAGGGAGAGAGAGAATGAGGAAAGGTTGACTCATTTAGACATTGAAGGTCCTCGGAGGTCTTAGAGGAAGTTGAAAGGGAAGCCCCAACCTCTCTTGCCAGAAATTACACCAGACAATGCTATAAAGGCACAACCGGATTAGGAGAAGGTGAGGGAGCCGTGGACCTTAACTACGGCAAGGAAGTTTATGAAGATGTGCGAGTTTGATAAGGTATTTAACAAGGATTGGTGGCCCATAATTGCAAGCAAAATGAGATTAGCGTCAACCATTCAATTGATCCTTACTTTGATCATTGTGCTCATGAGGTGTAGGAAACGTTGTTTTCCAGGCAGGCATTTATAAAGGAAAAGATGAGCTACAAATTTGCAACAATGGTCTATGTGGAGTTGAGGTTGGATAGGAAGGTTGACTAGAAGACCTTACCTCGTGCAAAGGACTCCGGCTCATGAGAGAAGTGATATCCTCGATCCATACTTACAAATAACGGAGGCAATGCCTACACATGAAGGACAATTTAGAACACGTTGTATGGAGGGGCCAACATTGTTGGGTTTGTGCTCCAAACCAAGAGTAGTATAGAACCAATATGAGACGACAACTCGGTACATAGAATTGGAAGGCACCGCGCTCGTTCGTCAAGCCCAAGTTCACGGAACGATGGGGACCTCCTTGGCCCTCTTCCTACAATTGCCACCCCACAACGCCGCCTCTCCGCTTCCAAAGGCCAACTTATTTTGACCCAATTTGACTTTGAACGAGAGGAGAATACAAGGATTGTCTTTGAGCTGGACGCATTGATAGTAGAGTAGAACAAGATCAAGGCATCCCTTGCTAGAGTAGAGGAGCAATTCATACAACGCAATAAAGATTACGACACAATGGAGTGAATCTTAGATGAAGTTGTGAACTACGAGTTAGGCAACCTCAGGGAACAACACGGCAAACTCCAGCAAGAGATAGAGCAAGTATTGAAGGCA
Organism: Bryoerythrophyllum caledonicum; assembly: GCA_963971425.1. Lineage (NCBI taxonomy): Eukaryota > Viridiplantae > Streptophyta > Bryopsida > Pottiales > Pottiaceae > Bryoerythrophyllum > Bryoerythrophyllum caledonicum. The sequence continues at coordinate 21,762,115 of OZ020514.1, forward strand.
AAGATGCCATAGAGAGGATCGTGGAGGACTTAAAGAAGCACATGGGTGATTTGGAGAATGTAGTAGCATAAATCATGCAAAAATCGTGAAGTTGAGCAAAGATCTGCAAGAGTCCAATGGAAGAAGGGCTATCTTGGAGGAGAACATTGATGCAAGCGAGAGAGAACGCACTGACGCCCTCATGCACAAGATTTGTGAATTACAAGAGAAGTTGGATTTAATAGAAGTAGACACCATGGTCTCGGTGATCACTCAAGCCATTGTTGTTGACACTATAAGAAATCCGTGTTTTTTGTAACGCGTTGAAAAATATGCCTGAACGTCAAAAATAACATGTTGTTGCGTCAATGTTGGTGTCACCTAAAATCTATCTTGTTGAACAGGCAAAAATCGTCGAAAAATTTGTCGTAACATGGTTGTCAACATCTTGACATCCAATTGAACGTGGCTTGAAAAGTTTTGGGTAGGGGTCCACTTGGAGGGGGGCCCATGTCTAAATCAGCTATGTTTTCCTTTGGGCAGCGCCATGCGGGATTTATTTCATCCACCTCTATTTTGAGCACGCAATGACGTGGACCCAAAGAATTAATAATTGCCGACTTGGATCCAAAGAATTATGATGTGGACAACCCATGTCAGCTGAAGTCATGCTTTTAGAGCATATTTCGTCCACACAAGGCTGTTACTTTTGACGTTTGTTTTGCCATGCTCATGTTGTTCATGACATCGATCCTGACGTTGGCGAGTTTTGCCTGTATGTTGTCATTGACCATTTTCGTGTTGGAGTTCATGTTTACTTGAACATTTAGCATGTTCTTGCGGACGTTTTTCTAAATATGCTTTTAAAAAACTGCTATTCTATGTGATGTTCTCTGTAACGTGGGATGAACGTGTGACAATGTTAGTAAAGACATGCAGCATTGTTAGCCGTGACGTGAGGATGCATATGAATACACTTGGTTTTGAGGAAATACACTTGTCAAATAAAGGATTTAGGGATGTCATGCCTACGAGGGGCTCTGAAAGGCTGCCAAAGAAAAATTCAACAGCCTCAACCTCCGTTGTGTTTGCTTCATCCGCCACGTCAACGCCATCACTAACAGGATGCACTCCATCTTCAATTCCTATTAAGTATTGTAGAGCCAAAATGACAAAAATAGTTTTTTTCCAAAAATTAAGTGTAAAAAGGATTATAGAGATATGGAGAATTAAATAATTAATGATTATGTTTACACTAAGTAGTTAATTAATTGGAAAGTACCTATTCATATCCAAGAATTAGGAAATAATGGGAAAAGGGTTGAACTTGCACCCTTTGGATAGAGTGTACCTTTTTATGAATAGATATGAAGAGATGTGAAGATTTAGTGGAATTAATCTTAGTGGTTAATAATTGGAAAACCTCTTACCAAGAGGTGTACCTCTTAGATGTTGAAGAGAATAACTAGCTTGAATTTTTAGCATTCTTTGCCATTACCATAGAAATTCCTTGGAGGAAGATTGGAGTGAGCCCTAGCGCTTTAGGTGAAAAAGCTAGTTGATGACTCTTATTGTTCTAAGAATATTTAATTTTATATATGAATATATAATTATTATTGAATTTGCATATGTAGAGTCTTGTGTGTGACTTGAGTCATATGTATAATTGCAATAATATGAGAACTTCATTGAATAAATTTGACATTGTGTTTGGTAAATGCAAGTGCATGCATTAGGTATTAATTGTGGATAAAATTCCTATGCATGAATGCATTGTATATTTATTCTTCATGGAATAAGTTAGGGAAATATCCTAACTACTTAAGTCGTGTGTGTGACTTTGTGTGTGTTGGAGCATTAATCTTAAGTGTGAAGCTTAAGGGAAATGATGCAACATTAAGTGACTTAATGCACATGGAGTGTGGTGCATAAGTACTTAATAGGATCTCAAGTGTGAGTGAGCATAACTTGAGTATCTTGAGAATAAGAGTGGAATTCTTATTCATATTAATGCAATTTATGCAATAATCATCAAGAGTGGCATACCTTGATGCATGGCAAGGAGTGTCATATTATGCATACAAATAAATTAGCATTAAGTCTAGCCTTAATGGAAGGGATTCTTTAAGGTAGGCTAAGTTGTGAGTAATTAAAAGAATCTATCATAAGAGAGTAAGTAAGGAACAAATCCGTAAGAAAAACTTAAGAAAAGAATATAGAAACTTAAGAATCTTAAGTCCAAGTTTGGATAACATAAGCTTATGAAGGTTAAGACCTTAAGTACCAGGAGACTCTTAAGTTTAAGGGCTTGGACTTAAAGGTGTGTATGGGTGAGAACATGGGAAATCATTTGCATTCAGCGAGATGCACTCCCTGTTTTGGTAATCTTATGACGGAAACTTAAGAACACTGTAAGGCTGATTTGGTCTAGACTGTGCAGGTTCTTAAGGATCAGTCCTAAGTAAGTATGTGAGTGCTTAAGAACTAAAGGCTAGAGGTTGTGTCTTTAAGAACATGGAGTCGACCAAGAGTGAAGTCTTAAGTAACAGTCAGATATCATAAAGACTAAGTGGTACGAGTAAAGTGTAGAACCCGTAGTCTTAAAGGGATAATTATGGATAAGTGAACTTAAGTGGAGACTTAAGAGATGAACTCCTTAAAACTTAAGTTAACTTGTGTGTGTGATTCTTGAGACTAACCCTTGTCTTAAGTACATGATTATGTGGATCGAGTGGACGGACGTGAAAAGTGGAACGATTTGCATAAGGTAAGACTTTGAATTCTTAAAGACTGTAATTAAGGAACCAATGCAATGAGATTTAATGGAATCTTCCATTAGCCCAGTGTGGCATATGTTTAAGAGTAAGTGGCATAAGCACAATCTTAAAAGGAGTTATGTTTCTTCTTAAGGCAAGAAAGATCCTTTGGGGTTATACTATGCGGGTGGATCCCTTAAGAGTGATTCTAACAACCCTAATTTCCTAAAAATAGATAGATAACCTTAAGAATTAACCGAGAAGATAGCTTTAACTACACAATTGAGCTTTAATTACTTAAAACTAGGCGTATGATCATCCCCGTAATGAATCCTATGAGGTATGGATACACTTGGGTGTTTTTTTAGAGTGGTGAAAAATCACTCTACAAGTACACAACATCTTCTTTTTGTTGACTCTATCCGTGGTCATTGTCAGCTAAAACTTCATGAGAGTTGTCGAGGTCTTCCGTGGGAACGTCATCCAAGACGACTTCAATGACAGTGGCGGCTGGAGGAGCACCTACATGTTGTGTCACAATGGAGGGGGCCGCGGTCTTTGGCATTGATAAAAGGAAATCCTGAAGAACCGTTGTTCGACAAGCCTCTGTCGTAGTTGATGTCAACGTAGATGTCTCCACCACCTTCGTTGATGATGACGGCTCAGGCATTTCTTCCGACACAATGGATTGTTTCAACCCTTGGCCATGAAGAACTTGACGCATCATATCCTCCATATGCTTGTTAGACGCATTTACATTCTACCCAAGACATGTGAGGCTACTCTCCAGCTCCGCGACACGACTATGTTCCTCTTTAGTCTCTCTCGCGTAATCAGAACACACCTTGCGTTTGTCTTCTTGCTGCCGCTGGTATTCTTTAGCCACTTTTGCATCTACATCCAGGTTGAATGATGGCCTGCTTAGCACCATGGTCTGCATGTACCAAAGAGCAAACACAATTGACTTTACGCACATATTCACGTCCTTCCTAACCAGAGACATTCTCCACAATGTCTATATGAACATTCTAAGTAACATATAGCCTAAATAAACATGAGATGAACGGAAAAGACAGTAATGAGTTGTGACACTTACCAATTGTGAAACCACGTCCCTCTCAATGGCCCGCATCTACGCCGTTGGTGATGCCTTGCCCTTGGAAATTGCACGCATGTGTGCTGATTTTGCTTTAGATGTTAGTGGCGCGTTGTGCTACCATATCATCCCAGTACTCTCTCTTGACATCTTCTGGTCTAGGCTTGTTGCCATCAATCAATTGATTTGTCCAAAATCGCAAAGTGATGAGGCATTTTGTTATAATCGGCCCCAAGAATTTCTCGCTCACTCTGTCAAAATTGTTGCAGATCTGCCAATCTGAAACAAATGAACATTTATGAGCTTCTTAATGGAGGAAGAGATGGGAGGTTTCTCGTTAGGGTTTGCGTCTCACGTTACAATTGACGTCAAACACAACAACAAAGTGTCAATGTCGATGTTTTTCGAAACATCGGTTCAAACGGACATCTCTTTTTACAACCAAAAATGATTTCTCCGGACCGTCCTCGCATGATTCCGTTTGCATTTGTGTTTACATATGTAGAGTCTTTTGAGCAAATTCTTCTTCAGACGCCGTGGTTGTTTCTCCCAACCAACCCTAACATCAAGGTCCTTTGCATATTTCTTTACATCATTGGAGAAGGCTTCCTTCGTAGATCCGAAAGGCTGCCCCTCGCCGTCGACTTCAATGGGTTTCCTCATGGCAGTAGTTCCTCCTCTTTTATGTTTAGGATGCAAAGCTTCAACAGCATCCTCCGTGTCGCCATCAAAGTCTTCACCTTTATCCACCAAACGCGTCTCATATCCTCGGCTGCACAACAAACAATTGATTGACAAAGTTAGTGTACTTTCTACGCATATGCCCTACTTGTACGACATGTCATGTCAAGTGTAGATTTAACTTGCGCATTAGAACTCGCTTCAGCACCTATTACTAACAACATCTAGTGGTGAGCCACTAGCTAACAAGATGCCCTACTTGTACCACATGTTATGTCAAGCCTAACAAGATACGTGTTTCTGTAGGGGTCAGCAGCAACAACCACGTCAAAAACAACAACCACATTGAATGCATGAAAGTAGGCAAAATATCGAAGGCGTGCGAGATCTGCTCTAGTTCAGATTATACTCCACTTCGCAAATTCCTCTCAACCACTGTAGCCCAAAAAATCCACACTCTCCAAAACTCCCAAGACTCACACAAGTCTCCCTATGATTCTAAATTCTTCCCGGGATGGTCTAGCGTCTAATGTTAAGTAGTTTGCCTCTAATTGGATGCCAAAAGCTATCTTCTATTGAATGATTTAAGTTTATGCACTCGTTTTTAAGGAATTAAGCCTTAAAATGGCCCACTCTTAGCATTCCACTCTTAAGGTATTAATCCCAAGGATTAAGTGCTAGGATAGAGCCTTGCTCTTTAATTAACTATGAATGTGCATGTTAGTTAGTTTCCTATACTTTTGCCATCTTCGGCTCTTGGATACTATCCATTGCACTCATGGTTGGTTCGTTAATTAATTCATTTAGAATTCACAAATTTACCTCGTGCAATACGCTCCACTTCTCACGTACGTCCCACGGTTCACGTACTCACGTACTCATCACAAGTGTTAGACTCGAACAACACACAAGTTAGATTAAGCCCTAAATAATTCTGCTCTAAGACTTGACTTAAGTCTAACCTATCTATTAGTCCTTAACACTTAAATGCAAAAAGAATATCTTCACTTTTACACTTGCATGACTTAAGTTCTATCACTTAGACTTAAGTTGTTTTATTTACACAGGCATAAGACTCCCGTCTTATGTCTTAATGCTTAAGTTTCCACACTTAAACTTAAGTCTTTCATCAACTACTTATGCATTTCGCACATTAATGCATTAAGTTTCTTATTTCAAATTAACTCCTAAATGCTTCACTTACATTTAAAATTATTGCTATAACATCCACAATGTCACTTTGACATAGTTAGGGACTTTCTCTAACTTAATCCTTGAAGATTTAATATTAAACATGCACATACCACTCATGTGCAATACATTAAATTGAATCCATTAATACACACAATTTCATGTCACATGAACAATTAGGATGATATCATAATTTCTACAATGAAGATCTAAATAAGTAATGCATTTATGCATAGGAATTTTGTCCACAATTAATACTTAATGCATACAATTGCATATACAAAACACAATTTCAAATTTATTCTTGAATGAAGATCTCATATTATTGCAATTATACATATTATTCAAATCACACACAAGACTCTACATATGCAAATTCAATAATAATTATATTTATATATATATATATATATAGTTAAATACTCTTACAACATTCAGAGTCATCAACTAGCTTTTTCACTTAAGGGTAGGGCTCACTCCAATCTTCCTCCAAGGAATTGCTATGGTAATGGCCAAGAATGCTAAAAATTCAAGCTAGTCATTCTACTCAACATCCAAGAGGCACACCTCTTGGCAAGAGGTTTTCCCTATCATTAACCATTAAGATTAATTCCACTAAGTCTTCACATCTCTTCATATCTATTCATAAAAAGGTACACCCTATCCAAAGGGTGCGAGTTCAACCCTTTTTCCATTATTTCCTAATTCTTGGATATGAATAGGAACTTTTTCATTAATTAACTACTTAGTGTAAATTTAATCATTAATTATTTAATTCTCAATATATCTACAACCCTTTTTATATTTAATTTTTTTGAAAAAAACTATTTTTAGGATTTAGGCTCTGCAACCACTGATCCTAGAATGAAATGAGTAACGGGTTCTTCAAATTACCTTTCATTGACGTACTTGCTTTGGAAATACTAGCGCCGAGATAATCAATCTAATAGTAGTACATTACTAAACAAGTGTCATGCGACGAACACACAAACTTAAATTGCGCATGGCACACTGGCTTCAACACCTATTACTAACAGCTTCTAGTATTGAACCACTACCTAGCAAGCAATACCTATCTACAGAAACGACGTGACACTCATACATTCATTCAATGAAAGCTAGGGAGGATGGCATCGATGGAAAAAAGAGAAGGACCCACATCCGCAAATAATCGGCTCCCATGTGTACGTTAAAGTGAACGGGGACACGTCCAAATAAACATCAATCTAGACAGAACATTCTCTCCCTATTCCAATATGACGTCAAATACAACGTAACATTGCTCAAATGGACATCTCCCCGAACGAGCTGACTTTGACAAAATTTTCTTCCAAAGACACCAATGTCAAGGGACGCCAAAACCTTACCTCCAAGATTGCTCTCTCAAAGAGCCGCTTTCTTTCCCTTCATCGGAGCAATCATCGTCGTCTTCATTGTCCTTCGACACCACAACAACAACCCTTCTCTTCTTCCGCGAAGCAGAATGCTCAGGAGCATTACCTTTCAAGGCAGCAAAGTTTCTCCCATGCTAATGAGCCTTGGATCGACGCTCCTTCGGAGTCCTCGACTGCGCCCACGTGCCTACCAAGTAGAAAAGCGTCTTCTTCCACATCAGGACTTCTAGAAGCTTGCAATTCATTCCGCTTCCCCCCGTGTGACTAACGTCAAGGCATTTCGCAAATCAGGTCTTTCTACTTCACAAAAAAACTTCCTTCCACTTGCAACACATGAGATACGCACACGTGACACCTTAGACACCTTGCAACTTGCAAACCTGGCAACTTGAAACAATACAAACTTGAAACATCTTGAAACAAACATGCAGGCATGAAGATCAACTAGAAGCAACTTCAAACAAACTAACATACCTAGTCTACCAGAAATGCGCAAAACCCTAATGCGCTTGATTTGGTTCTAGCTAGGACAACTAATGAACGAGCATTTTCTAATAGTATTAGTGTTGTGTGCATAAAAAACAATCATCAAAATGAGTGAGGAGCACCAAGTGCCAACATCACAGTTTTGGCGCTGTGTGGATCGAGGAAGTACAGTTCGGCGCTGTGTAGATCAATGAGGTGGAGTTCGGTAAGCTGTCAACATGAAGGAGCTGTAGTCTGCATTTTGGCGCGACCTTCGCCACGAGGAGGAGTTCAGCGCCAAGAGCGCCACCAGGTGGAGGTCGACGCGAGGACAACCACGTACCTGCTGCTCAAGTTCGCCACAAAGTGCTGCAGTTCCAATTACTGGCGAAGAAGCTGCAAGAGCAACGAAGTCTAGAGTTTGAGAAGAAAGACTCCCTTCAAAGCGACACCTGAGGATAGAAAAAACAGGAGTTCGGGAAAGAGTTTGGGGAAGAGTTTGACCTTGGAGCAAGGAGGTGCACTAACTAGAATTTTCCACGCGTGTCCACAACAACATGTCATGAAAATTGACGGTTGCAAGCAGCAACATGAACTCCAACGACAGATCTAGTACCCGCCGGAGGCCCGCACGGTACTTGGGTAGCCAAGTAGAGCATTAAACATGAAGACCCAGTTACAACTCCGCCGCTAAAACTTCGTCGCCTACTTAGCCTAAAAAATGAGTACTTCCAGAACCCTCTACACACCACTCATCTACAAATTTGGTGCGAATGTGAGTGTTCAAAAAGACAATATTTCAAGTGCGCCTCCGTTGCTGTAGCATAGTGAAGTGGAAGAGAGTCATGATGAGTGTAGATGTATCCTGCGACAATATCACCTTCAATGACCAACTTCAGGCCCGACGGGAATCGTGAGCCGTAGACTGTAGTAAATTTACTCATAGATAGATCCTCCTCACACAGATTAATGTCTAGTATATCCACATGTGGCAGTCTAAAACTCCCACTTGGTTGCCCCTACCAAAAAAATTAGTCAAAATAGGGTTTTTAGTGTTAGTTAACTTGAAAAGTAGTTAATGTAGTGTGGAATTAGATTAGATAGCAGATAGCAAGAATATGGAAATGCTTAAGTAGATAATTAGATTTATAGTGGTGATAAAATCGGATCTTAAAATCACTAGTTTAAGTCCCGGAAAACATTTTTAAAAAATTTTTGGAAGAGATTTCGGGATGTAAGTCTAAAATCACCACTTAACCTAAATTAACTAGTTGAGTTTAGGAGGTAGTTAGAAGTAGTTTAGATCTTCTAGATGCTAATTCTTGTTTGGAAGAATTAGTAGTAGTGGTAGAAAGAAAAAAAGAAAAGAAAAGACAATATAGAAGAAGACAATAGAAAAAGAAAAGAAAAGAAAATTAAAAAAATAAAATATATATCCGGGTATCAACCCGGATATGAACTAGCCCGGGCATCCACCCCGGGTATGGGCTGATACCCGGGTGCCCGGGTATCACCCGGGCAGCTCCAGCCGCCCTCCAAGAGTCCCCTTCCCGAAATTCCCTTCTCAAGAAGTTCTTCTCCCCCTCTTTCTCTAAAATCTTTCCACCCCCCCCCAAATTTTCTCCTCTATCTTCCTCTCTAGTTCTCTCTCTCTCATAAGTTCTCCTTCTTTGTCTATTTGGTCTTTTTTGGAGTTGGGGTTTGAAGTCAAAGAAGTGAAGGAGAGGTGGTGTATCAAGGAGGAAGAAGAAGAAGAGAAGGCTTTTCAAGTGTCTTGGAGGTGGCGCAAGCTACGGTTTGAAGAAGAGGTGCACGCGAGCTAGGATTTGGAGGAAGAGGTGCACGTTTCCTAGGGTTTAGTGGTGGTGGAGGAGGAATTTAGAGTTTTGAAGAAGAAGTGATGCAACGTGGAGGTGGCAAGATAAGGAGGTGATCTTGCCACATACCTTCTTTTTCTTGTGTGCACAACTTCATTTTTGAAATCTCCTATCAAATCTCTCTCCGGTGAGATTGGAGTTTCTTTCTTCCGGTCTAGATAAAAGCCCCCCGGAGGACTCTATCTAGACCACTTGTGTGTTAAGTTTTGACTCCTTGTGTGCATGAGTCAACGTTTGTGTTTTGGTGTTTGTTCTCTTTTGTCTTAAACTTTCCTTCCCATTTTTGTTATCCTTCTATCCTCTCGAAGTCTTTCCCAAAATTCTTACTCATTTCCCGGTCTCCCCGGTTATCGAGAAATTATCTTCCCAAAGTCTTGTTCTCTTGTTGTGATAGTCACATGTTATATTGTATTATCAATAAGTTGTTGGATAGGTGAGATGCCTACATCGACATCAATCTAGAAGAATGTTTTGGAAATGTGCACCGGTTGAAGGTATTGTTATGTTTTCCAAGCCGGACCGGGACTTGTGATAAGTTGATAGAGAGGTTGTTGATATTCAAGGCACATCCCGGAGATAGTCCATTCCGGACAATATAACTCCACCGGTAACACGGACGCTTTCCAAGATTGAACCAAACAAGTAGGAAGGGATTGTCGAAGGAGAATACTTCGAGGAAAGTGGTTGAGTTTTTAAACTCAATCTTCCTTCCATGGATCTACCGGGAGATACTTCCACTCTTTCGCGGATGAGTCTTCCGGTTGAGTCTTTGTTATATGTTATTGTTGATTTATCCCACTGGTTGATGGGATGTAGTTTTAAGTTGCTAGATATAAACACTAGGGTGAGAGTAGTGATGTCGATGGGGCCCCATTGTGCACCCGGTCACTATCACTTGAGTGGTTTCTCCGACTACTTAATTTTGTTAGGGAAAGATTCACCGGTCCCGAGACCGGGAGTCTTTCGGTTCACCAATCTACCGTCGGTGACTAGGCTACCCTTCATTTTAGGATCTAGATGCAGTTATGTCCTATAATGGATCTACTTTTGGAAGGTAGCTATTGACTTTAGTGCACTCTTTAGATGCCATTTCCACCTTTTGAGGATCTAGTTTGGAGGGTAGCTATTGACTTTAGTGCACTCTTTAGATGCCATTTCCACCTTTTGAGGATCTATTTTTGGAGGGTAGCTAGTAGCCTTTGTGTACTTAAAAAGCCTTAGGCTCTTGTGTTAAGTACTCTTATCTTTGTTGATGTGCTCGTGTCTTGCTTTCATTGCTTGTGTCTTTAGTCTTTGTTGAGCTTGTGTGAGTAGACCGGGAGAGAGTTGAGTCCTCCTAGAGTGTCTTTGCTAGGTGTGCAAGGTTGTGACTTGTTGTGTGCTATGTGATTGAGTGTGAGTAGAGACATCCCGAGGGTGTAGGATATCCATGTTAGATAGGTGGAGTGAGATCCTAGATCTATGCTCTAGACCCTTCACCGATGGGACCGGAAAGAGTTGCTTTATCGGATGGGATCCGGGAAGCCCACGGCTATTTACGATAGCCTCCCTTAAATGGGAAGTGTTTGGATTGGTGGGGAGGAGGGGTGATATCTCCCATCTCGGTACACCGAGAGAGATCCCAGCTAAGCGTGAGTCTAGAGAATTGCGGGGTTGTTACCCTTGTAGTGGACGAGTTCCGACAATTTCCAAGGAAGGTTGTCTTGCTCATATGATTTGCTCAGTACTAACTCGTTGTGAGTCTTGTATCTTCTTGGTTTGATTCATTGGGTGTGGTTGTAGTTGGAACCCGTGATCAGTTTATCGGAACAAGTTACCGGTAGATTGTGAAGACCGGTGAACTGGTTGCAACCTTTTTAATTCTTTCAAGGTATAGGGTTAGATTGTGGATATTGTGGTCTCTGACTGCAAGAACAGAGGGCAGTGACTTTCCGGGCACTGAAAAAACTTACCGGTAATCTACTCCGACGCTCAACAGAGTTTAACTCAAACACATGTGGTTACTTGTTACCGGTTACTAAGGTACCGGGGAACCCATCCTCCGAGATGTGCTGAGGTATTAAGTGTGAGTTGTTGTTAAAATTTAAAGAGTTTGATGCACGATAAAAATCCTTGGAAACGATCTGGTAAGGTGGGCTTGTTTAAGTTTAATTTTGGTTAATTTTGAGAATTACGAACCACTAGACTACGACACCACAACCAATTCTCTTGTCAGTAGTAAGGGTTTCAGAAGGGCGAAAGAGAAATGCGTCGGGATGAATGCAATGAGACAAAAGTTTGAATTCACCTGATTGTTGGTTGGGTTTGTTGCATCAGTCTCTATCATTGAAGGTTGCAACGGGCTTCGATTTAGATAACGTCTCACCAAACAAGAGCCCCGTCGAGCGACTGGCGCGTCCGAAGTTTTTGCCGTCGGCTTCATGGCGTTCTTGAGAGGAACAAAAACAAAAATATGATTGGTGAGAGCCTCCGCAGCTTCTGAGTCCTTGATGATGAGCGCGTGCGTCTTTCTAAGAATTTAGCTCTACGAATCCTAGCACGCGTGGATATTGAAGGTTGAAGTGTCATTTTGGTTAACAATTTAAAACAACTAAAAAATTGCTTGGGGGACTTACACAATAGATGCGACAAACCATAAGTTCACGCGGACGGCTTGTAGTACAACGCTATTCCTTCTCTAGGAAGCTTGAGACACGTGAGAATTTATAGCCATCCAAGTGTGAAAAGTACAGAATCCTGCTCGTCCTGACGTCCATGACGACGTCAAAGTCAACATGAAATCCTGACGTGTTGCCAAACGACGGTGGCACCAAAAAACGGTCCTTTGGATGTTATTTGTTGCTTGCTTCACTTCCCATAATTTTATCGCTCCTTTCTATTTAATGGCATATGCTACTCTTCACATGATTCTATTGCTATTGTCTTATAGATATGCTACGGTACTCCAAAAACCTTGTAAAGTCTTTGTAGCATAACCATGGCAACACATATAAAGTCAAGTTCCGAGCGGCATGGCACTACAATTCGTATTGCTCAAGATGGACACATCCTACGACACATCCCTGTCGGTGATTTGATTTTGCACACAGAGTAGCGAGTGGCCACGGAAAGGAATGTGCATTCTTTCAGGTGCCCATGCCGCAATTGTAAGGGTGGCCATAGCAAAACCATCCAAGTCATCCGGCAACACCATGCCATGGTGGATTGAGATCCTTTTTTGAAAATGTCTCGTATAGAGGGGGACCCCCTTGAAGGCCATCCGCTTGGTGGTATTTGGATTGAAGACGTTGCATTTGACGACGACATCGTCCGACATCATGTCATGGATGACCTAGTTGACAATGCTACCGTTCCTACAGATGACAATCCTAACAACAGAAATACAGTCCCCCCTACGGATCCTCAATCTCCTCCACTAGTGAGTTCCACGAAGTGCAGCGCCAAGTATTGGAGGCCTTGGACCGAGGAGATGCAGTGCACGAGGAGGCGGATGCGTTACACAACAAAGGCGATCGAGATGATGGTGCCAATGATACTGTAGACGGGTTGGAAGAGTTGTATACTCAAGCCACCACTGCAGTGTATCTTGATTCGAGAACAAGCATTGTGTTTGCCACTATCATCATCATGAACATGTGTACGATGTTCCACGTCAGCAACAAATTCACTGATGAGTTGTTTTGATTTTTGTCTGTTGACCTACTTCCACCGGGTAACAAATTGCCTTGAACTCATTATAAAGCTTGCAAGAGCATTAGAAGACTTGGATTGCATTACAACAGCGTGCACACATGCCGAAATGGCTGTGTTCTCTATGAAGGTGATTACAAAGCTATGGATTCTAGCCCTAAATGTAGCACCTCTCGATGGGCAAACGGGACAAACCACATTCTTTTAAAGGTCATTCAACACTTTTCCTTGACTCCGAGGTTAAAACGAATGTGGAGGTTGTCAGAGATAGCGCGCATGCTTACGGGGTACACTAAACACGTTAGCAGCAACGGTGTCATGCATTTGATAGTTGATAGTCAAGCGTGGAAGCACATTGACAGTGACGTCGTGTTCAACTACTTTGGATATGAAGTTCGTATTATGAGGCTTACTCTTGCTTTAGATAGTGTGAATCCATTTGTCGTAGTACGTGTTGGCAAATATTCACATCTTAACACAGAGATACCCTTTTAAAAGGTAATCCTTCCCACAGAGAGTCACCGAGAACTACAACGACTAACATCAAGCCAAAAATCTATACAATGTCGAATATATAGTAGATACATCAAAAGAAAGGAGGGAATAAAGGTTTAGATCACAAAGCCTCGGTGTTAATTACACCAATTACCCCGCTTTTCGTACGCTTATTGTCTCCTCGTACGTCCTACCTTCGTACGTCCTATATTCGTACGTCCTACCTTCGTACATCCTACATTCGTACGTCCTACCTTCTTACGTCCTACCTCGTACGTCCTACCTCGCACGGGTAGGAAGGACTTTTATTACTCAAACTTTAGATTAGATCTGGGGCTTATAGTTACACCTATGCACAATATGGACATCTAGAGTACATGCGTACCCGGCAGGGGTTTTTATCACCACGGACGATGATCCGAGGACTCACAGAGATTTTAGTGTTTGACACAAGTAACAGATACTCTTCCTCCCATTCTCTCCTTCTAACTCTACTCATTCACTTGGATGGTTATGGTGTCACTGAGATCCCCCCGAAGGAGGTGTTAGACCCGTGTTTCCAAAACTGTGAGGGGCGTAATATAAGTGAGCAAGGGGCCTACCCACCTACTATCCGTCCTCCTCTCAGTCTCCCACCACATCCGATGTGGCTGGAAGTAGGATGTTTCAGGGTCGACCAGAGCCCTCACAACCGACACCAATCGGTTGTCGAAAGGTCACTCAAGACTCGCTAGGATCCTGACACATCCGTCACTCCCCTCTCGTCCTACCCTAGACACTTGCAACCTCACCTGTTATTCCCACCCATACGTACTAATCTACTTGATGGAACAAGGAAACAATTGTAAGTATTTAGAGTTAGAGTCACACCCCTACTAACTATCTCCCCACCTCACCTGTTATTCCCATCCACCCGGACTAACTCTACTTGATGGTACAAGGAAACAATGAGTTGATAGTTAGTACGAATTTGAGGAGTGGACTACTTGAAATGGCACTCACAATCATGTATGGAATCCGAGCTCTCCAATCATTGAAGGTTTTCTGAGAGCATAGGTTTAGAATTAAACTGAAAGCAAATGCACACAACAAGCAGTGAAGAGAGGTGCCTCGAGACTCCTCTCTTATATTGCAGCAAACTCACACTAACGTCCAAAGCAATCGATACCTTCTAACTAGAAACGGCGCATTAACTACCCTTGGCGGCGGTGGCTGCCACTCCACACGACGTGCACCGTCAGAAGGTAACTTATTACACAAATCTCCAGGCAAAACTAAGTCAAAACCAAAGTCAACCGGGGGCCAAATCCCGGAATGAATAGTGACCTACGAAACAAGATCCTTATCCTATAGACGTAAGTTTCTACCTATCCTGCGCCAACTCCTCGAGCCTCTTCTTCTCCTCCTTCCTTCTACGTTTCTTGGAGCTTCGCCTTGAAGAAGGGGTGGGTGCGGCCGTAGCAAGTGTCATCAAGGGTGCCAAAGTGGCATTCGTGGGCTCAGTCGGAGTAGCAAACGAACGGGACACGGTTTCTCTTGCAGAGAAAGCGGTGCCCGTCCCGGTGGAGGTAACGGGTAAGGAGATAGGAACTGAAGAAACTCGGACCGGGCTGGAAGAATCGGTACCTGGTTCGGAGTTGTCATGATATCCGGGCCGGATGTCAGGACCGGGAGGTGCCAATGAGAAGAGCTCTCATTGGTAGTCTTTCCTAGGGAAAAGACACTCAATAAAGGGACCATAACTCGTGCAGAGTGAACAATGTCGCGTTGGGGCGGCTGATGATGACGGATCAAGGGTGGGGGTTCCACCCTTGCATCTGAGCTCTCCTTCCATCCACTCTGTGTCTCGGTGGTGATTTCTGAAGGAGAGGGTCTCGCCGGAGCCCTCGCAGGTCGTACGAGAGGAGTTAGACTATCAAGGTCCACCACAGTCTTCCCCTTGTTGTTGCCCATGCCTCGATCTTCCGTGTTGGAGTCCGAATCCCCGTCCTTGCTTGAGCTGTCGGAGTCATCCACGAACTTGGGTAAGATGTATGTGAGGTTGCTTACCAATAACCTCATGCTGGCATAAGCCTCCTCAACCTTCACGGTTTGCTCCATCATGAATGCGATCACCCTCTTGTTCAAAACGTGGTCGTCTCTTTCCAACCTAGCATCGAACATCCGAGCCTTGAGTACGACATCTGTAGGTAGGTGCAAGGTACCCTCCACTTGCTATAATGCCTCCGCAGAGGCATTGGCTTGGAGAAGAGCTTCCTTGTGCCTCTTCTCTGCCTCCAAGGCCCGACTCTTCATCTGGTTCATCTCAAGGGTGAGCCGGTGGACCTTCTGCTCCATACTACGGAGGTCACTCGCTCCTCCTGTACGTTCCTTGACCGCAGTGACTAGTCCTTGGATGGGTGGGTTGCCCACCAAGTTGCTCACATGTGCCAAGGTCTTGTCGGTGTCTTCTACATACACACGCAGGGCTTCAATTAGTTCAGATGCCCGATATGTCTTGTCTCCGAGGTGTGCGGGTTCGGTAACTGCTGCGCGGAGTGCGGCTCGGGATCGAGTGGAAGGGGCTCCTCCCTCTCTCCTTCTCTGACGCTTGGGGGGTGGAGGCGCCTCTTCTTCTAATGGAGAGGAAGTGCTTCCTCCCTCAAAACCTGACTCGCACTCGGATTCTATCCCCTAGAACTTCTTCATCGACAAATGAGTCTTGTACGCCGTTGTCTCCTCTGGCGTTGTTTCCTTGAAGTGATGATAGAGGTGGATCAAGAAGGGACAAAGAGGAGAGTCCTTGGCATTGCTAACACTCTTGGTCAACCGGAGTACTACGTCCACAATGATGGCCCAATTTACCATCCTCTCTCCTTAATACGATCCATGCACGGTGTTAGCAAGAGTCATGGTGACTCGCGTGGGTTTTTCAAGGTGTAGAATGGGTACGAGGAATGCAAAGACCCGTTGGGCTCGAGAGTCTATGCAATCCTTTAGACCATAACCATTCTTGGAGTCCTTGGTGTCGAATCGTCCCTTGCCATACTCCTCCTTCTTCAAACTCGTCCTTCCTACACCCTGCCGAGGAAACTCGTATACCTCTTGCCACTTCCCCATAGTCCACCGGCCTGGGCAAGCCCGGATACTATCATTCTCCGGTTCCGGTAATGGGTCTTGCCTTAGTTCTTGCACGGTAGACTCAATGCAGAAACTCCAACAAAAGTCGAGGAGGGAGAGACATCCCATGCGAAGGAGGTCCTCCTTGAGTTCAATAAGCTCAAGGGGATCCTTGGGGATGGCGGGGGAGATGGACCTTACCGAAGATAGGACTGGATTGGAGGAAGCCATGACCCCCCCCCCTTTTACTTTGTTCACCCGGTGAGGTCCTGGCCTATGCTCTCGGTAGCCGGGCCCTTCCCTTGTTGCTGGACAACCTTCGTCTTTCCTTCCTCGGTCTCGTGCACCGCCTCCGGGCTCTCGTCCTGCGATTATCTTATGCGTACCAACCTTGTGCATAGCCTCCGGGCTCTCGTCCTGCGGACAGCCTATGCGTACCAACCTTGTACACAGCCTCCGGGCTCTTGTCCTACAAACAGCCTGTGCGTACCAACCTTGTGCACAACCTCCGGGCTCTCGTCTTGCGGATAGCCTATGCGTACCAACCTTGTGCACAGCCTCCAGGCTCTCGTCCTGCTTGTTTGCTTACCTTTGGCTCCTTACCTGGCCGGCGTGGATTTCCTCCGAGGGCCGGCTCTTCCTTAGGCAGCCTCCTGACTCTCGTTCACAGCCTGTGTCGTCTCCGGGCTCACACGTTCACAGCCTGTGTCGTCTCCTGGCTCACTCATTTTTAGCATGTGTCGGGCCCAGGTCCCTCTTGCTTGTAGTCGATGTCGCCTCCGGGCTCTCACGTTCAAATCCTACTTCTTGTCGACTCTCTCTCTCTCTCTAAACTCATGTCGTGGTGTTGAGCTGAAGGAGGGGGTTCGTTTAAGTAGTCGATTTTGGTTTGATGAGGAAGATTCCTTTTGTCTGCGGTTGGAAACTCCGCGTCTCTTCTTGCTTTCTAGTTGGTAATCCTGATCTCCTTATTCCAAATACGGTGGTTAGTCTCCAGGTTCCTCGTTGCCTTTTCACGCTTGGTTGACAGCCCATGCGTACTGGTTTCTTGTTCAGTTTCCGGGCTCGGGTCTCGGGAACAACCTCCGAGCTCGGGTCTTGGGAGTAGCCTCCGGGCTCGGTTCCTCGGAACAGTCTCTGGGCTCGGGTCTTGGGAGCAGCCTCCGGGCTCGGGTCTTGAGAGCAGCCTCCGAGCTCGGCTCTTGGGAGTAGCCTCCGGGCTCGGGTATTGGGAGCAGCCTCAGGGCTCCGGTATGGGGAACAGCCTTAGGGCTCCGGTATGGGGAGCAGCCTCAGGGCTCCGGTATGGGGAACAGCCTCTGGGCTCGGGTATTGGGAGCAGCCTCAGGGCTCCGGTATTGGGAGCAGCCTCTGGGCTCGGGTCTCGGGAGCAGCCTTCGGGCTCGGGTATTGGGAACAGCCTCAGGGCTCGGGTATGGGGAGCAGCCTCCGGGCTCGGGTCTTGGGAGCAGCCTCCGGGCTCGGGTCTTGGGAATAGCCCTCGGGCTCGGGTCTCGAGAGCAGTCTAGGCTCGGGTATTGGGGACAACCTCCGGGCTCGGGTCTTGGGAACAGCCTCATGGCTCGGGTCTTGGGAACAGCCTCCGGGCTCGGGTCTTGGGAAGAGCCTCCGGGCTGGGGTCTTGGGAGCAGCCTCCGGGCTCTCTTTTCTCCTATCTACGATTTTAAAATAACCTTGATTATTCTCTAACTCTAGTCTAAGTATCAAACTATTTTAGGGGAGTATTATTAACTTCGGAATCTAACTAACAAATTAAAGTTTATCATCATCAACCCTCTAACTAAAAAAAATTTGAAAATTCGTGGTACGACACTATTCAAGTTAAACAACACAAATTGGTCGACGTAGCTGGTGTTGATCTTCATATACAACCTTGAGCCCTGGTTTGTCACAAAAAAGTTTTTTTAGTTCTTTGAGCATCTTGATTTCAGGGAAGCACTCACCCATTGCTGCTAGCCTCAACGTCTTTATTCGTCTCTTGTTGATGGAGCTCCAAGAACTGTGGGACAGTGTTCCGGCACTTGACTTTTCTCAAGCGGAACAGAGTCGCACTTTCTCCTTACGTGCTGTACTCATGTGGACGATCTGAGACTTTCCAGCTAACGGACTCGTTTTAAGCCTTTGCTGCAAGGGTTACAAGGATTGTCCTTCTTGTAAACCAAATACTGAATCGGGAATGGCCAAGACAGGTGACGATTTTCCGAACAGAAGAACAAGAGGCTCGAAGATTGTGTACGGAGGCATACGTTGTTATTTGCCTGGGCACCACCCATATCGTCGGAACTTGAGATTTAATGGAAAAGTGGAGAACCGTGGACGATTGACTCCACGGACAGGGAAAGATATTATTAGTCATGCTACATGGCGTCAATCATACCTAGATTTAGGTGAATAGGAGAATGCTCTAGATGATTCGGTCCACGTAACAGGAGTGAAACGGTTGTGTGCATTATATAAGCTGCCGTATTGGGAGGTAAGGACTTCTAGACCTTGCCTCTCTAACAATCTTGCGGAGTTGGTGCATTCCTATAAACATGCATAATTAGATTTAACGTCCATTTTGATGTCGGTGGCATTGATTTTGTCGTCTATCTTGACATTACACATGACGTGTATTTTGAGGAAATGTGTTAAGCACGGAAAGAAAATGCTATAATGCTTGAATGTAGCAAATCAAGTGCTCTTCAATGTTCATGGCCTCATGTTATACAAAATTCATTAATTGAATATTGGAATTCTAGAAGCGTGTTCTCATAACAATGACAGCATATTTCTAGTTACAATTCTTATTGTATTATGTCGTGGTTGTACATGTCTTCATGCATTACTTGTTGGAGAGACATACCTTGGATGTCATGGACTGTGAGAAAAATTTGTGCGAAAATATAGTGAAGACATTATTGAGAATGAAGGACAGTCCTGGGAGTCGAGTCGACGCTCAATAATTTGGCATTTGGGAAGACATATGGCTTCAACCTCCACGACGGCGCCAAGATGAGTATTACATGCCACATGCCCCTTTTGTATTGAAGCCACATGAACGCAAGGAGTTTGTAGGAATAGTTTCTAATATTCAAACCCCTTCAAACTACGTCGGTAGCATTCACACCCGCTTAGAAGATGGCAAGCTGCAGTATATGAAGACACATGACTATCATATCCTCATGCAACAAGTACTCTAAGAACTTTGTCTCTGCATGCATTGTTATGAAGTTATTTAAGAGTAGAGCCCGCTAGCTAATTAGTGGAAAGCGTCACCATAGACATAGGAGGAGTCGGAATCAGGACACTTTAAATGTCAAAAACAAGGAGAGGTGCCGCAACAGACGTTATATATGATGTTCATGTTGGCGCAGTAGAAGACGTCTGTGTCATGTTGGAATTACTAAATGTTAGATGTTGTTATCACTAAATGTTTGATTCTTGGTGGAACATATTTTAAAGATTCTCCCAGTGGCGGTTCGGAACCTTTTGGATGACAATGTCCACTTGGCTATCATAAAAATGAGTAGAGAATTCCAGAGACTTTGTGCGAAGGAGCTACGATTGACGAAGAAGGATGACATGATGCGTGATGTCATCATGGTCACATGCGTATTGGAGGAGAATTTTTTTACTATATTTCTGTACATCATGACGCATTTGTTAGTGCATTTGGTGGAGGAATTTTTCAAATGCGGTCCCGTGCACTATTGGTGGATGTATCCAATAGAGCGATACATGAAAACGCTTAAGGATTATGTTAGAACATTTTCACATCTAGTAGGTAGGATGGCCGAACGGTATCTAATGGATGATATCCTTGGATTATGTACTGAGTACATGCGTCGGTACAGAGGAACCGTATATCGCATATGGGATCCGAAAGAAGAACCTAGGTCCTACAATGGTTGATGAGATTCTTTGCTCCAAGTTGCAGCGGAAGCAGAAGATGCCAGATGAGTTTCAAAAATACGCACATGCCTTTGTACTGGACTATGTAATGCACTTCGAGGAGTGGCATCAGTGAGTACCTTCCCTATATTGTTTGTCTATAATTCTTCATGATGGAATATGTAGTACCTAATACTCGATAAAATTTCTCCTCTCCTTTGTTTCAGCCGACATAGTCCAAAGCATAGCGGGTTGAGTTACGTGTTAATTGTGACACGTCCATCTACATCACTACAAGAAATGTGTTTGTTTGTATGTCATTCTTGATATTTGCCTTAACGTCAGTGTGTTATAGTGCATGTCATGGAAAACATAGTCTGAGCTCCAAATGACGATGGGCTTCCGTGGCAAGTGGAACTCTTTCATCATAACACCTCATTGCAAATTGATGTGTAAGGAATATGTAAGAGCAAGAGGGCACTGGTGGGAAGAGAGGATGACGTACCAAAGACAATTTTGCCGTCAACATCCTACAACGGCCATCCGGTACCTTGTTCACCTTTTTGACTTGCATCCTTTTGCATCGTGGGTGTGTGCCCGTGTAAGTGCTCTTCAACACGCTCGCATACAATACACGAGGATGTCATACAATATAGGCAACCTCCAGAGCGATATGTTGTGTCACATCATCAAATACATGCCTTTGGCATGCCCTTCCGTGTCCGCAGTGCAGAAGGACTTGTCACACGTGATTTTTGTGTAGTTGTCTCATTCAGCCGACAACTTCGATGGGGGCTTCGTAATGGTCGACCCATAGAGAGAACCAATGACTATGTAGGATACATTGAAGAGATCCTCGAGCTCGACTACCGCAGTATTTGCACCACTGTACTTGTATGCGATTGGGTTCGAGGAAACCGAGATAGTCATTTTCCAAATGTGTAGAGGGATAGATATGGGTTTCCCATGGCAAACTTCAACCACATGGATAATAGGATTCATGCTGAGTCCTTTGCATTTCCATTGCATTGTCAGCAAATGTTCTTTTCCGACCACCCGCATCGGCGTAGGTAGAAGATTATATGCGGCACGGATGTGAGGGGAAGAAGTGGTGAGCTCCAAATCAACCAATCCGTCCCTTCTGCGGCTAAAGTGAAAAATGATGAGGACTTTGTTGGTCTGCAACCGGAAATGTTGGTCATGGAGCCAGTGGGAGAGGCAACTGCAAATGGTGGAATATATGTCCCACCAGTAGTAGAGGCTTCCATGCAACAAGCAGAATGAGGACAACATGAATGTGCATGGCGGTCCTCTAGAACAATTTTTACGAGGATGGCATAGGCACAAATGTGGACACCAATGTCATGGGCGAAGTTAGTTTTGATACTCCCTTCTGTGTTTGGAGAGACGTTTATATATACATGTTTGGTGACGTATTCGGTGATGTCCAAGCTTGAATGATGGCATTTGTAACGGAAATTGTAGTTGACAAACTTTAAGATGTAAGTAAATGATTTGAATATTATTGATTATGTTAAAGTTTGGGATATAGGGAAGCCATTATTACAAAATGTGTGGGCTCCTATTATCTTCAAGCCGTTGCATTCTTGGCTGCACTTAAAATTTGTTCTAAGTTTATCCAATATGTAATCAAAGAATATCCATAGCTCTATTCATAATCATTTTTAAATGGTTGTACAGAAAAGGATAACAACAATGAAGTGGCTAGGCAATTGGAAGTTCACATTGTCATAAAGAACTACAGAATATATTGCCTCCCTTAAGCACACTCATGTAGAACTTTTGCCTTTACTGTTTGAGCTTAGAAAGATCTCATTTTTCACGCAACCTTTGTTTTTTTAATTCAATGTTTCAATTTTAAAACACTCAATGAGCACTTACAGACGTTTCTTTGTCTGTATTTAATATTGAGACTTATGCCTAAATCCATTAACAATTCAACCAGTTTCCAAATTTTTTATGTATTGCTTTTAATTTTGCATTGTACCTAAACCACATGATTATTTTTCATTTTTTGTCATTCAATATTGCAATTTTGAAAAGGATCCAGGACCACTTCAAGCATTTGCATTATATCGCATTAAACCTTGTAAGTATCTGAACACACAAAAAACACTTCTTGCATTCCTAATTTTTTTTTTCAGTGTTTTCACTTATAAAACAACTAAGAAACACTTACACATTTCTCAGTTCCTTTTTCTCAATATTGAGATTTTTAAAACTTGTAACGAGCACCCTCAACTAGTACCAACGTTTTTTATACGGTCATATGAGTTTTGTTGCAACTTGCCAACACAAGTGTATTTCCCATTTTTTTCATTCATTCTTACAATTTTGAGAATAGCAAAAGACATTCAAATTCCCACGTTCCCATTATTTTTTAACCTAGGTTTTGAAACACCCGAATAACATGACTTCAACCTTTCCTAGTTTTTTTTAATTCACTACTAAAACCACGAAGTGAACTTCAGACTTTCCCATTTTTTTTCTCCAAAACTAGAGCAATTCTTAAAGACCTAGAGCTCAAGGTACACATTTCACATTGATTTCTTTCAATATTAATTTTTTTAAATCCCTTGAATAGGACTTCATCCATTTTCCATTTTTCCTGTTCCTTCTGTTTAGTTCTGATGACTAAAGTGTAGACCACTGTGTAATGACCCAATTTTCCCAATTACCATCACAGTTTCTCTAATAGCCCAAGACCACTCATGCATTCTCATCAAGTTTTAATTTTTACCTTCGAAGTCTCCATACACCGGAAGTGTAGTTCAACGTTTCTCAATTATTTCTTCGCTCGGTTTCAATTTTAAAACACCCAGTAAGCACTCACACTTCTGACTTTTTGTACAGTGTCTCAAATGTCTGAAAGATTTGAAGTGCTTTTCAACTATTTCTTATGCTATTTATTTAATCTTTTCATTTTTGCCAAAACCAAACACCACTTAGTCATTCTCCATTTCTTTTCTTTCCCTCTTGCAATTTTTAAAGAAGCTAGCCTAAGAACAATTCATCCATTTCATTCTCGTTATTTTATGAGGGCACCATGCTGTCATTCACATTTGTCATTAAATTGTTAATACAATCTAACAACTTTAAACCTAATTTATTTTTTATTCACTCTTTTCAGTTTTCTTCAACCAACCAAAAGACCACTCTCACCTTTCCCTTTTTTTGTCATGTCTTGTAATTTTTAGAACAATTATATAGTCTGCTCATCTTGTCCTAATTTTTGTTAACCACTCTTACGAGTTTGAAACATCCAAAGCCACCCGTACGTTTTTGTTTTTGTTTTTTATCCACTTTTGCAAGTTTTAAACTAGCACTAAAACCTTTGCCAGTAAAAAAGATAATGTAAACAATGAATTAATGGAATTGCTATATTTACTCGCATGATGTGTGATACTATTCAAATTAATGAGGAAATAATCCCATATATATGTAATCAACTTCAAAATATTATGTATACAAAATATATGTAACATATGCATTTAAGTTGAGCCATTAACATATTTTTAGTTTCATGTGTTCCTAAAAGTCCATTAAATACTTTATTCAATATAAAGAAAGCCAAAGTTTCCACACATACAAGTATTGCCTATCTATGTAGAGGAGTTGCCCATTTTCTCTAGTTTTTGCTTTAGGGCAGCGGGCTGCAGTCATCCTACAGTGAAAATAAACGTGGTGGATGACGTGGACATTCCGCATTTTTTATGACGTTGCACTCTAACGTGACCACGTTTTTCTTCACGTCAACACAAACGTGTTTGTCTACAATGACATCAGCGCATTTCGTCTTTAACAGGAACACGTTTGATACAGCGTCAAACTAAATTTGAGATACTGTAGCAATTTTTGGACAAACGCCTAACGTCACAGAAAACACAACACGTAACAGCCTTGACGACACAAAAAACATGTTTTTCTTATAGTGTCTCCACCAGACACCTCAAGCGCTCCACTCACAACTACCACGAGCGCTTCTTCAAACTCTTTCACAACTCACCACAACAATCTCTCGACATTGCGCTCAATGCCGACACTCAAAACCACCCACATTGCTCACAAACTATGCTCTGAGCCCACGTTGAACGCCTCTCTAACCGAATACAGCCCGTGCTCAAAGCCTCCATCACCGTTTCTGCAACCGTACAAAAAAAACAACTCCCGCCACTACCGCTCACGAAAACCATAGTACGAAGACAGAAACCCTTACAAAAGACAAGAAGGGATGATGACTAGGTTACAAAATCCCAAAGTAGATGTGTTGGACTGCTTAAGGGAGTGACGGCTCATGATGAGAGAAGAAGTCACAATCAGCTGAAATCATGTACATATACAACGTGTAAATTTCACAATCATGACATTATGAATGTCATGAGCATGTGTGACAAGACGTATTGATACCCAACTTTAGCGAGTATTAAAAATTGATTATAATAGATACTCGAGTTCACCGGGTATTAAAGTATTTACTTTATTTGAATCGAAAACGATATAAGTGAAAAAACTATATTAACACGAATTACAACGTTGTAACCTATACCATACAATAAATTTAAGTATGTAAGTACTATTATTTGTAATTCTATTCCATGTGGAATATTTTCCATCCATATGTTTCATTCATATTTGGCATATCTATTTATGTAGTCATCCATCTCATTCATCCAAAATAGATGTATTCAACACCGATTCTCATTTTTAAATTTTAATGAATTGTCCGTAACAACCTCATCCTTTTTATTCATCATCCATGAAGCGGAGATCTCCTAGAGAGGAATATTAGATATGTTGTTTCCGTGTACATTATATTATAATGTGTCAAAATTTAAGTTGTAATCGTTCAATTGTTGCTAAATCAAATCTAATCTTCCTCTCCTAAATTTAAATTTTAAAGTATCTCTCACTACCTCATGTACTCTCCCTTTTGTTTATGATTTTTATTGTATTGTCCCACACTACCTCATCTACCGTCTTTCTACTATCTTTTTAATTCAATTTTCCTTGCTACCATTCTATTTTATGAATTACTCGTAACCACCTCTTTTTAATTTAGATTTTCCATCCACAAGAGATCTCCTGCAAACAAATATTATATGTGTTATTTTTTTTTCGTTATACTCTAATGAATTATGTTTATTGTTAAATTTATGGTTATCGATAAATTTAAGGTAATAGTTTATAGTTATTGATTGATTTTGATTTATAGATTTTTAGGTAATATAAACCGTGAACCTTCAACTGTGAACCTTCAATCATGAACCCTGAACCCTGCACCCTAAGCCATGAATCCTAAACTCTAAACCCTAAACCATGATGCGTAATTCAACCTGAACACGAAGTTGAATCCAAATTCAAAGTACAGACTTGTTGTAGTTTTAAAAGTATCTGCTCAGAAATTTGTGCACGTACTTTCTCTAGCATGCATATTATTACTCTGAAACTAGGGAATGTTGACAAATATTTCATTTGGTGACGAATGCCGAAGTTCTATTTATTATGCCAGATAAATATGATTAGTGGGCAGAAGAGGGCCGACACTTTCCGTCGGGCCCAATTTTATTTCATTCACGAAGGTGAATACTAAAAGTCCAATACAATTACATTATACTGTATTATAGTCTAAGATATTTTATGGCTCTAGTTTCCACAAAAATTCATAAGGGGGAATATTTCATTTTTAATTTTCCAATGAGCAACACTCAGGAAATAACATGGTCTCTTTACTATACAGTCATTTGAAGAGTACAAGCCTTTCATTATCATGAGTGCAATGTGGCCTTGGTCGTGGACAGGTCAAAGAATACGCACTATCATGATGGTGTACAACACTTAGTTTGAACAAGCATGCATGCCCAAGATCTGTTTCAAATTTGAGCGCCTGAATTTTCCCTTCAGGAGGTGGTGGAAAAGGTGGTTAAGAGTATCCTTCATCTCATCTCTCATCCTTTTTTGCTCTAGCGGTTTGAGATACTATGGGAGTTGAGCGCGTCAATGAGAGCGTTCGCGTGCGCGAATTTGTGGTAGTAAAGTATTAGGCAACGATTTGACATTATTCTTGGTATGAAACTTATATTTGCTCGTATAATTTCGTATCCGCTGTCTTTTTGTGAGGATTGGTGATGATTTTGTTGCATTCTGAACTTTTAGTTGTTCCGTTGATGTTGTGTAATGCTTTTGAAACTTCTTTGTCTTTGCTGATACTATCATAGCCTCAAAGCCGTAATTTTTTTCAACTCCGGATCTAAGATGTTGTAATTGCTCGGTGTGTGCTTCCGTATTGTTGTCCGCACGTTTGTTACTAAACCTCTATGCCTATTCCGCAAATATTTAGTACGGCGCGTGCTTCTTTATGGACCTCGACATATTAATAAAAGCCAAACGGAGATCTTCGGCTCTTCAAGCCCTGCAAGTCTCGCATCTCCTTCAGTTCGTCAGCTAACAACGCCTACTCCCCCTGAAACCGGTGACTGTTATTTTGGACTTATGCACGTTATTCGGAGATTTTCGGCTACAATAGTCTAGAAATTTCTGCGTGACCATCATTGCTTCAGCTTTGGACTTGAAAGTGTGGTCGGCAATCCGGTTCCGCTTAACCAGAGATCTCCAGCTGGATATGCCTGGCACTTTCAGCTTCATTCTACTCCGTCATCGGCGAACTCTAAGGCGTGGTAGTAGATCTGTCTCCGGTCATCCGGAATCCTCGACAAGCCCAACCTTCGACATTGACCTTGATCATCCAGTTGGTATCCACATCCACTTATACTCCCATTGGGGGCATCTGCAACCAGTCGAGGATCCACCCATGCAGCACGGAAGTATGTCTGTCTCTGAGTCGTAGGAGCATGACCTAAACGACCTTGCCAATTCGCAGCTCAATGCCCCGATTCTGGACATGTGATTTAGACAGATGACGATTAAGCATCCCAAGAGTCTACAAGAAGTTTGGAGCTTCTGCGGTGAGGAATGTCCGTGAACCTAATGAGGCCGCGTTTTGGCAAAATTGGAGAAGCGTCCATTGTTGAGGTTTACCCAGTAGCACAATGGCTTGGAATCAACATACCAATCGATTCAAGGGAGTTCGTGTTACTTAGACCAACGTCCATAATTTCCACGGCGGATGATTTATCATTCATTCCCTTCCAACGTGGGTACGATTCACCTGTTCATACATTCTAGTGGACCGTCTTGTGGAGAAGGACAAATGTTATGATTCCATCCGGAGATCTCCGGTCAGAAAATTCCCCACTTGAACTACGAGAGTGTCAAGTTGGACTTGAAATGCAGAGGTTTGACGGAAATGGATTGCTACTCTGCTCTGGGTAAATCATGGCTGCGTTTCCAACGAATTATTTCCGCAGTCTTTCGGTTGAGTGAAGATAACATTGATGTATCGGTCCTAGACATTTTTATTGGGGATATAGAGAGAATTATGAGTCATGAATTGTGGCCCATTCTGGAATGTTGTTTCCCTTCCGGCTGCTCATTGACAAGCACAATTGATCATTTCGCATCCCGACCTGTACAACATGATTATGATGTTCATTTTGGGGTTCGTCCGAAGGAGCCATACCACTTCATTTCCCGACAATAGGACCTAAAGAAGGACTCCTTATACACCAAGAGGACTACCGACAACAAAATTTGCAAGGTCAGCTCGGAAATGTGCTGTCCAAAACGTTGATACTAGTATTTTCTACAATCCCAGACTCATTCTGTTAGGCAAAAATTCTATGACAAATCCTTCAAACATACAAAGGAATATGCGATTTCATGGGCGGGTAGTTTCACTCCATTGATGGGGACCAAAATAGAAAATTTGTCACACTCTTGGAAATGGAGGTTTGCTTTGTAGCATAGTACACAATCCATGGAATATGGAAATCCACGTTTCACACGTATACGAGACAATTCAATAGAGGGTATCTACGTTACTCACGGTAACAAGAGCATCAAATGCCCACGGCTTGCTACTGTACAAGCCATGGGGTCAATGATGTCCATTATTGATGACAACGCAAATCAAATGCCTCACCAAATGCAGAGTGTCGAAAATGGTCGAATTGACACTCTCAAGTATCTCCGGCTTGAAATAACTGTAAGCAAATACATGCCAACGTAAATGAGGTACTAAATCAATCCTTGCATATCATTATGGACTCCTAATCTCCATCCTGAGTCTTAGTATCCCAACCGGAGATCTCCGGTTGGGTCTTTGCTAACATGCATGGACCACTAATTGATCTCCTCTGACTTGGTTATTGTTTCATTTTGCAGACAAACGGCTCCTATGGACTCTCGCTTGAAAGTCGGTCCACAGTTAGCAGGGTCAAAAAGGCATTCTTCGGAAATGTTGCTATCAAGCCATCTGGAAGCACCTTTGCAAAATGCAGGACATGCGATGAGTTCAAGCAATTCTTACCAACGACTCCAAAAGAAACACCCGCGTACGAGATAATCTATAGCACTAGGCAGGTTCACT
This sequence comes from Bryoerythrophyllum caledonicum, assembly GCA_963971425.1. Taxonomy (NCBI): domain Eukaryota; kingdom Viridiplantae; phylum Streptophyta; class Bryopsida; order Pottiales; family Pottiaceae; genus Bryoerythrophyllum; species Bryoerythrophyllum caledonicum. Next base: position 21,791,238 of record OZ020514.1, read on the forward strand.
TGAATCACCAAAAATCATGCCGGAAGCTTTATTATACATGGAGAGAGTAGTCGGAGGCAAAGCTGTTGACCTATCTTTGTGTCATTCACGACAAAATGGACACTGCAAAGGCGGCACTTCCACGCTTATGGAGTACGACTAAAGCGACATGTGGTCTTGGACAGCTGACCATGAATGTCATCGGAATGGTGGGGCATGGTCATATTGACGGAGCGTATGCACACTACAGTCCTGCTTTTTGGCTAGAAGATTCGAACGCCACCATCTCCTCTCTGGCAAAACTTTTAAGGCGGCTTGAGGGAGCACCACTACATGAGATGCGCGCGCTCATTGAACATCCACTTGCAAACTTAATGTTTGAAGCGCTCATGAGGGCGAAGAGCACGTGCGTCGTCGCTTTAGACCCAACGGAGCCGAGTGCTTTCAGGGGAGCAAAATCCTTGCCACCAAAATTGTTTCTGTAACTCGACAACTCAGTAAAGGAAAACAAGAACCAGTACGTGATGACATTCCTATCATTGTTAACTGCTCAAGGTGTTTTCAAGCAGATTCAGGTCGACTTCTTGGTGGTCGGACATTTGCATGAAGATATTGATGTTTATTTTAGTCATTTATAAAAAGATTCAAGAAAAGCAGTACATATATTATAGCGGATCTCATGAAGGCTTTCATGAAGTCACAAAAAATAGCCTTCATGCCCAAAGTTATCTAAGACGTGGCCGACTTCAAATCGTATATTGAAGGCTACCTATGCAGTGGAGCGTTATGTCTGGTGGGAATGAGTGATATGCATATTTTCAAGTTCTACAATGACAATGACGCCCTCTGAACTCGAAGAGGGATTTTGGCCTTACCATGATTGGAGAGGCCATCAGCAGGGAGGTGGGGATCCCCTAAGATTGCTTCCACAACCATTGGATGTCACTCCCAAAAATGTGGTATTGGTGTTTTTCTACGAACCGGCCAATGAAGATCCAAAGTTCACTTTTAATCCTTGGCGTGTCATTTGTTAGGGGTCCTGGGTTTTAGTAAGACCTAGTGATCCGGACATCTGCCTTGTCTAGCAGGGTAGAGCACTTTTTGACGTCATGAGGGATGAAGGAAATGCCAACCACGGAAAATTTATCGTTAAATATTGGGAGCCTGATAACAAGCAGAAGAATCTGAAGAGGAAGTACCAGGATTGCTAGGGAGCCACATGGGTTCCGGACCAAGAGAAGCATGTATGGTGTCATGTGAGTCCTGTGTTGTTTGAGACTTGGTCAAGCAAAGTTAACCAATTTACGAGGTCCATTCCGCGTAAAATGAAGGAAACATCCATTGTAAACTTTGAGAGAGCAAATGCCGATGATTCTTGAGGGCAGACCATTCTATAACACCATATTCGTTATATTGGGAGATTTAGTGACTCCCAAATTAACACATGTAGATAATAAGAGCTAAAGTGCACATCTAAACTCTACAATATGGAGGGATATGAATTTCCATTAAATTGGGAGGTAATGTTTTCTACAAAAACCCGTAGAAAAATAAGTACTACGGATAACATTACATTACGAATCTAACTATAATATTGAAAAGAAGAACACATTAGTTGACACTTCTTTTATACCACATGTGTTCATTGAATATGAATAGCTAAATATTCACACTCGATCCTACTAACCCGGATTAACACCATGCTCTAATTTAGCTAAAAGTGAGCTAAATGACGGACAAATATCCACTTGTAAGAGAATTAGCTAAACACATTTTGATGAGCCCTTTTTGATTTAAAATAATTTCAATTCTCCTTGTGGAATACACATTGGCGAAAAATATATATAACGAGTTTCAAATGATGGTGCTCAAAAGTGGGAAAAAAATTGCACACACTGCCTCTTTTCGAACTAAAGTGTCCCCATCACTTAGAGGTGCAATGAACTCAAAAAGGAAATTCCACACACTTTAGCTCCACTTGACCTAAAGTGCGCACGATTACTAAGTACACTGAACTAAATAAGAAGATTTGCTCACACTTTAGGTCCACTAGAGCTAAAGTGCGACCCAACATTTACTTTCTATCATTCACCATGAAGGCAATTACTGGTATTATTGGTTTCAAGACTAGAAGCAATTTACCACATTGTTATTATAAAAAGAAAATAAAACATACTGCAAATTATCACCGATACACAAAAAGAATGGAGAGAATATTTCATAGCAATCACTGGCATCACATATTATAGTCATACAGAGTGTAAATTAATGAAATACAAATATCTATAATCTCAGCACCAATGGATCTAACCATACTACATGAAGTATTACGCATCAGAATCTAAAATCTAGGAAAAGGAAATCCATTTATCTAAGTCTGTTACGATTCGGACCTAGCAAGTGCTTCCAAGGAGGCCTTGATAATTGATACTTGCCCCTTCGGAATTTTTGTAGTTGAATCTTGCACATGACCTCCATCCCTCTTTGAAGACCTAGGTTTCCATGTTGTCAAGATTGAATCGGTACTCTCCCACGTTATGGCTATCCCCTTTTCAATTGTCCAACGAAGGTTGCAATCAGTGTCCCAATCTTTATAGAACTTCATAACATCCCGATCGCGCGATATAGGGCAGAAGAATTGGATACGCACGGTGTTTGGCATATCCGGGTTAGAATTAGGCTCTGAAACTGCTTGAGCAATCCAAAATGGGCGCTCGTCCCCATCACAAGGCCGCAATGCAACAAAATAGCCAGCAAAAAGATCACGACCAACTCTAAAAGAAGGAGGTGGACGATCGCGTCTTCGGCCAACAAAATGCTCATCTTCACGGTACTCCTCACAAACCTCACCATCCGCTGAGAACTCATCTTCAATGGCATGGGCAATTCGCGTCGTCGGCCGAAAGCCGTCTACCAATGATATTGGCGTATCCATTGGAATAATCGGAGCAGCTCTAACATCACGCCAATAATACGAAAGTGGCTCAAAACGCGATCGGGCTTCAACAGACTCTCGAGATGATTGCTCCCAGTGATCGATGAATCCTGAAAGTCCCTTCACCACCTCATGGAGATGTCGCATCATAGAAGGCTTCAATGCATCAGGTTCTCCGCGAGGCCATAAAGATCTTCCTTCACAATCCTCCTTCCACAATTTGATGCCACTACCTTCTCCTCCCTTAGGAAGCCAATCCTCATCATGACAAAGGATTTTATACTTCATTACCGGACAACCACTTGAATCCACATAAAACTTGAACTGATGAGCCTTTGTATGACCCTCCAAAGCTTCATCACCATCCGCAATCATATCCCCAATGAACTTCTTAAAGTCAGGAACCTCTTGGATGAGATGCGGGATTGTGGGAACACTCTCATTTTTCATAAACGACCTCATGAGCAAAGGAATGGTTGGAAAACTCTCTTTCCTCAGTGTCATACTCCAACGTCCAAATAATGCATCTATATCATCATGTGTATGCCCAACTAGCATAAAATTAACATACACCTTGCGGAAGATGCGTTTTGCAACAAGGAGAGACCAAAAACAGAAAACAAATCTATTTTTGTTATCACCAACTGCATTGTCCATTTGTACATTCAATATTGGTGGCAAAGGCCTCCCTGGAACTAGGATATCTGGAATCGGCCCTAATGGATCCAAACACATCTCCGCACCCCGTAATATCGCCGCATACAATGGATGAGAACTAGATTCTGGAAAGAGTTGCCGGGACGATGACTTTGGAGGCGCCTCCAGGTCACACAATAGTTTTGCGAACGACCCGACCGTGTAATTGGCATCATGGGAGTATAAATCAAGGCCGTAATGGGCGTAACGCTGGTCCACATGACCATGGGCAAGCATACCTGTGATTGCAAGAGGCAACTTCATAAACCCATCTAGGTGCTTTGTTTTATGTGAAAAAACCGGGGAGGCGGTCTTTGAGTGATCCATCTTATCATGCATGATGGTTAGAACCTCCTGGGGCGACAACTTTGATCGAAATCGGTTCAGGTAGTACAAGTCCCGATGTAAGAAAGCAGAATCAATGTGAACCTGCATCTTCTTTTGCCATAGCAGTGATGCTTGTGTTCCAGGTTGAGTAAGCTTCTTCTGATCCTGGTATTTGTCACAAGTAGAACAACGGGCAAAGTTGTCTCCACCTTTCTTGGCATAGTACTCGGGGAAGCTCACAGGCCAAATCTTATTCAAGCTCGAGGTTGAGATTGGCGGCAATCCACAATCAGCGAGATGATCATCAAGAAGCGGTATCTGATCCTTCCACTTAAAACTTGCAGGGAGGACCTTTGCCACAGCCTTCTCGCCAGATGGGAGAACACGAGACTTGTGAGGCATGTGGTCCGCATGTCTATCGAGAATGGCTCCAAGAGCGGCAGTAGCCACAACCGTATGACCACTAGGCTTACGCAAACCGGTATTCCCATGGTGTTGAGCCGCATGACCAGCGGCAGCGTCCTTCGCATTCCGATAGAAAGTACTCGAACTTATACCCATGATTTTCATCCAAGCATGGGCACAAACGTCCACACCCTCTAGGGTCACAACCTTCCTACCCGAAGAGTTTCCATGAAACTGTCTATGAACGTCGAGTTTGATATGATTTCTAAACTGCACGATGGTCTCACTGTACAAGCGCGTCCGAAGGACTCTTATTTTATCTCTAGGGTAGTGTTGAACACAGTTTTGACTGCAACAACTATTGCTCGCAACAGCGTTAATGGAAAGAGGGGTCATGAGGAATTCAGCATTCCTGGACACTGTTGGACGTGTATTCTTTGAGGAATTGTCGTACAAACGGGAGCTCCCACCTAGAGGTCTGTTACGCTCAACCAACCAGACATTGTAAATGTCCCGAAGGCAATGATGGAAGAGACTCACACCGTTTAAGAAGACTTGTTGAATAGGCCAGGTCTTAAACGAGTACCTTTACTCATCAGGAGCTTCGTCTAAAACAAAAGTACTGGACACCTGTACTACCATACGCTACGGTCAGTTTCGGCAGGCAACTGCCGAAGTATTTATTTTTTTCTGTCACATTGATTCGATACAATGGATATCACATAGATATTGCACGAGTATCACCTAGATCTTGTACGGGTGTCACCTTGGTATTACATAGGTATCGCCTAGCCAAATCTCTTGAAATTTCCATAATTTTGGACAAGTCCCCATTTTGAATTAATTATGTACGAAACTGACCATAGCGTAGGGTACAACATTCGAATCCCCAAGAGGACCAGAGGAACCTAGAAGTGCACTGGACCGGACATTGCGAACCAACCCCTCCGCAACGCGAACATCCGAACCATTGTGAAGCGAAACAGTCAGCCCGACCGAGAGACGGCGAGGAATAACATCAAACTCAGGAAGGTCTGGATTCACAGGAGCGTCAACATGAACATCGTCGCCCTCCGAAGACGACATCCTGCATTCCAATGAGATACATATTAAATAACCCTGACAAATAAAAATGGGTAAACGCCTTATAGGAATAGACATTTATGAAGAAGCATAGGAAGAGGGTAATTGATCTCGAATCAAGGTAAGGTCTGGCGCTTGAAAAAAAACTATAATTCAAGTGAGCTGACATGGCAGACCAGGTAAATTTAGCTCGACTCGAGGTAAACTCATGCGGTATAAGATAACAAGTATAAAATTTCATGCAATTAGCTATAATCGGAATATGAAATTATTTCACCCTTGACAAAGACAACTAAGCCCGACCCAACCTAAATTTATGACTATCAGACTCATTGTCATTTTAACTCGAGTCGAGGTAAACAGAAATAGGACATCAGGTATGTCAGTTTAGCTCGAGTCGAGCTAAACTTTCCTTCAAAAGAAGGTAAGACAATTTAGCTCGAGTCGAGCTAAATTGTACTAGGAAAGAAGGTATGACAGTTTAGCTCGACTCGAGCTAAACTGTCGATAATAATATATATCGAGAGTTTAGCTCGAGTCGAGCTAAACTATCCTTGGAAAGATGGTAAGACAGTTTAACTCGACTCGGGCTAAACTGTCCTTCCGTGATTTTTAACGTCTTTTTAGGGATTCATATGGTAAAACTCTTCAGCATATGAATCTGACTCTCTGTGTACTACAACCCAAATCTTCCCGTCAGTCGTCACGAAACTCGCAGTGATGCTTCAAAATCACAGTAGCAACTGGAACCACCGCAATAACCCTACACACTGTCACATCCTAATTGCTAGAGACTGTGCACAGAGAATGCAAGAAGTATACATTGTGTACCTTATGAAGAAGACAACTGGTGCGTTGTTGCCTCGCCCAAGTGCCCTGCTCAACCGTGCGCAACCTATAGATGTTACCCTCCTCAACCTTTGATAGTTGTTCTACCTCCAAGCCTCTCCACAACAACCTTGCACAGCAACCAAAGTGAGAAGGAAAGAAATGAAGAAAGTTTTCGAGGATCGGCGAGGTCACTCACGGACACACGACCGTTTCAGAATTGGCGGGAGGAAACTTCAGAATTGGCGGGGGGCTTTTCCACAGCCCCTAAAAAGGTGCAAATTCAAAATCTTAGCGGGAAACTGAATCAACTATTTCCTGGCTGACTAAAATAAGGAAGAGTACATACCTCGAATCTACTCGCAAATGCGAGTTATATACAAGGTTTTAGGGTAACGCTCAAGGTTTGGGTTATGGTTAGGTTTAGGGTTTAGGATTAGAGTTTTTAGGGTTTGGGACTTAGGGTTTAGGGTTTGGTATTTAAGTTCATGTTTTAGGGTTCAGGGTTTAGGGTCCTTGGTTTAGGTGTTATCTTCTGATGTCATTTCATTTCAATATAATAATACTTTGAACATTCAAGATATTGACAATTCAACTAAGGTATAGGGAAATGTCGAGAAGATATTGAGATGATTAGAAATAATTTGTATTACAATCTAAATAGGACTTATCTATTATGTTGAAATCAAAGACCTTAACAAACAAGTAGCATTTTTAAAAAAAACATATTTTATGTGCACGTGTATTTTTAGCAAAAAAGTGTGTATTCAAACATACTTTGGACATCATTTCTTTGGGGTTTTAAAAATGTGCATCATGTTACTATTTTGTCATCAATTTAGAATGTGCATTCTTTGGCAAGAATCCCAAGTGTCTCCATGGTCTGGATTTGGAATTGAAATTGGTTACTAATATTTTGAATTAAAATATCTTATATTTGAGTTCACATTGCATTATCATGAGTTTAGGGTGTGGCAGTCTAAGCATGACATGAAAGATGGAAGAATTCTTGACCATACACAATTTATTTCATGTTTTGACGTGAAATTGAAGACTTTGTCATTTGTAAAACATAGAGAGTGGAACAATATTAAAAGATTTAAACAAAATACGGAGAAACCTCCTCATGACAAAAAAATGATAATCAAAATATAAAATATAACTATTACAAAGTGTATCACTTAGTGCATCAGGCATAATTTAATGTTCGTAATGTAAGTAATTTTGAATTTATTTATACATGCAAAAAAGGAATAATTAGTTTTTGAGCACGTTCTAGTGGTCGCAAATTATATTTGAAATTCTCAAAATTTTGTAGAAGGATGATAAAAGTCATGAGGCATAATTATTAGTAATTTATTTTCTCAATGAACGTCTTCAATAAAAGTTATGCGAGCCAAAAGAGAAACTTCTCGATTGCCGGCACGTCGAGCAACCTAAAAAACGTTTTGCTATGACTCGGTATGGAATGTGATATTTTGAATACATAGAAGTAATATTAGAACGAATGATATTGTGGAAAAATATGTTATTCTTCTAGTGAAAAATAAGATTACATCCCAATTCATACAGTTTCACACATTGTCACATATTATTGATTTAGGGTACCAAGAATACTTAGACTTCATATCCACTAAAGACTAGGGGATCGTCATATTTTTTTGTTTTTTAATATTACTATTGGAGATTTAGGTCCACATATTTTGAAAACCCTTTTAAAATTCAAAAGATTACTATTTCACTTGTGAAATACTTAACCATAAAGAGAAGTACGGAGTTCAAAATGATTGTTTGTAGAAGTGGATATACACATTGCACATACATCAGCTCGGTTTTTAGCAAAGGTGTTCACCATCACTTTGTGCAATGAACCAAAAAGAGTGTGTGCACACACTTTAGCTCCAGTAGCGCTAATGTGTGCCTCATCACTGGGTGTAGTGAACTAAAAAGAAAATATGCACAGTTTAGCTCTACTAGCACTAAATTGTGCACCATCACTAAATGGAGTAGATTAGAAAGCAAAAATGCACTATGTAGCTCCAGTATACAGAAGATGGCTTCTAGAGAAGTGGACACTAAATAGGAATCCATACAGTAATTGTAAAATGAACAATAAGTATAGTCTCAAAACTATACATCACCCAATGTCAACTACTACTCTAAATGTCAATCCTAGTAAATAGTGGAACATAAAGTTTTTTACTTGTGGACAATTAGTTTAGGAAACCATAATCATGGTTTGATTACATCTTGAGCATCATAGTAAGGAAGGGTTGAGTGCATGTAGAAAAGCAAGAATTTGCAAGAAAGAGCTTGGGAATAATCGGACGTAGGTATGGAGCAAACGAAAAATATCAAAAATTGGACAAAGTAGAATGTAAAATATGGAGGGAAAATGAAACTGCAAGTAGAAGATTGGAAATATAAGAACATTCTTCTGGAAATGAAAATGAGAAAAGAAAGGAATATTGGAAAAGGAAAAAACTTAAACATACAATAAATATAGAAATACAAGTAAAATACTCATTAGATATCCATCACATATTATAACACCATACTCATTTTATTGGGAGATTTCCAGGATTTTGAAAGTTATGAACGGTTTTTCCAATACATTTTTTTGGTGCACATTCAGCTCGACTCAAGCTGAATATGTACCCATATTGTAGATATTGGACAAATTGCATTGTGCAAATTTACTAAATATTTGCATATTTAGGTCATTTTCAAGCTTCAAATATTATTTTGGGAGGCTCCCAATCTCCCAATATAATGAATATGGTGTTTTATGCATTCAATGTGCATTACATATTCAGTAAATATTCATCAAATACTTATTGAATATTCAACTACACATTAATTTTACATTAGAAATTTATGCACTATTCATTATCTATTCATTGACAGTGCATTAAATACTCTATAAATAATCATTAAGTATACAAATATTAATTAAACTATCCTAAAATATACTTTTAAAACTTCAAACATTCATTAAGTAAAATTTAAATATTCTTTAATTGTGCATAGAAGTTTTAGATATACAAATATACATGAAGTATCCTATAAAAAATCATTACAAAGTCATTAGTTATTGGCTAATTATATGATTACACATTAAATATTCATTTGGATAATATTAAAAAATATTAAAAAAATGCAAGAGATGGGAATGAGAATAGTTGTGGATAAGACGATAAGAAATTGAGGTTGAAGATGAGACGAAGAATAAATGCATGGCGTTCGGTAGGCATAACATATTGAGCTTATACAATTTATCAAGTATCAAAATTGTGTGCTAGGGAAGAGTTTTGATAGAAAGCTATTACAAAATGAACTGTAGTAGGTGAACAAATGAGGGATAATATTCATGACAATGGTGGCTAAAACTAGTTGCCAACTTGTTGACTAATCATACTACTAAAATCATAATCCACGCAGTGAACCACGTAGTCAACCGTGCGGTGAACTACATAAACAGTGCAGTCAAACGCGCAGTTAATTGCGTAGTCAACCGTGCAGTGAACCATGTTACCTTTTTATTATTTATAGTTTGTATTATAAAAACTACATTACAATGGTTGGACATATGCGTTGCAAAGCAAGCGCCAATTGCTAGGAACGGTGCAGCCAACCGCACAGTGAATCATGTTACCTTTTCTTTTAATATAGTTTGTAATATAAAACCACGCAGTGAAGTTGGAGTTGTGATCTTGGAGGTTGGCATACAAAGTTGGAGTTGCAAAATTGCATATTCGAGTTGTGGAGATTGAAATTACAAGTTTTGAGGTGAGATTGCAAGTTTTGAGATTGTAATTGCAAATTGAGTTTGTGGGTGTATAAAATTGAGATTGTAATTGCAAGTTGAGTTTGTGGGTGTGTGAAATTTGCATTTGTGTGTTGCAATTTGTGCTTATCCAAAATAAATTTGAAACTCTTAATTACAAATTTGACGTTCATAACATTTTTGAAATTCCATGTTAAAATGCAAAAAAATCTAAAACGTAATTAATTTTTTTCTATTCTATTCTATTACATTATTAAAATTCATGCATAGGTTTCAAAGATATATTTATATTTTATGTAGATTGTTGTTACCTTTCTTTTTTTAATATTTTGTGATTTAAAAACTACATGAAAATGGTTGAACTAATGCGTTGCAACGCAAGCGCCAACTGCTAGTAGTGTACTAGAAATAAAGAATCTCCACCGGGGCCGATGGACCGGGATGCGAGAATAAACACGGTAAAGCCCACTCCATGAGGCCTAGGCCGGTGTATTGGCCCACTGGAGTGGCGGCGCCGGTTCTTCTAAACAATAAATTTACAGAAAGTACAGGGGAGACTAAAATTCCCCGGGAGCATGTGTTCAATCATGTAATTACAGGAGGGAATTAAAAAAAATCAATAAAAACCCCAAAACAAATTAGCCTACTATGGCGTAAGTGTTGGGCGCTGGCGTTCCCTCACAGTGGCCAATTCGGGGACGGTGCGGGGGGAAAAGGGTAAATCCCCCTCCCTTCATCTCAAACTTGGGCACCTTCCCGCCGGCGTGGAAAATTTCCCGTCAGGGGTGGAAATGCTCTAACTACTGGATTTGTACCGTTAAAGTAAAAGCAAAATGAAGTGAAAAGTAAAGAAAAAATTCACACTTTAGCTCTATTAGAGCTAAAGTGTGCACCATCAGGAAATGTAGGAAACTAAAAAGAAAATATGCACTCTTTAGCTCCAATAGAGCTAAAGTGTGCACCGACATTTATTTTATAATATACAATTGCAAGATGTGGTCTTAACATACTTAATGTCAGTTCGATTCTCAAAGTATATAATATCAAACTCATAAATAATCAAAACGTGAATTCAAAGTAATAGAATCTTAAAATCGTAGCTTTAAAACTCTCTTAAGTGTGCTTCACCTAATAATTGGTGTAGGAGGAACTTATATACATCGATGGTAATGAATTTATTCCTTCTCTAATGCAGAAATTGAAATCCAGTCAAGTGAAAGCCAGCTGATCCACTTAAAGCATGACAGAAAACTAAACACTATAATCCTATTTGTAACAGTAAACACTATAATCGTTCACTTCCGTCCAATCCAAGTTTGTGTATTATTGAGAAAATGCCAATTTAGAAGTTTTAATTGAGATCATACAAATGAAATTGGAAATAATCACTTTTCTTTTGCTACCTGTTCGTTGCCCCAGAATATGCAAAATTGTAGTGTTAATGGCCAAGAAAAATTGTGTAGGAAATTTACGAGTACAGAAATACAACACGCGCGTAATATCTAGAACTTACATTAGAAAGATTAAAATGGCTTCTTGAAACTCCGGGTATCAATAATGAAGGTGAATAATTTGTGGTGCATCCATCTGTAATATCCGAGGGTCTCACCCGAATATCACGAAGGGTATCCCGAGGGTATGTCGGGAGCACCACACGGCCACAGGGTTTTGACCCTCACGGCTTTAGGTGCCCCCGAAGGTACCCTACGAAATCCTGGCGCTCGCATTTTCTCTTCCTTTTTGTTGTTGTGAGTTTTGTGTGTGTCCGTCTACACGTTCTTGTTTTGTGAGGGTTGTACGTTTATGCGTCGGTTCGTCGTGGTTTTGTGTGTGTTTGTCTAGGCGTTGTTGTTTTCTGAGGCGAGTTTGCGGTTTGTGTTGGTTTTGTAATGTTCAGGGTCTGTTAAGTTTGTGTATATTGTACCGCTGCGTTTAGGCTTTCGTGCGTTTAGGCTTTCGTGGAGGTTAGGGTTTCCTGCAGATAGGGTTTGTAGGACGTGTGATTCTTAATTGTGTGAGTTCGTGTCCACTGCAGCGCTGGAGTTTAGGGCTGTTTGTGTGAGATTGTGAGAGTTTCTGTGAGTTTGTGACAGTTTGTGAGTTTATGTGAGTTTCTAGGAGTTTCTGTGAGTGTGTGTGAGTTTCTAGGAGTTTCTGTGAGTGTGTGTGAGTTTCTGCGAGTTTCTGTGAGCACGTACAGTCTGAAACGGCGGTGCTCGGAGGATTGACGTGAAGAAGGAACAAGACTTGCAGCTTTTTCAGTCGGATTTCTCAGTTTTAAAGGTAACTGCACTCATTCAGTCTTGCATTTCTTTTGATATTTGTGTAGTTTTGCTTTAGATATGATGTATTGAAACAGTATGATAGCATTGCTTTTGATGTATGTGTGAGAAGGTAGATGAGATTGTGTATTCAATGTCGTGGTTTGAATGTGGTAGTTTGAATGTGGTGGTTTGTGGTGGTTTGTGGTTATTTGTCGTGGTTTGTGCTAGTTTAAATGTGTTGGTTTGTGCTAGTTTAGATGTGCACATTGAATTCAATGTCGTGGTTTCAATTGCTAAATTCAATGTGCTGAATTCAATGTGTTAATTTCAATGTGCTCATTTCAAAGTGCTGATTTCATTGTGAATGATTTCAATGTGTTGGTTTCCATGTGCTACTTTGTTTGATTTTGTGTGTGTGGGTTTGTTATTGTTGTTGCAAGACTTCTAGTTCCAGCAGAATTTGTCTGGGATTCAGGTTCATAATCAATGGCTGAAAGGTAAAATCCATGCTCTCACCCAGGAGCCCTAAACCCTACGCCTTCAATATCATACAACGAAAGACAGATCTGCACAAACTGCAATAAATAAGCTCTTCAATGAACACAGTTTAGCTCGAGTCGAGCTAAACTGGGACATCGATATTGCACTACTATCCACACTTTAGCTCGACTCGAGCTAAAGTGAGCCTCCACTGTGCAAAATGGGCCACACTTTAGCTCGACTCGAGCTAAAGTGGGGCCACCACTGAGCAATATGGCCCACACTTTAGCTCGAGTTGAGCTAAAGTGAGATCCCCCGTGTGCTCTTGTGGCTGCATTTACCTCGACTCGAGATAAAGTGCGCTCTCGAGTGCTCTTTTGGCTACATTTAAACTCGACTCGAGGTAAACTATGGCCAATGAAGCACACTGGAGAGGGCACTTTAGCTCGACTCGAGCTAAAGTGTGGTCAATAGTGCACAATGGAGGCCCTCTAAAGCTTGAGTCGAACAGAAATGTTCGACTTAATACGTCTATGGTTGCGCCAAAGCCGACTGCAGGAACAGTAATCATAATAACTACTCTCAAACTCTCGGTCTGAAAAATGTCATGGCCTTCCAGTAAAGCCAACACACTTTACCTCGAATCGAGCTAAAGTGTATGACAATAAACTTAAACAACTCAAACACAACAACACTCAAACTTTAAACATTCCAAAGGTATAGTAAACCAATGATATCGACGACCCAACTCATGTCCACTTCTCGTTATATTTTCACATGTGTGCAAGAGCTTCAGTCTCGCTTCAACCACTTGAGAACCTCAAAGAGTGAGGTTCGTGAGTGATTTAAGCGTGAACTGAAGCTCTTTCACAGTTTTGAGAGTTGAACGAGAAGTAGGCATGAGTTGATTGTAAGCGTCTAAGAAAACGGTCTAATTGACTAGATTTTGTTGCAGAGTATTATTAACATACTTGTATTTAGTTACACATCAGCTCGAGTCGAGCTAATGTGTGACCTCGCCGCCCTAATCGGATGATCATTAAAACAATCTAATATTTGTGCTCGGTTTCGTGTTTGTGCAGATCTGAGAGGGACAGGATGGTGTCTCAACTGCAACACTTCTTCCAGCCAAAGCCTGTTGACATTGACGATGACGATGGAGACGACAACAACCACTCAGATTGCTGGGAGCTCAAGGATCCTTCGATGACACTAAAGTGTACGCTGTTGTGGGCCCCCTACACAGAGAATCTAGTGTTTGGTCAGACCTTCGCTGGTGATATCCATGAACCCCAGCACACCGACTTCAAGACCAAAATTATTGATGTAGTCCACGAAGATAACGATATAGTGAAGTTGTCGTGTGAGACAACCACTGAGTCTGTCATTCCTTATATGTTCACTATTGTAGTGAACAATACTTCGTCTCCCTTCTGTATCTTCGACTTAGTCAGTTCTCTTAGGGGGTCACAGTTTGATGACATAGTGGCTCAGGTCGACCACGAAATCTCCCAAAAGAAATGGGAGACTAGTAGTGGTCAGCCGCTGAAAGCAAAGGCTGTAGCGAACAAACTCCGCGTCATTCTTTCCAGAATGAGTACTTTTGCCGCTCTTGAGAAGGCGAAATTAATCGCGTCTAGGCGCCCAATAGAGCTTTCGGTAGTTTCTGGTGCCTTAACAGGTAGCCAGAATATAAGTCAAGCATCGGTATCGGTAAGAACTCCAGGTGCAAGAGCAAGTCGAAGCACCCGGCGCAACACGCTGTCAGCGTCTCCCGTCAAGAAGCGCTCAGCTGCCAAGAAGCCGGAGACTTCTTCCAGGAAGAAGACGAAACTCGTTTCAGACGAAGAGTTGGCCAATTTGATGGCCTCTGCACTGTTGGAACTCCCTTCGACGCTCGGGTTTGGAGAGGTAACAGACTACACCAACGTCCAACAGATATATCAGAAATTCTGGACGGAGTGTCAAAGCTGTTTTTTCCAAGGAGATAGAGAGATGAAGATCGAGCTTGATGTGATGAGGCTGCATAATGCACCGCCGGAGTGGACGATCCGTGCATTCAAACCTTGGGGTATGGAGGAGTTGAAGCATTACTACCTCAAAATGCCGGACAAGACGCAGAAGCAGACTCTCTGCATCATGCCCAAGCTTGATCATATGCCAACGAAGGTTGAGGAGCTCAGCGACTACGACTTCTATATCATCAACGGCCAACACAGCGTTGCTGCATCAAAGTCGGTGATAAACGGTACCGTGCCGGAGGTTATGAGAAGGCACTTCCGAACATGGCAGTGTTACATTGTCTGGACGGAGGACCCTGAGAAGCTGAGGAAGATTTCCGCGTATTATAATCGCGTAAATCACTTGGTCCAATTCAAGCCGACGTGGGCAACAAATATCCTTGGCTCTCGCGCGTTGTGGATCCAAGTTGAAAGACCGATGCCGAAGCACTCCACCACAGGCATTCACGGGTCCTATAGATCAGGTCGGAGAACGATAGTGGAGATTGCCAATGACAAGAAGTTTGAGGTAATTAATCTTAACCAAGGTCATGCACTTTAGCTCGACTCGAGGTAACTTCTGTGCTTGTCCTTCTTAGTATAGTTCTATATACAGATTCAAGCACTTAGAGTGTACACTCTCCGGTTGCAAGTTAGCTCGACTCAAGTTAACCTGCATTTTTGGGTCTTGCTGGTTTGGTTTTTTTTCCTCTGTGGTTGTACGCTAAATCAACACTGCCAATGTTCAGCACAGCCATTTCTAAACGCGGTTCATGAGCGCTTCGCAATGATTGACGTCGCCAAAAGCCAGGCAGCGCTCAAGAAAGCCGGAAAGGCGAAGGAGCTCTCGATTATGAACGAGGTGAAGATTATCACCTCGTCCGATGAGACCTTCAAGCTCTGGTCGGATGTCATCTCTTCGGCGGCACAAGGCGACCTCATGAACGTGGATTCAACAACGTCGCCCTTGTCAAAGTTTAAGGACGCCAAGTCCTGGGTGCCTGAGAAAGATGGGGTATTGACGCGCGAGTTCTTTAAGTTTTTCGGCAATATGACCGAGGCTGATCACGCAACGCTATGTAAGCATATTCTTAATCGATCAAGGCCATCGCGAAAACTACCTTATCCTAAGGTGGTTGTAAAGCAGCCGCAATCAGTGTTGGAGGATTGCTACAGCGCACGGGACTGGGTCGATCGAAGGAAGAGGAAGGAGGTCGCTCGGATGGAGCTTCAGTTGATCAGGCCGGAGCTAGCCGTCTTCAACAGCACTAGGGCGTACAGTCGTTCCAACTGGCGAAAGTTCAAGAAGGACTACAACGTCAGCAAGGCCTCAAAGCGTGCCCTCTTGGATTGGGGTCCACCGGATTCGTACTACGCAAACTCAAGGCAGACGCAGTTTCGCAACTGCAAATGTGAAGATCTCTCTCCGTATGCGAAGGAGTTCTTCAGAGTCTTCCTCGATGTGTGGGCGCGGTTCGTTGCACCTGTGGGGGCCTTGCACTTTCGTCCATACAAGGCGGCAACCAACTCGCTCGGTGGATGGCCCTCGGATTCGTGGCGTAACTTGGGCTGCAACGTGAAGCTCGGCATCATCGACTTCCGTAATATCCCTGGGTTCGCAGGGAAGGCGACATCGTCATTGGAGAAGCCCTTCTTCGACGAGTTCATGACAATGTTCGCATCGAAAGGGCAACCTTCTCTCACCGGTCTTCCAGCGTGGCTCTTCATTTGCGGCGACAAGCAGTCACACCTTCAAGTGACAGCGTTTGCTGAGGGCCCGTCGTTGTGCCATGCGTACGACGTCCTGCAGTCAAAGTATCTTCCCTCCGACAACGAGCGCTTGGGGGGATTTGCGCCGAAGGCCAACAACGCTCTCGACCCGGTTTGCCTCCTCTTTCTCTTCAAGAAAGAGCTTACGCAGATTCTGGCCGTGAAGAAGATCTACGCAGCTCCGGAGCATGTATTGCACACCAAGCTACGCAAGTACAACGAGCTGGCGTACTCCATGAACATGAACGAGCTGAGAATGGAGTTCTTCATCAAGGTTCTGGAGCTGTTCTGCAAGAAAGGGGATTCTACTGTCCAGCTGTTTTGCGGGACGAAATTACTGACTGCGAGTGTGGTGAGTATCCTTGCAGTTTAGCTCGACTCGAGCTAAACTGTTGATCCCCTCTCTGACTGTGAATGTATTGTTTCAGAGAGGTCGTCTCTCATGCTTTTGTAGCGTGGCACTTTAGCTCGAGTCGAGCTAAAGTGTCGGCTTATACTTATATGGTTTTCTAGCAGTCGTCAATCGCGTCATATTCTTCCAAGTTTTAATGGCTGCGTTTTCATATCAGTGTTCTTTTGTGCTCACTTTAGCTCGAATCGATCTAAAGTGTAACTTGTTTAATCCATTGGTGTGCAGATGTTGGATCTGGAGGCATTCTGCATATCCCACGACACCAATGAGCAGGACCTAGACGACGCCCAGGATGTAGCGTTGACGTTGGATCGGGCCGATTTCGTTATTGGTTCATATCACATCGGCGCGGAGATCTTCCCCGAGCTTGGAGAGGCTGTTGCCAAGGGGAAGAGGAAAGTGATTATCGATCTCGTCGATGAGGAGGAGGAGGAGGATGTGGTCCCGAGCCCCATTGGTGTGTGCCCGAGCACCAGTACGGTCACACCTGATGTCGATTCCCATGACGACTTCGATACCAACACTCCGGTGGAGCTTCATAGTGGCTCTCAGTCTGAAGTGGGAGAGATTATGGGCACCTCGCGGCAGCGGCTCGATTTCGTGGAGTTGGAATCGCTTGATATCTCCGAGAGGCCTCATTCAACTCCGACCTTGGATGGGTCATACGCTCACCCCGCAGCCAAGAAGAGGAAAGTTGCCAGCGCGACCAGCCGCTTACCGTTGGCAACGGCGAGCAGTGCTCAGGATGACATCAGGTTTATCGCCCTCGAGAAGAAGCTCGAAGAGGAGGCTACCCGGATGAGGTTGATGGAGTAGCGGCTGGCGGAGCGTGACGAGGAGCTCAGGGATATGCAGCGGAGGCGTGACGAGGAGATGAAGAGGGACCAGGACCAGAGGCATAACGACATGATGCTCATGATGCAGAGATTCATGACGGCTACTATGCCTCGTGTCGCCACGACACAAACCGTAGTGAATTCTACGATCCCTTAGCCTCCAATCTCAGGTGACGATGAGACTAGGAGTCTGCCTCGCGGTTCGCTTATGCCGTCGCCGGCGGGTTTCTCCCCCGTCTCCATGGGGGCTCAATCGTTGCCTGATCCCCTGTCCTCGCCGACCCGCCCCTCTTCCTCCCCGAAGTCGCCCGCTCGGGACGATTCTGTCGTTGATGTCCCCAGCTCATCGTCAGGTTAGTGTAACGTAGTTGCAAATGTATAGAGGCAGAACATTTTGTAAATGTCCAATTTTGTACTCCAGTATTTTTGTTAATATTATAGTGCTCAGTGATCACTTTAGCTCGACTCGAGCTAAACTGCTTGACATCTGACGACTTTGACATTGTATCAGTGTCCAATGTGCGCATGAGCTCATGGGTTGAAGTTGTTGAATTTTTTCAGATCTTAGTTTTGGTGATGACGCGATTGCTCAACCAGTCGTAGATGAGGTCGTCCAAACTGCAGTCCCAGTCGTAGAGGATGTCGTCCAATCTTCGGCCGTGCTCGTAGACGAGATCAATCGTGATTCTCCTTTCTAGGAGCCCGCTCTTCTTGTCCCGGAACCGTGCCCCCAAATGGTTCTGGAGCACCCGAGGGCCCTTGACACCGTGCAAGTTTCGTTGGAATCGATGGGGGTCCGAAACGAATTGCTCCAAGACGATGAAGTTCTCGAGGTGCTCTTCTAACACTATCCACACTCTGCGCTTCCCCATGTTGCTTCCCCCCGTTTGCTCTCTTCGTTCTACATTATGTTGACTTGTCATTGTAAATGAATCTTTAGTAATATTTTTCGTTCTCCTGGCGTTTCCGAACAAGGTCTGCGAGGCATCAATAAGTGGTGCCAGTAATTCAGAAGAAATACCTAGAGTCTATTCAGATTCCAAGGGCAGATGGTTGAATGTTGTGCTGGACCTAAATGGGATTCTATGCACTTGTAAGCCATCGTGGCAGGCCAGGAGATCCAGGGACTCTATCCCGTCCATTCACTTGGCCTCGCTGCCGGCCAAAGTAGGCCCTTAGCTTGTTCGGATGCGCCCTGGTTGTGCTGAATTCCTTACGAAGTTGTCTAAGATTGCCACCATCACGATCTGGAGTTCAATGATGGAATCTACAACACGTGAGATATGTCAATATCTTTTTCAGCATAGTTCTGCGTATCCTCTCAGGATCTTTGGTCAGGAGAGTTGCGATAGGGTTCCCGAGCGTAGAGTCGGTAACAGAACAATCTACATGAAGGAATTTGGCACTCAGAAGGACATCTTCTTAAAGACGTTATCGAACCATCTCTTTAATAGGTTGGGCCGTGAGTATACTCCGGCGAATACGCTTGTCATTGACGATAGCCCGATTAAGCATGTCCTCAATTTGCCGGAGAACGTCCTTCTTCTTCCGTCATGGTCGCACAACCATGATGGCGCGAGACATGATTCTGTACTGCTGGAGGAATTGCTACCATATCTCTCTGACCTTCATCAATTTTCGGGTGGCCTAGCGCAGTACCGTGCTGAACATCCCTCGGGTCGGGAGATGTTCTATAATGATCAGAAGACGTGTGGTCAGTCTGTGAGTATTTGTAACGCAATTCAAGCCTATCAGAATCTCCGTTCCTAATGTGGTTGGAAACGCTTAGATCCTTAATACACTTTAGGTCGAATGGAGCTAAAGTGTTTTGTTTGACTCCAGCTCCATTTTGTAAATTTTGTTGGGCCGTGTTTTGTATATATTTTTTGATAATACAAATGGTGATGTTTCTCCACTGAATTTATTGTGCGGATTGGATACCTACTGCTGGTGAAATGTCGTCCTTTTTTTAATGATTGGGATTTTTATCTATTGTTCTGAGGTATGTGAGTGTCACTTTTGTTGAAATTTCTACAGGGCTGTGATTGTCGGGCGTCCGTGGATTCCTTGTTGGGCCCACATGAGTTCGCCTTTTCCCTTCGGAGTAAAGGGCTTTTGTTGCACTCTGCTGCAACCGCGCAGTCAACCATGGATTATTCGACCATGGCAGTGGACGACGGAGTTGTTGAAAGCCCTATTGCGCGGGAGCCAATTCATGAAAGGAACAATTCACCTTCGCCGCAGTGGCCTCGTTCAGTTCCGGGGTCTCCGCGCCTAAACCTGGATAATTGTATTCCGGCAAAGCGTATTTTCTATGACGGTTTAAGGGATGCCACTCACCACCGCTCGCTCACAGTGCGTGTTATGCTGACCTCCAAGTTATTGCACTATTGAGTCGTTCTTGCCTAGAGAGTCTTGGTTTGTTGTTGAGGTACCTTGCACTCTTGTAGTTTTGCTTCATTTGAGCTTGTTTTTGTTCATTAAATGTGCTCTGTGAATTTCCCCTTCTGCATTTTAGCTCCATTTGAGCTAAAGTGCACTAGGATGGATCTTGATGATACAGTTTTTTTGTGTTGTCGTGTAGGTGTATTCGACCTAAAGTGTATTTGTTTGGATTGTTTGTGGCGCCTATTGTGCAGGAACCATCTGGTAAATGTCTTCGCCCCCGTATTCTCTCAAGAAATGCTGCTGGAATCAAATGCTCTCCTTCTGCTCCCACCCGCCGTCACTCGTTGCCCAAATCAAACACGGACGAGGTGCGAAGGCGGGGTTTGCAGCGTCTTCTTGAGAGTCCATTAATGCAAGAGAATGGCGCAACATGGACTCGGCAACGTCAGAGGGCTTTTCTGAAGATGCGTATAGAGGCTTATGGAGGGACTCCCTAGACTATTTGATTAGTAATAGGACAATTGTGTTTTGCGTCGAGGTAAATGAGTGTTGTGTGTGACTTTTTTTCATGGAGTTTTGAATAAAGCTTGGATTAATAGTATATGCTTCCTTTATCGTTACCACTTTTTTGAACAATCAGCTATTTTGGTCCATCCATGGTAAAAAATACAGTATTCTTGATACATTGTCTTTATGCTTTGCACCTACAAATGTCTATATTTATTGATACTTCAACAACCATATTTCTCCATAGTCATGGAAATTTCCCAATATAACGAATATGGTGTTCTATCTAGTTGCTCAGAGTCATCTTGTAATAACACTATGAAGAGAAGAATTGCAGGTGCAGTAATTTAAGCAAGTGACAATATGTTGAATTTAAAGACGTTTGAGTCAAATTTGTGTATAGTGGGCTCTCTTTACAACATCGTCTGATACAACAACAAATCTATTAGACACCTGTGACTGATCTCAAAGAAATCTGTTGGATCTTACAACAACTTCTATCCTGGCACTACCTCTCTCTTGAGCTCTAAGCATCTTTCCAGTGTGCTGGTGCATATATGTCCGAAACGACATCGGACCGTGTGTCACACCCGATTTGAGATGGGCTGCAGCCGCCCTCCGAGTAAGATACCTCCTCGTCTTCATACCACGAATTGTCCTCCTCCTCCTCTTCAGCCAATATATCTCCATTCAGTTCCTTTTCGACTTCACTGTCGATCTCCTTCTTGTCCTCCGCTTCATAGGCAATCTCGTCTTCCTCTCCTTCATACTTGATCTTCTCTTCGTCCTCCACTTTGTCCTGTATATGCCGTTCAGAACAGTACTCCCTTGTGTATCCGCCGTCGTCATGTAACAAAATCTCTCTTCCTTTCTCCACTTCCTCAGCGTTGCTCTCTATCCTTTGTGTAACTCTCTTCTCTATTCAATCCGTATCTTCCCTTTCCCTCTTCCTATTTTTGGTAGCCATCTCATCTCTCTCCACCCTAGCTCTCGACTATCAAAACTTTAGATTGAGCGACAAAACAGATAGAGTACTGCACTCCTAAACCCCTTTTTATATTTTCCTCCCTACCCATTCAATCATTACACTCCTCAATCTTAGGTAGAGAAATCGTCATTGATTTTAGTTGCCATTACAACATGATCAAAATAATTCAATGTAGATTCCACAGTCATGACTCAACATTATGAAGAATTAGGCATGGTTAGCCATGAGTCATGCGTCCCATCATAATGTCCTATCGGAAGTACTATCTTCGCCGCCAACCTTACAGCATTACTTGAATCATAAGGAGATACTTGGATGATTGATATGTACTGGGTCTTTGACCGCCCCTTTCCATTTCAGCATTGGCCTGTTTGAAATCCACGAAGAAACCTGTTAAGAGGAAGGCCGAGTGGTATCTAATTTTTTTGATTTGCGACTATGTGAGAAGTTCTCTACCTAAAAAAGTGGACTATTCCTAGAGCAACAAAGGAGGCAAATCCGTGTCGAATATGTGAGCAAGGCAAATTTTGTTTGACCTTGAGACTATATCAATCACGTAGCTACTCATTGTGATCTAGTCAAAGTACTATCTATAGTTGAATTGTAGTTTCTTACTTAGTGGAGATCTCCGGATTTGATTACATGTTCTTCAGTTTGCCTATGTATTGTCATGAACGTAGGCTCATTTTCTACTATGGACTCCATTCTAGAGAACGGTAGATGTGATTCTCCTATCCGGAGATCTCCGGCTGTATCTTTACCAGATGTACATGGCAGTATATAGAACTCCTTCCCTACACCTTTCTTGAAGATAACATCCGGCATTTTGGCAGCCGTTGTTAGCTATTGAAGTCAAAGAGAAGCAAAACTTCTACAATATAAACAGCCAAAGATCTCCGATGAGCTTTCGGCAGGACGTGCACAACTTTCGGAATTCCGCTGCCATACACCAGACAATTGTAACACTCTCACTACTCTACGTATCTTAATGGAAGTGAATGCAAGAGCTCGGCTCCGCTTATCTTCAAGATGACTTGCGGTAGTTGAAGGGAGGGATGTCGTACTTGGCGCCGAACCTCAATCGTCTTCACAGCCGGAGATCTTCGATCCACTTCCGCGAGGACGTTGATGACTTTTCAAGATTCAACTACTTTACAGCAAAAATTTAGATACTGTAACTATTCACCGTATCCCTAACGCACTGAATGGAAGAGCTCCGCACTGAACGATTAGATGAGGACAATCCTTGAGTGATGTTACTTGACATTTCTTTGGGCGACACTGCGATATATACTCCATAGTGTGGCTCTCCGCTTCTTCATTTTGATGGCTCGGAGAAAGTAGTGGTCCTTCCTTTCCTCCGTTGCACATGTTAGAGGCGAATTTTATTATTAGAATTGCAATGACTATGGTATTTGGAGATCTTTGTTCATGCACAGGCGGGCCTTCTACTTACTAATGCATTATTGTTTTCAAACGACCGAGCAACTCGATCTTGAGTACTCTACTTCCAACCGGATATCTCCGGATGGCAGAACGGCATTCCTGACATGTCAATGCTTCAAGCTCTGATATCTACTATACTATTTTTGTATAGCTTTATGTATCATTGTACACAGGAAGGACACTAGACGTGGAACCATGTTTATTTGTCCTTCTCGACTATACTACCACAGAAATGTACACTGGACCATATTACATGGTATGTTTTATAAACATGTTAGCTTGAAACTTGTTATCATTTTGTTCAGTTGCGACTAAGGAAATTCCACGCTTGGTCTATATTATGCATCACTAACATCGGTTCGTTTTGTATTACTGAAATCATCAGGAGATATCCGAATGATTCATCAAAATTTATTCACTAAATATCCGTTTCAATTTCTTTGGTGCCATTATTTTACTAAAAAAAATCCTTCTTCCTTATTTATGGACTTTGCAAAGTCCAAAAATAGTTAAATACAACATTTAGCAACCTAAGCTCGGGAAAAAAAAATACCCGGACCTCAACATTTAGGAATTGGTCTATATGGACCGGTTCACTAATAAACAAGTACAAACACTTGTAACTTACATAATAGTCAAGTCCATGCTACTCTTGAAGAGTTGAAGCATGATCACGATAAGGTTGTAGTGTGCAACACCCTCACTCCATTACGTAAGAGACTCAACCTGAGAAAAATGAGTCTCTCTCAACCAAACGTGGAGGTCATTTGGGCTCTTAGTTCCAAATGCGGTGTCAAAAGACACCACTATTGATCTAGCCGTTATACGGCACTAATCCTATCAACCATGGTCATAAAACGTTTTATAGTTATTTTTGTCCATAAGGTGTGCCGTTTGGTAGTGTAATTTGTTTTAGGTCGGTGATGTTTACGGAGAATATTTTTTGTAGTAGTCTGAAGGATAGTTGTCGGTTGAGTCTAGGGAGGTTATGGATTTTGTTTGTTCTAATGTGTTCTAGTGGTCCCAGGCCTAGTAGAAAATCTTTTGATGTGCTTCTTAGGACTGTTTGGCCTTCCATCTTTAGTAGAAAGAGTGTGCGGGTAATAGAGGATCTTACACAATCGAATTTTTTAAGTCTTAGGAGTTCTTCAAGAACTCCATATTAGGGAAAAATATGATGAATAAGTCCTTTGTAGATTTTACGGAGTTGTCCCTTGTCGTTTAGGGCCTTTTGGAGTTGTTTCCAAATGCAACGAAGATATGTATTTTTTTATAGAGAATGCTTCTATGCCAAATAGATCTCGGAGGAGTTGTGTTATGACATTGGGTGTAAATTTGGGAAGGCCGCATACTTTTTTTTGTATAGCAATGATTTTTTTGTCAAGTTTATTAATGGCGGGCATCGAATAGTGGACCGCATAGAAATTGTATAATATTTTTGGTCCTATAATGGTATTAATCATATTTATATTTTGCTGCATTAAGGCCAATCATTGGGTAGTTCTTTGCACCGTTTAGTAAGTTTGGAAGTGGTAACGTGGATTTATTACATTTGTATTTTCTATTTGGGCGATGGGACGAGGTTTATTCCAAGGTAGATATAGGGTTGGTTTTGGTGTTGAATCAAGATTGGTTGGATTTAGTAGTTAATATTGGTAGCTTAGATATAAGCTTTGAAGGCTATTGGATTTGTTTTGAGTTTGTTGGAGCACCTGGCCACGACACATTTTTGAACTTCAAGTTCCATGCCGGTTTGTAGACAAAAATGATCTATTTTGTCAAATTGAATTTGGAGAGATTTAAAACGTCTGGAGATGGCGACTAGGTCATTGGCGTATGCGGCCAAGTTTATAGGGACTTTTGAGGTGCCAAAGGTTTAATTGTTATTACCCGTTTGAAGCTACGGGAGGAAAGGTTCAAGAAAGATAATGAAAAGAGAGGGGCTTAATGTGTCCCCTTGTATGTTGCTACATTGTATGGAGATAGGCCAGGTTTTACTAAAGTATTTTCTGACATATGTATTGGTAGATTGTGAGTATATGTTGCCAACCAATGTAACCGCGTCTTCCGGGTACCCTAGATCACTCATAATAGCTAGCAGCTGGAGATGGTCAATGAACCTGAAGGCAATTTTGAAGTCAATGTAGAGTATGTAGATGTCGTGGCTGGTAAGTTTTGTGTATTCGAGTGCAGAAATGATGGTTTGGAGTTGATGGGTGGTGCTTCTCTCGGCTCTAAATCCTTCTTGGCTATCATAAAGTATTTGATGTTTTTTTGCATATGCTCACAATATTGATGTGAATGTGCTTGTGTACATCTTAGGAATGGTGTTAGCAAGGGCTATAGGCTGGTGGTTGATTAATACAGATGTGTTGCCTTTTTGAATAGTAGAATGGTCAAACTTGTTTCCCAAGAAGCGAGTATTGATCTTTGTTTATAACATTGGGAGAAAAATAATGATAATATGTTATGCAATCATGGAGGCATGTCTTTAAGATAGAATGGGATATGTCGTCCGAGCCATGGGCTTTTTGGTTTTCCAAATTTTTTAGGCTCATATTGTACATATCAGATACTTTATTGTAACATGTGTGGAGAGGGGTTGTTGGTTCATCCTTATGTCAATGATAAATTCATCAAGGTCATGCCACGCGTATTGTCTCACTCCACACGTGCATGTTGGTATGTGTGTTGTGGCTGAGAGTGACATGGGGGGTGGTCTATTGTTTGTAGATTGTTGAAAGTGGATTTCATTGTCTTCTCGGCTAGTTAGAATGTTGTTGTTTTGATCTGTTATGCAATCTAGAGGTAGGTACTCATTATTTTGGAAGACTTCTCTATAAATCTTTTTTGGGTTTGTTTCATAAAGGTGACGCTACTTAAAAATGTCTTTCTTGATGGATTCTCTAGTGTATTTTGTAGAGATTTTCCGAGCTTGATTATTGGCATTTTTTGCAAGAGTTGCAATCGCATTGAGCCATTCTTCATTTGGGTGTTGGATGGTGGTATTTTGTTGTATTTGAGTATGGCGTAGTTTCTGAAATTTGGTGAGTATATTGTGGGTGCACCGGTTGAGATTAGTTTTGGATGTATAGATTGTTTTTCATATGGTGTGGTATGTAGCAAGGTGTTGTTTCCATTTTTTTGGGAGTTTACAGGATGTAATCTCCTAGTTGTGAGGTTTTTGGTGTTAGTTGTGGTATGGGGGGTGCTTTGCAAGTTTTTTCTAAGGTATTAGAGATTGCGTTAATGAAGCTACCAAAGGTAGTGCAAGGTTCTTGCCATTGTATAAGTGTGAGGTGTTCCTAGTTTGAAAGAGTATTTGTGAGATCGTCAATTTGTAAGAAATTTATTTCATAGAATGTTGTATTGAAGTTTTGTAAATTATCTTTGGGGATGGGGTTAGGTATTTTGATATTATTTGGATTTGTGGTTAAAGAAGATCCGCTAAAAAGAGTATTATAAGGTGATGTTGAGTTGAATTGGAAAGTGATTTGAGTTTCGATTGGTTGTAGTGTTGGTAGTAGGTGTGTAGTGGTGGGGCCTTTGATGTTTTTATATAAAATCCATCAATTAGGCTGGTGGGTGTGTACTCTCCCTTGTCTAGAATATAAGGTGTCGGTTGGAATAAATGTGAGTTCTAAGTTGTTTGTGTACTTTTTTCATTGGTAGTCTTTGTCAATTGGGGGGGTAAAGGCCATTTCCATTTTGTCTTCCGATGAGGGCAATATCTTGGTTAAAGTCTTTGCATTAAATTATGGTATGATTGGTGTTTGAGTTTATTCGAGTCTTGATAGAATTTTGGATATCCGGGATAAGTCTAGAGTCTTCTATATGCGAGGGCATATTAAATGTACAATAAGCCATGATTGGAGTGGTCAATTTGCAATTTTGATAATCAATAGGTAAGGTGATATGTGAACATGGGTGGATATTTTGGTAATATTTCCCGGGAAAGCATAAGATTGGTGAATTAGCATAAAAAGACCACCCTTTGCTAGTGTGTATGGCATTTGATGTTGGATACATCTTGTGAGTGCGTGTGTACTATTAAATATGAGCTTGTAGTCGAGAAAGAATTTTTGTATATATTTTGTAGATTTTGTGGCGGTTATTTTGGTTTCTTGAATGGCGATTACAGCGAGGGGTGTGTTGGTGTGATAAGCTAGATTGTGGATGCATGGTAGGGCGATGTTTTATGTTGAGGCGTTACATATTGTGATGTATGTGTTTCTTTCTTCCATGACTTGATTGCAAGGAGGAAGGGGGGGATGTAGGTAGGGGATGGGGACGATGCAAATATGCATTTAATGATTCAAAACATCAACGAGCCTCTTGGATAAGGTTGTTCGGAAAGAAGGAAAATCATTTTTGTATTGTTTTGGAGGTAGGGGTGGGAGTTTGACTATGGATGAAGTTATTAAAGTCATTGTGTAGAGAGTTTTTGTGTTATAAAATGTGTTGGTTTTCTTCTAGGAATTTGGTGTATGGGTGTTTTGTTTTGATATGTCTTTAGAGGGGGTTTTGTAAGGAGGAGAGAGTGTTTAGTAGTAGTTTTGTCCAATGTCTCGGGTTAGTGTTTGTGGTATGTTGACCAACGATGTTATTACATTTGTTTAGTGAAGGATATAGGGTGGTAATTAATGCGTAGAGAGTGTGTGGAGGTGGGTGGTTATTATTGATTTGTAGAGTATGGTATAAGTTTGGTAGAGCATTTGGGTATATTTAAATACCTCTCCAAAGGTTGAGGTTAGAAACTGATATTCTAAATGGAGTTTTATTGTACTCAGGAAAATGCATGTGTTAGCCATTTTTTGTGTTTTTTTGGCTTAGTGTGGAAGACATTAGGCATTTGGCCAAGGTTAGTTTTGATATCTCTATATAGTGTTAGTAAGAAAGTTGTCTATCGTGACATTGTGACAGTAACGTGCCGTCATGACGTGACATGTCGTGATGGACCCTCTCGTCACGACACAATAGAGTCAACCTAGGGTCAAAGTTGAACTTTACCCCTATGTATGGTACATAAGTTACCTCAGCGTCGAAGTGGCCGTTCTATGTGGCACTGACATCCTACGTGTATTTCATCACTTTTACCTTGTGCTGTGTAGTATTAACTTTGAGTGAAAATCAATTAAGTGAGGGGGTTTTCGGAGGGAGCGGTTTAGGAGCGGACTGCACGTAGATATGCGATGAGTGTCCGCGGACATGGCATGGACTACGTGCGGAAACTGCCGTGGACTGGCTGTGGATATGCAACGAACTGCATGGGCACCCGCGGATTGAGTGTAGACCCGCGGACTGGCTGCGGACGCTATTGCACACAGGTCGCGGACTGGCCGTGGACACTGCCGCGCACTGGCTGCGGATACGTAGCGGACTGGATGTGGACCTGCGGACTGGCTGCGGATACGCAGCGCACTGGATGTAGACCCGCGGGCTGGCTGCTGATACGCATCAGACTGGATGTCGACCCGCGGTTTGAGTGCAGACCCGCGGACTGGCTGCGGATACACCGCGGACTAGCTGCGGACACTTCTGCGGACTGATCGCGGACTGGCTGCGGACTGGCCGCGGACTGATCGCAGATTGGCCGCGGACTCGCAATGGCCTAGGTGTGGGGGCACCAATGCAACGCGGATTGAGAGTGGGGGAGTGCGGATAGGTAGTTAGGATATTTTTGAATTTTGTTACTCCATTTTTATTTCTAAAGATACAAAGGGCGGGATTGGAAGACCAAATCAAAACGATTTGTACAAAGTTGTTCTTCATTCAAAATTACAGGGAAGTCTAAAAAGGCATTCTCTTCTTACAAATAACCAAATACAAATAAGACAACATTTCACACCATACAGAAGATGCTACATACCCTATAGTATCTAAGGACTATGAAATCACAATATACTTTATATTACTCATTGCGGAAGAAATCCCATGGTGTACATAGGTTGTAGGGCGGTCCTTTCAACAAGTCTACTACATGCGTGACGGTTGATCTCTCTAGTGGATTGGGTTTCAACAACTCGTCCATGGCTTGCTCAAATCGCTTGGACAATGAACTTGGATCTTTGTTCTTTTGGAACAAGATTGAAGAGCAATCACGGTTGTAAATCCTCTTTACTAAGTACCCCACCGCATACGCCTCAGATCTATGGTTGTGCTTATGTTTTATTCCCATTATCCTCGGTGCTGTTGGCATTCCGGGCTTTCCATGCACATGGAATAGCTCGGGGGCTGCATGACGATACTTAACTCGGTAAGCGCCTAGCTCCGTACTAGAGAGTCGGCCGTAGTTTGACATCTTGTCTTCGCCGTCCCATGATGCCATTCTCCAATTACACACCCCGATGTATACTACATCTTTTTTCTCTCGCGGAAAATGAAGCATAACATTGTTGGGGCTCAAGTCGTTGTGCAATAGACGCTGGAAATGTATCACATCCATGATGCACATTAGTGCCCATGCTAAATAGGCCCAATTTTTACGATACACGCATAGTTCCAGACGAGCCTCAAGGTCGATTCCAGCTGTTTTTAGAGTATCATCCTCGTGTTCCTCGTCATATTTTGAATCGATCCTCCAAATGGATGCTAGTGAGCCACCGTTCCACCATAGAGTATACGACTCGTATGTTCTTCTATCCAGGTACTGAATTTTGATAACCCCTGCATGGTCCACTAGACACGCTAGCACCTCAATTGAACATTTCTCTCGGTTTTTTTCACGACTACCTTCCTTTCTTGTCTTCCCCGCAAAGTCCATGTGTACTGGAATGCAATTTACACCCTCAATACTCACACGACGGACAACTCCAAAGCGTCCTTCATAATTTCTAGTATCCAACGCCTTTGCCTCCGCATGCATTGGAAGCCACACTACACCTTCGCGACCTCTACTCGCAACCCGCGCAACCAAATCTTGCTCAACCCAAGGAATAGTGAGGTTAGATCTCCCTCTCGGCTTGATTGCCTCTACCCCCTCTTTGAGTCTCTCAAACAATACCTTCACATTCATTGCCTATTTGCTTACATCTTTCTTGTAATAGACATCCCAGATAATCTTCAGGGGGTTGTGAACAACTTATTTGGCAAATTGTATGGGCCATGTGTCCATCGAATGCCTCATTTTATCTTAGCGAAATTCTTCTTCATTGGCAATCTTTTGGATAACGAGTTCCAATCTTGCCTCCATAGCTTCTAGCCCTGTAGCGCCGTTACCCAAGTATCGTTTCTCCAACTTGGATAGACCTTTCTCTATCATCCAATATAATATATCTGCTACAACCCAAGCCTTAAATTCCTTGCTCATTGCATCCAAATGGCTTGTCCTTGCTCTTTTCTTGTAGGGCTCTAAGTCTTCAGAAAAAGCAAGCCGTTTACCCCGCCCTCGTCCCGCTCCAACTGAAGGTTCGCTTGGAACCAAGGAATTTGTTGCATATGGTACCGCACCATGTTGAAAGGCCCTCAACGATGGCTCTTCTGCTGCAAGCTCACCACTTGATCCGCCTGAACTGCGAGCTCTCGGGTTTTGAAATCCGCTCAAACTTTGTAATCCTCGTGACCGCCCAACTTCACTGGTCCCCGTGCTGATCCTCGTAGAACCCCTTGAGATCCTACTATGCCTCGTGAATGAGATTGCGACCCACGAGAATTATTTCGTCCAAGAGCATAAAATTCTTGGTCCAGTTGTTCCATGCCATGCTTGCGACCCTTGTCACTTCGCCCACTTCTACTACCTTGTCCTCTCGCCAACATACCACCGCTGACACCGTCGGCTGCAGCAGTAGTTGATTGAATTTCCACCTGATGAGCCTCGTGGAGTTGCATGTCTGTATTTTGATAATGCACCCTATTATCGGCCATTCCTGCAAAATAATTAACCGGTCACTTAAAGTGCAGTGCAAAAGTGAGTGAGTCTGGAAAAAATGACAAGGGTTCCCCCCGCATTCGTGTCTTCCAACTCCTATACCCTCGAAACCCGTGCAATGGTGCTCGTGCAACAAGGTCTCAGGTTCCTATTGGGCAAGGAAATGGAGGGAAAAAAGTGAGGACGTCAACGGCCTATCCGCCTTTATATAGGCTGCAAGGGGTTGGGAACATTGCGGATAGGGTTAGGAACCTGGAGAACAACGCGGTCAAGGGACGGACTGGCCGCGGACAGGGCGCGGATTAGGTTGGAAGAGCCTGCGGACTGGCAACGGATTGCCCGTGGACTGGCCCCCACAGACCGTGGACTGCCCGCGGCCTATCCGCTGAATGGGCTTAGTTTTTCTCCTTTGAATTCCTCTTTGCAATTGCCGTTGCTGTAGGGGTGGGGGTTGGGGGAGACAACAAGGTTGCCGTATAACTATAAGTTTTGGCAATGTGAGAACGGTAATGTCCAAATTTGCTTTGAACCTCGATATAAATGCATTCAAAATGGGCAAAAAATATCCCGTTGTGTACAACTCACTGTGAATTCTATGTTC
The DNA here is from genome assembly GCA_963971425.1 of Bryoerythrophyllum caledonicum. Lineage (NCBI taxonomy): Eukaryota > Viridiplantae > Streptophyta > Bryopsida > Pottiales > Pottiaceae > Bryoerythrophyllum > Bryoerythrophyllum caledonicum. The sequence continues at coordinate 21,822,837 of OZ020514.1, forward strand.
GTAATGTCAAAGATAAGAACATGAGAGCTTTGGTTACACTAATTCAAGCGGGAAATTAGTCCGGGTTATAGTTTACTGAACTTTTAATCCTTTACTTCCGCAATTTAATGTGGTGCTCTAAGCTCTTACAGCATCTCTTGCACGAACATTACTCCGCGTTCGATATCCATGACGTCCATGGCCTTGCCGATATCGAGATATATCCCCATCATTAAGCCATTCCTTCACCTCTTGGGAGACGTCATCCAAAATGGCATCGAGCGCCGCCACCAGTAGTCGTTTTTTGATGGTAGTTCTTCCTAATATAATTCCTCCGTTCCAGTTGTTGCAGCTAGTGTTGTATCATGATAAGCCCTTCGTAGTTCTAGATTCCACACAACTCGCTTGCCAAATGAGTTGCAATATGGTGGCGGTCGTAAGCCGTGCACCAATTTGTTTCTTTGATGATTCCAATGCCTCTCTAGGTTCTGGTAAAAAAACATCTTCATGCCGTAATCTGCCGGTTTGTGAGGATACATCTCATTTGCTACATGTATTAGTTTGTCCGGATCATCTAACAATTCTTCCCCTTGAAAGGTATGCCACAGTTGTGTCTTTGGCATATTATGTCTCCAACTCCACTCAATACGGTTCCCATTGAAGTCTTCAAGTACAAAGTCATAATCGTCTTGACAATACACCCAGTGACTTGGCATGATATCCCTTAGGCAAAATTGAAGATACAAACGTGGATGTAATGTCGCCCTACATACACCGCAAGTACGCGAACGAATCATACTCTTGATTAGACAATGCGGATGGAACGAATGGCCACACGATCCAATCATATAACACCCTTCAGGACCCCAAGGATTATCGCAGATAGGACATGATGATCCATCGGATGTCATGAGGTGAGGTCTTTGCCACAACGGCTTTCCAATCATTTCGGTTGGATGATCATGCACTTCTCCAATGTCCCAACGGTGATCCTCTTTTGTCACAAGCCTCCAATCAATACTGTTGTTGTTCAATAGTAGCGACGGATCACTATCGTCCCAACTGATTGGATGCATGGTTTCATCACGAGGCCATGATGTGAGCAAAAGGGTCCTTAACTTCTTCTCCGATGTCCATTCAGCATATTTACTCTAGAATTACGCCTCGTATTGCCATGTCCGTGCCACGGCAAATACCGTTGTGAGCATCATCTCTTCGGGCTCATCGATTATTTTTGAATCCAACAATTTAAAATTATTTTAGGCCGATTCCTCGTTCTCCCGATATGCTTTTAATTCATCCAACTCTTGCTGCAAACCTGCATGCGTCATCTCCGCTGCTACATGTTGTGCCTTGATTTCTTGTAGCTCCCTCTTTAAGTCAGCAACTTCAATCATGTAATTTTCATTGCTATTGTTGACTTCATTGACTTGATTGCGAAGCTGGGTCACTTCAGCAAGCAAGTTCTTCTTCTTTGTCTCTACCGCACATACTTTTGACACCGTTTCCACATCATCATCTCGTCCGTGTTGCAACCTCTTTATTTCCACACTAAGCACTTCCAATTGTGCTCGTAACTCACCATACTTATCTTCATCAAACTTCATCGGGGCGTCACCGGCTTTGCTTTGAATAGCATTGGCCATCTCCATAGTTGCTGAAAGTGGGTTTGACCCCTCCCCAATCTTGTTTCGGACATGCTTGTCCAATTCTTTGCAATGTGTGGCCTCAACCTTCCTTTCTCTACGCTTTCGACCGCTACTCTTCCTTGGTGAAACTATTTTTTCTCGATTGAATGGCACTTCATCATTTGGATCGTCGTACAAGGTAGGGTTATCAAGGAATCATTGGGGGGCATTGTTTCTTGGAATCTCTCGAGGTTTCTTTGCTGAAAGATGGCATCGAAGTCTCCGACCACCTGAAAAAGGGTCGTGGATCGTTGACCAATCCACTTGCTTTCCTAACTGATATTCTACATGCATCAATGCTGCAATGGATTTAGGAATATTATTTTTTGGCCATTTCTCCAAGTTAGAAAGAGCACGTTGGATCTCGAGGAACCTCCACTTCACATGCACGTCATTGATCTGTCTGTACGTGACTGCTTTCGCTGCACAATGTTTAGGGTGGAGCTCCGCAGGCCACCATCTGTCAAGATGCGCAAACTTGATGTACTCCAATGCATTGTCGGCTGTCTATGGCTCATGCACTGATTCCCAACCCTCCTTTGCTTGAAGATCATGGTTTGCGTATACCTCGAGCTCCAAATCTGCGGGGTTCCTCTTAGTCCTTTTCGCGTGAAAATCCTCCTCGCTTGGTTTGTCCACCATCATCCTCCGTGCTCCTTCAACGCCACCTCCGCTTTCCTTCACGAAATTCTTCTAAAGTCTTCTATAGATTCCCGTATGACAAAAGTTACTTACAATAATATCTATTTACTTTCCCACATTATCTATTATCATACAAGAATTCTAGAACAACTGCTCTATTCCAAAGATCCGAAGACTACCTCCACTTTAAAATAGTGCTGCCTTGGCTACAAATTGAAGCATGCACTTCAAAATATTGTTGCCATGCTTGGGTAGATTGCTCGAACCCCACCGTTGGCATAACCATCGCCTATAATAGTGAAAAATTAGATGCTTCTAAGGACAAACATCTCCCCTTGGGGAAAATGAAGGTCCTCAGAAGGAGCACTTTCCCCCTTAGAAGCCCCGCACACCGCCGTCAACGTGGAGGCAAGTGCGTCAAGGTTTTCTAGGACTAAGAAAGTGTCAAGCCATGGGGACCCCTTCCGCTTTCTATAACATGTGAACCCCGTCCGCGCCCCGTCCGCGGACATTCCCTACCCAGCCCACGGACTGTCCGCGTCTATTCCGCGAACAGTCCGCGAATAGTCCGCGGGCATTCCGCTACCAATCTAATCCCCGTTCGCTTCCAGTTCGCGCCCCGTCCGCTCCCAGTTCACGCCCCGTCCGCTCCCAGTTCGCGCCCCGTCCGCTCCTAGTTTGCGCCCAGTCCGTGAACTGTCCTCGCTCAGTCCGCAACATGTCAGTGCGCTCAGTCTGAGCCCACTAACCCCTAGTCCGCCCGCCCAGTCCAGTAGTCTTCAAGGGAATAAATACATCAAAAAAAAAAGGCGGATATTGAATACTAGAAAGTAAGCCTTTAAAACAATACTTGCACATCAAATTTCCTTTTTTACATGGTTGTGTGCTCTAGAAGAACTTAGAAGGTTTTTTTAAGAACACGTAGAGAGGGTTGGAAAATGAAAATGCCTCCGGTAGATGGAAGTTTTCTATATTTGTTTTCTTAAAATCAAGTAGAAATTTGTACACATGTACACAACATCATTATTTTTTACTAAATATTTAATTGATTTTGCGACTCTAGGAACCTAAACTATTTGAAATCCGCCTCATGAAACACATATGCCGAATTAGCACGCATTATTTACATTCCATATCCGGAGCGCGACGAGGAGGCACCTTCACCTCTTTCGAATACGGGGCTTTGTTTGGCTCGATCTGCTGGCAACTCTTCGTTAGGCGGGTCAACCAAAGTACTGTCGCGCATAAACCACTCCGGCACAGGGTTTCTAGGAATCGATAGCAAAGGTAGCTTTGAAGAAAGATGCACGCCAAGGTTACCAATAGTGTACAAAGGTTGATCAAGCGTCAACCAATCAACTTGCTTGCCCAACTCACATTCCACGTATATCATTGCTCCAATTCTTCTCAGAATGTTATTTGATCGATAACGTGTTTCGTGGGAGATGGCTCGTAAAACCTCTAAAAACCTCCATTTTATCTCTATGGAAGTAATATTCGAATACGTCAATTGCTTCGATCGACAATGGTCCTCGTGTGCTTCAGGAGTATACCATCGGTCGAGGTGAGCAAAACCAATGTATTCATACGCCTGTTGACAAGTCCATGGCTCCAGTAAATCCTCCCATCCTCTATATGCCAAAAGATTAAGGTCCCCGTAAATATCTAGCTCCAAATCCGCAGCCTTCTTGGCTCTTTTTGAAAGATTCGGGCCCAAATGTGGCACATTTAAATTCCTCCTCCTTCCACCATCTCCACCACCTCCACCACCGCTATGCATGGTAAAAATGTTTTAAACAAACCTAAACCAATACAAAATACTTCGAATTGCTATTCTACTACTAGCTAAATATTCGAATATGATTATGCCGCCTATAAATAATTGCACTTCAAAATAGTGCTACAATAAATCCCATGCAAGCACTTCAAAATAGTGTTGTTGAGAGATCGTTAAAAAGTATTAAATACACTGCTTCGTTAAATCTCTGACAACTTCAACAGCTTCTGTATCTGTGAAGATGCTTTTGAGGACTAAAAATCCTCCTTTCGGGTAATTTCCGTCCTCAAGAGGACGACTTTCCCACCTAAAAACCACTCACACCGCCGTCAACGTGGAGGCAAGTGCATCAGGGTGCCCAAGATTCGTGGAAAAGTGTGCCTACAATATTTCCTCCCTCCTTCTTTATAGCACTCTGTCCGACCATGTCCAACCATGACTGGGCCTGTCCGCGGCCGTAGGGTCGCAACTGTCCGCGGGCAGTCCGCGTCTCGTCCGCGCCCTGTCCGCGGGCAGTCCGCGATCAGTCCGCGTTTCATCCGCGACCAGTCCGACGTAGATTCCGCAAAAATTGTGTTACTTGTCCGCGCGCCATACAATATTTCCCACGTTCCCTTTATAGTCAGACCTCGAGAAGTATTAGGGGTTGGGATCATTCTTTTAGTTAACACTTAGGCCCGCTGTACACTATGGTGGCGAACTCCACCGGCGAAGAATTCAAGGAAAATGGAGCAATAAGATTGGACTACAAATTGTTCTTCATTGGATTGGGTTTATACTATGGCCAAGACTTGACCGGTGAAGAACTTCAAGCATGGATGAAAAAATGACATGGATGCCTATGTAGCAAAACTTTATTGAAGAGTTCCTCTCCTCTGGATTAGTTTCTTGTCCGACCTCAATCCCCGAACAAGAAACAAACCACTTGAGGAGAACAACTTACCTAAAATATACTTTCCCCCCTACAAATTTGTTGAATTTTACTGTAGTTCAAGTTCATGCTTCTTCTTCCACAAGTGTCTATCTTTTAAAAAAACTGTTGAGTAAGTTTCGCATTTTTTTTCTAGTATGTGTGGTACAAATTTAAAGTCAGTTTGATTAGTATTGAGTGAGTTACGTGCATTTTAGTGGAACGGGGTTCTGCATTCGGGGCAAATTTTTATTGCTATTGATTTTCAATTGTACTTTGATTGTAATGACATGATTGTGGGGTTTGTGTTTAGGGTAGGAGTTTACTACTTGTTACTCTTTCTTAGATTTTCAAAATTGAGAGTAGCCCAAAAACTTTGTGCTAGATTATGATTTCTATACAAGAAGTAGAGTTGACCCGGTGTAATAAATGGCTCTCAATATTGCATTGTATGTTGAATTCATGTGAACTTTTTACCACACAAACTCAACAAGTAGAAACATTTTTTCCATCAAGTTTTACTACATTTTTACACTTGATATAAAACGTATAGATTTTGAAAGGTGATTGCAGCCAAAAATGCATGTTGGACCTTACAACATTAAGTAGATGGGAGATATCCATCATTTGTTCAAAGAATTTAAAAACTATTCTGGAAAATGATTTTTCATCTACAAAGAGTTGGCGCATTGAAGAAATTAGAAGGAAAAGACAAGATGACATGGCAATAAGCGGGAAGGAAATTAAAAAAACAATTTATATTGATGATACATGATTTATTTAGACTAGTTTGACCTTATATTTGGACATCAATCTTTGTCAAGATATATCTTATCTTTATTTTTATATTAATACTGACATCTTTTGAAATTTCTTTTACACACTTGTCTAATGTGCAAATATCATTTCATTTCTATTAGTTGGGTCAATTATTGTCCTCATAAACAAACAATGTCCTAAAGTTTTATACTAATATTTTTGGCTGAGACTTCTTCACCGGCCGGTGGAGTTCCCCATCGTAGTGTAAAACCCCTCTTAGGCACTGGTAACTCATAACACTTATGAGATGTGATGTTGATGACTTGTAAAACTTATAAAAAATTACACTTAGCAGAATTTAAAAGGTAAATACATAACATTTATAGATATAATGGATGTAATTACAAAACATTAATTCATTATTCATCTATTTGTGTCACCTTCAATCTTGAACCTCTATTAGGCACTTGATGTCTAGAAAAACTATTAACCAACAAAAGTACTTTATCTTTTTGGGTACTTACCATCCTCTTCTAAAAATATAACATAAATTGTTAAAAAAATTGTGTTGTCGTCCATGCTTTTTTTTTAGCTTGGCATTGTATACCTATATTTTTCGGGTTTAGAAAGTCCCTGTACTGAGATACCAAGTGTTTTGATGTCTTCCTTTTTTTTTAAAACCTTTTCACAAATGTCCCCTCGGCGCGTCTTCTCCATGACGGGTATAGCCCTTGATATTATATCTCTTCTTGAAATTTTGCACCCATCCATGAGAAAATAGAAGCTCCTTCTTGTTAGCACCTCTTGGAAGTAATGCGCAAAATCTCTTTGCAGCAGCCACCACAAGGTCATCAAATAGAACTACATTATTTTCTTGCATTGTCGTAAACCAAGTAAAAATGGCTTCCTCCACTTCAGGGCATTGAGACTCTTGTAAGCGCTTGGAATCACCGAGGTGCCCAACATAAAGTCAACTAAAGTTTTCTTTTTGCTCTACTGTTCTTCCAATATTAATTTCAGTCACGTTTACTTGAAAGTGTGCATTGGCCTACGTAGTTAATGCTCAATTGATAATCTTTCCACCAGTAGCTAACAATCTCAAGATACTAAATAATCTCTTGTTTATGTGTAACACTTACCACATAACACTTACTAGTCTTAATTTGAGGGATCGGAAATCTCCATAACACATATAGAGTGTTAACACTTATTGAGGTAACCCTTATCGAGGTCTGACTGTACTGGGTACCTTATCGTGTGTTACAATGTCTAGAAATAAAAATGAAACATATGGTAAACATATAGAAAGGGTATAAAATAACACTTAAAAGTAAGAGTATTTTATGAAACATATGGAAAACATAAAGAATGGATATCAATATAATTATTTACCTGGGTTTAGGATTTAGGGTTTAGGTTTTGAATTCAGACAGAAGTATATTTCAAGACCTTACGATTGAGAATCCAAAATTTCACTTTAAATATGATTTTAATGCCTCTTTATGAAAGTGGTTGATTGAATTAGTCTTTGAGCAAATTTGGCCGTGGTCCCTTAGAGCCTTTTCCCGTCGTATCACATGTGATAGCCAACCCAACCAAATTCCTGTACCTTTTCCTTCATATGAATGTAGAGCGTACCAAATTTAGGCCCTCCCATGATTCCTTCCAGCATTCTATTCTAGAAATCACAAAATCAATTTGCAACAGTCAAACCGTTTATGAGACTAGAAAGTGAATAATCAGCCACCCAATATGGCAAGAACTAAAGCCCACCAACACAATATCATTTTGGTTTCGAGTTAGTAAGATGGGAGCTACATTTATTTTGCGGGCCTCCCTTGTTGACTTGTGAAGCCCGTCCAATACTCAATTACCCGTCAGAGTGTAAAGCGGGTTGGGGAATTATTTAGGTCATGGAAGTAACCCGCCCTTGTCAAAGATGGCAGGACGGGCCACGAAAGGGATTTTGCCTTTAGGGGTAATAGATCCCAATTAAATTGGAAGGAGAATGAACATGGAACGAAGGACCAAGGGACAATAATGAATAATATCTTAATAAAATTAGAAGGGGAGGGAATGGAAGAGGGTTAATCGCAGATGACTATCTAAACTAAATTAGAATGAAAGGGAGGAAGAGATTTATCACTAAAGCATTCAATTCAAATAGAAAGGAACAAGGTTCTCATTTCTTCATTTTTTTAATTCCTTCTCATTCTGGTTCAATGAAGTTCTTCATTTGCAACGATACATTTTCAGGTGTGTCATTTCCAACATCGAAAATCATTTATTGTCTATACGAAAGAAGAGCAATTTATGTAAGTCATGGAATTTGGGAAAATGGAACACATTGTTAACCAAGGAATTAATAGAAGGGTTTCATTTCCAGAAATGATAAATCTGAATTCGTAATTTGTCAGCCCTCCACTGCTTCCACAAATTTCTGAGATATGCGTTGCCTTTTCTTTACCTCGTCCAATTCGTTACAACACCTTGGAAATCATGATAACGATGTTATATAGAAAAGTCTTACTTGAATGTTAAACGTACTATCTAAGTTATAGAAAGAAGAATCCAAGCCGAACAAAGATAAAGAAAAAACCGATGAAATATTCTAAGAATTGTTTGCAATAAACAAAAAATACTATCTTTATTGGAATTATTTTACATCCATTTCAAGTCTTACCTTCCAGGATTTAAAATAATAATAAGCGGATAAATAATACAAAAAAATATGATTTTGATATGCAACTTCCACATCAATATTCTTTTTTTACAAAAGTCTACTCCAGAAGAAATTAGAATGTTTCTAGAAGAACATGCAGCGAGAATTGGAAAATGAGCTTCCAGAAGATGGAAGTTTTCTAAATTTGTTTTCTCAAAATCAAGAAGGAATTTGTACACATGTACATTACATCTCTCTTTTCTACTAAATATTTGATAGATTTTGCGATTCTAGGAACCTATACTATTCGATATTTGCCTCAATAAAAAAATAAGCTAAATTAGTACGCACTATTTATCTTCTATACCCTTAGCGCGACGAGGAGGCACCATCATAACGGTGCATTTGAGGTCTATAAGAAGCTCGCGGCACCTCTGTTTCCGGTCTCTGTCAATTTCGTAGACCATCAAGGATAGCCTTGACTTCTGGGGAAACATCGTTCAAGATAAAGTCAAGGGCCAAACTATGTAGCCGGGGTTGATGATACGTTCTTTCCCCAACCAAGTCCACCGTTGCATTGCGTAGCTCTGAGACTTCTTCCACCTCGCGATATAGCCGCCTGAATTCCACACCAGTGAGCGCCAGCTCTCCGGATGAGTTGTAATGTGGTGCAGGCCCAAGGCCATGCAATATTGTCTGTGTCTCATGATCAAAATGCCACCCCATTACATTGTAGAAAAACATCTTCGAAGCCAAATCTGGTGCTTGGTTATGATACAATCCCTCCGCCGCCCGCATTATGTTCGTTGGATCTTTTCAGGTGCCAAATGCCTCGTTTGCTGCAACCATCTGTGCTTGTGATACATTGAATCTCCAATTCCATTTAACGGGTTTCCCTTCATCAGTGCCAACGTCAAAATTTGGAAAGTATTCTTGACGATACTCCCAATGTGTCAGCATGAAATCTCTCAAGCCAAATTGGAAATATAGACGGGCATGATATGGCGAATGACAGATGATGCATGAGCGACTTTGGATCATTTGCTCAATGAGACATTGTGGATGGAATGAATGTCCACATGCTCCAAGCGTATAACACCCTTCCGGGCCCCATGGATAATGACAAATGGAAAAAGTTTGATCCTCTGTGGTCATTATCCCCGCATTTGCCCATATATTTTGTTGGCCATCTCTGCCCTTCTCATGGATATCAAAACGGTGATCTTCTTCTTGAATGAGCGCCCTATTGATGCTACCATTGGCAGTAGTCATTTCTGGGTCCGTGTCATCCCAACAACTTGGATACATTTTTTCCAACGTCGGCCAAGATGTAAGTAAAAAGGCTCTCAGCTTGTGGTTGGATGTCCACTCTTCAGCAATCTTTGCTATCTCAGCCTCACATTGTCTTGCCCGTGATGTCGCCAATACCGTGCCCAACATCACGGTTTCCCGTTCGGTATCGAGTTGGAGTATGTCGTTGTGCATTGCAGAAATATTTTCTTCATAATTCGTATTACAATTGCGGGCTTCTTCTAATTCAATCCACAATTGGGCCATGCTAGCAACCATCTCGTTCTTCTCCGCTTCCACACATTCTGTTTTCAGAGCTGCTTCTCTCGCACGTTCTTCTACTTCAGCCTTGTACGCATCATACTCCCCGCATAACTGATCGTGTTGTTGTGCCGTCACATGTCCAATATTAAAATCCCCCAATCTTGGACTACATTGATTTCATATCTCGTCAACAATTTGTAGATCCACAACTTGTTGAACGAGGGCGACCTCTGGAGGATGTTGAACGAGGGCCACATTCTGAGGGCTTTGTTGGGACCGACCATCACGAGGCGCTTCACCAGCTGGCAGAGGATTATCTTTGTTCCTTCGAATACGGGGCTTTGGTATCGCTCGATCCGCTGGCAACTCTTGGCCTCGTGGATCAACCAAACTACTCTTTTTGCTTAACCACTCCGGCACGGGATTTCTAGGAATTGATAGTATAGGCAACCTCGATGTAAGTGCGTCGCCTAAATGCTTCCCAACATTGCCAGGGAGGTCCAAAGTTTGATTAAACGTTGACCAATCAACCCGCTTGTCCAACACACACTCCGCGTATACCATCGCAGCTATTCTTCTAGAAATGGTATTCTTCGGCCAACGTGTTTTGTAGGAGATGGCTCATAAAATCTCCAAAAATCTTCATTTTATCTCTATGGAAGTAATGTTGGTATACGTCAATTGCTTCGTTCGGCAATGATCCTCGTGAACTTCTGGAGTATGCCATCGGTCGAGGTGAGCAAAACCAATGTGCTCATACGCTTGCTGACATGTCCATGGCTCCGGTAGACTTTCCCATCCGAAATATGCCAAGAGATTAACGTCCCCGTAAATATTTAGTTCCAAATCCGAAGCCTTTTTAGCTCTTTTCGAAGGATCCGGGCCCAAATGTGGCACATTTAAATTCCTCCTCCCTCCACCATCTCCACCACCTCCACCACCGCTATGCATGGTTGCCATGCTTTAAACAACCCTAAACCACTACGAAATACTTCTAATTGCTATTCTAATACTAGCTAAATATTATAATATGATTATGCCGCCTAAAACTAATTGCACTTCAAAATAGTGCTACAATAAATCCCACGCAAGCACTTCAAAATAGTACTGATGAGAGATTTTTAAAAAGTATAAAATACTCAGCTTCGTCAAATCTCTGACAACTTCAACACCTTCTATACCTGTGGTGATGCTTTTGAGGACTAAAAATTCCCCTTTTGTGTAACCTCCGTCCTCAAAAGGACCACTTTCCCACCTTGAAAACCCCGCACACCGCCGTCAACGTGGAGGCAAGTGCGTCACGGCGTCTAGGATTTGCGGGAAGGTGTACAATAAACATTTCCTCCCTCCCCTTTTATACCTCCTTGTCCGCTCTTATCCGCCCATGTCCGCGCTTGTCCGCGGCCGTAGGGTCGCACTTGTCCTTGCCATGTCCGCTTCTCGTTCGTGTCCTGCCCGCGCCTCGTCCGCAGGCAGTCCGCTCCCTGTGCGCGCCGATTCGATGCAATATCTGTGGGCACTTCACTCCATGTTTGCTAACTCCTAAATATTTTTCACATTCCGTTTACTGGATACCTTATTGTGTAAGATGAATGTCTTGAAAAAAAAATGACATTAAAAAGTAAGAGTATATTATGAAAAATATGGAAAACATACACAAAGAATATCAATAGACCTTGTAGTATGCATAATGGGAAATTTAATAGACATCCACTTGGATTCAAGTTCGCACTCAAACTGTTGGGTCGTTCTCTTCTATGCACCGTGGATCCACATCAAATTCATCTGTGCTCTCTTCATCGTCGGACTGCGGAGTAGCACTTCTCAATTGCAAGTTGTCATCTCGACCAATAACCAACCTCCTTATTGGACAAGAGCCGTCGATGTCACATATTCCATTGTCATCCATATTGGGTCTTCCGTCAGATGGGTCGTAAGCTTCACCAACAAATGGCATTAGTATTCCTTGATTCCTTTGACGTCTCTTCCTCCTTCTTACAGTCCTTTGTCGACCACTAGCACTTGCGGTGCTCGTAGAAGCCTCCCCGCAATGTGGAAGCGCTGTACCTACATCAACAATTGCATTGATGTCTACATCTAAGGACGAAGCTATCCTTCTTCCACTTGTTACAAGCACCCTTCTACCCCTGCGTACAGAATGACCTCGCTCACTTGCTGAAATGAGAGGTTGCCTTCAAACAGATGGACTATGAAAATTATTCGACCAAATGGATTGCCGACGATTTCGTCCTTGTCCAATGTTTGGGCGATTGTTTTGAAGTGCTACCAATGAAGCACCGACCCCCCGTATGGTCGCTTCACCAAATCTCCCTGCAACTACATGACTACGGGTAATCGGCCGATTTTGTATTCTAACTTGGGGAGGTAGATCAACCTCCGTGGTTGACACATTCACTACAACGTCTTCAATAGGCGTGGATAACCCTTGAACATTTGAAGTCGTAATATATGGCGGATTGGAATTGCCATTGCAAACCACCCTCGATGGCACAAGAGACGTATCACCCGCCGGTGTAGAGGCCTCCTCATCCTTGTGATTAGGGATATGTTGCCTTTCCCCACCAAATGATAACGAATCACTTTCGGGCTGAGATGGCAGGTCAACGTTTGCGTGGACGGCCTGGTGGTGAATGCCCCCTTCCTGTTCACGCCAGAGTCCTTGTCCTGCACAAAGTTGTCCAAATGACGGCCCATCATCATCCCCGCAAAGGTTAGATGGCAATTCAACATGTTGTGGTTCTTCGCCTTTGGTAAACTCAAAAACATCAATATCTCCAGTTCTACGATCACCATCAAAGTGAAGACGGTCATAATCCGAACTGTTATCCCCATCACAGTGACCCTAACCACCGTCACCATCTGAATCTTCATTGTCCGAATCAAGAATACCAACGTCTATGTCAAAATCACCAAGTCTATCATGATCGACATGATGTCCTTCATCATTTGCATCATCAGAATTGTCTCCATTGCTTTCATCATCAGAATGCACGCCGTTCAACTCAAGCCACCAAGCAACCCTCGTTCCTCTTCAATGCCTAAGGAGCCTAGAATTGGTGTAAATATAAACGAGGTCCTCCGCCCGACTATATTGTAGGCGATTGCGAGATTTGATGTGAACATAAGAGTACATGCTCCAATTGCGTTCGCATGCCGAAGCAGAACATACTTGAGCAAGGATGCGTCTTGCTATAATCTGCAATGGCTTTGCCCCGCCTCCCATGGCATCCCACCATTCATGGGACGGTACATTCAAGACATTTGGTTGCATGAAATCTGCAAATGTCCCTCTGTTCTCAATGAAATCTTGGTACTGATTGAGGACTAAACCTAGATCATCATCCCTCGTAACTAGGTTCCAAAGAACACCATTCAAGATTGGTCTCGCAAGCTCGTGCTCGTGCAATGGGGCCCATCCTCGTAAAGAAGGATTCATCATAGCCCCCGCCCAATGAAGGTCAGTAATCATGAGCCTCCATCTTGCGTTAAAGGCGTCTAATGCCCTTGTTGCCAAATCTTGTTCCAAGTAGAACGGGGCATTGCGGAATCCTTGAACATGGATCCCGAATTCATGCATAACCTTCCATGCATGACACATAGCGGGAGCATTGCCGTCAAACACAATAAGAGCACGTACCACCGGCACCACCATGTACTCAAAATTCACACAAACGTCCCAAAATCCATCCGAGCGTATAATGCGTCGTGCATAAAGGCCTTTTGCATATGCCCTAGGTTTTTGAGTCCGCAATCCCGCTAGAAAAGCATGCCATTCTTCATCAACCACCATTCTCTCCAATGCCTGGTGAACTTGGAGGAGGTGTTGTATCGTGAGAAAGTTTGTTGCAAACCATGTCTCATTAGGCAAACGAATAGAAAGTTCGGGTGATAACCTTCAAAAGATTGCTTGTGGGGCATGGTGGTTCTTGATGAATAAACAAACAACCCTTGCCTTCTTAACAATCCTTTGTATCTACGCTTCTTTGCCCCAATCTTCTAGTAAAAGATCCAAGCAATGGGCAGCGCACCCTTGAACATAGAGATGTGGAATTTCTTGCATGATGTCATGACATGCGGCCGCCATGACCGTAGCATTGTCCGTGCATACTTGGACAACATTTGCATGTCCAACCATTTGAAGAAACGGTCGGATTTGAGAAGCAACATAAAAGTGGTCTATATAATTTCCCGATGTATCGATGGTGCCTATGAAAACATCCCCTTTTGTGCATGACTGAACAACATTTAGCAAAGGTCGGTTCTGAACGTTGTCCCAGCCATCACTACATATTGTAACGCCATACTTTGATATAGTATTACCCATGGCTACATTGACAACCGTTTGTACATCAACTTTTTTGTTTGTCAACAACTTTGTACGTACGGCATTGTAGGTCGGTGGATGGTAGGCAGACATTCGTGCGCGTGAGGTTTCCTGAATTGCTTTTACAAACGCAGGATGCCTAATGATATTGAATGGAATGTTCGCTTCATAGAAAGCACTAGACCAAGCCTTGTCCAAGAGTTGCCTTTTGGAAATATTGAAGCCCTCAGGCAAGGTCGTTTGACGTAGCTCCCAAGGTTCCCTATCTAAGTGTACAAATTCCACGCCACGACCCGCGCCTGCTCCATTTGAATTTCAGTATAAAATAGTGCCGTCCCAAGATGATGGTGCTTAATCCTGCATAGTGGCTTTCAAGACCTTGGATTCTTTATACAAGAATGCATTGCTCGAAATCCCATTGTTGAGGAGGGCATTGTTGACTTCTAGTTGGATTTGAGTCACGTGCAACGCCATGGCGCGTCGGAATTCTATATGGGATCTATGGTACGAAGACATGAGCAACGCTCCTTCAAGAGCAACAACATCTTGTCAAATGGAGCAACAATCCGCGCCTCACTCCGTCATCAAAGGCTGTCCGCGGCCATTCCGCGCTCAGTCCGCTGCCAGTCCGAACCAATGTCGCTTGCAGTCCGCGGCTGTCCAAGGGCTGTCCGAGGCTGTTCAGGGACTGTCCGCGGCTACGTCCGCTGTTAGTCCGCCGTCAAAATGACCCCGTCACAATAAAGTCACAATTCGTCATAATGTCATGCCGTCATTCTGTCGTGACATCGTGATGGAAATTGTCCCCGTCACGACACAATAGACAACCCTGGTTAGTACTAGTTTGTAGTGGATGAGGTTTCCCTTCAGAAGTAAGGGAGGGATGAAGTGTGAGGTTTTAAAGGTTTGTTTGTTATGCCTGTTTGATTTATTTGCATCGTTCTTGTTATTGATGCGTTGTATTGAAACGGAAATGGTGTGTATGAATAGGTTGAATCATTGGGTTGGATTGGCGGTTTGAGAGTATTGGTTTAGAAGGTTGTTACAGGTTTTGAGGGAGGAGTAGAATATTGTCGTGAGAGTGTACAAGTTTTATGTAGGAAGGTGACTTTGAGACAAGTGGTTGGTATATTGAGTGAGGTTGACGTGGACTTTGGTGTAGACTAGGTGTAAGGTGTGTCACTGTGGGATTAAGTAGAGGTGCGACATTGGAAGGGCGGTATTGATATTGGGAGTTATTGGAGGCGATGTAGGTTTTGGTAGTATTATTATATTTTGGGGTGATTGTGGAAAGTACCGGATATGGGCTCCGGATTGGGTTTAGTGTTGCCATTGGGGAGAAAAAACAAATGGTTGATGATGTATTCATAGAATAGTATGTTTTTGGGTGTGGAAGTGGTTTGTTTAGGGAGGTTGGTCTGTTGCTTCGGCTTAGAAGAGTAGCGGCGGTGATGGGAGTCATGGAGGTGTTTGAGGTAGGCAATAAAATGGGGGTATTAGGAGAGTGCGAGGGCGGTTGTGGTGCATGTGGGAGGTTGTATGGTGGAGTGGTAGTTCGAGAGAGGGTGTTTGGGTATGTTGGTGTATGTGGTTGTTTGTGTAGGTGAAAGTGGTATGGTGGTGTCTGTGTGGGTGTGATTGTTGGTATATTTGGATGTGGGATAGTTGGTGTGGTGTGGGGATGTGTTTGGTGGTTTGTGAATTGGTATGGTAGAGTTTGTAATAGGAGTTTTAATGGTAGTAGTGTATGAGATGGTAATGGTTTGTATATTGATAGAAGTATACCAAAGATATTTGTAGTGAGCAACGACATGTATATTCATTGAAAGGTACCACGTACGAGATAATTGCACACCATATTGCATAGTGCATGGAGGTGGAAATCCCATACAATGTGGCAATGTTTGTGTATGATGCACAAACAAGTGATAGAGATATAATGAGGACATTCACCTAGACTAGAGTCTACCGTGACTACTAAGGTGCAATCAAACACTAAGTAGTGGGAGATTCAGTGGTGTACCACTATTGGAGTGGGAGGGAGAGTGGATAGAAACTAGAAGGAGAAACACTAGGAGGATTGAGCTCCAATGCCAATAAGTGGCAGATGAAAGTAGGGGAGAGGAGGCAAGACACTGGTAGTGTCACAATGGATTCAATAGGAAGGAGGGATGCTTAAGGGAGAGGCACAATGCACACAATTGAAACATGAAAGATCCTATGTGTAACCTTGGTAAGAAATAGACATGTGAAGTGAAGTGAAGGAGGCATAATACAGAGAAGGAGATAGAGATATATAATAGTGAAGTGAAGAGTAGGATGTGAGGACATACAATGCTCATCCATGGGGCATCAAATTGGTGGAATCTTTGACTACAGTCCTTGATGAGTCCAAATTTGATTCGTCGTCAAGGGGTGGTGCCGTTAATCCCCATGAGGCATTGATCTCCTGAAAAAAACCATTGTCAAGGTTAGTCTTAAGTGCCTCCTCGGAGTAGTTAGTGTAGGCCTTGGTCTCCTTGAGGATATCTTTTCCAAAGATAGTGAGCTCTTGGCACAGTTTTACATTGCTAGGATCCGTGACGGTGGTCAAGAAGAAGAAGAAGAAGAAGAAGAAGAATGCCAATGGGATCGGCGTGAATAAAGTGTCTGTTCGCACCACCACCAAGACCATGCCCACCAGGCAAGGAAATAGTAGCATGGGGCTACTTCCCCCTCTCAAGAGTAGACACTATGAAACAAGTAACCATAGGGAAAGAAACCGAAACAAGGAAAGCCACAATCAAAGAAAGGGAGTAGGGAGAAAAGAAAAGAAAAAGAAAAGGAAAGGAGAGTAAAGACAATGAAGGGGGGTGAAGGAGAGGGGGAATGAACAGGCGGTGGGAGAATTAGGGTGTTTTATGGTGTGTCATGTGGATCGGGGAGGGTTTCGTTATTCTCAATTTTTTGTTTATGTAATAAAATGGACATAGCATGCTGGATTGCGATGGTGTTAATATTATTGAAGGTATGTTTAATTGTGTTCATGGGAATTTTGAAGGTTTCTTCAAGAGTGTTCATGGGTGGGATATATGTTGTGGCACGGGCACCAGCCGTGATGACTATGAGGGGGTCATTTTTCCATCCAAGGTTTTTAATGTCTTCGATGAGGGGTTGATACTTGTTTATTTTGTTATCTATTGTTTTCGGTGAAAATCTATCATTACAGTATGTGAATTCAATGAATTGAATGGTGTAGTTTGGGTCTATGTGGGTGGGTGCCGGGTCGTTGTATGGTAGACCTTTAATGCGGAGTATGTTGGGTTTAAATCTAGCATTACAGTGACATCATTGGGTTGCATATGTACATGGGAGTAGCCAAGGTGGAACCGTATTTTCTTGTGGGTTGTTATTGAAGGTGCCGACATTCATGAGTATGAAACATCAAGATTTGTTGTGTGAGGTGATTAGTTTACGGATTTCCCATACTACTTTGTTGTGTCTTTTAACAATGAGTGTATGTGGTGGTTTTGGCATTTTAGTAGGACATGTAGCCATGTGTCGGGGTCTGTAGAGGTACATATGGGGCATGTTATGGATGGGAAGCGTTCTATTCCGAAGAAGAGTTGTTTACAGGCGTTCCCCATATATTGGCGAGTGCGGAATTTGATAAGGCATGTAATTGGTGAATCGATAATGGTGGGATTCTTCCAGAAATTTGTAGATAGTTCATTATCTATTTTATTGTTGCCAGTCCATTTTTCTATGTTAGGAAACTTTTCTAAGATTATGTCAATGTCATTGTATGTGTCTTGTTTTTTGAGATATTTACCTAAAAATCAGACCGGGCCTTTGTCCGGGGTGTCATCTTTGGAGGGTCAGTCTTCTTTTTGGAAGTAGTATGGGGTGGCATGTGCATGCTCATGTGGGTCTATGGCATTTTTATGTGATTTTTCTCTTCCTTCTTTGGCTAGTATATCGACTTGTTTATTTCCTTCTATATTAGCGTGGGCTCTAACTTTATGGATTGTGGTGGGTTGTGTTTGATTTTCAAGCATTTGTACCATGGACATGAGTGTTATTATGTCGGGGTGACTATTGTGGAGAGTAGGGTGAGTTATTTGTGTGTTTAGTAGATATAGGACATTGATGCAATCTGTGAAAATATGTGCTGGTTCGTTGGCGTATTTTGTGTTGATGATTTGGAGTGTTTTGTATATGGTCATCATCTCTGCTCTGAGGATGTTTTGGAGTCCATGGAGTCTTTTGGCTAATTTAATTTCTTTGTTGGGACTGTATATGTCGTATTCGGCTTTTTCTCTATGCCAGTGTCCAGGGCTGCTTTCTACCGGTTCTTTGAAGGATCCGTCCGTGTAGTAACTATGTATGGGGTCATATTTTGGGTGAGTACTAATGTAGTAATTGGGGAGGGGGGGAGTTGTTATGGAGTAGTTTAATTTGTTCTTATTGTATTCTAGTTTAGACCATTTTTTGCTACGATTTACTAGTGTTTGAGGGGATGTGGGCGAGGCAATATTTGTGTGTACCCAGTTTATGTTTAGAGATTTGGCTATGGATGTGAGCGTGGCCAGTTGTTCTACGGAACCCATTGTTTTGTTCTAGTGGTGGACACATAGTATTCGTAGAGTAGCCGGTTCAAACCTAGGCTTGTTTTGTTCGGTTGGAATAGTGGATTTTTCACATGTTATTGAGTCCGCTTCGAATAGTACTATAATGTGTGAGTCCGGGAAAGGACCTAAGTGTGGATTAAAGTTTTGGTACCACTTTTTGTCTCATGTTATGATGAGGGTGGTGGTGTGGTTTGGATCATGTTTAGCTGCTAGGCCGGCCCAATGTAATGCTTGTTGTGTTTCTTCTTCATTATGAGGGTGAGCTATGCCATTGCCTATCCATTTGTAGTCAAAGGCTTTTCCTAGTGATCCGAATATTTTATCTCTTCCAAAGGGGGAGTAAAATTTGTTAAGTGTGATGGGGCATGTGACGGGGGAGGAGAAGTATGAGTGTTGGAGGTTGAATGTTGAGATTAATGAGTTTAGTATTGGTGTGGGTAGTATATATTGTGTAAGTTTAAGTGGGTTATTTTTTGGTATTTTATATTTGTATCTTTGGAATAGCCAAATGATTTCGGTTTCAAATGGTTGGATTATTGGTTCAATGTTTGTAGGGTTTTGTAGTTTAGTGTTGTATTGGTTCCACAACCATGTGAGCCTAGTGATAGGGATGGTAAAGAGTAAAGAGGTGTCGTCCATCTTCTTCGTATAGGTGTGCTTGGTCTTTGTCTATTTTAATTGTGTTAGATGTAGTGAGAATGTTTTTTTTGGAGTTACATTCCGTTGTATAAATATTTAGTAGGGGAATTATTATGGGTGGGATGACGGATCTTGTATCTTGGGGTTGATTTTGTAGGTAGTGAGCTTGGATAATTTTGGAGTAGAATTTATGTTGAATTCTTAGATAATATTGTGTCAGTTTATTGATATTGTTTGTAACGGTGTTTTGATTGTGTCTTGGGAAGAGGTTTCTTTGGAGAAGCCATTTATTGTAGATGTTGTTATTGTGGTCCCATTGGCATAAGTATCTAGTGTAGTTGTTTTCAATTTGGTTACTATCTGTTTTTTCTTTATGTTCGTGGTGTATGATGATGTTTATGGGGTATGTGGTGGGATTTTTGAGGATGTAATTTGGGGGGAGGGGTAGCGTGGATGGAAGTGAGGAGGATGTATCGGTGGTGGGGGGGTATTGCTTGGGATGATGTTGTTGTTTATAGTGATGAATGGGTTTTTAAGTGTATGGGAGTATGTATGTATGTTGTTATTATTAGTGTGTGGGGGGTGTATTGGGTGGCAAAAGAGTTGTCGTGCTATTTTGAGGGCACTTTTAATTAATTTTGATGGGTTGAAGTGGTAGATTTTAAACTCTTCATTGTCCATGACATGTGTTCTATTAGGTAGGGAGATTTATTTTAGGTCGTAAATGTTTTTAGATAGGAGTTTTTGTAATAATTTTTTAGATAATTGTGTATTGAGTGTATTATGTTTTTGTGCTTTGAGAATCCAAGATTTTTCAAGTGTTGTTGGTTCTATAAGAAAGTTTGAGAGGTTACTTTTCAAGTGGACTTTTGCTACATGTTTTAGTAAGAAGAAGGTTCGTGTTATTGGTGATCTTGTGCAGTTCGTCTTTTTTATTCTAGGTATGTTTACGGCCCCCCATATTGGGCGAGGATTTGGTGTATTAGGCCCCTATACATTGTTCCAAGTCTACCGTTGTCATTTAAAGCATTTTGTAGTTGTTCTCCTATGCATCTAAGGTATGCATTTTTTAGCGAAAAAGCTTCAAGTCCAAAGAGGTTGTGCGATAGTTGGGTTATTATATTAGACATACATTTTGGCATGCCGCATACGGTTTTTTGTGTAGCCATTATCTTTTGATCTAATTTTTTGATGGCGGGCATTGAGTATGGTACCGCGTAGAAGCTGTATGCCACTCCCGGTCTTAACATTGTGTCAATCATTTTTATTTTTTGTTTCATAGAGGTTGGGCAGGCTACTAGTTCTTTACATTGTTTAATTAGTTTTTTGGTGGTGGCATGGATTTGGGTTTTCCATTTTAGAGAGGGGACTAGATTTATTCTTAGATATGTGTATGGTTTATTTTGGTGTAGTACGGGTATTGGTTGGTTTCAGAAATTAATGTTAGAGGTTTGTATAAGGGCTTTGAATGCGGTAGGGTTTGTTTTTTATTTGTTTGGGCATCCAGTGACGGCACATTTTGGAACACCTACATCCATGCCTGTCCATTTGCAATACCTGTCTATTTTGTTAAGTTGTATTTTTATGGCTTTGATTTTGTTGGTTATGGCCGCAAGGTCGTCCGCGTATGCCGTGGAGTTGATGGTAGTTTGTGATGTCCCAAATGTGTATCCATTGTTGCCTCTATCTAGCCATCTAAGCAGTGGTTCTAGGAATATGATAAATAGATATGGGCTTAGAGTATCTCTTTGTATTGATCCTCTTTGAATGGCTATGGGTTTGGTTTTACCGAAGTGTTCTCCTATATAGAAGGTTGAGGATTCTGTATAAATGTTTCCAACAAGTGCGGTGGCGCCTTTGGGGTATCCAAGGTCCGTCATTATGGCTAAGAGTCTAGCGTGGTCAATGGAGCCAAAGGCGTTTTTAAAGTCCACATACAATATGAATATGTCTTGGTTAGTAAATCGTGCATCTTCTAATGCGGCTATTATTGTTTGGATTTGTCTGGCGGTACTTCTTTCTGGGCGAAATCCCTCTTGGCTATCATGTAGTATTTTATGATTTTTGCCATATGATGATAGTATTGATGTGAATGTGCTAGTGAATAATTTGTAGATGGTATTGGCTAATGCGATGGGTCTATGGTTGTGTAGCATGGATGGATCTCCTTTTTTGTGTAAAAGAATTGTTGTACTAGTTTTCCATGAAACAGGGTTTTGTTTTTGTTTATAGCAGTGATAGAAGAGGAGATTTAGTAGTTTGTGGAACCTTGGGGGCATGTTTTTTAGTATAGAGTTTGGTATTTGGTCTGGACCAGGGGTTTTATTATTTCCTAGGTTTCGTAGGCAAGTGTCATATGTGGCTTGATTAAAGTATATATGTAGTGGGGTATCTTGGTCTCCTCTTTTTTCCAGTGTGAATCCATCTAGGTCATGCCATGGGTATTGTCGCACTGCGCATGTACATGTATTGGGGTGATTTGGTTGATAGTTACATGTTTCTACTGTAGGTCTGTTATTTGTTGTTTGTTGGTTAAATGTCTCGTTTGCAATGTCTTCTGGGCTAGTTAATATATTGTTATATTGGTCGGTGATGCAGTCTAATGGTGGAGACTCTATAGTTTTAAATACTCTTCTGTTAATTCTCTTAGGATTAGTTTCATATAGTTGTCTATATTTTGATAAAGCTTTTCTAATGTTTTCTTGGGTATGTTTTGTGGTAATTTTTCGGGCTTGAATGTTGGCGTTTTTTGCAATTAGTGTTATATTATTTATCCATGTGTCATGAGGTAGATGTATGGGGGGTGGGTTAGAGATTTGTATGTGTTGAAGGTTTTGTAGTTCATTGAGGATAGGGTGGTTTCGCCATTAGGGGTTGTTATTTACAATTCTAATGGTTTTTCATATAGTGTGGTATATGGTTAAGTGTTGTTGCCAAGTTTTAGATAATTTACGGGGTATATATCCACCTTGTTGTGATGTTCGATTTGTCATTTGTGGTATAGGTTGGGCTTTGCATGTTTGTTCAATTGTGTTGGATATGTTGTTGATGAGTGTATCGAAAGTGTGACAAGCTTCTAGCCATAGCGTTTGGGGAAGATGGTTATTAGATTCTAATGTGTTTATTAGGGAGTCAATGTGTAATGAGTTTTCCTCGAAGAATTTTATGTTGAATGATTCTAAATTGCTTTGTGGCATAGGGTTGAGGATACGTATGTGGTTATTGTTTGTGGTGATTGTTGTACGGTTTATGAATGTGTTGTTTGGAATGTGGAGTTGTATGGGTGAGTGATCGGAGTTAAGGTGGATGTTATTATTAGTTGTGGAAGTAAATGTGGTATGGTTGGTAGCATGGACATAGAATCCATCAATTAGTTGTATCCTCCTTGTCTAGAGTATGTAGTGTTTGTGGGTATATAATTAAAGTTTAGGTTTTCTGTGAATTGTTTCCATTGTAGGTCTGTCATATGTGGTGGTGTGTGTTGGTTTTTGTTTTGTCTTCCTATAGGGGCAATGTCTCTATTGAAGTCACTACATAAGATATGGTTATGATTGGGATTGTTGGTAATATGGGTGGTGATGTTAGTTTTTATGTCTTCGGTAAGTCTAGTGTCTTCGGGGTGGAATGGCATGTATATGTGATGGATTAGCCATGGTTGTAGTGGGTGATTGGAGATTTCTAAGATTTGGAGGTATGGGGATATGTTCATCGGGGTGGGAATTTTTTTGATGTTGCATGGAAAGGCGTAGTTTTTGTGTATGAGGGTCTGGAGCCCTCCTCGGCCCGGTGTATATGGTCTTCTTTGTTGTATACATTGTGTTAAGGCGTGTGTATTATTGAAGATAAATTTGTAATCGGGGAATAGTCTTTGTATGTATTTTGTTGATTTTGTGGTAGATATTTTTGTTTCTTGTATGACTATGAATGCCGGTGGTGTGTTGGTGTGTTTTACTATGTTTTGTAAGTTTGGGAGTGCGGTGTTAAGGGATGAGGCGTTCCATGTTATTATGCTTGTGTTGTTGTTGTTGTTCATGTTTGGGTTATGGTTTTATGGTGGGATGTGGTTTGGCGGTGGGGGTGGGTGTGTGTATTCCGGGAGGGGATTTAGGCATTTTAGTGATTCATTTATGATTGTGTTTGGGAGGTAGGGGAATTTTTGTTTTATCATGTCGTTAGATGGGGGAGTATTTTGGTTGTGTATGAATTCATATAATTCTTTGTGTATCGATGTGTTGTGTTTTATGGTGTTTAGGTTGGTTTCAAGGAATGTTGTATAGGGGTGAGGGGTGTTAATGTGCCTTTCGGGTGGGTTTTGTAGATTGTGTAGGGTGTGTAGGAGTGTGTTAGTCCATTGGGTTGTCTTATGATTTTGTGTGTTTAGGATTTGGTTGCAGAGGTCTATGTTGGGGTGTATGGTAATTATTAGGGCATATAGAATGTGTGATGGATGGTGATCATTATGTTGGTTTATATATGTGGCGATATTTGGGTATATGTCATTATGTTGTTGATGTGAGATGTGTGTGGTTTTGAGAAGGAGGGCAAGTTTTTGGGGATGTGTTCGTATTCAGGTTGTAGTTTTATGGTATTTGGTATGAAATATATTTTGGCCATTTTTTTCCGTGAAGCAGTGTGTCTTTTTAATACGTTTGGCATGGGTACTGGGTTAGTCTCTATGTCCCTTCCAATTAATATTAGTATTTTGTAGTAGGTGGGTTTACTGTTTTGTTTCGGAATTTTTTGTTTTTGTATGTGGTATTGGTATTTAATTTTTTGTTTATTTGATTGTATGTATTTGCCTTTGTATGTGTGTCTGTATGTATGTATTTCTTTGATGGTGTATGGTTATCTTTGTATATGTGTGTATATGTGGTTTTATTTGGTTTCGTATATGCTTTGGAATTTGTTTTGGTATTTGTATCTACATTCGTATCAATATTGTGTCAGTATTTTTGTCAATCTTTGTATTAGTGTTCGTATTAGTATCGGTTTTTTATTTATGTTTGTATTAGTATTGGTATCGGTATGCGTTTCAGTATGTTTTTTAGTATGCTTACCAATGTACGTACTAGTACACGTACCAGTATGTGTATCAGTATACCTACAATTATACATATCAGTATATGTAGTAGTATACATACGAGTATACGTATCAATATATGTGCCAGCATACATGCTAGTATTCGTACTAGTGTACATACTGGTATGTATACTGGTATTTGTATTAGCGTTTGTATTAGCGTTTGTATTAGTATTTGAACTATTAGATGTACTAGTATATATGGCAGCGTATGTACCAGTATTTGTACTAAGTGTCGTATAGTATAGTGTTAATTCAAGTTTTGTGTATAGTTTGTGATGTATTCTTTTGTTTAAGGTGATTGTTATTATTTTATGTAGAGTACAATAATTCTTGGTATAGTATTGAGTATAGTCTTTGAGGTATTCGGTATAGTATTTGTATTGAATGTAGCATTGAATACAATATTTGTATTTTGTATAGTTCCATATAGAGTATAATCTATATATTCTAGTGAGGTGTATGTATTGTGTATGGTTTTTTGTCCGGTGTACTAGTTTTGTATTTATATACTTGTATACTATTATGTACTTGCCTATATTTCTATATAAATACTCTATTTTATATTGTATTTTATAGTAAACTATGGAATGGATATATTTTGCTTTGTGGTCCTTGGAGCTTACATGTTTCGCCGGTTTTCTTCAATTCTTGCATTGTTGACTCTTCCCGTGAATGCTCTCATACTTTGGAGGGTGGCTAGCATTGATTCTTGGATGCACTCCATTTGTGTCTTCAATTCATCATGTAATTTGTCGGTGTACTCCTTGTTCTCTTGCCTTAGTTTCTTGTTGTTCTTCCAATAACTCCACTATGTCCTTCTTGGTGATGGTCTCATTCTTCTCTTGCATGTTGAACGTGGTGATGGTGTTGACAATTGCGGTGTTGATGTCTTCAAACCCAAACTCCTTTACTTGTTCGGCGGTAGGAAGGTCCACCCCTTCTAGGCTTCTTCTATGCGGTGGGAAGTCCACAAAGTTCCCTCCTATTTCGTGAGTCTTCCTCACAAAAGTCCTATATACTATGGGGTTAGCACAAAGGACATTGGCACTACCGTTGTGGTGAGTGCCATTGTCTCGGTGGAACCAAATAGAGCGCACATTAGTACCTCCCATGACTTTGTATAATTCGTGGGTAGTGTTTGCAAGGTCCAAGCGGATAGGAAAAGGAGATAAGGTGAGTGTTAGAGCATCCTTCCTAGACTTGGTTTCAAAAATACCTTTTGGTCCTTTAGTGACAAAGACTTGTCTTGCTTGCAAGACTTCACTTTGCATGGTGATGTGATGGGCTAGTATTTTCTTTACTTGTTGAGGGGTGGTGACGATGACAAAGGCGTGTGAATCTCCAATCGCTTTTTGGACGCTTGAAATCTCAAACTTGTGGCCACGGTGGAAGCTATTGCCACGTATTTCTTTAAAGAGTACTTGGGCGGAGACCCCTATCAAGGTGTCGCACTTGATCTTCACGGAGAGGTTAGATCCTTTGGCAATGCCATGATAGGACTTGCATACTTTCCCAACTATACACTTATCATCAATGGTTAGAATAAAGAACCTAAGGCCCTTGAGTAGCATTAGTCCATCAATCTCCGGTTTAAGGAGATGCAACTTAATGTTTCCAGCCCAAACCCCTTTGGTTTTCCCATTTTTAATGCTTAAGCACTGGATGGCAATTGGATCGATAAAATCTACTCCTAAAGCAATGTTCATTTTTTTTAGTCTTACTTCTATCATTTTTTTAACTTCATCATGCATGAGTGTGTTTTTGGGTGTTTCAAAGAAGATGGCAATGTGAAAGTCAAGGGAGAGGCTAGAATTCTCACTAGTTTTGATGTCAAAGGGAACTTGGGTGATGTTGTAATGTTGGCCCATACCATCGCTTGTTACTATAGGATAGAGTATTTGTGGGATTCCGGGGAAAGCCACCCTTACGTTGCATACCTCCATAGCCTCCTCCTCTTTCATTCCACGTGTGACCATGTCTTCAATGGATTCCCCGCTATATAGTTCTTTGGTGCCGTCTTCAACCGCCAAGGTCTCCATGTCTTGGAAACCTAACCAAAATTTAAATTTTGAAGATTCGGTTTCTTGGAGTGGCTTACCTTTTTTAGAGAGCGAGACTTTGCTCTTCTTGTGGCTGTTGGCTCCTGCTGTACCCTGCTGTGGTGCTCTGGTAGGACTTTCTTCTGGGCCCTCCATGTCGACATCGCTTTAGCTAGACCTTCTGGAGTTCCCTGCCATGTTGGGGCAAGTTGGGAGGTCTCTGGGGCTAGTTGGAGGGTCACTGGGGGTAGTTAGGAGGTCGCAGGGGGCAGTTAGGAGGTCGTTACGGGGGATCATGGGGTTACTAGAGGGAAGTGGTGGGTCTCTATGGGAGTTGCAAGGTCGTTGGAGTGGGGTGGGAGGTCGCAGATATGTTTTGGGGAGGTCGCTGAAGGATTTGTGCAGGTCGCAGGAGCCGTTGGAGGGGTCTCTGGGCAGGGAAGGGAGGTCGTTGGCAAGTTTGGGTGTATCGCAGGGGTTTTGGTTGGGGTGTCTGGGAGGGGGGTCTCTTTCGGTATACTACGGGGAGGGGTTTTGTTGTGGGAGGTTGGGCGTGGGTGGTGCTGCCAAGGGTTCCAGACAGGTGGGTAGGGAGAGAGTTGAGGGAGGATCAGGGAGGCAGTTTGGTGGGAGAGGGTCAAATAGGTAATCGGGAGATATGAGATCTGGGGGGGAGTCGGTTGAGAGTAGAACAGGGAGGGAGCCTGGTGAGAGGAGGTCGGGTGAGAGGAAGTCCGGGAGAGATTTAGGTGAGGGTAGGTCGGGGAGGGAGTCTGGTGAGATGAGGTCGGGGGGGATTTGTTGTGAGTGAAACAAGGAGGAAGTCAAGTGAGGGAAGATTAGGGGAGGGGTCGTGTGAGAGCTTGCTAGGGAGGGGGTCGGGAGGATTTTAGGAGAGGAGCTGGAGAGGGGGTCGGGAGAGAGGGGGTCGGGGAGGGGTTTGGGTGGGGGGTGAGAGAGGGTGTCGGGGTAGAAAAGCTCAGGGAGGGCTTAGGCTGATGAGCGATGGAGGGGATTGGGAGGGAGAGGGTCAGAGAGGGATTTGGGAGCGGGAGAATCAGGGAGGGGATTGGTCGAGCAGAGGTCGAGGAGGGGGACTTAGTGGTGTTCGGGTGAGAGTTTTGTGTGTAGGCAGGGAGGGGGGAGGGTTGTGCACAGAGGGGAAGGGGGGAGCAATTTGGAGGGAGGGTGGTTCTTGACAGGGGTTTAGTGAGGGTGGATGATGAGAGGTTTTGTGAGAGCGAGGGAGGGAGACGGGAGAGAGAGAGAGTCAGAGAGGGTTTTAGGTGAGGAGCTAGAGAGGGGGTCGGGAAATAGGAGATTGGGGAGGGATATGGGTAGGGGGTGAAGGAGGGTGTTGGGAGAGAGATGATCAGGGAGGTTTTGGGGTGAAGAGCGATGGAGGGGATTAGGAGGGAGGGGGACAGGGGGGGGTTTAAGTATGGGAAGATCAAGGGGGGATCGGTTGAGCAGGGGTCGAAGAGAGGGGCTCAGAGAGTAGGGAAAGATCAGGGGGGAATCGGTCAAGCGGGGATCGGAGAGGGGGAAATCGATTGAGTAGGGGTCGAAGAGGAGAGGAGAATTGTAATTAGAGGGGAAGGGGGAGGTGGTTCGGAGGGAGGGTGGTTCAAGACAGGGTTTTAGTGAGGGTGGCTGTGGGGAAGTATTATGTGAGTGTGTCTGCAAGGAGGATCTAGGGGAGAACACATGGGGGGTACTGATATATGGCGGGGAGGGGTTTTTTGCAGGTAACTATGGGGAAGCGCTAGGGGGAACACTATAAGAAACCCGCGTTTTTTGTAACACGGTGAAAAACATGCCTGAACGTCGAAAGTAACATGTTGTTGCGTCAATGTTGATGTCACCTAAAATCCGTCAAGATGAACAGGCCAGAAACGTCGAAAAATTTGCCGTAACATGCTTGTCAGCCTCTTGACATCCAACTGAACGTGGCCTGAAATGTGTGGGAAAGGGCTCCATGTGGAGGGGGGCCCATGTCCACATCAGCTATGTTTTCCTTTGGGCAGCGCCACGCGAGATTTTTTTCATCCAACTCCATTTTGAGCGAGCAGAGACGTGGAATTTTAAAAATTGTTGACTTGGAGCCGAAGAATTATGACGTGGACAACCCACGTCAGCTAACGTCATGCTTTTAGAGCATTTTTCGTCCACGCAAGGCTGTTAGTTTTGACGTTTCTTTTTACATGCTCATGTTGCTCATCAATCCTGACGTTGGCGTGTTTTGCCTACATGTTGTCATTGACCTTTTTCATGCTGGAGATCATGTTCACTTGAACATCTAGCATGTTCTTTTGGACGTTTTTCTAAACATGTTTCTAAAAATGATCAAAACCCTAATGTGTGTGATTTGGCGCTTGCTGGGGCAATTGATGAACGAGCATGGGCATTCGGGAAGGGTTTAGGGTGCCTAAAAATTCTTCTTCAGACTACGTCATGAATGTGCGACGACCTAGGTCACACCTTTGGCGCTCAAGAGGATCTATAGAGCTGGAGTTCGGCGCTGTGTGGATGGGAGAGCTGCGGTTTGCAGCTTGGCGCAACTTGCACCACGAGGAGAAATTCGGCGCGAAGATGATTGCGAGGTGGAGCTCCGCACAAGTCTGTGTTAGAACCACGTACCTGCAGTTCGATGCAAAGACTTCACGACGTGCTTCACGAGTTCTAAGTAAGTGGAGGACGTACCGGCCTTGCTGCTGCAGCGCCTCTCCGCGGTGGCGAATATTGAACCTGGCTATGGCTAGGGTTTCCTGGCCATGGCTGAGGTCAGCTATAGCTGGGGTTAGCCGACTATGGCCAAAGCTCCCCCTGCCATCGTTCTTCTTCTCTTTGAGCTCTTCCCTTGCCATCTTGATCTGTAGTAGATCACCTTCCTTGCTCCCAGCTAGCTTCGTCGTCACCGCTCCATAGCTCCGGCCATAGCTGCCGCCATAGCCGTCTCCATAGCCACCGCCATAGCCACCGTTGCTTTGCTTTATCACCTTCAAGTTGCCTTTTTCTACTCCTTGTTGTTCTCCTAATCTCCCTCTTCTTAGCGTTGAAGTGAGCTTCGCCGCTCCCCACCTCCTACTTCTATCTCCTAACTTCAATTTGCTCTCACCCACACTCCCAGAAGTTAAGTATAGAAGCTGTGGAGGTTGCTTTTGTGTGAGTCGCCCTTCGCCTCTACCATCCTTGCGACATATTTCATCCACTACGGATGAAAGCTGCCCCTTTCTTCAATTTTTGGCTTTTGGGCAGCGGGTTGCAGTCATTCCACAGAAAAATTAAATGCAACTGTGGCTGACGTGGACATCCCGTGTTTCCTATGACGTCAGAGTCTGACGTGGTCACGTTTCTTTTGACGTCACCAAAAACGTGCATGTCTACGGTGACATCAACGCGTTTGTCTTTAACAGGAACATGTTTGATGCAACGTCAAACTAAATTCGAGGTACTGTAGCAATTTTTCGACTAACGTGTGACATCACAGAAAATATAACACGTAACAGCCTTGACGACACCAAAAACATGGTTTTCTTATAGTGGAAGCTCTGGAGGGATCTTATTCCGCTGCGGGGACTGCCGGAATGTACTACGGGGAGGCTCTACGGGAGTGCGCTGTGGGGACTGCTGGAATGTACTATGGGGAGGCTCTACGGGAGTGCTGTGCATGGATTGTTGGGGTGTACTGCGGGGAGGCTCTACGAGTGTGTTGGGTTGTATGTGGATCCAAGTTATCTTACGATTTTTTTTCCTGTGGTGTGTGTCTATGGGTACTGTTGAGAGAGGGTTTAGGGTAATCAAGGTTTCTTGTATGACTATGGGTGTTGCTGGGAGGGGAGTTTCGAGGGGCGAGGGGGGAGCTGGTGGGGGAGTGGGGGAGGAAGGGGGAGGGGGGGAAGATCTAGTTGATAGAGGGTCTTAAGTGGTGGAGAGGCTTGAGTTTGTGAAGTAGGGATAATCTGTCTAATGCAACAAGAAAAGGTGAAACACAAGGAGTTGGTAGAAGACGTACTTGGATCCGATGGGATTGATTGATATGGTTGTTTGCGCAGATGTGGTGTCGCGCGTGGTGTGCTCCTCAGCGCATTGGGAGTTGCTGTTGCTCCTCGTGAAGTGTTCCTCGGTGCTTTGGGAGATGTTGTTGCTCTGCCTTTCTTGGGGGCGATTCTTCAGCTGATGTACCTGAACCACTTAACAAAGCACACTGATGTATGTATATGGCTGCATATTATGTTGACACCATTAAATAAAAATAACAAATATTTTCAAGAGCTGAGAGGGTGAGAGGTAGCCTGTGATGGCGAGTTGGGGCTGCGTTGCAGCACTTGGTAATGACTTCGCGCTATCTTGAGTCTTGAGATCCTGGGTAGGGGAAGGGGAGACTTGATGGGGAGGATTCTAGATCTGATCTTGGTACTCCAGATTTGGGATGGATCTTTGTCTGTGTGAACTAAGTGATAACAGATCTGGCCCAACACTAAGTTTTCCGCTTCAGAGCATATTCACACAGATCTGCACCAGTTTAGAGCATCTACAAACTTCCTTCCTCAGATCTGGTGTTGAGCCTCCCAACACATCAACTATGCATCACAAATCTCACCAAGCAACCACAGATTTGCATACTACGAGGGCTCTCAATAGGGCCAGCCAACTCCTATTGCCCGTAGCTAGCAGCTCACAGGCTAAGTCCCTCACCTCCCCTCACCAGAAAAAATGGAGCTCACTCATTCATTCCTTCTGGAACCAATACCTGGAGACCACATGGTAGATACATGTACTCTGACGGCCGTCATTTCAAACCTCGTTACACCTCTGGGAGCAGGAGAAGCTTGGATGGAGGCCACGGTATTGACTAACGCTGAGTTGGTATCATTAAATCCCGACTTCTATACTAAGGCTGCAGAGGGGGGTCAACACCTTCAAGACTCTCTCAGTAGGAAGAGACCTCCACATCGTACCTACCAACAAGAAAAATCTTGTTTAAGAATTGCTTGTAGATGATGGGGTTGGTGAGTTGTTCATTGGCGCTGCCATTGTGCTTCTCCCCCTTTTGTTGGTGGAACCAGAATGAGACAACATTTTTTGCATCAAGATGTCGTTGATGGCTGCCGTGGTTTCACCAACTCTTATGAGAATAGGGAGTTGGAAGAGAGTGATTGTGATGGCATCCTTCTTTGCCCTGTGAGCAAAAGACCTCTTGAGTTAGTGGCACGTATCGGTAGCACCTCGTAGTGCATAGTAATCTGATGTTGTTTGATCTTCTTGGCTTGTAGAGGTATAAGGACAATGATGAAGGCGTGTGGATCCTCCGTTGTCTTCTGGACGTTGGTGATATCAAATTCTAGGTTTCAAAAGGAACCATTGATCGTGACGTCTTGAAAGAGAGTGTAAGTGGCCACTCCTCTCAATGTCACTCATTTTCCTCTTTCTTGATCCCCTTGCATAGAATGGCAATGGGATCAATGAGGTGCGTCCCACTGGTATCATCATATGGTCAAGTCTAGCAGTCTAGCAAGTGTGGCATGCGACCTCTTGGCCTCCTTCGACCATGTCTCTTGCGGTTCCTCCCGTGCCAATCTGGGGATTGCTGCTGGATCTCGTGAGGCAAGGTTGCGATCGTGCGGAGTCGGGCGCCAGTTCATAGGATAGCTGTCTGTTGCTGGCTCGGCTCTGTCCAAACGTGGTGCTTCGTCGGGCTCCCTCGATTCCTTCTTTTGACCGCCGCTTGTTGTGTGTGGCATGCGACCTGTTGGCCTCCTTTGCAGCGATGGGACTATGGGTCTCTTGTGCGGTGGCTATGGTACAGGGAGGACGTCTCTTCTCCGAGCCAACGGCCGTGGTTACAGTCTTGGATAAGCGGCGCTTAAGCGTGGTTGCAGCAGTCGCTTATGGTAATCTAGAGACCATATCGTACGGCTTTGGTGTTGGTTGGGTTTTGTGGTCCTCGGCTCTCTGCTACTGCTAGATCTTTAAGGTGGGATGGTGCTTGCGACCGGCGATGCTCTTCAGTTGCTTGAGAATTGGCTCATGGTCAGCAGGTGGCTTGTCTTGAGTGCCGCGCCTCCTTTTAAACCAAACTCATACGCGAGGTTGGGCAGTTGGGTCTTGTTGACGCCGAGCAACAGTGCCTTGGAGTGGTACGCCTTGTAGAGGTGTAGCAAGGGTGGCGACGTGGGTCTTGTAAGTCACGGAGGGAGCACTTCTGCGCCGGCTCCTACCTCGCTGTTGACAGCGCTCATGCTCGTCCGTGGGCAGAGAGCGTGCTGCAGGCCATCGTCAGGGTTTTTGGGGGCACGGAAGACTTTGTCACCTGCACGGCACGCACTCCTCTTATTGGCGGGCTTAGTAGGGCTCCAGTCTTCTTGTCTCGTTGTTTGCTTGTGTTGCACAGAACTTGTCTATATCTTGCGCCAAGTGACTAATCTCTCTTGTTAGCGTATATTAGAAGTGCTCGTGCCTCCAACACTGCTTTCTCGCGGCTAGGTAAAGTCTCTTTCCCTCCAATCTGGAACTGAGATGGAACAGCAGATACAATAGGTCCAACAAGATAGATTCAACAAGAAGGAAAGAGGAATAAACTTGAGCAAGACTTTGTTGGTGCTTGGATTTTTATTTGTTTGGATGTAAGCTATGTTTTGAATTTTCTTGATCTGATTTGGATTTTTAGGATTATAAGGTGATGTTGAGTTACAAAAGTGTGTGTAGAGGTTGCATATCAGTTGCATGCTAGATTACAAGTAGGCACAGGGTAGAAATCAGCTAGGTGAACTCACTTTTGGCCAAAAAGTATACCTAAAAGTATACTCTCTTGGGCCAAAAAAACTTGACTTCATCCAAATTAATGGAAAAAAACTTTTCCTTACAAAAAAAAGTATGTTTTGAGATGGAACTATGTATGATGGATCTCATTGGATAAGGAATTAAAGCAACAATCAAAATTGATCCCTATTTTAGAAGCCCTTAAAGAATATCCTATTTTTCAGCAACAAAAGTGAAAATAAGTTTCTAATCTAGAATTTTTAATTGTTATTTATGAACACGTTGAGGACTGAGAGTCTATTCGCACTTGGAGGTACATACCTGCCATTGGTAGTTCCTATTTTCTTATCGTCTCGAAACTTGTAGACCTATTCACACTAGTTAATTGAGAGTTGGTTTGAGTAGTTTCCATCCATTGCTATGAGGGGTGGTAGGAATGAAGGCATTCGCACTCCAACCGCTATTTGCACAGTCATTAGCTATTTCCTTCTAATACATTGAAGATGAGATTCTGAGATGGATCTAAAATTGTGGGAATTGTTTACACATGCATCATGCACTAAAAACGAAACCTATATTTGACACTTTAAGTTGCTACAATGTTGGCGAATATCTCAAGGCGACCTTCAAGGCTGAAATTGGTACCTCTCACCTACTTGCGATGATTGATAGATTTTATTCTACAGAATGTTCATTTTACGAAGATTTTAAAAACACATATATCCCCTCCACTAAATCCAAACCACCGCCTTACCTTTGCTCTACCTCCACTATCCAGCTCATATTTTCATCCTTGCCATGTCAGTTCTACATCTAACACCATTTCTAGTGCGAAACCACATTTTCATAACACCGCCTTAACAACCCATGTACCTCCAGGTGCGAATAGACCTTGAATGTATCCCAAATTTTTGAAGTATTTACTTCTTGAAACTCTTAAAATATGTATATTTGGTAAAAGTTGTTAGGACCTCCTTTTCACCTTGGAAGTCACTTAAGAGTAATGAGTGCTTTAGTTGGATAGTTTTGTTCGTTTTTTATTAGTTAGCTTTTGTTATTTTTATGTTTTTATTAGTTTTATTGACTCTCCATCATAGTCAACTCCTTAAACCACAAGTGTGTTAAAGAAAGGTTAAGGAAGAACCGGATTAGTGAGAAGTGTCAGAACCTAGTTTTCGAAGAATTGTCGTCTTCATACAAGTCGAGGGAGAATGGGGTGGTGATTTTTTGGAAATTAGGAACACCCCCATAATAAACATATAGTTTTGCTAAAAACTATCAAAAGTGCTCATTGCCTAAGATCGGAAACCCTAAAAATGCTAGGAAGGAATCTGGGTATCAGTGACCAGATTCCAGTCTCGATCGGTTATCACCAGGATCAGGATCTAACGGCCAAAACCGTAACCGGATATAATGGTCATAATTTGCCGCGGGTTTGGATTCAGGTAATGATTACCGGACTGGGAATAAATAGTTAATTCCAGGGTTCTTCCTCTCATCTTTCTTAATGTGTTTAGGGTTGATTAGCGGCAAGCGGGCGAGTGTGGGCAGCAGAGGCTTTGTGTGACAGAGCATTGTAGGTAGGATTGCTGCCATTTGCGGGTTAGGGTTTGAATGTGGACTCATTTGCGGATCTCTTGGGAAGAATCCGGGTCTCAATTCAGTTGAAGGATTGCTGAGATGATGCTGATGAAGGCGACCAACAGCAGGGCGGCAATTGAGTCGAAAGTCAATCTCCGGAATGTGGTTTCAATGATTCCCGAATCCGAGAGCGGCTAGAAGGTGTTGGATGTCGATCTACAGAGGATGGGCTACTTCCGATTCCAAGAGCAGCCGTGGAGTTTCAGAGACGAAGCAATGGTCCGGGAGTTGCTAGACGGAGTCTCCAACGTGTTTGAGGGCACCATCCGGGGGAGGCAGGAGAAGTGGACTTCGATAATGTGGAGCGACGTGTAAGGGTTCTCGACACGGGGATAAGGTATGTGTTTACGTCAAGAGTCGTTCATTGACGGGAAGTTCACCCGGAAAGCAGATTCAAAGGATAGACTGATTGTGGCGGACTGCAAGGATCCAAGGATTAGGAGGGTGATGAAGTTCTTACTCCCGATCGTGTATCAAGATCGGCTCTCGAAGACGACCACGACATTGGCCAACACAATCTCGGGAGCATACACCGGCAAGAGGCAGGTGGCGTGGGGAGACATCGTAGGAGAATTGGTAAGCAAATTCCTAACCGAATTGGGGAAGGTGCAACCTACCCTAATCTCCCCATTCCTGTATCATCTTTATCAACACGAGGACCAACTGCGTGACAACGAGAAGACCGCCTACGAGACGGCCAAGGTGCTAGCAAGCCACGGATGAGAGGATGTGGAACTGGATGCGGAACCTGAACAAGAACCGGATTTGGATTCGGATTCCTCCGAAGACAACATCCAGCCGACACTAGCCAGCACAAGGCAGAGGACGAAGCAGATCGAGAGGAGCAATACTATCCCTTCGATCCACAGGAAGAAGGTCAACAAGGAGAGAGAGGAAGAAGACCCTTTCGACATGATCGCAAAAGGGTACGCGAAGGCCAAGGAAATTTACGAGCGGATCAAAGTGATCTTAGCTCAGGCGTGCCGGATTGCAGGTGACGTAGAAGCGGATAGGCAATGCGGACATCTCGAGAGGAATCTGCAATCTTGGAACGTGTAGGAGTTGGAGGCTCGACTTGTCTCCTTGTGAAATCGGAACCGGAAGATGAAGATGGCCATAAACAAGAAGGATGAAGAGTTGGCTGCGGCGATGGGTAAGGCGAACAATTCCGCCCTTGCTCTCATCCGTGTGACCGAGTTTGTGCAGCAATCGGGTGACGTGTTGCTGGAGGCGAGGCTGTTCAACGTTGGCTTCACCGAGGCCCGGAAGCTTGACGATCCGGTGGCAAAAAAGCTCGTTGAGGTGTTAGTGGAGTACCATTCAAAGATAGAGAAGGTACTTGAGGAGTGCCGGAAGATCCACGCACGGATCTTCCGCGACATTGGTAAAGGTAAGCGGAAGGTGTTGGCCGACTTAGAGCTGACGGAGGCGCTTCCGAAAGTGGTGACCGTTTCAGAACTGAAAGTCGGATTCCAAACTCCTGGACCGGAACCCAAGAAGCGGAGGAACGAGCTCCCTCCGCTGTCTCAGCTGAAGGTGAGAGTTCGGAACGGGAAGACGAGCAAGGTGGAGGACGACACCCTGGACTCGCGGGTTTCTAAGAGGCGGACCATTTCCGTTTCTGAGAGGGTAACCTCCATGCGGCAAACTGAGTCGGCTTCGCGGACTATCACCATGGAAGTGGAGGAGAGGACACCTGCGAGGC
The DNA here is from genome assembly GCA_963971425.1 of Bryoerythrophyllum caledonicum. Lineage (NCBI taxonomy): Eukaryota > Viridiplantae > Streptophyta > Bryopsida > Pottiales > Pottiaceae > Bryoerythrophyllum > Bryoerythrophyllum caledonicum. The sequence goes on from OZ020514.1 coordinate 21,859,632, forward strand.
AGAGGGTCGAAGTGCACAAGCCAAAAGACAAAGGCAAAGAAGAAGAAGAGGCTTCACCCCGAGTCGGAACTTTGACGGTGAAGCTCTTGGATTCTTTGGAGGAGGATAAAGGATAGAGAAAAAGAAGACAAGGATTAGGGCTACACTGTGCCTTGAGCGCAGAAAACTAGTCGTAGGTGGTTAGAAGTCTAGTGGTAGGGTTAAACGGTCACAGCGGTGACCCGATAATTAGGATTTTACTCAGAACCGGAACTTGTTCCAGGAATGGTGGATCTGATTCGTATATTCGGATCTGGTCAGGGATAGTTAGGAAGTGGGAGACCAGCTATCAGGGGCCGTTTTGTCCAATGGGTAGAAGGCTCATCGTGGAATTCCAGGTTTTGTGTTTTGTTTCTGAAGTCAGAGTACTTAGTTGTTAGTTGCGAGTCTGTTAAGGTCTTGTTAGTTAACCTAATCGTGAGAGCGTGGGGAGATTTTGGACCCGGATAACTTGGAATTTGGTGGGTAGGTTGAACACCTAGCATAGCTGCCGATGCAGCTAGAATCTGGTTCCCGTTATCTTAGTGTTAGGAAGAGGGTTTGCAAGCTCCCAACTATGGAACTTTATTCCTAAGGTTGTATGAAATGCGCTACCCATTTTTTATGTTAAGTTTGTGTCCTTAATCTTGACACCCGTCTATCTCATTTTGTGTGAGCTCCAAAGTGGTCTTTGTCACGGACGTACCCCATTCTAAATGGTTGTGTAACCTTTGTGAAGCTTGAATTGCAGTGGAAGGAAAGAAGGGAGGATATGGATTTCTCTCGAATTTGGCGAGGGGATAAGAAACCATAATTGGTCATAACCGGATCCAGATTCTCTAGAATTTCCGTTGTTGTAGTAAGCAAAAGGTCGAAATACCTCTTGCGTGACTGCCTGTCCGACAACGTCTGTATAGTTGTGTGGAGGTAGACACCACCCTGGTGCGTGTGTTTGTTATGCGTAGGAGGTGTTAGAGTTGACAGTGGAGTCTTTCGCCACTCTAATCTGCGAGGAGAGAGTTTTGCACACCATGTCTCTCCAAATAGGGCACGTCCTCCGATAGCTAACGTCATGAGGAAAAACTAGAGCTGATTACTATTATTTGTGGTTTGATATTTCCAGATCTAGGTTCAAAACCGGAAATAAGAAAGTAAGGAGAGGCCATCCGGATAACCGGAAGGGATAGGGTAACTGGATTTGGCCTGATTGAATAAGAAGAATAAGAGGAAGCTTAGATAGGAGTCACAACTTGATTGTCCTAACCTAGCTAGCTTCACCTTAATCCCTCGAACGATACACGAGTCACCACTTGAGGTGTTTTGGTTACTTAAAACACTCAAGGAGATGCACTTACCACAACCGTGTTCCGACAAGAAAGAAAATGAGTTTTTAAACAGTTGGTTAAAATAGAATAGGATTACCCATTTGTAACCGGATTTGGAACCGGATTTGGAACCGGTCCATAATTTGTGGATCTAATTCGTGATTTTTGGATCTAGTCGAGTTACTATTACACGGTTTTTAGCGTCCGTTTTGGAGACTTTGACCGCCGTGTTGACTGTCTCATAGTCAGATTTTTTGGACCTTGAGGGATATTTTGTGTACATAAGCAAAATGGTTGCAAGCCATTCGCATCTTTAATCTTCATCCCCCAACTTTGCATTTGTCGTGCTCCCAAGTATCCTAGTAGAGGTGTAATGGTTGAGTGCCTTGGTGATGCCCAAGTGTTGTGGTAGGAAGGGTGGATTCTAGATCCAGTTTTCTTTAAACGAATATTTAACAAAATGTGGACATAACGATCAATTGTAGACCAATTTAGATACTTGTGACGACCTTAAACATCTACTAGATTGTCCTAAAATATACAATTTGTACGGGTGAAGGATATTCAGAATCTACAGAGGATTATTAAAATGTCGCGTGACTTCTCTTCTCGGAGGGCGGTCGACCATGAAGGTGCGTTGACGACCTAGACTCTTCGTCTTCCATAATAACAGGAATAGTGCTTTGTATTGCAGAGATATTGTAGAAGGAATTTAAATACAAGTGCCGGCGGGCAGCCAAGACGTAGTAATCGAGGATAAGGTGAAACAAACTGTGATGGAGGATGGTGTCATGCTCAAAGTCCACGATCAAGAGCATAAAATTCTCTTCAATAAACGGCTCAAATCCTGCGGCTAGTCGAGACATGCATGAGATAGAGGAGGGTGGTTTGTAAGAACAAGGAGGCTCGACAAGATTAGAAATGAGCTTCATACAAAAAAATGAAGCTAGCGGTTGACAACACTTTGACAAACAAAAACGATTGCATCTCTGAGAAATAGTCAAAACGTTTGCATATAAGAGAAATAGTCGAAACGCTTGCATATGTTGTGTCAAGTGTATAGCCGCAGTTGGCGGGGAGCCGACAAGAACGCTCTCTTCTATCCAGAAAGAGACCTCGCCATCTAATAACCAAGAATAGTACCTATAGTGCGGTCTGACAACAATTGAGTCCTATGATTAGGATTAAGCAGCAATCCATCGGCTAGCAGCTAATTAAATAAGAATGAGTCTTCATCTCCACAATTGATTGAGATTCCACGAGCCTCCAAAGTTGCAATTGCAACGCTCGCTGCCTCACGCGGAATACGGTGAGAACTAGGAGGCCCTTTCTTAGTGTGCGACGGATAGCGGTGCGAGTAAAGAACAATTTTGCAGTTCTGTACCTCTAAAAGACAAGGTTCCCTTTGCCATCTCCTGGTCCAGCATTCCCTCGTGACAATCTTCTTTGATTCCTTCTTCTTTAACATAGGCATCCACCATTCGACTTTGAAATTCCCGTAGCAATCTCCTGGTGTCAGATTAATGCATTCAAGAACTCGGCCCATCCACACGGTGTCGGATAGAGAGGAGCGCGCTTTGAGAATACGTGAGGTATCTGGCCGCGACTTCTTATAGTCTGCTACGGAGTTCTGTCAAATCTTGTAATCTTCGGTCTTCAGTCTTCAGTCTTCAGTCTTCAAACTCCTCCCCGTTGGCCTATCATGTGGTGGCTCTAAAGGGTTAAGGATAAAGGTGGATGATAAGAAACCACTGCCTCGGACGGGTAAAACGGGACGGCCAAACCACAAGCTAAAACCGTCCGAAAGATTGGCTCCTAAAATTCAAACCCACGGTGACCAGCAAACGTGCCTCACCGGTGGGAACGACATAAACACGACCGTGTGGGCAATTAACCCCACTTCGCCGCAAGTCCAAAGTCTTCAAGATGTGAAAAGAACCTCCAATAAGTGCTCCAATCTAAGCTGTGAGCTTAAAATGAACGCCACAGGCGGCTGAAAGCTTTAAATTCAGATTTTTAATGTCTCTATGGAAAGCTAATCTAATATACTAACACTCCTGAAAATTTCAAATCATTCCAAAATAATGTCCAAAAGTTATGGACAATCAAAGTTCTCCCTACCCCTATTCATTTAGATCTCTATAACTTCTTGCTCACAACTCCAAATCTCAATTGTAATATCTTTCTACAAAGCTAAGATAGAGATGCACAGTCCCTTAAAATCTCAAACCGAATTGAGAACTACAGAAAAAGTTGTGGCTCCTCGAAACCTCTGCCCCTCAATGGATGGCCTCGGGTTTTCACAGAATTAAAACCTAAATAACTTTTTCTCTACAACTCTGAATTCAAAATTTAAAACGAGTATGAAAAGCTCTTAAATCAAGGAACAAGATCGCAAATTTTCAATTCCATACAATCCAAGCTCAACGAGTTACACACAGTCAAGGTTCTGCTCCAAACCCTTGCTCTCTCACCCGCACACACACACACACACTCACTCACTAAGGAATCTTCCCCCTAACCTTTTCCACCTCAAGTGGACGTGGGCGCACCAGCCCATGTCACCCTACCCACAATACCCCACAAGGTACTTCATTACTTTCTTATCCTTTCCACTTTTAACCACATAAAATCCCCTAGTCTTTTATTTATTGGAAGACTAAAAACTTAGACCTTCCAACCAACAAGATAAGTAAAATAAAAAAATAACTAAATAATAATAAAAACTTATCGTAAGATAGCTGATGGTACGGACGTATAAAGGTGTTGATTCGCACAACCTGATCGCCAAGTCGTGGACTTGGTTGGCTGGAAATGCCGTGGTCAGTGGCCGCCGCCGGTCCGGGTTCGAACCCGATCGAGCCTGTCGAGTGGTTGGGCGGCCCACTGCTTGGCTCGCTAGTGAGGTAGGAAAAAAAATACCAATCAACCCGCTACCTACCCCCCCTGAGCAGTGACAAGAGCGGTGCAGCACCTACATGCTAACACTTGCCCAAATCCTCAAACCGTGGTTCTCACCTCGACCAAACCTTTTTACCTCATTTATCTGCTAGCTGTAATCAAAACATATCCACACTGGTATTAATATCTATATGATGGAAGAATTTCCATCAGGACAACGGGAAGGTAATGACCGTTGCTAGGACGACAGAGAATGAAATGACCAAGTAAAACGTCTCAAAATAGATTAAACGATAGCTTTGGACGGCTCAATTCAGGGCCACAGTAAGGATATGCGTCGGGGTCATCTTCAAGGGTAATGTCCGGAATTCCAATGACATCATCTGGCAACGAAGAACCGCAAACATGATCGAGAATCCAGTTTGAAGTAGGCCAGAACCCTTCCTGGAGAGACTCCCGGTTTAGTGGCAGGGGACCATAAATAAGTTGATGAATACGCTCTTATGCCCTCTACAAAATATAGAGGGCCATATCCGCTGCATAACGCTTGTCCCGGGACATGCCGGTCTTCTAGAACTCAATATATTTGGCGATTCCGTTCTTGATGAAGGATTGCTTGTTGCTGACTCTAGTGGCCCGAGCAACCTCCTTCTCTAGGTTTCTTTTGTTCTGGTTAACTCGGACGTCCCCCCAGAGGAGCTTAAATGGGATTGGCTTTGGATCTCCAACAGGTAGGCGTGGATTTCCGTGCTCCTCCGCGGTCCACATCTTGACACGCTTACCTAAAGGAGTCCAAGAAGAATCAGTGGCACAAATTGAATGTGAACACGAATTCAAAGCAAGCAAAATTGTACTATGTAGCTCCAGTACACAGAAGATGGCTTCTAGTGTAGTGGACACTAAATAGGAAACCATACACTAATTGTAAAATTTACAATAAGTGTAGTGACAAAATTATATTACACTAAATTTCAACTACTACACTAAATGACAATCCTAGTAAATAGTGGAACATAAAGTTTTTTACTTGTGGACAGTTACTGTATGAAACCTTAATAATGATTTGGTTACATCTTGAGCATCAAAGTAAAGAAGGGTTGAGTGCATGTAGAAAAACAAGAATTTGCAAGAAAGAGCTTGGGAATAATAGGACGTAAGTATGAAGCAAAAGGAAAATCTCAAAAATTGGACAAAGTATAATATACATATGAAGGGAAAATGAAATTTCAAGTAGAAGATTGGAAAAATAAGAACATTCTTTCGGGAACAAAAGTGAGAAAAGAAAGGAATATTAAAGAAGGGAAAAATTTAAACATACAATAAATTTAGAAATACAAGTAAAATACTCATTAGATATCCATCACATATGCATTCAATGTGCATTACATATTCAGTAAATATTCATTAAATACTCATTGAATATGCGAATACACATTGATTTTACATTTGAAATTTATTAACTATTCATTAACTATTTATTAACAATACATTAAATATACTATAAATAATCCTTAAATATATAAATATACAAATATTAATTAAACTGTCATAAAATATACTTTTAAAACTCTGAAGATTCATTAAATAATATTTAAATATTCTTTAACTGTTCATTAAAATTAGAGATATACAAATAGACATTAAATATTCTATAAAAAATCATTACAAAGTCATTAGTCATTGGCTAAAGATATGATTACACATTAAATATTCATTAGATATTCCTAAATAATGTAAAAGAAATGCAAGACAAAAGAATGAGAATAGTTCTGAATAAGACGATAAGAATTTGAGGTTGAAGATGAGACAAGAAGAATAAATGCATGGCGACCGGTTGGCAGAAGATTCTGAGCTAACACTATTTACGAAGTAACAAATTTGTGTGCTAGGATAGGGTTTTGATTGAGGGCTAATACCAAATGAATTGCAGTAGGTGGACAAATGAAGGATAGTATTAATGACAATGGCAGCTAAAACTAATTGCCAACTTGTTGACAAATAGTGTACTAGAAAAAGAGCATCTCCATCGGGGCAGAGGGTCCGGGAGAATGTGTCCAATCATGTAATGACTCGAGGGAGTTAAAAAAACAATAGAAACTTAAAGAAAAATGGGCCAACTGCTGCGACAGCGGCGAGCGCTCGTGTTCCCCGAGAGGCCAATTCCAGGACGGGTGCGGAAGGGAAAGGGTAACCCCTCTCCTGTCATCTCAAACTTGGGCACGTCTCTTGCTGGCGTGGAAAATTCCTTGTCACAGGTGGAGATGCTCTAACTATACTATTTGTATCGTTACACTAAAAGCAAATATACTAAAGCTTAACCTACTAAATCAAAATGAAGTGAAATAAAAAGAAAAAATTCACACTTTAGCTCTATTAGAGCTAAAGTGTGCACCATCACTAAATGTAGGGAACTAAAAAGAAAATATGCACACTTTAGCTCCAATAGAGCTAAAGTGTGCACCGGCATTTATTTTAAAATTATACTACTGCAAGATGTGGTCTTAATATACTAATAGTCTGTTCGATTTACATAGTAAAAAATATCAAACTCACAAAAAAGAAAAACTGGAATTCAAAGTAATAGAATCTTAAATTGTATCGTTAGAACTATTTAAAATGTGCTTCACCCCTCTGCAACACCTAATAATTGGTGTAGGAGGAACTTATATATAACAATGGTAATGAATTTAGACCTTGTGTAATGCAGTAATTGAAATTGTGTCAAGTGAAAGCCAGCTAATCCACTCAGAGCATGAAAGAAAACCAAGCACTTTAATCCTATTTTCAACACTAAACACATAAGTTGTTCACGTCCGTGCGATCAAAGTTTGTGTATTATGAAGAATATGTGAATATATAAGTCTTAAATGAGATCATACGTTTGAAATGGGAAATATTATATTTTCTTTGACTCCCGATCATTGCCTCAGAATATACAAATTTGTAGTGTTTTAGGCTCAGAGAAATTGTCTTGGAAACTAACAAGTAGAGGAATTGTAAACGCGTATGAAACTGAAATTACGAGAAGGTTTAACTTTTGTTAAAAATGAAATGGAAAATGTGCAAAAAGTACAAAATCAAACTGAACATCGAAAAGTAAATTTTTCTAAAAAATCTCTGAAAAAGTTGGTGCATCCACCATAATACCCGAGGATATTAGCCCGATATTTGAGGGAGCATCCCGAGGGTATCTTGAGGGTATCCCGAAGGTATCCACGTGGCTATAGGAGCCGTCCTCACGGCTTAGGGTTTGAAATCGAAGATGTCCAGGGTTTGGAATCGGGCCGCGACTTCTTTTTTTCCCTCTCATTTTTGTATTCCTATGCATGTTGCTCTTCGTGTTTGTGTTTGTCCTTCGTGTTCATGTCTGTGCTCTTCCTCTTCGTGTTTGTGTTTGTCTTGCGCTCGTGCTCGTGCTGCGCTTGTGTTCGTGGTACGCTCGTGTTCGTGTTGCGCTCGTGCTGGTGTCACGCTTCTGTTCGTGTAGAGTATTGCTGAATTTGTGTTTGTAGGAGCACTTTTGATAGAGTTTATCTAAGGGTTTGTTGCGCACGTTCTCCAAAACATGTTGGCTTAGGTTTTCTGCTGATAGGGTTTGAAGGAAGTGAGGGTTAGAATTGTGTGAGGTTTCAAGCACGTAGAGATAGAAACGCGTGTAGGTGTGAAGGACTGACGTGAATTTTGAATGAGGAGGAAGAACAAAAAGCTGAAGAAGACTTTCGACACTTAAACTTTTCTGTCGTAGTATTGATGCTAGTTCGGTTTTTTTTTTAAATTTGGTTTCAATGTGTTGTTTTGAATGTGTTGCTTTGTGTTCAATGTGTTGATTTCGATGTGTTGAATGTTGAATGTGTTGAAATGTTGAATGTGTTGAAACGTTCAATGTGTTGAATGTTCAATGTCTGCTTTAGGTTTAGGTTTTTCTGTGGTTCTGCACTATGATTGCTTCTGTGTGGTTGTATTTTATGTCTGCATGTTGTTGTTTTTTGGTTTTCGGATGGAGTGATTGGTTGATTGATTGTGTATGTGGGTTTGTTATTGTTCTTGCAGAACGTCTAGTTAGAGCAGAAAAGAACTGGGATAACATTTCATTATAAATGGCTGAAAGGTAAAATATATATTGTCACCTAGGAGCCCTAAATCCTACGCCTTCAATATCAAAAGACGGAAGATAGTTCTGCACAAACTGTAATAAAATCAGCATTCACTCAACACATTTTAGCTCGAGTCGAGCTGAAGTGTGGCCAATAGAGCACACTATTGGCTCTACTTTAGCTCGACTCGAGCTAAAATGGGGCCAATAGAGTGCATTATTGGTCGCACTTTAGCTCGAGTCGAGCTAAAGTTAGCCAACAATGCACGTAGTTCAAGTAGAGCTGAAATGTACAGGACCAGTGCATCTTTGTCTGCACTTTAGCTTGACTCGAGCTAAAGTGCACCCAACTAAATGCATCTATGGTCGCGCTAAAGCCTGGATCAAGCTAAGTTGATGATATTAACAACTCTCAAACCCAAAGTACTCGATAGAGATGAACTTTCGAATCATCAAAGCCAACAAACTTTACCTCAAATCGAGCTAAAGTGTAAAACAAATGACCTAAATTACAACTCAAACACCACTACTTTCGGACCTAAAAACATTCCAAGAGTAAAGTTTACCAATGATATCGATGACCTAACTCATGTCAACTTCTCGTTCACCTTTCACAAGTGTGTATGAGCTTCAGTCCCGCTCCAACCACTTGAGAACCTCAAAGAAGGAGGTCCGTGAGTGATTGGATCAGTTCGTAAGCTTTTCCACAGTTCTGAGAGTTGAACAAGAAGTAGCCATGAATTGAATAAAAAAATCTAGGAAAGTCTTCTGAAGGAATATTGAATGTTTCAGAGCTATACTGATATACATTCTATGTTATAACACTTAAGCTCAAATCGAGCTAAAGATGAAGCATTAGCTTGAAAACAACAATGTTACCATCGTGTAGTTGCAGCCTAGTATTTCAACTCATGTCTATTCTCGTTCAGCTTCCTGAATCGTGAATAAGCTTCAGTCCCGTTCCAACCACTTGTGAACCTCAAAGCCTAAGGCTTGTGAGTGATTGGATTGGTTCGTAAGCTTTTCCACCGTTTTGGGAGTTGAACGAGAAGTAGGCATGAATTGATTGAAAGGGTCTAGGAAAATGTTCCAAATGACTAAATTTTGTTGCAGAGTATTATTGACATACTTGTATTTGGTAACACTTTAGCTCGAGTCGAGCTAAAGTGTAACCTCTTCGTCCTAATTGGATGATCATTTAAGCAATCTAATATTTGTGCTTTGTTTCGTGTCTGTGCAGATCTGAGAGGGACATGATGGTGACTCAGCTGCAGCACCTCTTCCAGCCAAAGCCCGTCGACATTGATGATGACGATGGAGACGACAACAACCACTTGGATTGCTGGGAGCTGAAGGACCCGCCAATGACATTGAAGTGGACGCTTCTGTGGGCGACCTATACGGATCATTTAGTATTTGGTTAGACCTTCGCTGGTGATATTGTCGAACCCCAACACATTCACTTCACAACTAAAATTACTGATGTAGTCCACGAAGATAACGAGCACGTTAAATTGTCGTGTGTGACAACCGCTGAGTCCGTAGAGCCCTATATGTTCACTATTGTAGTGAACAATGTTTCATCTCCCTTCTATATCCACGATTGTGTCAATTCACTTAGAGGGTCCAAATTTTATGAAATAGTGACTCAGGTCGACCATGGAATCTCTATAAAGAAATGTAAGACTAGTAGTGGTCAGCCGTTGAAAGCAAAGGCTGTAGCAAATAAACTCCGCATCATTCTATCGAGAATGAATATGTTTGCCGCTCTTGAAAAGACAAAATGAATCGCGGGTGGGCGCCCGATAGAAATTTCGATAGTTTTGGGGGCCGTGACCGGTAGCCAAGAGTTGACTCAAGCGTCGGTACCGGTTAGAACACTAGGTGCAAGAACAAGGGGAAGCAGACTGCGCAACACGCTGTCTGCTTCCCTCGTCAAGAAGCGCTCAGCTGCCAAGAAGCCGGAGACCTCATCGAGAAAGAAGACGAAGCTCGTATCAGAGGAGGAGTTGGCCAATTTGATGGCCTCTGTACTCTCAGAGCTCCCTCAGGCGCTCGGGTTTGGAGAGACAATCGACTACAACAACGTCCAATAGATTTACGAAAAATTCTCGACGGAGTGTCAGAGTTGTTTCTTCGAGGGAGACAAAGAGAAGAAGATCGAGCTTGACGTGATGAGGCTGTATAATGCACCGCCGGAGTAGACAATCCGTGCATTCGAACCTCGGGGCATGGACGAGTTGATGCATTACTACCTCGAAATGCCCGACAAGACGTAGAAGCAGACTCTCTGCGTCATGTCAAAGCTTGATGCTATGCCAACGACGGTTGAGGAGCTCAGCGACTGCGACTACTACATCATCAACGGCCAGCACAGCGTTGCAGCATCAAAGGCGATGATAAACGGCAACGTTTCGGAGGTGATGAGAAGGCACTTCCAAACATGGCAGTGTTACATTGTCTGGACGAAGGATCCGGAGAAGCTGAGGAAGATATCCGCGTATTATAATCGCGTGAATCACTTGGACCAATTCAAGCCGACCAGGGCAACCAATATCCTAGCTCACGAGCTTTGTGGATCCAAGCTGGAAGACCAATGCCAAAGCACTCCGCCACGGGCATTTGCGGGTTTCACAAGTGAGGTCGGAGAACGGCAGTGGAGATTGTCAATGACAAGAAGTTTGAGGTAATATATCTTAACCAAGGTCATGCACTTTAGCTCGACTTGAGTTGAAGTCCATGTTTGCTCACTATCTGTATAGTGTTGTATATTGATTGAAATCGCTTACATTGTATACTCTCAGGTTGTAAGTTAGCTCGACTCGAGCTTACTTGCAGTTTCCGGACCCTACTGGACATGTTTATGTTTTGCTTTAATTGTAAACTAAATCGACCCTATTTATGTTCTGTGCAGCCATTTTTTAACGGGGTTCGTGAGCGCTTTGGAATGATCAACGTTGCGAAGAGCCAGGTAGCGCTCAAGAAAGCCGGAAAGGCGAAGGAGCTCTCGATTACAAATGAGGTGAAGATCATCACCGCGATCGATGAGCCCTTCAAGCTCTAGTCGGATGTCATCTCTTCAACGGCGCATGGCGACCTCATCAACGTCGATTTGGCTTTGACGCCCTTGGCAAAGTTCAAGGACGCCAAGTCTGCGTACCTGAGAAGGATGGGGTCCTGACGCACGAGTTCTTCAAGTTTCTTGGCAACATGACCGAAGCCGATCACGCAAATATGTGCAAGCACATTCTCAATCCATCAGGGCCATCTCGGAAACTGCCTTACCCTAAGGTGGTTATAAAGCAGCCGCAATCTGTGCTCGAGGATTGCTACACCGCCCGGGACTGGGTGGATCGGAGGAAGAAGAAGGAGGTCGCTCGAATGGAGCTTCAAGTGATCAATCCGGAGCTGGGACTCTTCAACAGCACTAGAGCATACAGTCGTTCCAACAGGCGGAAGTTCAACAAGAACTACAACGTCAGCAAGGCGTCAAAGCGTGCCCTCTTTGATTGGGGTCCAACGGATTTATACTTCAAGGATTCAAGGCACATGCAGTTTTGCAACTGCAAATGTGAAGATCTCTCTGTATGCTAAGGAGTTCTTCAGAGTCTTCCTCGATGTGCGGTCGCGGTTCGTTCCACCTCAGGGGGCCTTGCACTTTCGTTCGTACAAGGCGGTGATGAATTCGCTCGGGACGTGGCCTTCGGATTCGTAACGCAACATGGGCTGCAACGTAAAGCTCAGCATATCAACTTCCGGAGTATCCCTGGTTTCTCTGGGAAGGCAATGTCGTCGTTGGAGAGGCCCTTCTTTGACGAGTTCATGACGATGTTCGCATCGAAAGGGCAGCCTCCCCTCAAAGATCTTCTAGCCTGGCTTTTCATTTGCGGGGACGAGCAGTCACACCTTTAAGTGACAACGTTTGCAGAGGTCCCGTCGTTGTGCCATGCGTACGATGTGCTGCAGTCAAAGTATCTTCCTTACGAGAACGAGCGCTTGGGAGGATATGCACCAAAGAGCAACAACGCTCTCGACCATGTTTGCCTCCTCTTTCTCTTCAAGAAAGAGCTCACGCAGATCCCGGCCGTGAAGAAGACCTGCGTAGCTCCGGAGCATGTATTGCACACCAAGCTGCGCAAGTACAACAAGCTGACGTACTCCATGAACATGAACGAGCTGAGGATGAAGTTCTTCATCAAGGTCTTGGAGCTGTTCTGCAAGAAGAGGGAGGTAGTTGTCCAGCTGTTTGGCGGGACAAAACTACTGATTGCGAGTGTGGTAAGTTTTCCTGCAGTTTAGCTTGAGTCGAGCTAAACTGTTGATACCGTCTCTGACTGTGCATGGTTGTTTCAGAGAGGTCGTCTCTTATGCTTTTGTAGCGTGGCACTTTAGCTCGACTCAAGCTAAAGTGTCGGCTTATACTTATATGATTTTCTAGTAGTCATCAATCGCGTCGTATCCTTTCATGTTTTAGTAGCTGAGTTTTTGTATCAGTGTTCCTTTGTATTCACTTTAGCTCGATTCGACCTAAAGTGTAATTTGTTCAATCCATTGGTGTGCTGATGTTGGATCTGGAGGCATTCTGCATATCCCAGGACATTGATGAGCAGGACCACGACGACGCCATGGAGGTCGCATTGACGTTGGATCGGGCCGATTTCGTTGTTGGTGCGTATCACGTCAACGCAAAGATCTTCCCCAAGCTTGGCATGGCAATTGCCAAGAGAAAGGGAAAAGCAAGTATTGACCTCGGCGATGAGGAGGAAGATGAGGACCCGAGCGCCCTGGTTGTGTGCCCCAGCTTGAGCACGGCCACTCTAGATGATGAGTTCCGTGACAACTTCGATGACGCCACTCCGCCAGAGTTTTGAGAGTGTCTCTCAATCTGAAGCACGAGACACAATCGGTTCCTCGCGGCAACGACTCGACTTCTCAGAGTTGGATTCGCTCGATATTTCTGACAGGCTTCATTCAGCTCCCACCTTGGGTGGATCATCCGCTCGTCCCTTGGTCATGTTGGCTATGGCGAGCAACGCTCAGGATGACAACAGGTTGATCTTCCTCGAGAAGAAGCTCGAAGAGGAGGCCACCTAGCGTATGTTGATAGAGTAGCAACTGGCAGAGCGTGACGAGGAGCTCAGGGATCTGCAGCGGAGGCGTGACAAAGAGATGAAGAGGGACCTAAACCAGAGGCATGCCGATATGATGCTCATGATGCAAAGATTCATAATGGCTAATTTGCCTGCTGCCGCCACGACATCACCCGTAGTTCATGCTGCAATTCTCCAGCCTCCCCCCTCAGCCGAAGGCGGGTCTGGGAGTCTGTCCCGCGATTTGCTGCTGCCGTTTCCGGCGGGTTCTTCCCCTGTCTCCATTGGGGGTAAATTGCTTCATGTTCCCCCATCCCCGTCGACCCGCCCCTCTTCCCCTCCGAAGTTGCCCGCTCGGGACGTATCTATCGTTGATGTCCCCAGCTCATCGTCATGTTAGTGAAACGTAGTTGCGAGTGTATAGAGGCAAAACATTTTGTAAATGTCTAATTTTGTACTCCAGGATTTTTTGTTAATATTACAGTGCTGAGCGAGCACGTTAGCTTGACTCGAGCTAAACTGCTTGACATTTGACGACTCTGACTTGTATCACTGTCCTATGTGCTTATCAGCTGATTGGTTGAAGTTGTTGAATTTTTCAGATCTAAGTTTCGATGATGACGCGATCGCTCACCCAGTCATAGATGAGGTCGTCTAAACTGCAGTACCAGTCGTAGAAGAGGTCGTCCAAGCTTCGGCCGTGCTCGTAGACAAGATCAATCACGATTCTGTTGTCCCAGAGCCACCTCTTCTTGTCTCTGAACCATGCCCCCAAATGGTTGTGGGGCACTCAGGACCCCTAGGCAGCATGTTGGGTTCGTTGGGATCGATGCATTGGGGGTCTGTAGAACGTAGAATAGTCCTTCTTTTTGAGTTAACCCTTTTTTGTAGTTAAAGTTAGTTAGTTACAGGTTTAGGAGCTTAAGTTCCGGGTTTCCAACGGACTTGAGATCAGAAGGGGTGTCGGTTGCGGTGAAAGGGTAGACAGTTGGGAGTTGCGGGTGTTTAAGTAGGAGTTTTTGGAACTGGCTCGAGGCCCAATTGTGTTGATCAGTTGTAGTGCCGAGATACGCGTTGTGCTATCTCTTTGTTTAAATTGCTGTATTGTTTTCCGGAATTGAATGTAATTGAAGTTGTGCATATTGAAGAATTGAGAAAGATTACGTTGTGAATGAAGTCAATTGACAGTAAATCAATGACACCGAGAAGGAGAAATGAGTGAATTGAGAGAAGGAAATCATAAGGAATTGATACGAAAATAAATCTGAGGACCGCGATTGCGGGTTAATTTAGGAGATAGATAATAGAGCGATCAAATAATGATCAGAATAAAAGTGTGTTATGAATTGAACATAATTCATAATCAGATTATGAAGATGAAGTAATGCCAGGATTGGAACTAACGGACGAGGAGAAATTCAAGGCATTCAGGTGTTGGTTGAATTTGAAGTATGGATGGTTGAATAGCGATAAGGAAAGAGTGACGATTGTAAACCGAGTGGAAAAGGAGAGAATCGACCACGAAATCTACATACGGATCAAAGCGAACCAAAGAACGGAGATAGGAGCGAGATTACGAGAAGAAGATTACACCTGGTTAATGAGATATGGAACGGAAGAGGAGAAGAACGGAATTCCCGCTGAACCGATAACAATAGAAGAAGCAATGGAATGGAACATTGGTGAGTACGAGACAACGGGAGCCATAGGGAGAGCATAGTACTTGCACTTGGATGTGGAGGATGTTATGGAAGACTTAATGGCACTTGACTTGGAGGATTATTAACGGATTATGGTGTTAAATCAAGGCTTCGTAAGGGTTACGGACCACACTTACATATAATAGTGACACTAATATTACGGAAAAACATAACTTTCAATTCCCTAGGGACGAATTCGCTGAGTCATAGTTATTTTAACTATCTCGGTTTTATGCTTCACAGGGTCCAAGACGAAATGCAACAAGACGATGAAGTTCTCGAGGTACTCTTCTAACACTTTTCACACTCCACTCTCCCCCCATGACGCCTCCCCCCGTTTGCCTCTTTTGTTCTACATTTTGTTGACCTGTCGTTGTTAATGAATCTTTAGTAATATTGTTTGTTCTCCTGGCGTTTCCAAACCATTTTTGCGAGGCATCAATAAGTGGTGCCACTAATCTAGAAGAAATACCTAGAGTCCTATCAGATTTCGAGGGCAGGTGGTTGAATGTTGTGCTGGACCTCAATGGGATTCTATGCACGTGTGAGCCTTCGTGGCACGCTAGGGGATCCAGGAACTCTGACTTGTCCATTCACTCGGCTTCGTAGCCGGCCAAAGTAGGCCCTAAATTAGTCTGAGAGCGCCTTGGTTGTGTTGAATTCCTCACAAAGTTGTCTAAGTTTGCCACCATCACGATCTGGAGTTTGACGATGGAATCTACAACACATCAGATATGTAAATATCTTTTTCAGCATAGTTCTTTGTACCCTCTCAGGATCTTTGGTCAGGAGAGTTGCGATAGGATTCTCGAGCGTAGAGTCGATAGCAGAACAATCTACATGAAGGAATTTGGCACTGAGAAGGACATCTTCTTGAAGACCTTATCGAACCATCTCTTCAATAGGTTGAGTCGTGAGTATACTCCGGCGAACATGCTTATCATTGACGATAGCCCGATTAAGCATATGCTCAATTTGCCGGAGAACATCCTTCTTCCATCATGGTTGCACAAACATGATGGCGCGAGAGATGATTCTGTACTGCTCGAGGAATTGCTGCCATATCTCTCTGACCTTCATCTGTTTCCGGGTGGCCTAGTGCAGTACCGGGCCGAACATCCCTCGGTCCGTGAGATGTTCTATAATGATCAGAAGACGTATTGTCAGTCTGCGAGTATCTGGAACGCAATCCAAGCCTATCAGAATCTCCGCTCTTAATGCAGTTGGAAACGCTTAGATCCTTATTACACTTTAGGTCAAATAGAGCTAAACTGTATCGATTGACTCCAACGCCATTTTGTAAATTTTGTTGGACAATTTTTTGTGTGTATATTCTTTTTGATAAATGAAACCGAGATGTTTCGCCGCTTTGTTTGTTGTGCGGAATGGCTACCTACCAATACTCCAATGGAATGTCGTGTTGTTTTGAAGGATTGAAGTTTTCGTCTATTGTTCTGAGATATGTGAGCGTCACTTTGGTTGAAATTTCTACAGGACTGTGATTGTTGGGCGTCTGTGGATTCCTTGCTAGGCTTAGAGGAGTTCGCCCTTTCCCTTCGGAGTAAAGGGCTTTTGTTGCACTCTACTGCAACCGTGCAGTCAACCATGGATTATTCAACCATGGCAGTGGACGACGGAGTTGTTGAAAGCCCTATTGCACGGGAGCCAATTCATGAAAGGAACAACTCACCTTCGTCGCAGTGGCCTCCCTCAGTTCCAGGGTCTCCGTGTCTAAATCCGGATAATTGTACTCCGGCAAAGCGTATTCTCTATGACGGTTTAAGGGATGCTACTTACCCTTGCTTGGTCACGGTGCGTGTTATGCTGACCTCCAAGTTATTGCACTATTGAGTTGTTCTTGCCTAGACAATCTTGGTTTGTTGTTGAGCTACATTGCAGTCATGTAGTTTTGTTTCGTTTGAGCTTGTTTTTATTCATTGGATGTTAAATGTGGTCTGTGAATTTTCCCTTCAGCATTTTAGCTCCATTCGACCTAAAGTGCACTAGGATGGATCTTAATGATACAGTTTTCATGTGTGCCGTGTAGGAGTATTCGACCTAAAGTGTGTTTGTTTGGATTGTATGTGGCGCCTGCTGTACAAGAACCTTCTGGTTAATGTCTCCGTCCCCGTATTCTCTAAGGAAATGCTGCTAGAAATAAATGCTCTCCTTCCGCTTCCACCCGCCGACACTTGCTGCCCAAATCAAACACTGACGAGGTGCGTAGGCGAGGTTTGCAGCGTCTTTTAGAGAGTCCATTAATGCAAGAGAATGGCACAACATGGACTAGGCAATGTCAGAGGGCTTTTCTGAAGACACATATAGAGGCTTATGGAGGAACTCCCTAGACCATTTGATTAGTGATAGGACGATTGTGTTTTGCCTCAGGATAAATGGGTGTTTTGTGTGACTTTTTTTCATAAAGTTTTGAATAAAGCTTGAATTAATGGTATATGCTTCCTTTACTGTTACCTTTTTTTGGACATTCGGCTAATTTGGTCCATCCATGGAATGAAATATAGTATTCCTGGTACATTGTCTTTATGCTCTACACGTACAAATGTCTATATATATAGATACTTCAAAGATCATATATCTTCAAAAGTCATGGAAATTTCCCAATATAACAAATATGGTGTTAATTATATGTCGCTTGAGTTAGTTTAATTGATTGCCAGTGTCTCTGGTGTACCTTGCATATCGAATCTCTAGGGTGTGCTTGCATCTGCCAGACTTCTGAGAGTGATCGGTACGAAAGCAAAGCCAAGTTGGCTTTGTCTCTATGCAAAGCGGATTTTGTTGCCGACGGTTATCGAGTTGACGAGACAAAATATCTTGTTAAGCCCCCTCGTGGTAAGGGTAAGGGCAAGAGACGAGTTGATGACAACGATGATGATGAGGAAGATGATGATGAGCATCCTACTGTGGATATTACAAGCTCAGATGTTGCGGTAGCTAAGCCATCAGACCCCGCTTCTGCTCGCGTTAATGAAGGCGCAGATACTGATGCATTTTGTGCGGATGATTATGAGGATCTTGCTCTTTGGCGGTGTAGTGTGATTGCAGATGGTGCTCGCCCATCCAACCTTTGCTCGTAGAGTAGGATTGATTCCTCAGATGGAAATACTGACGATGACGTTGAAGTGATGGCTTCTGCACCAAAGCCACCGCACAAGCGCCAACGAACTCCTGTGATGGTTAACTCGCCCGTGCTATCTACGTCCCCTTCCACTGCGCAAGCCAATATGGCATTGAAGGTCGAGATGCTCTTGAAGAAGGTTGAGGAGCAAGAGAGGCTCAACCAAGAGTTGTCAAGACAGTAGGAAGAGCACCAACATGAGCTCCTTGCAGCGCAGAGAGCCAACATGGAGCGAAACACGCAAGCGATGATTGCTTCTATGTTTGCATGGTTCGAACAGATGTTGCCACCGCAGTCCAAGCCGATGGAGCATATTTTAGGTGATACTCCAGAGGCGGCTGCAAGACCATCGTCTCCAAGCCCTACTGTTATGGAGACGGTCCCCTTGTTTGGAGAGGCGTCTGTCCAACAGTCTTTGCTGACATCGGATCCGAATCCGTCTTCTCCTTGTTCTCCGCCACAAGAGTCAGCCTATGTTGGAGCCGAGCCCATGGTTTCCGCCGATCCCAGTGTTGTGCCAATCAATATGATCATGGTAGAAGAGACCGAATTTGCTAATGAAGTCAACACACTGAGCAGCACTCGAGCATTTCGAGAAACACTCTTCAGGTGGAATTCTCAATGAAGACTAGTATATCGAGATTTCTTGTTCTTGTTAATTTTGTTTCCTCAATTACTTTCGTACATTAACTTCTTTTTGTAAATAATCTTGGATGTTTATTGTCTGTTTTAACCTTGGCACAATAAATTTGATGTTGTTTCCATTTCCAATCTCCTTCATCACTTCCCTCCGTTGTATGTTGTTTACGTCTTGATCCTTTTATTTTTCCTTTTTAGACTTCACTTGAGTTGAAGTAAATCTACTGCAGATATGTAGTAGTATATCTCTCTATGTTTTGTTATGTTCGGTCCTTCTCCTAAAGTCATTGTTCTCCCCCTGTGTGCATCACGTTGTGCAGTAAACGTTCACTAGCACAATCAGCTCGAGTTGAGCTGAATATACATTATTCTTTGAAATTCAAGTAGTCCTCTCTCTTGTGTGCATCATATTGTTCAGTACTCATACACTTGCACAATCAGTTTGAGTCGAGCTGAATGTGGATCTTGTTTAGTATCAACTGTCGTTGCATTTTTTGGGCATGTTTGTTCATAGCCTATAATCAAATTTGCTGAATTTCATATGCCCTTAGCCTCGAATTCGATTTCATCAAAGATGATGCTGGCGCTTCTGAGCATCCTCCTATGGTTGGTGCAAAGCCCATTGATGCTACTTTGGCCATCAACTCACAAGTATAACTTTAGTTCTCACCACTTCATGGCTAAACGATTGTGCTGTATTTTGTAGTGCTTTCTTCTTCGTATAATATTTTGTGCTCAATTGTTATATATTGTTTAATGTTTAGTAACATGTACCTCCACTCTTTCCTATCTGAATCCCACGTGGTCGAGCCACTAGAGAGCGTTCATAGCGTCGTAGTCCGTGTTCCTCGTTCAACCCCTAGAGTGGTCAAACCGTGGTTAAACATTGTGTTTGACTTGAACGATATATTGTGTGTGTGAGGAATTCCGCTTGAGGTCTGCTAAGCTAGCCTTCAATGCATGTTCTTTGCCACACTCGGTAAAAGTTCCAGCCAAGGTCGACCCAAAGCTGGTGTATGTTTGTCCAGGCTGTAAGGCATTTTTGGACGTTGTTTTCAAGTTTGCATTGATATCAGTATGGAGTTCGATGAAATTGAACACCACTAGTAGCATCGTCAATTACCTCTTCTTGAAAGCGACCTCACCAAAAGTCATATTTGGGCAAGAGTATTGTAGGAGAGTCGCAACTGTTGTGATCCAGAATGTACCTCAATATCTGAAGGTTAAGAACTTGGATAAGGAGGTATTTCTGAAGACATTGTCGAAAGACCTTTTTACTGAAAAGGGTCGATCCTTTACGAAGGAGAATACCATCATCATGGATGACAGTCCGTACAAGCACGTCCTTAATGATCCGGAGAATGTGCTTCTTGCCAATACTTGGTCTTACAAAGGGGATGGATGGAACGATAAGTTCCTCCTCAATGTCTTGCTTCCGTGGCTCCAAAAGCTCCACTATAGTACAGAGTTAGGGTTGCAATCTTTTCGGCGAGAGAATCCCTTTGGTTGTCCGACAATTTGCTCGGATTCATAAAACTTAGAATACATGGAATTAACACACGTGATTATGATATTTGATGGGCTCGCAAATTAGTAGTTCTTCTGGTATCAAACATAATTGTGTTGATGTGTTATACTGTACATATCTTGTAATTCAAGTGGCAGCTGCGAGAGTTCTTTGATATTTATTTGTAATTTTTTGTTTGTTGTTGTTGGGTTTGTAAGTTTTTCTTTTCTCTTTGCTTCCATGTTTGAAAAAGAGCCATTTACCATTTTCTCAAGTAAACTGTTGTATTGCCACCATGGATTCATGTTTTGAAGTTTGAAGATTGTGGATACCCAATTCCACAAAATCAAAATGATTTGTACTCCCCCGGAGCAGTTCATTATTTGATGGACTCTTGATGGCTCCAATTGAAGAAGATGAAGTAAACAGCCCCCCACCAAAAATTTGCATTCAAAAGGTTGCCTCCTGTTCTATTCTTCAACTTCGTCCAATTTTGGAGTCCCCCGGTGTTGATTGGTTTTGTGGGAAAGGTGACCAAGTGCTTGTTCGCGGACGTAAGGAATCATTGTCTCTTCCTCCGCGTAGCATGGTATTCCCTCCCTCCCCTTCTCTGTACTTGTCCTAGGTCTTTTTTTCGCAATGTGCACATTTAGCTCAAATAGAGCTAAATATGCACAAGTTGCATTTTAACTCCCTTTGTCCCTTCGTCATAGGATCACGCGCTTCAAACACTTGCTGGTATAATTCAACCACCTACGACGGTGCCATCAGAGAAAATGCCTTCAATTCCTACTACGTGTCGGCAAGTTGCAACGGTCGGAAATGATGAGAACAAGCTCCAATCTCTAAGTGGGAAAATGCATTCTAGTACTGAGGTTGGCCCTATTCTTTGTTATTGTTTAATATGTGTTGTATCTTCCCCTCGTAATCAACATTGTTTTGATTTTGCATGTTTCACGAACACCTTAATTGGACATAATTATTTGAATGGATTCCACGTCATGGTGTTTGTATTTTTTTGACATGTGTGGCTACATATTCAGCTTGGTTTAAGCTGATTTTTGTGGTCCCTTTTGCTAGGTGCTTCAACCGACTATACAACGTCAAAGTGCTTCTCCAAAGCATGGTTTAAACCAAAACTCAAAGCGTCACTCTTGCCGTCGCCACTCGCTTCTTGTGCGTGTTGTTACTTGACATTAACGAATGCAACGCCAATGACTGCAAGAACATATACGTGCTAGTCAAATGCCATATACCGGTTACAGCCGCAAAGATGAACTTCAAAGGGGTAGGGATGAGCTGAGGAAATCTAATTCTGGTGACGTGGAGAAGAACAAGTAGATTTAAGATCTGAGTGGTACAAGTGCACATTCAGCTTGGCTATACCTGAATGTGCATTGACTAGGAATTAATGTGTATGTTTTGAGTCGTAGTAGAAGCCTTTTTCTGCATGGAAAGGATGATGCATGTTTTGTATATGGATTACTTCTATCATATTATAAATAATCTTTGCAATTAAAGATATTATTACATTTGATTCTCCAATTTCGGTACTGTTTGCCCATACATCTTCATATTATCATACAAAAATGGTGTTGTACTTCTATTCTAATCATGTTTTGCTTCATCAGTACGGTAAAATATTTGGATTACTCAAGAGCGTGTACCTCCTAAATCCCTGGAAATCTCCCACTATAATGAATATGGTGTTGCTAGGAAGAGTACATCCGCAGGCTCGAAGATGAATCCCGCTTCATGCACAGGCAATACTATAATTTGTATGATGTTTATTCAAGTGGGCCGTACTCAAGTGGCGTTGGGCCAAGTCAAAGACGTGATAGTGACTCAGATGAAGATTAATCATACATGGGCACATTGTAATGTAATCCATGTGGATAATGTCTTTGTGCGAGAACAATATTGACTATTTTGTAAATTTAGAAGGTCATTTTTTAAAATCTTCAAATGGATGTTTATTAAATATTTCTACGTTGCGGCCATGTCAATGTAAATGATGAATGTACAATGCATGTTACGCATTTTCAAATGAATTTTACTGATGGTTTTTTAGTATAAGTGGATGTGTAGAATGAGAAATTTTTATACATTCCAACTTTTCATACACCTCATATAAGTTCAAGAGAATTTGTATCATTACATTTTCAACAAAAAAAAATTTATAACCTGTACCTCTAAAATTCCTTGAGTATTTCTCACCAAAAAGTTAAAACAAGAAGAAGAACGTCGGTCCGCGAAAGGGCCGGCGTGAATAAAGGGTCTGTTTGTTCCACCACTAAGAACATGCCCATCAGATAAGGAATTAGTAGTATGGAACTACTTCCCCCTCTCGAGAGTAGACATCATGTATCAAGTAATTAAAGAACACAAGTAATCAAAGTACACAAGAATCCATCCATATCAAAAAAGCATCAAAGGAAAAGGGGGAGGGGAGACAAGAAGAGAGGAAAAAAGAAGAAGGGAACACTAGGGGGAGTGTGTTTTCAAAGTGGAGGGTTTTTGGAGTTTCAAAGACAAGTAACGGGTAATACTATGGAGGGTTTTGTGTGTCGAGGAGGGCTTGGTTGTTTTCCATTTTGCGTTTGTGTAGTAGAATGGACATGACATGTTGAATGGCAATGGTGTTAATGTTATTGAAAGTGCGTGGAATTGTTTCAATGGGGATTTTAAAGGTATCTTCATGGGTTTTTATAGATGGGATAAAGGTGGTGGCACGAGTGCCGGCTGTGATTACAATAAGAGGGTCCACTATCCATCCCAGGGCAATGATATCATCAATAAGGGATTGGTATTTATTCATTTTGTTTTCAATTGTTTCTGGGGAGAATCTATCATTACAATATGTGAATTCGATGAATTGAATGGTATAGTCTTGGTTAATGTGGTCGGGTGCAGGGTCATTGTATGGTAGGCCTCGAACGCAAAGTATGTCTCGTTTGAGTCTAGCTTTACAATAACAGTGCTAAGTTGCACATGTATAAGGGAATAGCTAGGGGGGGCCATATTTTCTTGTGGATTGTTATTAAAGGTGCTGGCATTCATGAGGATAAAACATTGTAATTTGTTATGGAAGGTAATTAGTTTTCAAATTTTCCATATTGCTTTGTTTTGTCTTTTGACAATTAAGGAGTGTATGTGATGGTTTTGGCATTTAAGTAGAACATTGAGCCATGTGTTGGCGTCTGTAGAAGTGCATATGGGGCATGTTATAGATGCGAATCTTTCTATTCCAAAGAAGAGTTGTTTTCGGGCGTTTCCCATATATCGACCAGTATGGAATTTAATGAGGCATGTTATATATGAGTTAGAGATGATGGGATTCTTCTAGAAATTCGTAGAGAGTTCATTGTCTATTTTGTTGTTGCCAGTCCATTTTTCTATATTAGGGACGTTTCCTGCGATTGTGTCAAGGTTGTTACAGTGGTGCGTGGATAAGATTAACGTTTTTAAACAGGCAAAAACGTTGATCTTATCCAGGGGTTGACCATAACGAAACAACGCTTGTTTGGCCCCACCTGGTCTTTTGTGCTCAAGCGCCGCCTACGGCAGGTGCGCGTCGACCCAAGCAAGCGCTCCAGTGAGAGAAAGCAACGCGGTCAACACAATGAGGTATGTTTACTTTCAACGGTCACCTCTCGTCCCCGTTAGTGATTCAGCACACTCTGCAGTGCGTCGAGATACGCCTTGAGGCTCTTTGCCTGCTCAAGTCTCTGGCCGGTGAGTAGGCCAGGGCGCTTGGCGAAGTCCATAACGACGCCCATCGTCTCCAGCGCCTGCTCGAGCGTCGCCGGCTGATCGGCGATCGGCGAAGGCGATCTGATCTGCTCGTTGATCGGCGCCGTGTCTTCCTCCTGCGTTCCCATCTCCTCCCTCACCTGCGCGAGCCACAATTCCTTGGGGAGAAGCTCGTAGACCTGATGCTCTCCAGCAACCTCAAAGAAATTGACCTCTGTACCATCCGCGCCGGCATCGTCAATGGCAGCCTGAAGGTCAGTCGGAAGGTCAGCCGCATGGTCACGCAAGTTGAGCAAGCTATCAGCCATCGCCCAGATGGACTCTTGCTGAGAGTCCTGGACATTCTCGACATCCTGCTCGCCACCCGTTGGGTTGAACAGGTAGTTGACATCCATGCGCTGAGGCAGGATGCCGGCCTTGTGCCAGCAGTTGGCAATGGCAGTCGACGTGATGGCGTCCCACGCGGCCGAGAGCAAGCGCACGGTCTCGAGCTCCGTGATGCGCAGCGCCTGCTGCTTCTCCTTGCTGGTGGTCACCTTGCCAACTACATCGTCCGCCTTGAGCTTGGAGAGAGTCTCAGTAAACCACTTGACGAGCGCCGTGCGATAACGACGCTTGATGGCCGCGATGACACCTTGATCCATCGGCTTTAGATGCGACGTGGTGTTCTTGGACAAAAACTTGAGAGTGACGTGCTGCAGCGCGTCTAGAACGTCTTGAGGTACGTTATGGACAGAGGCGTTGTCCACAAGCAGCAGTGTGGGACGCTCGAGCTGAGCATCCCATTCCTAGAGCCAGTTGCCAAACATGACACGGATCATCTAGGCAGTGTCGTTGGCAGACCACTAGACTGGTAGGTTGGCGGGCAGAATACCGCGCATCGATCTTGGTCTGTAAGACTTGTTGATGACAAACAGCTGGTGCTTGACCGTGCCCGTGGCATTGGCGCAGACCGAAACGGTCATGCACTTCTTGGACTGGGATGTGTCGGCGCGCTGCTCCTTGACGATCGATCTCGAGCCCAATACCTAGTAGAACAACCCCGTCTTGTCAGCGTTGTAAATGTTCTCCAGCGGCCAGTCCTTTGTGATGTCACGCATGGCCGCGCGACCGTCCTGGGCCATCTCCACCCTGATAGCGGCCGCTTCTCCTTGCAGCGTCTGGTACAGGAGACCGTTGCGTCTCATCAAACCTTCGCGCCAGCCTCTCGAGGCCTTGAAATCGGAGAAGTTGCCCTGCGCAAGCTCGTGGCCCTAGAGGTCCAGCTGGTTGCCCGTGACAACGCCGCCGTTTTCGTTGACGTCGATGACGCGACGAACAATGGCCTACTTGATGGCGTTGCCCAGCATCCCAGCTCTATGACGGATCTTTCCAGTGGGACCGTCAGGCGCAATGTTTTCCTTGTTGGCGATTGTCTTGGTGATCGTGGAGTTGCTGATGTTGTACGTGACTTGAATGTCCTTGCGCACCTGCTTCTTGTCGGCCTCCAAAGCGGTCTCGAGCATCTTGATGATCGTCAGGCGGTCGGTATCGGTCAGCTTGGTGGGCGTCTTGCATTTCAACGGAGTGACCGTGCCGGTCGTACGCTTGTTGGGTGCCGCAGCGGGTCTCGGTCTGCTGGGGGTAGTCACCGCAGCCGTCACCGGACGATTGGTCGGCTAAGGGGAGCAAGGACAGACGTGAGGCAAATGAGCAACGTGATGTAGATCGTAATGACAATCCTTCATTGAGTCAGTCAAAGTTATGCGTACCACTTCGACCAAAGCGCTCTGGGACGACGTAGCGGGCGAGCACACCGGGCAGAGGTTGTCGGCGTAGTGGTCGGCGCAGAGGGCTTGCGGGCAGCAATCCCCGCGGTCGTAGAATGGCTGGCGGCAGCCCGGCACGTCGCACGCGAAGCCGATGTCGTCGTGCATGACGGCGAAAGGTGTGCGGCGGGTCGCGAGGCGGCTGCGGGGCGTGTGGGCGTGTAGATGGTGTGAGGGAAGGCGGGACAGGCGATGCGTAACGGTGAGCGGTGCTCGTTGCTCGTAAACAATCGTTTTTGCGTGGATCGGAGCGGATCGGGCGTTGACGAAAACGAACGTCGATCCTAACCGAGCGGTTGATCTTATCCAAGCAAAGCGCACACATTGCGGACCAAAAGGGGACAGGGACAGCGCTCTTAACCAGACGTTGATCTTAACGTGGTTGATCTTATCCAGGCACCATTGTATAGAGGTCTTGTTTTTTGAGATATTTGTTGAAGAATCTAACCGGGCCTTTATTGGGGGTATTTTCTTTAGAAGGCCAATCTTCTTTTTGGAAGTAGTATGGGGTAGCATGTGCATGATCGTACGAGTCTTTGGCATTTTTATGCAATTTTTTGCGGCCCTCTTTTGCAAGTACATATGCTTGTTCGTTTCCATCGATATTGGCATGGGCTCTAACTTTGTGAAGGGTTGTTATATGTGTTCGGTTTTGTAACATGTCAACCATCGACATTATAATCGTTTGGTCGGGGTGGCTATTGTGGAGGGTAGGGTGTGTTATTTGGGTGTTAAGTAGATAAAGTGCATTGATACAATTAGTGAATATGTGTGCGGGTTCATTGTTGTATTTTGTTGTGATGATTTGTAGTGCTTTGTGTATGGCTATAAGTTTTGCTCTAAGGATAATTTGTAGTCCATGGAATCTTTTGGCTAATTTAATTTCTTTGATAGGGTTATATATGCCATAGCCAACTTTTTCTTTGCGTGAGTTTCTCGGGCTAATTTTTCTAGAGGTTTGAAGGAGCCATCGGTATAATAGCTATATGCTGGGTTAAATTTTGGTAGGATTGGAATTTGGTAGTTTGGGAGGGGTAGAGGTATTACAAGGTAATCTAATGTGTTATTGATGTAGTTTAGTTTTGACCATCTTTTGCTTCAGTTTACGATGGTTTGTATAATTGGTAGTGAGGTCATTTTTCTGTATAGGCAATGTATGTTTAGAGTATATGCTATGGATGTGAGTTCGGCAAGTTGTTCTAGGAAAAAGTTAAAACACAAAGAATGTATGTTTACTTTGTGCAATAAGAAACAAGGGGGAAAAAACCAAAGCTCTACTTCAACCTTAAAATGCCCAAGAGTCCCTTAATAGGACATTTTGAGTTTAGATAGTGTACCACGTCCTCAATTCTAGGCATTATTTCCTTAATTTTTTTTTGAATTGGAAAGTTTTCATTAGCTTCGCATGGACTAAAGTTTCATAAAAATCTAACCTATGGTTCAAAAGTTACATGACATTGTCATATAAATTCCTATACTTAATTACACGTGAATTAGGTGGGTGGAAATGCTAAGAGTGTGCTTCAAACTCTACATGTTTGAATTCATGCATGCTTCAGCGAATATCCCTTCCAACCAACTATATTCTTTAGGTGCCTATCATCATCATTCATGTCATTGTCTCAATTGAGACATTATACAATATCAATGAATGCAACCAAAACATTGTATAAGCATTTTTGTAATTTATATTTGGATGCTTATGCATTATAATGTATCCATGTTTGTATAAATCATTGTTATGGATATTGAAAACCGAATAAGAATGCCGTAGCAATGTACGTGCAAAGTTAGGCATAGAACTTTTCTTTAAAGATGTAAAAACACTCAAACAAATGTGGTTTTTGAAAAACCTTCAACTTCTAGGGAAGCTTGTTTTCTTTTCCCTAGATAAAAACCCCCTAGGGAGCCCAAATCTGAAGTCGGAATTCAAAAATAATGATTATTTTGGGAGGTACTAACTCACAGTTAATAGATTCTGTCCAACTTCCAGTTTCATCCACAGCGGATGAAAAAATAGTCCGACAATGGAAAAAAGTCTATGGATGAAAAATCAATAAGTGGATGGAAAAATAGTCTGAGGATGTTGTGTACTGTCTTTGGATAAAAAAACAATCCATGGTTGATAAAACAAAAAATTGTTGATGGATGACAAACTGTCCGCAAATGGTGGGCGGGAGTTCTTTGGATGATAAACCGCAAATGCATAGTATGTCAAGCATTACAATGGCATTTTGGGAACCACATGGTTATGGTAATAACCATGAGGGGATTGTGTTCTCTGTGGTTTATTGTTGAAGGTACCAACGTACATGAGGATGAAGTAGCAAGATTTGGTTGAGGACACTATTACTTGCTTTTTATTTCCTAGATTGATTTGTTTTGTCTTCTGACAATTAAAGAGTGTATATGGTGTTGTTGACATTTAAGTAAAACATGTCAATGATCCTATGGTGCTACAAATATGACATATTATAGTTGAATATCTTTCTACTCCCAAATTAAAAAAATTGATCTACGATCATTTGCCATATATAAGCATAATCTATGGAATCTAAAAAGGTCTACTTGTGAGTCCATATTTGCAGAATTGTTGCAAGAAAACTTTCATTTTTCATTATTTAGGTAGCTTGCCCATTGATATGATGAAAAATTTAAGATATAATTTTGAGGTTGTGTCTGTAGTCATAATTTTTATGCATATTTATTTAGGAGTTTTATGGAACCTTTGTCCAAAGTATCCTAGTAGAAGGCTTATATGAATACAATAGGATCATATTGGGAATGTGTAGGGATCACATATCAAATAGAGTTCATGTCTCACTTCAAAGGTTGATATTCTTCAATCCGTGAGGTCAAACATATCAAACTACTCACAACTCAGTCTCATACAACTTTAGTACAAGATCCCACGGTTAACTTCTTTGAAATAACATTATGTATCATTTTCTGTTGAATGCATTGAAAATGGTAGTTTTGGAGTGTTTTTGATGGAAAATTGCATTGGGCATTCAGTGGCTAACCATGATATCCCCAACAATATATCTTAAATAACATGCTTTATAAATTTCATGGAAGTTGATGGTACAGATGGAGAGATTATATAGATTGAAGCAGAATATAAGTCTTTTTAATTCTATCTTTTCTGATTTTCTCTTCCAAGTATTTAGTGGATCATCTCTCTTTGAGTTCTTAAGATGTCAATTGTGTGCATGAATTTAGGATCAAATCTTGAGAAAAAATTTGATATAGAAAGTATGTTCATTCTTGCAAGAAAAATCAAAGAAAAATTCAAGGATACAAAATATTCAAAAACATTGTGGAAAGGATAGGGGTTCAAATACTATCACTATATATATATATTATTATTATTATTTTTTAATTTTTTAATTTAAAATAAAATAAAATTTGGTGAACATAATTTGTCATGAAATGATAATCTCAACAGTTAATAGAAGTACATATATTGCATAGTAATATAAAACCCACACCCATCTGTGATTCTGTGAAAATTATTAGTGGTTTTATTTACCCTACCAAAAAACATGTTAAAAGTTTTGACGTTGCTTGGAATTAGATCTTTTATTGAAGACATGAAGTATGTATTGATATTTTCAAGTAAATTAATACAATCTACTATGACAAAGACTCCTAAAATCAATAGAAGTTATAATTATGAAATATGGCATATTGATAAGCTCAAAAGCCGGAATCATCACAAACAAATCCATATAAAAAGGGATATAATCAAATGAAAGAAATGTTTGTCCTTGCACAAGTATATGAAAAAGAGATTTTTATTTATCGAGTCAAAATTTCAAACAAATCATTGAAATCTAGGACTACAACTGTAGTCATTCTGAAACATGCATGCTACTTTATACAATCTACTAATGCTGAAAGTAATCAAAAGTTGTCCATGGTATTACTAAAACATGGTCCGAAAATGCTCATGTGGCAAGGGCCAATTGTATGTGTCGCTGAAACGTGTGATGATATAAGAAAGCCCGCCTGCGCCCTCTTTGTCTTTGTTGCACACTCAGTCCATGTACAAGTGAAATGTATTTACAAATTCCCCATTCGAGAATACTACGGAAGTTTGAGAGTCCCTTGTTACCTCTTGTAGTCCTTGGACATCGTCTTCCCGTTGATTCGTTGCGCTATCCGGGCCATGGCATACTCCTCCGAAGCCCTTGATAACTTGGGAATAATCTGAACATCCGCATCTTGTTTGTGCAAATACACAACTCTAGGATCCATCCACCAACACCTCCGCATAGTCACGGCCATTTGTTCATCATTGGTGAACGTATAGAGTGAGTGCATTGGTTCGGTTGCCTTCGTCGTCATGCCCCAATCGCATACTCCAATGTACATGCGTGATTCATCGAGTGGGAAATGGAGGAAGATATTGTCCGGAGACAAGTCATTGTGAAGATTGTTGCGCTTGTGTACTTTGTTCATTATGCGCAACAATGCCCACGCGAGCTCGATCCGTTTTCTGCAAAATCAAACTAGGTGATTCGCTCGAATAACCTCATCGTCCGGAAAATTCCCGTAGTGAAGATGTATGAACACATCGTCACCGTATTTGTGATCACTGTTCAACATCTCTCGCAAAGTCCCCCCATTCCACCAATAGGCATAGCCTTCGTATTTATCGGCATAAATGGCTACAAATTGAATGACACCCGGATGTGGAATCCTCACTGCCATTGACTCATTTTGGTGCTCCACTTTTGCCAAATCCGGCCTCTCTTGCCATTGGTTGGACAATTTAGCGGCAAACTCCCAAAATGCTTCAATGCCATGAGCTCTTTCAATACGAACTTTGCGAATGGTGGCATTTTCACCTCTCTGAGTCATTGTCAATGGTATTGACCCTCGCTGTTCGTGGAATGGCAATCAAATAAGCTATTCATACGTGGTCCTCATGTCTTCCTTCTTCTGAGTTCCACCACCCCACGGGTCCACGCCGATTCCTATTTTTGGCAAATGGCCGCATTTGAGCAACAAACAAATCAGCTTTCAACAACACGTCGTTGAAAGCTTCATCATCTGCGCAATGTTGTCTTCCAAATTTTTCCAACAAGTTCTTGGCATGCAACTTCGGCATAGCACCCTCGACGACCTTTTGTTTCTTCTTGTCCTTCGGCATCTTGATAGAATCACTGGAAGTTTGAGAGTCCCGTTGCTAAACTTGCTAGAAGTTTTTAGAAAAACTTCTTCAAGTTAGGTCAAGATATTCCTCAAAGTTTTTAAAAAAATTGTGTAAAGAATGGTTGAAATTCCTCAAAGTTTTAAAAAAAAACTTGTGAAAAATTCAAAAGCTTCCCCCCCCAAATAACATCACTTCTTTTCTTTCAAAGAAGAGGAGCCAATGGATGGATTTTGTTTAACCAAAGCCACTCCGCATCCACTCTAAAATAGAGAGGGTAGAAAAAAGTGAGAAAGAAAGGAGGGTGGACGCCTTTTATAGGTTGGCGGACAGCCATGAGGCCGACCGCCACCACGGCCGTCCACGGATCGTCCGCTCGATTGGACGGCCAATCGAACGGTTGCCCGACTGGACAGCGGGCGGGCCATTCAACCGACCGGACGGCCGTCGCGGGCCCACGCGATCAAATCGCGGCCTTTGGATCGGTCCGCTAGCCGTCCGATCGGGCGGACGACAGCGACTGATCGGACGGCCGATCGATATTTGACGGCTGCAATGCGGCCGCGTGGAGCTTCGATACATCCAACGATCCAGAAAACTTACAAGAGCCTTGCGTAAATGTTTTTCACCCCCGAACCATGTGTTCGACGAGACGTCTGGACGTCCTTGTCTGGACGACGTCTCAGGACGCTCCCAGACCCCCAAGGACGTTGGATTGGTAACCCTGGTGGGCGCATAAAGGCGTGGAGCCCAATTGCGTCAAGGGGACTTAAACACCAGAGGTACCTTATCTTGTCCCGAACTACCTTAAACCTTGCATTTTGCACCCAAAATTTTTGGAAGTCCTTGAAGTTGAAGCTCAAATTTTCAATTGTTGCATAATTAGTTATTTTGCTATTCCAACTTCATATTTGAATTCAAGAAAAAATTCTAAGACTAGAGTTGTAAAATATTGCTAGTTTACCAAACAACAAATTGCTAGTTTTTAAGACGTCAAAGTTGGTGGATTTGCAGGTGCAAGTTGCCCGTTTGTACCCTTACCTTTTAGATAGTACCCGTAGATAGAATCCGAGGTGGTTGATACTCATGGTGAATACATAGAGTTGATATTACTGCTCCTCCTCATCAAACCACTCAGGGAGTGCTTCTACCAAACACTTTGGGCCAAGGTCGAATACCAACGAGGCTTTTGAGCCTGTTTCCGTGTTGGATACCGACTATAGGCTTCAGGTCTGGAGTGTGGGCACGTTTGACAACATGGAGGACAATCTCCGTCATGTCGTGCAAGACATGTTCTCGAGACGGGCTGGGGGCATCTCTCTACACGGCTGCTGGCTCCGATTCTAGACCTCGATGAAAGAAAAGCGTCAGTAGACATCATCATTTAACGACTGGTATGCGTTCCAGCTCTTGCCCCAACATTTGGAGCTGGAGGAGCTTCAATCATACGGAAGGTGGACCACGCAGCACGACGTACAGTTGCGCCCCGTTGAGGAGTACTTGCACTAGCGTGTGGAGTTGGTAACTGCGCTTAAAGAGAGTTGGTTGCCCAACTCTCGACTTCCACCGAGGAGCCCAAGGTGGAAGAAGATTTCCTCGGTGGGGACTCTTCTGGCAAGGGCATTGCCGTTGTGGCCATTGGGCTGGCATCGGGGCCATGTCACGTTTTGCCATGGCTACACGTGCGGCATTGATGGCGGTTGGCGATCTGCCAGCCGTCGATCCTTTTGCGCAAGCTATGGCGCTTTCAGACGTGGAGTACGGAAGATTGAAGCGTGATTAGATGTGGCCCATCCAAGATTTCCGTCGAAAGAATGACCATATCCCACGCACTATGTATACTCGGTTGGCGCGTTTGTCAGCGGAGGTGTGCGATGTGTTCACGGAGCACTAGGTGGTGAATATCTTCATCTTGAAGCTCAATAACTGGATGGTGGAGTTGATTAGTCCACATCTTCTTTTCAGGTATCACGGCAACGCCACTTTGGCCCAAGCATTTGCCGAGGTGGAAGCGATTCATAGAGCGTTGGGCGTGAGCAAGGCCACGGATTTGGTCACGGCGCTAATGGATGCTCCTAAGCACAAGGAGCTTGCCACGGCAACCAGTAGCTTGACAGAGGTACAACCTAAAAAGTTTGTGCATTGTTGGGCTTGTAGGGAGGCGGGTCACATCAGAGGGGAACCCAATTGCTCCAAGAAGAAGGAGACAAGCACGGTATAGGCCAAGGTTAAGATCGAGACAACGAAGCTTGCAGAGAAGGCTGGGGGCAAGAGGAAGAAGTCCATGACATGTCATCATTGAGGCAAGAGTAGCTATGGTGATGAGAACTATTTTTTCTCTTCACCTTAAGAAGCGTCCAAGGTCTTTGGCTCTTGAATCGGATGTCGTAAAGACACTTCAGGCCGAAATGGCAGAGCTGGAGAAGGAGATGAGCGCAATGGCTTCTCTGGGACAAGTGGCCGACACACAACTTCTAGTGAGGGACACGGCTCATCTTTAGCCCTAGATTGATAATTATATGGCGCTTCAGTGGAGGTGATGGCAGCACTTGCGACTTGTGCTCAGACTACTGCACAGGCAGTGATACTTTATCTTTTCGTGCGAGGTGGTAGTGGCTGTCGATGCGACATGGATTTACCAGACCACATTGGTCAATCCCAGTTACCTCTTTCTTTCAACATTGCGGATGCGACAACTTCTATTGCCGCTCCAACTTTGGCCCTGGTTCCACTGATTTCATCCACTCATAGAGATGCCACACACACTTTGGCGTATAACGTGTTACAGTTGCCGGTGTTTGCCGGTGTGGACTTTGTGACACCGGATTTTCAACCATTTGGTGTATTCCATTTGACGGATAGTACGTAGGAGGGCAAGGTGCCCATGCCATTGTTAGAGGTGTCACAAGCAGTGATGGCTCCACCCACCGAGGAGGATTTGGTGGCAATGGGGGCAAAGTTGGCGGCGGAGGCTATTTTCGGGTTTGAGGCCAATACCACGTCTAGACCTATGGAGCAGTCCTCCGGAGATCAGTCCTTGATTACAAGAGTGGTCTATATGTTTGACGTTGTAGATCGATTGGCACAAGTGCGACGTAGTGTGGGTTTTGAGGTGGTACGTTTGGTGAATGACGATGGAGTCATGATAGTTGGCCATACAGACGGCAACCCCGTTGGACCTACCCCCTCCGTCTTATGTTGGACTCTAGAGCTCAACGAGTGATGATTGACGAGTAGGTAGCGTAGGATTTGAGTCAAGATTCTTCAAAACTCGAGCCTTGCCCATTTACAATTGTTGCATTGGTTGGGGGTACGGAGAAGGCCATGGGCTAAACCCGACATCCATTGTAGTTGATGTTCAGCGTGGGATCTTGTCCTTTGTTCTCTCACGTATCGTTGTGATTGGTGCCACCAACTACGACGTTTTGGTGGGTCAACAAGCGCTTTATCCTCTTGGTTTCAGGGTGGATAACTAGACAAAGGAGGCCTAGATTAGGCCTGATTGAACTGCCAGTGATGGCAGGAAGGAGCTCATTCTGATTGTCTTCGCAACGAGAGCGGCGACTGCAATGGCAAATGCTATGTTCGGGTGCATTGCTTTGGCATTCAATTTGTTATGTGGTTCTATGCTTTTAAAGGAGACATTTGCTTTTATGTAGGGGGTAGCGGAATCACATGAGCATTGACCAGTGGAGATCCTCGCACATCATTGCAATGATCAACTTCCTCCATGAAGGACCCGGTTGGAGCTCATACGTCATAGTTGAGAGATTTTAGACGCTATCGATGCTCCACAGCTTTTACTGGACTCTTCTAGTCCGTTGTTGGCTTGTTTTATTCAATGGCAACCATTGGATGAGGGTATTACCCTTGTGGAGCTATTTGCAAGTATTGGTACGAGGCTCGCGGTAGTGTTAGAAGTTGGGCTCAAGGTATGACAGTATATCCACGTAGATAGTGGCTTTGCAGCCAACCGTGCCGCTCACCATCATATTCAACGTCTTCTGGCATTGTATGTGGAGTAGTTACCACCTTCTGCATTGCGAGGGTGTTTTGGCAAGTTGCCACGTGATGTGACAGTGATTAGTGAGGACGATCTTCGCCGGTTAGGTTACGTGGACTTGGTGATTGCCGGATGGCTTTGCCAAGACCATTCACAAGCAGGCATTGAACGTGGCTTGGATGATCCACGGTTGGGTCTCTTTGTGGATTTGCTAAGGCTCATCTAGTGGTGGATTACCCACCAATCGATGCCACCAAGGTACATTTTTGATAATGTGCCCCTATTGGGGAATACACGGAAAAAGGTGTGCAAGCATGGATCATACATCCATCACCTTCTTGCTCCCCCCATGTTTATTGATGGCGCATCGTTGGGCTTTTACGCCCATCGGCCATGTTGAATTTGGACCAACATGGCATCATCAACGGCGCTCTCCTCAATACTTGCTTAAATGGAACGGCCCGTGCGCCGTAAGGTTGATGACATCTTGGACGACCACCGTGTTTCCACGGAGGTTACCAAGGATGATGAACCACCATTGGTAGTGGTCAACCGCGTTGGTTTTATTTGGGGGGCATTTCCCATGTTGATGTGCTATCCAAGGTCATTTGCCTTTAAGACACGTGGTCTGGGCATGGTTTGGGATTCTTCTTCCCAAACTTACAAGGAGCCTTCTACCGATGAGAGGGAGCAGATGATGGGCTTTTTGACAAGCATCATAGCCGCACCGGATCTCTCAGAGGGCTAGCGTCGTTATTTGTTGGGTCAAGCCATTAACCTCAATACCCTTGTTTGGATTTGTGGCCTATGTTTCGCCGTTCAGCGCCGTTTGAGTGACCATCCACGTGTGCTGGAGGCAGACTCTAATGGTCAGGTGGCAGCGGTGTCACATCTAACAAAGATCAAGGAATCGGAGTTTTTTTTTTGAAGAGGCATGGAGCTGAGGAGCTTTGTGCTCGACGTGTCTTTACAGCCTTGGCCGAGGACTTTGGTCTAGAAGATTCTTGGAATATCTTTGCCCGATTATATCATCATGACACGCGATTTTATATGGATTCAGTGAGTAAGGAGTCTAGAGACGTTCATATCCTCTCTGCTACCAAATAGCAATCACCGGCCGTATTGGTACACGGTAAGTCTTCTACAGTGGAGAAGGAGACCACGGAGTTTGATGATTGGCCTTTGGATTTGGAGCAACATCTTACCGGTGTTGAGGGACGAAGTGTACGAGCATTTATACGGTCATATCGTAGTTGTTTTGCCTTGAGCCTCAATGATTTAGGTGGGTTCTAGAGGCAAACCGATACTCATCGAGTTGAAAGACAACCACTTGAACTTGGAGGACCGTACAACCTAGTCTCTCTAAGAAAGTTGGGGTTCAGATTGGTTGTCAAGAGTTGTTGGCCCCCCCTTGAATGAGCTCTCAAACGGCGAGTACGCTTTTGCCACGGTTATGCCATCGAAGAAGGATATCTTTGGCAACTAGACGGAGAAGCGGATGTGTGGGAATTACAGGCCGATCAATCGCAGGACCAAGTCAGACCGGTATCCCATGCCCACGCCAGCGAAGTTGTTTGATGGGGTGGGCCATGCTAGAGTTTTTAGTAGTCTAGATTTACGGTCTGGTTACCACCAGTTACCATTGATGGTGGGTGTCTGGATGGAGACTACATTCTTATAAGTTGATCAATATGAGAGAGATCAACTCTATCATTGGAAGTATCTCTCATTTTACCTCAAGAACGCACCCGCTGAGTGTCAGAGGGTGATGGACCGGGTGTTGATTGGTTTACCGTTTGCCCGATGCAACATTGATGATGTTATATGGCCAAATTCGTTAAATTGAGACATTTCACAAAATTTAAGACTTCCATCCCTACTATTGTCGAGTTCAATGTTACTCATTTGAGACTCTCAAATGTCTCAATTTAATAAATATGGCATTTTATCAGTTTTGTAGCAGCCTATAGGAGCATGTGAGGCATCTTCAAGCGCTGTTTGAGAGGTTACGACAGTGGGGATTGAGCTTGCACCATGGAAAGTGCAAGTTCATCAACGACCGGTTGTCATATTTAGGACATATGATTGTTCAAGGGAGTCTTGGCGTACAGCACGCCAAGGTGGATGCGTTGTAGAAGATTCCTGCCACAATCGACGTGTGACGGCTTTGAGCTTTTCTTGGCTTGGCAATTTACTATCGCCAATTTGTCAAGGACTTTAGCCTGATTGCTAAACCATTGACTATTCTCTCGGGAAAGGATCAACCATGGACTTGGGGACGGAAACAGCAGCGGGCGTTTAGTACTTTGAAGTTGAAGCTTGGTTCAACGACTGTGCTGCAACGTCTGGATGCTACACAATCCTTTCAGCTGCACAGATAGTGGAGTGTTGTGGGATTGGGGGTTGTGTTGATTCAGAAGAATGATGAAGGACGGGAGTACGTTGTAGCGTTTGCTTCTAGGAGCAACAACAATGAGGAGTCCAACTATTCGTCCTATGAGAGGTAGGCTTTGGACCTTTGGCCGCGGTTTGGGCCATAGCCCATTTTAGGCCCTATTTGTATGGGCAATATTTTACTTTGGTGACCCACCATCAGCCTTTGAAATGGCTCATGGAGTCTACCAAGCTTTTTGGCAAGCTTGTTACGTGGGCTTTGTTGCTTCTTAAGTATGACTTTGAGGTTGTACATCAGGCCAACATTACGAACTTGGATGCGGATGGTCTATCTTGCAATTGAAGTCCTTTGCAGGAGGATCTGACTGGTGTCACGTAGCATGAGGACCATGACAAAGAGCCAGTCTTGGGGTGGCACGCAGCGGCTTACCTCACATTGATGTCTGGTTCCGCATCGACGTTGCTTGATTTGGCATCAGATGAGGAACGGGATAGGGCTCAAGTTGTTAGCAATGTGTGGAAAGACGGTCCAATCTTGTACAAGCTGCAACATAAGAGACTTCTCCCAGCTCTTTTTGCTATGAAGCGTGATGGAGTTGGGCACCAAATAGCAAGGGTCCGTCTGAAGAACGACCTTTTATTTTGGGTGTGGCCAAATGGGACTAGGCGCATAGTTCCTAGGCTAGATCAGAGGGCTTTGTTGGTACGGCAAATACTCAAAGACCTAGTATATTTTGGTGTGCATCGGACTCGTTCGATGTTGCGCGCAAGTACTGGTGGACCGGCATGTATCTGCACGTCACCACTTATGTTTCTCGGTGTGAAGTATGTAATCGGATTAGATTGAGCGTCAACACTTTATTACCCTAGTTGTAGCCCTTGGCTATCATAGGGCTAGGATACCGGTTGTCTTTGGATTTTGCTAGTTCACTTGTCGTGTCTCTACGCGAACCTATGTATGTCTTGGTGATGGTGGAGCACTTCAACAAGTGGATTGAGCTTGTGGCACTTCCTGAGAACTTTTCAGAGTTGGCGGCCATGGCATTCCTCAATCAGGTGTTGGCTTGTTTTGGAGCCTCAGCTGAGGTTTTGACTGACGAGGGATGTGATTTCCTTGGGGCTTTCGAAGCTTTGTGTACCAAGGCTTTGATTGACCACATATTTTTTCTTGGGTTTACCCAGAAGTAGACGGTTTGGCGGAGCGTGTGGTTCAAACCGTGAGGCGAGGCCTATGGAAGTATGGATTACTTTAGGGTCGCCACTGTGAGTGAAATATGATGATACCATGGATTGCCATGGAGTACTAACTTAGTTAACAGGCTTCACTAGCTGTTTTTAGTCCTATCAGTTGTTGTACGGGCGGAAGCTAAATTTACCGAGTTCCGTTTGGGAAAAATGGCTCCGGTTGTAGATTTGGACAATCCGGAGGTATAGGCTCAATGTCTACGGGATCAAGCAGAGTTTTTGAAGTGGGCTATGCCCATGGTCTTGAAGAACTTGTCCATCGCTCAACACCGTGACACCTTACGGTATGCTCGTATTCATAGCGGTGCACACCGACCTCATTCACAATGTTTCTCCTTGAGGGTGTACGTTTATTTGCAGGTTAAGGCGCCCACGGCGTTGGACGTCACGGCTAGGCGCACCATTCTTTGCGTGAAGAACGTGTTGCCCACTAGCATCTTGTTGCTAGAAGGCAAGAATGGCCAGGAGTGGGGGCAACACTCTAAAAATTATGCTCCCTATCATGTGCCCATTGATGGCTCCGTTCATCTAGAGTTAGCGGATGTGCCGAACAACCTTCCGTGTTTCGTGTGTGGTGAGAAGATGGGCGCGGCTACCATGTTCCTTTGTGACCATTGCCAATGTATTAGGCATATCGCTTGCCTGACGGCGCCTCTTTCTACTCAATCGTTCAGAGATTGGACTTGCGCTCGTTGTCGGAGGTTTTTGAGCCTCGTTTCACTTGATGAAACGACTTGAATTCCTCATGGACTTGTCACCGTGTGGTGCGTTGCTATCCAGTTGAAGTTCCTGGTTTCGATTCAGGGATAGACAACGTAGAGATTGACCAAGGGATTGGCAACAAAATTGCCTAAGGCAATTTAAGATGGGGCTCACATTGCACATGGCCTACTCTCTCTTTGTTACTTCTTCATATGCTTGTTGATTCGGCGGCAGACAACATCTTCGACTGGATGCATATAGTTGTTGCAGCAGCATCACCGTGTGTCTTGTCTTGTTAGTGTTGTTTGCTCCTAGCTAGATAGAGGGTCTCTTTATCCGCTAGGGAGGGCACTTGAGGGTGTATTACGTATACTTGTTTTAGTGTATGTTTTTTGTTTATTTGATGTTGGTTGAGACTCTCAATATATTGTGGTTATCGATCATTCTTTACAAGACAGCTGTCGCGGGACGTGGCGTCGAGGGCCTCTCTGTATCGTAGTTTTAGCGTAGATTAGTTTGTTACTAATCTACGAGTGTTTCGGGACAAACCGCGGCGCATCGCATTTATGCGTGGATGTTTTCCATCTGCTTAGAGTTATGTATGTGCGCGTAAAGCGCCGCACAGGTCCTTGACTTGACGTCTATGTCAAGTCAAGCTTTATGAGTGAGTTAGGGAGTGTTTAGTGATTAGTTTTGCTTGTAGTCATTGTTTATCATTAGTGAAGGCTCCGCATTCTCTTACACTACTTGCGCTTGTTGATTCTCCCTTTGTGGAGTGCGAGACGCTTGACTACCTTAGTGATTCACTAATTATTCCTTGAAGGTTTACTACGTATACTTGTTTTAGTGTCTGTTTTTTTGTTTTTTTTTATGATGGTTAGGACTCTCGATCTGTTGTGGTTATCGATCTTTCTTTACACGACAACGTTGTAATATGAATTTTTCATGTCTCCTTTTATTTTTTTTCCATAGATGATTGCCTTTCCATTCTCTACATTTTTATTTTTCATTGCTAATGAATCTTTGTAGAGTCTCTCTTGGCCTTCTTTTCTTATTTTAAAGCTACATTTCATGTTTATAATACCTTTGTA
The DNA here is from genome assembly GCA_963971425.1 of Bryoerythrophyllum caledonicum. Classification (NCBI taxonomy): domain Eukaryota; kingdom Viridiplantae; phylum Streptophyta; class Bryopsida; order Pottiales; family Pottiaceae; genus Bryoerythrophyllum; species Bryoerythrophyllum caledonicum. The sequence goes on from OZ020514.1 coordinate 21,900,198, forward strand.
AATTGCATTATCCAAATCTCTTGGTTCCAACCTGCATACCTTCATCCACCACTACAAATTTGTATTAAGCTTGAAGTAAATAAACTTAAAACAAAATGGATACAAAGGCAATGATTAAAACAATTATTACTCAACAACTTGCATAAAAGCTAGCAATAATTTGACAATTAATGCAAACAACAAATCAAAACTCCAAAACAAGTAAAGTGACAAAGTCCCTTAAATTGGTTTAAAATTATAAGTTTAAGATAGAAGCTAATACCATCTTTGACATGGACTAAATCCATCTGTGAAGATATTCTCGCATTCCAAGATGGATGCATGCACAGGTTTGTGCTCATTAGCACGGTTTGGTCTTCTCTGGGCTTTGTACTGCAATTCTATGAAGTCATCTGGGTTTAGTCATGGTTTAGTATAGACTCTGTGGCTCGAGTTTTTTCCGTCTTGATTTCATCTTCTTTTGAATTCATGTTTGCAGTATGAAAATATTACATGTAGGACTGATTGCAGAATCAGTACAATGAATTGGAGATTAGTCATTTATTCCCAGAGTTTGTTATGATGTTTATTTGTATTTATTACATTCAACTGAACCTGATTCTCATTCTTTCAAGAACTGCCTACCTGTTTAGATTTTTGGATCACTTTACAGTTTTCTGTTGAATCTCTTAAATGTGTTTCTATATCATGTTATACAGCATGCGGCAGTGACCTCATTGGGTGACAATGAAGTGGGATTGTTACTTGTCATTGATGGGACTGCAATGATTGCATTATCTTTAGTTTCGAATATACTCTACAGTTCGTTGTCCGCTGCTTTTACTGTATCTACCATGTTGATGGTTACATAATGTTACATTGTAGTTCCTTCATGTATTTTTCTGGTAATATGCCATGCTGATGTCAATTTCGCACTTGGAACTTCATGAAAATAGTATCTCAAACTCGTTCAAACGTAAATTCTGCTTGTCAGTGCGAATGCAGCCAGCCACATCAGCTACTCCACTTTTCCCACCCTTTGTTGACCTGTAATAAAGAAAAAAAACTTCCTCGTGTCAGTCATCGTCAGACCCATTATAGTTTGACATCTTCCTATCACTCTTCCGCTTTCAACATGACAAGTATATATGAGGTACATATACAGTTTGACCAAGTACCTGTGGGATGTATCAACATCTTGAGGACCAGAGACATTGGCTGCTGACATGCGTGAACGTAGAAGCTTCAAAATATTAGCCTCCACAGAGTTTTCCACGTACAATCTGCAATGTAGATGGAGTCGGGTGAGTTATGAGACTAATTTGCATTTCATGATACTGAAGCAGATCACTCAAGTTATTCAGTCTTATTATAAGGTAACGCAAGAGTTTCTATAGGATTTTTATTTACAACTTGTTGCGAATGATATCTATTCTGGTCATATTTCTACCTTTTGATAACAACTGGACGCTCCTGACCCATTCGCCAGCATCGTCCGACGGCCTGCTCTTCGAGCTGCAAGTTGCTCAACTTTTCTTTGTTAGAACAGTGAAAATTGTAAATTGGTTGTCTAGATCTTTACAGCTGCTACTGATTTGATTTAAATCGTACATCTGTGGATCTCAAACGACTTTTTACTAATCGAGATTATATCGAGACAAATGAGAACAAACACGTACTGCGGGATTTAGGCATGGCTCCAGCTGTTGGGTAGTCGGCGTATGCAAGAACACCAACAAGACCGGGTAATAAGCATCTGGAACATGTTATGCTAGATTCCATTATTCGTAAAGCAAGTGAAAATTTCTTACTGTCGAGGCAAGGCTGTGTCGAAGACTACCTGGTACAATTCATGGTATCTAAAGTTACATGGATTAAACGTACCATGTAAACGTGAGAAGCAGCTGTAAGGGTGATGCCTACTGCTCCTGTTCGAATCGATAATAGAAAGACAGTTGTCGGTGGATCCTGAGAATTTCGGTCGAATGTCATTACAATTGCATATGCCACAGCAGTGCTTATCAACTTGTTCAATATTGAAAGAAAGTTAGAAAGGAAAAGACCTTACCTTTTGGAAGGCTTCAATGGCTTGAGCGCGTTTTTTCATGGGCATATCCCCACTGATGAACCGATAGTTGATCCCTTGTTTTTTGAATTCTGTTTTCAACCAGGCTATAGTTTGCATAAACTGGCTGAAGATTAGGACCTGCATGGTCATCAATCTCCGCTGAAATGGTGTTCTGGTCGACTTTGAGATGAGTAAATAACAACATTTTAGCATATTCAATCTGTTGAAGTTGCTAATAAAAAGTGATAGAAGATTTAGATGATACAAGATTTAGATGCTGAGAGAGGCAAATTTAGTGGGCTTACCTTAGCACCATCATGCTCCTCCCTAACTTTGGCCAAATCAGCAAGCAATGTCTTCAACTTCGACTTCATCTGTATTCCTTTGATTGGCACCCCAGTTTCGTCAGAATCAGTTGTGGATGTAGTTGGTGATGTGCTCGCTGTGGAATCTAGTGGCAACACAAGCGTGGCAGATATCGACATCCGTGGAGGATCAGGAAACAGCTGATTTGCCGTCACTGGGCTGCTACAGATGGGGCACGCCCCTTGAGATCCTGTATCTAATCTCGACATTACACACTCACTGCAAAACCTGTGAAAGAATAGTCGTACAAATTATAAGGAGTCACACTATTCAAGTCCAGGCGAGCCATCTAAACCAAAGCTCAGTGAAGTCAATTGTTGGGACTAGGAATGGCCGCTTACCAGTGGCCGCAAGGTGTCTTGGTTGGGCACTCCATAAATTCAAAACAAATGCCGCACTCGCAGTCCATGTCGACTTGAGAGATAGTGAGAGTAGGAGATAATGGCGGAGCACCTGTGAACGAGTCAGAGGACGCTCCACCGGCGCTACCATTCCCCTCTACTTTGTTCATCGTCAATTCAACCTGTGAAACAAAGCCTCCACTGCAGAGTCTGCTAGCACGGATTCAGTACTCTGACGCTATTAGTAAATATCAAATGCAGCTGTTACCGATGTCACAGATGTCAGTGACCGTCGTTTCAAACAACTTAAAGTATCAAAACTTTGATAGAAAAGCGTCAACACTAAACTCGAGAATATCGAACATTACAAAATCTGGAAAGTCTCTTCAACCAGGTATATCATGTCTCTTCATTGACATAACAGAATGATACGTATAGTTAATGAGCTTATGCGACACTATAACCACTACCAGTTTTGCATGTTTGAAAGACTTGCTAGAACTGGAAATGTAACTGTCCCTAACATACCTCCGCAGGGGGAGGAGAAGGGACATGATTTGAAGAATGTTTTTGGAGATCACGGTAGGACCCCAGCAGCGAAACTGTTCAAATCTACGGATCACGTGCTGATACACTGCCTCGTACGCCCGACGCTCAGGGGCACTAAAGGTGACAGGTAGATCTTGCTCACTTTTGGGAGGAAGCCTCAGCAGCTCCCTCCCATTAAACTTCTGCTGCTTCGTATGTCGTATCATCATCTGTTTCAAGGAATAAATAAACATCAAACATTTTGAATTGCTTTCATTAAAACATTTAGTCCCTCAAAGCAAGTTACTTCGGGTTAGAGCTGAGCACGTCATTGCGACTGACAAGTCTTTTCGTAACCTTCGTATAACAGTTTGGCTTACATGATGAATCACGAACAAAAATTTGAAAAAACAGAGGAGCAATTCGAACGCCTAATATGCCGACCTGTTGTTACCCCTTCAGGAAAAGGTGAATCACAGCAAATGTCCAATTATACTGGTCTATACCTTATTTAATGTCCACAAGAGCACTGTTTGATCGTCGCTCTTGCATTGACGCTCAAAAGGACGCCCTATTCTTCTTCTGAACATACTCTTGTTGTCCAAAGGATCCAGTTTCAAGAACAGAAACTGCATTGTAATACCAAGCGCTGAGTTAAATTAAAACCTCACCCTCAACGATTATGTCAGAACAATAAATCAAATACCCTTTTTGTCTCAAAATCAATAGAAGAATTGATAGAAGCATTAAGATAAAAAAATCTCAATCACTTCCTCTAACCTTATTCAAGAGAATAATACACAAATGGAGAGAAATTGTGACATACCTGGCCATATAGGTCGTAGATACTAGTGTTAATGGGTGTGCCTGTGCAGCACCATCGGCGATCTGCTTTGAGTTGAGCACATGCTCGCGAATGCAAAGGTGCTGGGTCTTTCACCTGTCTCAATCGCAGCCATACTATGAAATTTGAATAATATATTTTGTAAACCTACTGTCTGCTGAATCAAGCAATGTTGCGGGTGAGACGTTACATTAATGTGGAAGCGAGAACTACTCACAGTATGCGATTCGTCAAGTACAACACGCCACCAGTTCACAGTGAGAAGGGGGCAAAACTGCTCTGCGAATCCTGAGCCATGTCGCGTGGCTTGCGTAGCCTTGCTAAAGTCACTACCCAAGGTTGCGTATGTTGTAATTACCTGCCCAAACATACCGAATTCATGATGTTGTGAACCACGTAAAATGATTTTCATCTTTGGTTTCTCTCAATCCAGTTAATAAATCAATATCACAGAAGGTAATAAAAAGAATTCAATTACATGATTCGATTACTAGAGGGCTTCAGAGGTCTATCTCTAAATCAAGAGCTCATAGATAAAAACCAAAATCACGAAATACGTGGAACTTACAATATCAAATTTAGCAAGCCTCTTCGGATCCCGAATTCTGAATAAACCACACAAACTTGCACTTGTTAGCTGCATTTCAGGAGTCCAAAAATATTATCATCACCATTGTGGCAGACTTCGAACTCAGGACCAATTTTTGCTCAATGAGCGAAAAGGTTTAGCTTGAAGTCTGATCGGCTGGAGTACTTTACCTCTTCGAACCATGGTACATATAGATATTGAGGTTTGCAGCAAGCTTGCTCTTTACCTCGTTGGCCCATTGCCCCACAATCGAAACAGGGCAGACAACTGGAAAGATAAAGATAGCATTAGTTTCAGCAACCTTAGGGCACCAACAGATAGTATGTGTGCACGGGTGTGATCCTGAATAAAATAATTCCTCGCTTGTGTAGACAAAAGTGAAAGCCAACCACCACACTGAACTTCCTTGTTTGTTTAGTCAGTTAAACTCACCAAGCGTGCCCTTAGATGATGCAGGTGCACACCGATCCATAGGACAAGGATTCGCCAAGATGAGAGCCAAGATCTGAAAATTGTCACCCATTTTACTACTGAGATCTTCAATTGTAAGGAAATTACAGCAGATGGAAGTATAATTTCATGTAAAGAAGGTATCTGAACCATAGCAATTACCCTCCAGGACTCCATTTGAAGAGTAAAGCTGCTCAAATATTTCAATGTTAAGGTTGGCACGAACTCTCACCTCAATGGTTTTACCAAGGCCCATCTCTTCACAAAGAAACCCTCCCCGAGCTGTGGACCCGAATGTCTCCTGTTGTGGTTCTCTCAGCAATAGGTGGTTCAGAGAAGCCGAGTACATAGGAGACATACCTCCAACATTGATCTGGAGGGGTTGGTAGTTAACGCTTAAAAATCCGCCATCCCTTTGTTCCGAATCCAGCATGAATTGCAAGGACTGTCGCTGATAGGGGCGCAAGGGAACGGATAGTCCTGGAGGCTGGGCTGCTTCATCATAGCAATTACCCTCCAGGTCTCTAAGGAGCCCAGAGAATGTCGTCCAGTCATCAGAAGACTCAGTCCATCGGCGAATCTCATCAACACGTTGCGTATGGGAATGAAGTGCCATGTCGTCTGGAAAAAGCTCCTTAAGAAGCTCTCGGAGCACCAAAATATCATCTCCACGATCTTTTCTGAAAAAGATGCGAATGTGTGCTGTGCCAACCTCAACAAAATCATAATCCGTAGACACTGTCACTATGACTTGCAGCTGCCCTTGTGCTTCGTTCTGTCTGCGCATCAACCAGGAAAATTACCGTATATCATCTGTGCAGCCAAATACAACTGTGGATACGGTGCTATGCAATGACGAAGTTTTATGAAGGATGAAGATGTAGGATCGACAACACGTACAAGAGTTCATCTAGAAGAACGAGATAATTCGACAAAATTAATTCATCTTTTGCAATGACCTCCACATATTGGAACTCCGCTGGTTTTCCCTGAACACCTACTGCATTAATACACGGCGGTGGTCTGAGTAACTGTATGCGAAAAATGATCTTTCTACAGCTCTAATCCACTCTTAATTTGATATTATTTCCTGCTTCATGGATTGATGTGCAGCACAAGATGGAAATGCATGACTTTACTGAATAGACCATCAACCTCACTTTTCGCATTAACAAACAGATCCTACACTGATGAATCCAGATGATGTCGTGAATGAGCAATTTTGAAAATGTCCTATCTCATCGTAATTCCTCTCTAAAGGCGTCTAAGCCACTCGAGAACATTTTGACTTCAACTATAACACTTAATGATTTCTCTCTGGCTGAGGGGCGTACAGTTACGGGAGAAAAGTTCCAGGGAGAAGTTGTCGAAGGACCTCATAAGCTCCTCCAAAGATTTGTTCAGAGACCGTGTCTTCAAGGGAATTTTTACTGTCCCAAATTCGAAGCAACTGTGCAAAAGAGCAGTACACAAGCAACGGTGAGCAACTAAAGGTCGCCAGTCATCTCCGCTGAAGAAAGACAAGAAAGTTCAAGAAACCCCTAAGGAAAGTGGAGATTCAAAACACACGCAGTCGATAGACGTTCTGGGAACAAGGTGCTTACAGACGATCCGTAGAAGGGTCGGAGCGCGCCCGAGAGGGAAAAATGACAATGGCCGGGGTTGGACTGCAAGCAGGACTTAAGCAGCCGGTTTCAGCGGCCTCGTTCAAAGTGTTCAAAGTATGGCCCACATCCGGTTGCTCCAAGTAGCCACTCAACGGCCCAGAGCATAAGGAAGACTGCCCGTCGAAGCCTTGGAAAAATCCACACGACCTGTTGTTGTCCACGAAGCATACTGGGCTTAAATCGATAGAGCGCTCTCCCGTCACCTGCCCAAACCCAAATCAAAAATACATGTTTGCTGAATCAAGGCTAACGAATTAGGTTGGATGGAAGATTCGCAAACAGAATGCTAATTAACCCTGGTTAACCGAAGCGGGAATACTAAGCGGGAAATCCGGCACCGACCTTGTGCTTAAGCCAGAGCCATGACGAAGCGGTTGCATTGCAATGGTCTGTACTGTTCAGTCCCGTGCCCCAGAGCGGACAGGGCGCGACTATTTCGCATGAGTAGCACCAGCACTGGGAGGCATTGAACCAATACAGGTTAGTAATGCAAACGAAGTCTTCAGGGGTTCGGAGGGTGGCTCCGTTAGCGTACTGTCTTCGCAAGATCAACGGCCTATGCACTGGACAATCAACAAGATTTCGATATAGTTAGAGGGGTGCTTACCTTGCAGCAGTGCAAGATGTTCGAGATGCAAGGGGGAGGGATAAACGGAAACGCAACGCAGACATGGCGTGGGTGCGGGAAGTCTCGATGCATAAGCGAGTCTTTGAGGTCAGTGCTGCAGTCTGCGATGGCGTGATCCTGCAAGCCCCTTCCAAAGGCATTCCTGCTGAAGTCGCGCTCTTCGTCTTCGAGATTCTGACCATCGACGCTGATGACGAAGCTGTCATCGAATGTGTTGAGCAACAGTCTTGGTCGCTTCTCTTGAAACAAGCATTCCTCGTCACCTGTGTTGCATGCCATGGACACCGATTGTCAGACGATCATCGAATGGGAAGATAAAGCCTTACAAGAGACCGTCTTGGGTTTCATGCGTTGGTCGCTTGTCTCTAATGCTGTTTGGAATTTTCCACTCTGAGGGCCACTTTTCGATATCAAGAATACGAGCTAACAGGGCAGATTGCAAATTGTGTTGTCTGTTCAAAATTCTAGGTTGGTACTCACAATACTCTACTTCACTTGTAGGGAAATGCAAAGATTTCTTTGACTCCTTTCTCAGGATCACAACATGGCTCTACAGGCACTTCACTGGGGCTAAATTGTGGGAGAAGTTCGGCTGCATTATAAACTCGGTCTTACACTCAGTGAATCTTTACAAACTTATGGACTAGCATAGCTCTGAATGTCTTGGTTTTTCCAGAAAAAATCAACCTTCTTCTGGAGGAGTTGAAATGCATTCAAACTTTATAGTGCTATGTTTGGGATGGCAACACACTTGTACTAGAAATGACGACACTTAGTTCTTGGCACAACATTGTTTTGCATTGGGCGAGTGCGGAAACGTGGCTGGTAGTATCATGTGATACTGTATGCTTTGAATCCGTTGACGCAATAGCACAGCGTAATATCTAATTCTGTGGTCTCTGGAAAATTTTGCGGACCTGGGCATTTGCCAGAGTTGGAACGGTTCATGTAAAAGTCGTCAGGCTCTTGGCTTCCGTGCATTTCCTCAAAAGATTTTTGCAAATCGTTTTCAATATGCATTCCCGCCCTAGGAATCATACGAGGCATGGTCAAGCCGCACAACTGCGTGCCACCAAACACATTGCCCGGCTTGAAGCCGTCGAAGACCATTTTGCTCATGAGCTGGAATATCAATTGGTCGATCGTCCTAGCTGGCTTGCCAGTTACTGTCAACTCTTTCAACTTCCTCCCTCCGCTTCCAATTCCTATTTTAAATCGTTACACTTTCCCCAGCAGCACTATGCGAACTTTTGATCAACACCCAATTGATTACGCACTGGCGAGGTTAGCGTCATATATCGCTCCAACACCAACTAACGCAACACTGACACTCCTTGCCAACCCCTGCTTAATCCTATAAGAGAATTTTTTAAAAGAACAAATAGCAACCTGCACTCCTCAACCTTAGCTAAGATTTCGAACTTCTCTGTTCTTCTCTCCCTCCCATCATCTCCCAAATGCTGCTAGTGCTCCTGCTGGAACTACTACCCCATAGATAATAAACTCCAGACAAACTTGAACTCCACTGTGCAGGCAGAGAGGACATGGATGAACGAAAAAGGAAAGGGTAACGATGCTGAATTCGAGAGGTGGCCAATGATCAGCATTGCCCCAGCCAGGGAGGGCGTCATGATGGACTTGAAGGGAGAGCCTCAGGGGAACTTGAAAGGCAGGCAAGTACGCAGCATCACTCGTCCTCCTGAGAAATGATTCTCCCTGTGGGGTTCGTCGTTGGATCGTAATGCCGCAGCGGCAACTTCTCTCAAGGACCCATCAAGAAAGTCCTACAGTTCCCCAGGCCCAAGACTGCAATAACTGGCCGTTATCCGGATGAAATTTGCGACGGCTCCCCTCGGATCTGCTGAACCTCAATCATGGCTGCCATTGGGCCGTTACAGCCTCAACCGGCCGGCCAACTCATACACCAACTCCACCCACCACCGCGACGCATGCACTAAGCCGCAAGGCTCCTGAGTATCGTTTCCACCACACTGAACCCACTTTCACCTTAGAGTTTCACCGTGCCACTTTCACACACCTCACTGTGTCGCCCGATTATCATATCCGGCAGCTTCCAAGAACAAGGACCCAGCCCTAACTGTATTCAGGTGAGAAGTAGCTCAAACCTTAATGATGAGCGAATAATAGAAGGTTAAGTTTCTGAGGTAGTTGTTAACCTTCCAGCACGTAATTTAGCTGTTAAAATGGACCAGAGAGAACGAGCCTCTTCAGGCGGCCCGCTTTAACCCTTCAACGTCTGTCGGAAACCGTATATACAGGGACGTATTTTACTCTGTAGAATACCAAAAAAGTACTAAAGTCTAGCAAGACTTACACCTTCGGATTGAAAATTCTTCACCTAACATCTTTCATTTGGAGGTCATTTCGAAATCTCAACCTTATCATGTTAAAAAATAACATAATACGTGTAGAATATTGTGACCACCAGCGGCACCTTCTAAAGTTTACCGGTTAAATGTTACTGTTGAGAGCAGAAAAACCCTGACACATAAATATAATCATTTATCATTTTCCAATTTTCATCAAATATTTTTATATGTCATGCCGGTTTTTGTCTCAAAATAGTCATGTTAAACCCTAAATTGTGTTTTCCCAGCCAGTTTTACGGCCAATTCTACGGCCAGTTTTACTCCCCGGCACTACGTTTTAGTGCCCTTATTCCTACTTGTTGCTCCATAATTTCTCATGTTTTAAAAACTTAATCACTTAATAAAAGCGCTACAAAGTGGAAGGAGGAGCCACATTTGCATTCATTCTTGTGGCAGGGGTGTCAAGCCTAAAGAATGGGTCTTTGAAGGAAGGGGGCAAGTCAACGACCTCGTGAAACCTATAGAAGGTCGAATGACTAGAACGCGTCATTACATTGTCCCAATGGATGTCCGGCAACACAATTGACCGTGTGCAGAGTCCAAATACACTATACAAGTGTATTTGGTATGCATCATTGAAATAAATCATTAGAAAATAATTCTAGAATTCCTGCGGATTATAGCATCTATGCTGTAACAAGTTTGTAGACATCAAATGTGTAGGGTTCTACGGTTGTCTTCTATCATTTTGTGAAGTGATATGTGCCTAAAACATATGCGTGTGTTTTGACTAAACCAAATCTACTATTTTGAATTATGTGCATTGGTTTTTCTAATGTTGTTGAATTGCAGAGTGTAAATTAACTAGTTGGAGTCAGAAAAAAATTGTATTAACTACCGGTTGGTTGAACTTGTAGTGTTAGGGGAGGTATTTTAGAAGGATTTTTCACCTACATCGCGCATCTTGATGCTTTTTCTCATGAACATGGTATATGTAGATTGACATCAGTTGCAATTTCGAGGAACAAGCGTGCCGTAAGGTGCACATATTAAAGTAGCCACTACCAAGTTTACAACAACATCCAGAAACCACTGAGGCGGCTAATAGGTTTCTCCAATCACTATAAGTTAAGGCCACTTCTTGAATGATAGTAGAATTTGCCCTCAAAAATGCATGTTGTCCAAGTTATAAGTACCTCGATGTCAATCTACACATGCTTAGATAGGCATGCTTAATTTGTGTGTGTAAAAAAGGTCTGAATTGTTTATGTCTCTCCATCGTATGTGCTTTTACTCCCGGTACCCTTTTACGCTAGATTCAAGTATGGATTCAAGTGGCCCTTCTGAGATTTGGGATTCCGAAAAGAGATTGAAGAAACAACAGCGTGATGCGGGACGAGTACGCAACTACAAGCAGAAAAAACGCATTCACATATTCATCGATGGTGAGCTGAAGGCATTTTGTGGCTGGGGAGAAATACCAAGTCTGTGGACATTTACAGAGTGTGCAAAGTACATTGCTTGGTGTCATTTGGGACGAATATGGCCGCATTCGCGGTATTCGCGACTTTGGTGGGATGACAAGGATAATTTAAATTACTGCACCAATAAAGTATTCAAAGAGCCGTGCATCCAAGGGTACCAGCACATCTACAACACGGCGAAGGTTCACCGGAACGGAGTGAATCTATCCATTTTACGTATGGTGTATGCAGAAATTATACTTGGAGTAGTAGTGAATTGGAGGACGATGGAAATACAGCCAAATTCCAAGATAACACTAGTATCCACGGCGACACTACCAATAGAGCGCAAGTTTTCGGGCGAAGCTCTAGGAAAAAAGGCAAAGGAGGTTGAAGTTCCAAACGAAGAAGTCGTGTGGTCTGACACTTCCAATGACGACTCGGACACTGGATGCGACTCATCTACTCGCAAGGAGATTGAAGGCTTTGTTAAATGCCACTGGCTCGATTCTACCCTCCAAGAAACATCGACAATTGGAGAAGATTTCGGCAAGGAAGAAGAAACGATTGAGATGGACGCGGTTGCATACGAGATCATCAATTATGAGCAAATTATGAGTAGAGTTTATAGAAAAACAAGAATGTAGTAGAAGAAGCGAGCCACAACAAAGAAGAACTTAAAAAATTACGCACACTACTCCAAGAAAAGGACGATTAAATCCAGGAATACGCGAAGTTGGTGTTTACTTTAAAGTCATAGAATTTGATAGCAATGGATATAGTGCCATGAATGATAAATAGGCAATTTTGTAACATTTTAAAATCATAACCTTGTGAATTTTGTAATGTGCACTTCATTTGTAAATGGCTTAGGTTCAAAATAATGTTGTTTATCTCTGATGTTAATCAAGTTTGTATGGTTCAACATGTTTTTGAATTTGTATAATGTTATAAAGTGAATGTTCTATACAGTCTTGTATACGTTTAAATTAAATATTTGATGACTGTATTATGATCTTCCATGATTGTACAACTTCATGCACTCCAATCAATAAATTGAATTCACTTTTGTCTAATATTTGAAAACCCACTACAGTAGTCTATAGAATCATGGAAAATTTTTCCGTAGTGGAATTTATATCTTGTGTTGAAGAATAAAACTTCAACTTTTGTCTCAAACATGTAAATCATAAGACTAAACAATAAAAATCATATTACTTACTTCCATAATAAATGATTTGTGATGTAACAAATTCCCCAATATTAATGCAACATTATTATTTTTTGTTGAATATTATATTATATGTAACTAATTGCGACGGCCTTCCAAATGATAAGTGATGGCATTCTACCATACAAATTATCCATCTTATATCTTAATATGAGTCTAAGTTTGCCATACAATTTATTTCCCATGCTAATTGAAGGGACTAACTATTGGAAAAAATCCCATAGTAAGTATAAGTATTGTGTTAATAACTTTTTAAGAAGATGTTTTTAAAACATTATAGTGTTTGACTACTTTCCTTGAACATTTCAAAAATATTGGATTGTTTATGTTTTTTTGTACGTAAATCAATTTTTCAGTATATGCTCATAGATATCTAGAAGATTTTGTAATAGTGCCAAACTTAGTATAATATATTGTAACAGAGAAAAAAATTTGCCATATACAAATCCAATCTACCCACTTTATGCAATTTTTACTTTTATAGAATTCATGGATATTGCAAATTAGTAATTATATTTAGATGACCCATCATGTAAACTTGATTGAACTTGACATTGGCATTTCTACATGTCGGAAATAGAATTTTTGAAATTTGTTTGTGTCAAGTTCTCTCCACTAGGTAGGTGCTTGATCTAGGAATGTACGCGCCCGACCGTGCTTGAATGCACCCAACTAGCCCCGTCTGCAAACGCGCGCAGCCCCGTCTCGTACGCGCGCAGCCCTCTCGCGTACACGTGCAGCCCTCTTGCGTACGGGCACACCCGAATCGTGTAAGTGCGAGGCCTTCTTGCGTATGTGCGCAACCCTCTCACGTACGCGCGCAGCCCTCTCGCGTACGCGCGCAGCCCCCTCACGTACGCGTGCATCCCCCTCACGTACGCGCGCAGTCGTCTCGCATACGTGTGCAACCCCTCGCGTACGCACGCAGCCCCCTCGCGTACGCGCGCCTCTTGGTTGTATGTGCCCGCCATAGGTCACTGGTTTTCTATAAATATTGGGTTTCCAAGTTTTAGGCCTCACTTTCTAGGCGCTTTGGCCTGCAATTGCCACATGGCGGCTTCTTGCTTGGTTGTTTTGGGAAGTTTTTTACTGTGTCTATTGACACCTTTTTATTTCTCCAGCTTCGTATTTCTCCACCTCATCATGCCAATTCAAACCATGGATTCTCCAGAGCCATCTACCACTCGTAGTTCACTTGGAAAACGACAACGTTATAATCATCACGCACGCAAAAAGCAGAAGAAGCGCCTTCACGTGTTGATGGATGAAGAGTTGAAGGCATTCTCTGGTTGGGAGGCAATTCCAATTCCGTGGACATTTGCACAATGTGCAAAATACATTCGATGGTGTCATTTGGGGCACCTGTGGCCATATTCGCGATATTCACTAGTGCAGCGTACAAATAGGGCAACTTAGGATACTGCACCAATGAGATCTTCAAGGAGCGTTGCCTCCAAGCGTACCAGCATATTTATGACAATGCGAAAGTGCGCCGCAACTCGGTAAATTTTTCAATATTACGGATGGTTTACGTGGAGGTGGTACTTGGCGTACCGGTTGATTGGAGGACAATGGAAATCCAAACGAACTCCAAGATGGCCCGAGTCATTGGATTAACAATACTATTTGTGCGGAAGTTTCCGGGAGAAGGTCTCAGGAGAACCATGGAAGTTGAACCTTCGGATCAGAAAATCGAGTGATTTGAAACTTCATTTGACAACTCGGATACTGGATGTCATCCAGCCGTGCCTAGACAACAAGAGTTTTCCTTCAAATCATGCTTGAACAAAGAACCGTCGATTTTACAACAAGAAAAGGATGCCTTGAAGACGGATGCGGTACCTGTGGAGGGCGTGGATAATTCCAAAAAATTTACGGAGGGTGACTGGGTGAGTAGTGATGATTATCTTTGAGTTTTGAATCGACTTGAGAAAAGCTTGAAGATAATGAAGGATCTAGGAGAAGAAGTTGATGAGAAGGATAAAGAAGTTTCGGAATGCCACGAAGAAATTCAAGAATTGAAGGAACAAGTAAAGGACAAAGACCAACTTTTTTCAATTCTTACTGGCTTTAGTGGAGTTTAGAACTACAATAGTGCCAAGAATGTACATAGAGCAATGTTGAAACGTTTTGGAACAAGAGCTTTCGGCAATTTGGTAACTGCCATCAAATATTGAGTGAAATTTTGTATATTTGATAAAACCTTGTATATTAAGTGGCATCATGAATATTTACTGGAATTTGTTCACGGTTTTTTATATATCAAAATGTTAGGTGATGCAATGTTTCAATATATCGATGAATTAGTGCAAACCTTGAAGTATTTTGGAAGAATCTATACCACGAGCGCTCGACCCTTAGAGTACGCGGCTGACTGCACGATGTGCCCGCCCGACTCACAATCGTGCACGCCTGGCCACACAATGAACACGCTCGGCCCCAAAGCGTGCGTGCTCAGCCACGTAGAGTACACGTATGCCCCAACATTGTGCGCGCCCGACCCCACTGCGTACGCGCACGCCCCCTGTAAGGTTTAAAACTTGGGACAACTTACAAAACACCCACGCTACACCCACCGTTAGGTTCGTTCTAGGGGATGATCTGGCGTCTAGTCTTAGGTAGTTATCTCTAATTCCACTAATAAATGTGTCAATTGTTGTTTGCTTTAAGGTTTTGAAGGTAAAAGTGTATCTAAAACCTACACTCTTAAGGATTTTTACTTCTTATTCTTATACCCACAAGCATGTACAAGTATAACGTGAGCCTTGCTCATTGTCATTATTCTGTGAAGTGCCCAACGACTTCTAACCTATACTGTCATGGGTAAATGGATGCTATCCATTTAGTACTCATTGCCAGTTCCTTAATTAATTCAAGTTAATAAATCACAATCTAACCTCTAGCAATGAGCTCCACGCTTCCTTATGTCTTCACTTTATGCTTCCCATCATCACACCTTCAAACAACAAGTTAAAGCACAAACAACACACAAGGAATAATTAATACTATTCTTTAAAGGTTCAAAGTGTTAAGTCTAATTCTTGTCTCAATTAACTCGATGCACTATTGCCTCTTTTAACTAGACTTCCTATACTTTGAATATTTCTTAACAACTAACTTTTATTCCTTTTTTTAATTCTAACTTATTTACTACACTATTATCCTTTGTATACTATTACACTTTCTAAGGATATTCTTGTAGTATAAGTCTCGATCAATTCTACTTCTTAGCTAGTCTTAAAGATTAACTTTAAACACTACTAGACTCTTAAACTAAAATTTACAAATTAATTATTTGACTCACAAGTCAATGTAATTTCCACATTATGTGATCAACTCAACCATGTGTTGACCAAACATTATAAATCAAAATTATTAATTCTCAAATTAATATTGCATTTGTAATTGAAACTTTAATTCTCATGAATTCCAATTCCAATGATTCTGAATCACAAACTTCAAACAAATATTAGTTCATCACATACATAATGCTTTTTTTTATTGAAATGAATTATATGCAATTTAGAATTTATTTTATTTCAGATTGCAATTAATTTTACTTCACTCCTATGCATCAATGATTCAATTGTCTTGCATATTTTTTGTTTATATATTTATTTTATTTAATTTTTATATTTTTTACAATTTGTTCACAAATTGGTACTGTAGATATTCAATTTCTACTCTAACCGATTTCACTTCCAAAATTCACAAATTTAATTTATTTATTATAAATTCTTTTTTTAGTAAATTTTGTAATCTCATTACAATTCTCCTTCACATTTAACTTCCACAATTCATAATTTTGAATTTAATTCTTTACTTAATGTGTCTTATTACACATGAACAAATTTCACACAGCAATTGCAATTATGTAGCTAACACCTCGTAGACTTACACATAATTCAATAAATAAATATATTTCAAACAAATTTCTTACAAAACACATGTAAGAATTCTTTACTAGCTTCAATCCAAGCTAGAACTCACATAATTTTCTTCAAATGTGGTGTAATCATTATCACTTTCTATTCACTTATACTATCTAATTATGAAAAGATACCACTTTTCCTAATGACTTTTCCTATCACCTCTTTGGTTTAATTTCAAAACCTTTTCATATCATTAGGAGTTATGTCCTTTCTTCGTACCTTTCTAATTCTATTTTCTATTTACTTTAGTCATTTCTATTTATTTTTTATTTTACTTCTACTTTTACTTTTACTTTATTCTTTTGAAGTTGTTTCTATAGCTTTTAAGCTCTAATTTTTTGAAATTTAACAACTTTATCATTTTGGCTCTACACCCCCACATTGTACGCGCCCGACCACATAGAGTATGCGCACGCCCCCACATTGTACGCACCCGGCCCCATAGAGTAAGTGCACTGCCCCATATTGTGCGCTCCCGACCACATAGAGTACGCGCGCGGCCCCCCTTGTGCGCGCCAGGCCCCAAATGCTCCTATCCAGCACTCTATAAGAACCATATGCGATGTGCTTCACTCACCTCACATCCTTGGCTTTGCGTCTTGGAACTCCTTATTGGGCTCCTTGCATGAATCTACAAGTTTGTGAATGACCTTTGGGTCAACATTTTCTATTAGCACACAATTTCCTATTACTTTTGGTGAATTCTCTTTGGCACAATATTGCGCGCCGATTTTATTGTGATGTCTAACCAACAAAGGGCTGAAATAAAGGAGTGGGCCCCATGGTTCACATTTAACAAGAAAGATCAAGTGACATGTATTTGGTGCAATTAGACATTTTTATACAAACGTGGGAGGTGCATGTCACACTATGGGTATCCACAATGGACGAAGACTTCGTGCACTAAGGCCCCAGCAGCTGTTAAAGCCCGTTTTAAAAGATGCGGGAATATTATTCCTACTAGGATGACCGAGGCGGAGATTGTTGACCTTCCAAACGCACCAACAACATGTTCCACTGAACCTTATTCAAGCCAATCGATCCAACAAGGTAGTTTCTTGGAAACTCGAAATGAGGAGAACATGCAATCCACAAATCTTCTAAGCCAAGCAGCATCATTGACACCAAGATCTGTACAACAACACAACTTCCCAAAGGCTTACTAAGTAGAAAAACGAATAGATTTAGACGAATTATGGGCACAATTTTTTTATGAAGCAAACGTTGCATTCAACGTGGTTAGACATCCGGCCTTTATCAAAGCTACACTCGCAATGTCAAAGGCGGGTTTTGATTATACACCGCCATCGTACAATGCCATGAGGACGACATACATTGAGCCTCTAAAAAAAAGTGAAAGACCAAGTGGACAAGAAGACCGGCGTAGATATTGCCAAGTATGGGGCAACAATATGCTCGGACGCGTGGGACAATGTTACGCGTCGCCCTCTCATGAATATCATGCTCGTATGTCTAATGGGTGATATCTTCTTGGGGTCTATAGACACCACGGGTATGAAGAAATCTACGGCATATATAGGGAACCAATTGAAAATTTTTATCCGTGAGGTTGGACGATTGAATGTGGTCCAAGTGTGCACCGATAATGCTTCAAACATGTTGGAGGCAATGAAGAAGGTCAACGAAGAGTACCCGCACATATATACTCAAGGGTGTTGTGCATATATTTTGGACCTCCTCCTCGAGGACTGAGGGAAGGAAGACATATTTGCAGATCTCGTTCAGAAGGCGAAATTGATTGCATTCTATATCCGGAACCACCATGTGCCCATGGCTCTTTTTCGTCGATTTTTGCCAAAATTGTCTCAGTTGTGGCCAGCAACAACAAGGTTTGCATGCAATTACATAATGATCCATCGACTCTTGGAAGTGAAAAATGCACTAGAGATGGTTGTGATAGACCCAGCATGGATATCCTACGTATCCTCTCTTTTCGATAGGCAAAACGGGCACCGTGCCCATGCGAAGGCATCGCAGGTGCGGGCCACTATTCTAGACGAGACTTTCTGGCATTGGTGCACTAACTTTGAATTTGTAGTGGCACCAGTACTAAAGGCATTGCGGACTTATCATGGTGACACTCCGGCAATGGGAATTGCTTGGGTAACCATGGACAAGCTAAAGGAGCACGTGTTCAAGCTGCGCAATGAACCGTTCAACATGCCAGCCGCAATTGCAACTCGCCTCGAAGGATCATTCCTTGCCCGTTGGCAAATGATGACGACAGATCTTTAATATGCTGGGGCTTTATTGAAGCCTTATCTAGCCAATAACTTGCAAATTCAAAACAATGGTGAGGCCAAAAGGGCCCTAAACAGGGTTGTTATAACCTCTGTAGAGTGTGGTCCACTCGGAGTGTCTTTTTTGGAAGTAATGATCGAAATCACGGAGTATGAAGAACTGCAAGGCCAATATTCACCATTGGAAGCTGAGGAAATTAAAAACAATAATCTGTTGTCTCGCCAATGGTGGAACCGCGTGGGCGGGCAATCATTGCCTATCATTGCGAAGCGTTTACTAGCACAAACCTGCCCGGCCTCGTCATGTGAGCGTAATCGGAGCATGTATTTGTTCGTGCATAGTAAGAGCCAAAATCGCCTTGGGAGTACAGAAAGCGGAAGATTTGGTTTACATCTACACAAATAGTCGATTGCTCCGAGAACGTGCTCGACCGGACCCAATTTGATGATATGAGGAGAATGTGCATTCGGAGGAGTATGATCCAGATGGGGGACTTCCTTCAAACATAGAGGACAAGGGCTTGGAGTCGGATGATGGGGGTTATAACTGGATGGGTGGCGATTGGGAAGACCTTGCCGGTGACAACAACCCCGTGTCTGATTATAGCCCACCTAGGGACAACTCTGCAAACATCAAGCATGGTGGAGATGCACTACATGACCATTTTCACAACGTCCACGATGACCTAGTGGATCCTTTTGTGTTTGATGATGTCAACGCAGAAGCAATCCATATTATAGTAGAATTATCGGGTGAAGATCGTGCCCAAGAAGATAGGACAGAGGAAGATGGGTCGGCATTGAGGAGCAATCTTGATGGAGATGACAACATCTCGAAGAATCAATTCCTCAACTCAAATGGCTCTAGCGCCTCAGGCCCTTCTACTGACGATGGCCCTGATCCCGACAGTCATGGCATTGGCATTGTAGCGCACAATGCATTTCGTCACGATGTCAACGAAGTGAGCAGTGGTGGAAATAATAATGAATCCCATGAGCCAATGGCCACCACGGGATCCATTGAATTTGTGAGGAGCACTCAGGTTTTGCCTCAAGCAATAGATCAAGACTCAGAGGAAGACATGCCACTCCAAAATTTGTTTTGGCGGTCACGTGCTCTAAGTACCGCATCGATCGGAAGAACTCTTTTGAGTGTAAAGAAAAAGACCTCGTCAACCATAGTTCGGCCACCCGTCCACCGTAGCGCACTTGGCCCAAATGGTGGTGTGGAGCGTGCGATACTAACCTTACAACTTCCCTTCGCGAGGGTTGGGTCCTCTACTATGAGCAGAGAACAATGGTACTCTCCCTTTCTTCACGGGACCTTGGCAAAGCGGAACCTTGGAGAGAGTCATTGGGGCCAAAGGCAACCGCTCTAAAAACTTGGATGGGATAATAGACAAAAGGAAGAATATCCAGGTAAAACGACTTTTGAATACTGCATCAACTATTGGAGCCGAGCTACAATTACGAAACTTGGCCTCGGAGATAGAGGAGTACGTGGCACCAATCGTGGAAAATTCAGCGGAGAACTTCTCATCATCGGGCGATAATGCAGACAATGAGGATTGCAATGAGGTACCCGGCGACAATACGGTGGTGCTTTGCGGGCTCTTTGTTCCCCAACATGTTTGTCGATCAAATCGGAAGAGGAAACACAATGAAGAATCTGAGAACTTAGATGATAAAAAGATGACGGACACAGTGTACTACAAGTTTAAACTACATTTAGTGGTGTGGTGATTGCAAGGTATAATAGTACCGTGGCTTAGAATATGTACTTGGAGTTGAGAGTGGCCATTCTTGAAGGCACCACATTGAAATAAATAATTTTAATGTTAAAGCACCCTTGTACAATGTATTGTATTCTTTCAAATTCTTTCTACTTCAACTCTTTTGAGGTGCAAACGCTCCCCACAAGAGTGCGCACCCGCCTTCATATGCGCGCCGAGCCCTTAACCGCGCGCGCCCGATAGGGAAGTGCGCGCGCGACCCAGAACGATAAGCGCCAGACCTGTAACGCTGCGCGCCCGGCCCCTATCGATACGCGCTCCGACCTAAGGGATACGCGCCAGGCCCAGATATGCACGCGTCTGGCCCTCATTGGTACAAGCCTGGCCCTAATAGGGACGCGGCCGACCCTAACAGGTACGCGCCCAGCTTTGATATGCACGCGCCCGGCCCTGAGGGATACGCGCCCGACCCTCATTAGTACGCGCCCGACCTTAATAGGTACGTGGCTGACCTTGAGGGGTATGCGCTCGGCCCTAATTGGTACACGCCCAACCCTGTATGTGCGCCCGACCCAGATTACTACGCGCCCAACCCCAAATGTTGTGTGCGCGGTCTGAAGGCACGCACCCGGCCCTATAATGTGACGTGGAAAGCCGTCTGATGTGTCTACATACGTGTTTTACTAGTGAGTAAGTTGTAAATTTGATTTAGAGTTTGTAGTTTTTTTTTACACGCAACTATCCGCCAAAGAGTATCGTCCGTCATGTTTGTCCGTCCGACTGTCCGTTTGTCTACTGTCTTTGGGCCCCAGTTCGTCTATGTAGACAACTCTGAGGGAAGGCAGTAGGAGAGGATTGCTCCTAGATTCTGGAATCGACAAACTACATCTGGATTTACCATGGAGTAATGCTTCAAAGAATGGATTCTGAGGTGGACATGTAAAAAGCTGCTTAGACTTTTGCACAGGGCGGCGCTCTTAAGCTCAAAGATTACGGCAGATTGACGAGATTGTGAAATAAGAATCCCCTGGCCATAAAGACGTCGAGTAATGCGCATACGCATCGTCGTCGTGATCGTGAGTTAGCATGCCAATACATGAAATAGGAATTTGTCTGAGACCTGCGGTCGCCTTCGTAATCCGCTACATTCTTGGATGGCCGTCTTAGAAGAGTCCATCTTGTCGTGAATAATGTAGAGAAACTCAGACGGGTAATTAATGGACTGAAATGTCCAACTAGAGTACACATTACGGCAAGCACTTTGGTAGTTGAGATGCCTCGCTCGATCATCATGCAATGCTTCCCATTCGTCAGATCCGCGAGGATACTTGGCAAGAAACTCAACTAGATAGTCACACTCGGTACATCTCAAAAAGTTGCTACCAATAGCCTTGACCTCAACATTCCAAAAAATCTTCCTTTTCAATTAACTAATAGGAGATTTCAAAATCAGCTTGACAAAGCATTCAAAGTTCACCTGGAACCAACAAATGAAGCTATGAAGACTTATAAAGCTGAATAAGAGAGATGCAAAAAAAGACATACATCGGCTGCCAACCGACAAACATGGATAATGGTTTGGGAGGCGAGTGAGAGACAAACTACATGTGCAAGTTGGAGGAATACAGATACTTACCAAGTTGGACATGTCACGGAGATGATTCTAGTTCATCGCCGTAGGTAGAACCATCAGAGATGAGACCCTCTTGTTGCCGATGACTCAAAACTCATTCGGCATGTGGTCTGTATTGTTGTTGATGATTCTTGAAGTGGTCCCACGAGCTTGAACAATCTATGACCTCGGGCTCAAAATACCAGCATTTCCATGACAACCGTGTACGCCTCCGTTCAATAA
The DNA here is from genome assembly GCA_963971425.1 of Bryoerythrophyllum caledonicum. Classification (NCBI taxonomy): domain Eukaryota; kingdom Viridiplantae; phylum Streptophyta; class Bryopsida; order Pottiales; family Pottiaceae; genus Bryoerythrophyllum; species Bryoerythrophyllum caledonicum. Next base: position 21,922,463 of record OZ020514.1, read on the forward strand.
ATCGGATTTATTCTTGTAGTATGCAGACTTGGATACGCCATGAATGCGGAACCAGACAACTTTGCACACATCGACCCCATGTAGAGTGATGTAGGGTTTCTTGAATTCCAGAACTGAGTGGAGTTGGACCTGAACAACGTACGCGGTTTCACGCCGTTGCTTGAAGCTTGATGAGTAAAACTGCTGGCAAATTTTGCAAGTGTCCGCCCAAAATAATATCAGACAGCATCATCTCGAACAACACTTTTTCGAACTAACAAGCTCGCAAGCAACTTTGTCCTGGAGGCGACAAAACTTGGTGACAGAAACATCGCTCTTCAGTTTCAGCTTCCGTTTCATACCTCTGTATGGATCCTTGGCCACCTCCTCGAGCCCATCATCTTTACATGAGGCTTGATTGTGCTCAGAACAATAGATAGGCACTCAGACAACAATGGACCACCTTCCAAGCGCGTGCGCGAAATCTTCCAGCGCAGCGTGGTCATCTGAAGATCCTCATGCTCAGAAACAAAGAGAACGCCAACGTCAGTGTCACCCAATATGTCCGCATCACATGCCTTGTGCGGAAGGCAAACTTGAATCATCGCCTGCCCAACTAATGCGAAGTTATTGTCGAGCAAATGGCAGTACTTGTTCCTCCATTGTGGTCAATCCGGATACTGAAATTGATCACTTTTGAACCTTGAAGGCAAGGTGGCGTCAACTAGAGGTTGGTCAGTCGCGCGTCGGCCGCCAGCCAACGGAACGCTCTCCTATCCTTCTCGGCTTGTTTTAGAGTCGTTGCCTGAAACCTCATCGAATCGCATGGACACTAGAAAAATAGTCATCATAGATTCTGTCACTGCGGTTGTCGTCATCCGAAGCGCCTGACATCTCAATCTCTGGACATTCATCATTTGACGCAAATAGAGTATCGTCATTGATCCGCATGGGGCGAACACGATAGCCACTCTAGAGAACAAGGTTACGTACTTTGTCAGCCAGAGTGTTCACCTCAGGGAGCTCGCAATATGCCGTATGAGTGACGAACTTGATATTTACTGTCTCCACTCGGACAACCAAAAAAAAGCTGTGAGGAATCATAATCCCTTGCAATGAACCCTTTGGTGAGCACTCATTGATAACTCCAACGCTTGGACAACAATTTTGATTCATGACATCAACAAGGAGGGCAACCTCTATGCCGTCACGAAGGTTCAGGAACAACTGAACTGGTTTGATATCCTCAACGGGCTACAATGTGGATTTGACAAGATCTTCAGTGAGCTTGTGGATGTCAGCAAATGGCCGAAGGTCAGCCGCCATCCAATTGATTGACCGACCACAACATTTGCAAAGCATCGTTAAACCATCAGTTGGGAACGGAATCGGCATTTCCATGAGATCGGAAACTTCAATCACTTTGACACGAATAGTCCATGGATCCCTCAGAATGATTTTCTGAACGATTGCGCGACCAACAAAGTAGAGGCTTGAGTGAGTTAGGGCGACTTGAACACCTTTGTGGGGCTTCCATCAACCTGATTTTCCGTTCTTCATTAACGATAAAATGGGTCCACAATTCATATTTTAGAATGCCAACTAGGCTTCGTCGGCTGGGAGCCTACAAAATTTGTCACGAACAACAACCTTTAAAGTACTTCTCAACTAGAGAATGGTTCACGAATAGGATAAAGGCGAATGCAAGCGCCACTGAGTCAAAATCAATGCTTCAGAGTTTTGGTTTTGGGTTCAGGATTAGGATTTTGGGTTTCGAGTGAACTGCTTATGAATTTCAATGCTTTTGCACGAGACATGGAAAATTAAGAATTAGAAAGAACTTGTTTGTGATTACATGTAATGCATAAACAAATTGGAAGAACCACTTTTGTGCACAAATAGGGTTGCCAGTGTTTAGGATTTCAGGACTTCAAGTATTCAAGTAATCAACGTTGATACAACAGGAAAATGAAGCAACAAGGTCAAGCTCATACATCATCAAGCAAGAGTCTCCAAGGAATAAAAAATGACACAATATCTGGGAAGAAACGGGACAATCCAAGAATTGAGCGGATATCTCGCGAGAATAGTATAATTTGGAAAACACCTAGATACCCTTATAGATTGCACAGAATTCAAGTACAATTTTACTTGAAATGGAATCTGAGGTCTAATCGAAGAATGCAATGGACACACAACTGCACCATAAACAAACGCCTACTTCCAGAAAGTGATTGTCAACGTGCTACGCAATGCAAGAATGTCTAAAAGAGCGTGTGCAGAACAATGCAATCCGGACGATCTATGCTCAAACAGAAACTATACGACAGGAAAGTGTGTGAGGGCAAGTGCATTAAAGACAAGTAGAACAGAAATGACTGAGAATTCGTAGTAGATGCAATGATATCCGTCACTGAGCTAAAGAATGTGCGCGAAATTTGATTTTGAAATTTCGCGCAAGAATTACCTTCAGGGATTCGCGCCCTGATATTCGCGCCCGTTCATTCTTGGACTTCAAACTCAAATTCAAACGGCATCAAATGTGAAACTTTAAGAAGAATTTCGAATGGATTTCAAGAGGAATTTGAATGGAAGCTTGAGAAATAAATATGTAATGAAAATGATGAGGATGAAAATGACGAAATTGAAAGCCTTGTGTCAGCCGAGATTAGGAGCCAAACTTCAAAGCAATTACAAGAAGAAAATAAATTTATAAAAGAGATATTTAAGGAAATCTAAATTATAATATTAATAGAAAATTTACATTAGAACACTAAAAAAGATAAGTAAATATGAATATTAAAAAATAAATTATAATGGAATTTCAAATGAAATTAAAAATGCCTCTTCGAAATTGGACTGGTTGGATGTAAATTTCAGGACTACTGAGACTCTTTGATGGCCTTTCAATTAAGGATGGAAGATGATCAATCGGTCGCGATGTTTTGATTTGACGAGGTATAAAAAGTGAGGTTTCGACCAAAGCGGGTCATTTGCATTCTACTTTTCTTGGTTTAGTTGAGCAGCTTCAGGGTAAGGATAAGTTTTTCCTAGTTTTGATCTGAACCTGTCCGCGGCCAGCCGATGTAATGTTTCCGGTAGTTGAAAGAAGGAGTGGAGCAACATCCACTAGGCAGAACGAGGCGGAGGAGCTGCAGCGCTAGAGTTCACACCGCCAGCTGACGAGTATTTTGCAGCATCCAACAGAATGTCTTCAATCGGTAGGTATGTTTCTCTGTCTCCGTCGGCTGCCAGCCGACGGCAAGCTGTATATATTGTGGATGAAGTAGTTCGGTAATTGAGTGCAGGAAGTTTAAACCGTATGTCATATTGTAAGATATTGTAGTGCATGTGCACTGCCATCGGCTGCCAGCCGATGATATTCTTCAGTGTCGGCTGCCAGCCGAAAATATACTACAATGACGCATCTTACGAACATTGCGTGCTATCTTATTGCATAGGTTGAGTAAGCTCAAGTGGTTGTTTGGGCAATGTATTAATGAGGACAAGACGGTCTGGCTCAATAATCAATTATTGAAAGCCACATTTGAGGCTCGTCCGGAATTAACAAAATAGGGCATTACTTTGAGGCCAGAGGAGGTGACCGAAATGGGTATTAATGGGAAACACTCGGGCAAGAGTTTTCTTGGTGGAAACCTGGTCGCCATGATGGATATTATGGAAGACCCTGAGGACAACGACTTCATTTGACTATTACTGAAGGTGAAGGTTTGAGTGGCCAATGACAACCCAAAGTCTTATGCTGTAAGAATCCGCTGGGCCCTCTGCTCACAAGAGCTATGCACCTTAGCACAGGAGGTGGGCATGCAGTTTAACAACGTGTACCCAGAGAGCCGTGCGGAATTGGTGGACTGCTTCATGTAGGCAAAGGACTAGAGAGTGGAGGTGAATGACAGATCTGGGGGGCGTGGCAAACGTAAAGCTGTAAAGAAGCCAAGGGCCTTAAAGAAGGCGAGCAGTTCTGCACTGATTGTTGTTGCTGGAACACCTAATATGGAGGTGTCGCCATCGAAGGTTCCAAAGAAGCAAGCGCCTAAGAAGACTGCAAAGGTGAAGACACTGGTCAAAGCACTAGTATGTCGGAACAACCTCTCGTCTAGTACCAACAGTAAGGAGGTAGTGGAGATGTACAACACGGTCGAGAAGGGTGTAAAGGGAAAATTTGTCTTGTAAATATAAATAAATCCAAGAGAATTTCCTAGTGGGGGATCTTAGGGAGGCTTAATTCAGTCTATCATTTTAATAAGTAAGGTCACATGTTAGATAGAGAGTCTTTTGTTTAACAAATTTCTCAAGGTAACAAATTATCCATTATAAGTGTGTTAATTAACCCTTGTGATTTTCTCGTGAGTGCTCTCTACACTCTTATCATCAATTAGTGGTTAAACATGCTTTTGTGATTGTGTAGGATCCTCTCACTAAAGGACACAAGTAGTCTTTAAGTGTTTTAGTGAGTGATACAATTTGTCTTGTTCATAATCAATGCATCATAACCAATTCCATTGCCAACTCTAATTGCTAATTTCTTTTTAGTAGAATTCACAACTATGCTATCTATTCTACTTTGCCATGAGCTTTTGAGTACAAAATTCTATCCTAGCTTTCCACTTTCGCTACACTGGTCCGCCTTAAGTTAATCATTTCATCATACTTGCAAAACTTTCCATTCAAAGAAACACCGGACAACAATCATATGTCACTCTTTGTATAATTGTTGTTATTGATAACCCTCTACTATCAAATCTATGTGTTCACTCACTAATACTTCCTTATGGCAAACGGTCTTGTTTTATGTCGTCAATCTCATGACACATACAAACAATCTCTTTTTCTTTAGCTTGACTTAATGGCCACTTGGTCAAACTTTAATTCAAAAGGCACCTAGCCGAGCTTATGACAACATGGTCATTTAACATAAATTCTCAAGACTCTCTCGGCCCACTCATGGCTCTTTAGTCTTACTACTCCATCTTCTCCATTGCACTCTCTTTTAGCAATTCTTTTCTTTTCAACTTACCTTCACTATTTGTCATGCTTCATCCACATGATCTTTTAACGCTTCAATTCATACTACAATGATATAAATTTCTTTTTGGAAAAATGATTATTGCCTTCTAATTTAATGACTAAAGGTGATCAATCCTTACACATTATAGACTTAATTTCACTTGGCAATTCTATCAAACAAATAGTATAATTGTATGCATTTTACCTCATCTTCTATCCACTCATCTCACTTTTAGAATAAGAGGAATCACAACAGTCATACAAGACTAATTGTAATCATTGCTTTATGGTTTTTATAACTCGTCACGTCACTCAGTGTTTACCATTGGAAAGGATTTGACAAATGGTAATATAATGGAAAGTCTCAATTACTACAATGCTTCACAGATTCTTCATTTATGATACTCAATTTAGTTACTGATATTGGTAGTATTCAAGACAAATTATATATTATAGCATTCTCAGTGTGGTGATTGAGAATTGGTTGAAGCATCGATTAATTGCATCCTGGATACTCCCGTTCATTCTTGAGCCATTAATTGTGCACCATTATCACGACCTAGACCAATGATCTTCCCTCCCAACTACCATAACTACTCTTATAACTTCTTTTTGAAAGCTTCCTTTTACTACCTAACTTAACCGCCTATTAGTCTTTTTTACACTATTCCAAAAATTTCGGTAAATGTTCACACCATTTCATACTATTTGTAAACTAGTGCTACTTATAATCCTTCTTCACACTACAAAGACGAATAGTGTTCAAAAAGTAAAATTTCTACACTACAAAGGGATTAGGGTGTTGTTATCTATTTGGGCAACAAGTTCTGCCAGTTAAGGTTTATTCGTCTAAGATCCAACTTGCTCCCTACGGAATGAATTACCGTAAACTCGTCGACAGGCACCTCGACCAACTCCAGGTCATCTATAAGGCCATGGGTCCTTGGCGGGCAAAACCGCCACTATACTGTGTTCTTCTTCGTGCATTGCCAAGTTCTGCTCAGAATGGCAAGGAGTTAAAAGGTATGGAACTTCTTCGCAGAAGCACGCCAAAGGTGATAGACGACGAAGTACAATTTGAAGGACAGACCTACAGGTGGTATGACGATATCAAATATCATTGGTTCATCATTGATAGGCAGCACACGTACTCTGTGTGTAAGGAGCTAGTGGAGATGGAGGACCCTGAATCCTCTAGAGCAAAGTAATTTATGGAGTCGGACATTATCGTTCTGTGGTCGAACAGCCAAGACGACGTGGTGAAAATTTCAAACCAATTGAACGTTGATGTTGCTGAGAAGAAAGCGGAAGAGACTTATACTTCTCAGCTTCGTAGAATGAGGGAGAGGTGGGTGGAGCTTGGTCGCGTTTACAAGCTTAAAGACCATGCAGCCTGAAAGGTATAATCATTGCTCACTTGCTTGTTTAAGCCTTTTGTGCAATGTTGATCAAGTATCTCTATCGTTGGCTGTCAGCCGACGTTATGACATCCCATCACACTTGATTGTATTCCTTGTGATTGTTGCAGGAATTTTGCAAGAATCACTTTACTCTAATCATGAGTAAGGCTAAAGACGTGGAGACAAAGAAGTTGCCCTTGGTTTTTGTTCCAGATGACCTCTACAACAAGTGGCAAGTGGTTTTCACCGCTTGGCAAATGGGTCAATGAATTGAGGAGAATGGACAACCTCCACTCCAAATTCCTCGAATTCCGTAGCGGGACATCATATACACGGACCTTTTGTAGTTTGTCAACTTGCGTGACAAGGAGTCCATGAAGCTGGTTGAGGCGATCCTAGATAAAAAGGTTTATATTAAGGTCAACGCAGGAAAGGAGAAGGGGGCCGTTGGTGTGTCGGTGAAATCGTGGGTTAAAGACCTGAAGATGACCTACATCATAAAAAATGAATTGATGCTGAAGTACCGTAGTTATCCACTGAAGAAGCCTGAAGAGGCCACTTATGTTCTGTTGGCGTATGAGCAGTTCACGTTGCTCGCTGCTGAGAAGGTTATCAACGATGAAACCATTGATAACATCAGACGCGAGTTGGAGCAGTGCGATGCCGGCGCAACATTCCTGAAGGGCAGGAACAATAAAATTACTCCAACAACTTTTGAGGCCCCATCAGAGTTTTGGGCGACCGTGAAGAAGTACGCCGTTCCATGTGATGAGGATCTAGTTGATAAGTTCGTTGTTTGCTTCGAGGTTCGTATTGTGAAGGGGCTTGTCGAACTGGTGAAGAAGATGGACGACAAAGGAGACGTCCAACTCGAGAAGGGGGCTCGCGAGATGTTCGTTGTATTTCGATTTGACGAAGCAGGTAAATCAATCTTTATCGTCAGAGACCGGCTCAAAACAGTTGTACAGAGGGTGTTGCGAAGGAGTGATGATGATCAATGTGAGCACTTTGCTCCTACAATTTTTATTACTGACGACAACTCCAGTTTTCAAATTGAGACGGAATGTTGCGGTTCGATCGGAGTTTGTGCCGTTCACACTATTCAATACCTCCCTGAGAGTATCAGGAAGTTCAAGGTTCGGCCATGCACGACATACCTTTGAACGGATATTTAACTAAATATGGACGAAACAAAGTCCAGAAATGAAAACGAGTCACAAACAAGTCATTGAGAAATAAATACAGTCGGCGGGCAATAAAGGCCAAAGTGATACAGCAAGAAAAATTGAATGGACAAATTTGATGTTAAAAAAAAAGAAATACCAGTTGCAAAAAAGAGACGTATATTGATCAAAACAAATTACAATGTCGGCTAGCAGCCAATCAAAAAGTTGAGATCTTGAGAACTAATAATTACAACTGCTCAAAATAAAAACATCCTAGAATAAAGTTAGTCGGAAACTAATGACACGTACATGGGAGCCCTAAATCAAATTATACAACACAAATGTTCACTTTCATGTACTTTACAAAATGCAACCTTCAAATCACGGACAAAAACTAATTTGAAGACCATCGGCTGGCAGCCAAAGAAGAAGACCTAGTACCATTCGATTTCGTCCCATCGGACAACTGTGCGCCCATACTCACGCGCCTTTGAACCCATCCAATGAGCCTGACGAGGTCGATGTGCTTGCTTCAAATATTCAGGGACGCTTGAAAATCTGTGGAGCGGATAAATGAAGGGAAGGATGTTGGTCGCCACATTAGGAATAACTTGGTTGTCGTCTTGAAGGCTCAAATGACCCTTAAACGGCCAGGAAATATAACAAATGTTGTTGGGGTTTTTCCGGAGAGACCTTAGGTTCACATCCACGAACAAAACTTGATGAGGCAAGTAGACAGCACGCAAATGATTCTTCTTAGAAAGAATAGACATCTTTTTGTAACTCCAAGGGAAATTTATGCTCTGAGCTAAGTCTCGTCTGCTATAGACAAATGACAGCCTATCGATAACACCAACCAGAAAAATATGCCGCAAGACTACTTGTAACTCCTCCACTGGCAATGTTGACGAAAGTGCGACGTTAAAGCACGGCAACAACATATCAGAAAGCTTTTTCAAGCTCGGCCGGCGAACAATATTCTCACGAGTGCAAGAACCAGAAGTTGGCACACGTGGTTTTTCAAAGCAAAGGAGCCCATTGACACAGAGGACAACACACTTTCGATACGGTGAAGGGATTCCATATATGCATTTGAAATAAAAGGATGACCCCTGGAAAATAAAAAAGAAGACAATCGTCAGGATGCCGAATATTAAGGACGGATGAAAACACTACACTGTCGTTTGCCAGTCGACGGTGCATAACAACGCACAGGATCATCATAAGAGATGAATCACAGACATGTTATAAAGACAATATATATACACAAAAAAATTGGAATGAAAAAATATATCTTAAGATCGCAAAAATAAAAAAATCAGAAGGTTATAAAGGTTAAGTTCCTGATTTTCGATAGCAGTAAAGAAGAAGAGAAACTCGGAAAAGCCCATTGGAGAAAAAAGGGATATTTAGTTCGAGTAGGCAATTAACATCATGGATACCACTTCATTGGGACAGTATGGCGCATCGAAATCCAAGGCGTGGGAATAGATGACCTCCCTACACTTTTGATGTTAAAACGACCCAGGGTACACTTGAGAAGTTTTGAATTCCCAATTTGAAGAGCAGTGTTCCTGAACATTGACTCCAGACTTCAAAAGTCTCGAGAGCCATGGAATTAACGCACTCAAGAGATACGGCTGCATCCCGGGAACTGAGATCTCTGGAGTATTGTATTTAAATAGAGAAGGATGAACAACATTAGAAGGGCTATTGAGGATATTTTGGAGAGGAAAGGGATCAGCGAGAAGCTTGTTCCGCTCATTAGCATCAGGCCTGATTGAAAAGCGTCTATCAGAAAACACACGGGCCAACCTCTTGAGTAGTGGCGCAACTAAAGTAGTGGGATTCTTGGCCGCGGAGGAATCACAGTAGGTAGTGCCCAATACTTTTGTGTCCCTTCACAAGTCGGAGAAAACATTGAACAAGTGATCCATGTGCCGATGAATATCTCTAGACTTATCGGTTGACAAAAGGCCAATGAAAAGGACGACTGGCAGAAAGCAAAGAACTCTTCAAGCCCAGGCCTAGATTATTGGTGAAAGCTCTTCCTCTTAGCATTGCCATGACAAATAAAACTTTTGGCGAGTAAAAGCCTCCTTAGTTCAAGGACGAGGTAGTAGCTTGAAGGACCCACCTGAATGTTCCTTGGAACCACATCGGAGCTGAGGTCGGCAGTAGGTACTGAAGCACATGAAGGAGTTGGCTGGGAGCCAACAACATTGGCACCGATTAGACAAGCACCATCCGAAACAAAATTGCCGATGACTACCTCCTCGATGTAACAACGGGTGGAGCCAGAAACAATAGCGACATTCCCAGGACGTATCGGTGACACAATCTCAACTACAATAGTCGGTTTGATTACAACTACAGGCTCCCTGCCACGCTGAAGTGAGCATTGGCCTGAATCGACATGAAATCCACGACCGCAAGAGGCACCACGGACGACTTGATGCTCTAGTCTCTCGTAATCATTCAATAGTGATTGGAAGTCGCTGAAGCGCGGGGAGATGTCCGTCAAGTCAATGTCTCCCAGATGAGTCGCGATGCCAAGTTAGTGTGAAATTTCCCCAGAAACTCTGACTTCATGGAATGAATTTTGCATTTGAAGTCAATAAAGTAGACATATATGGATTCAGTGAGGCACCAATCGTAAATGATTGTTCAAAAAACAAAAGAGCGTTATTACCGAGAAAATTACATTTATAGCAAGTCAATAAAGGTCTGACAAAATGAACATTTAAGAGCATTGGTTGCCAGCCGACGCTGCTATCCTATGAAGAAGAAATGCTGAGACGCATCGAGTTGGGGTAAGCTTTGACGTATTCTGCCCACTTTGGGTCATTGGGCCATAGAAGAGGATATCCAGTCAAATCGATGTTCTCACAAATATACTCACGGACAGGCAATCCCAATGAAAGCAAATCGGAATGGAACTAAATGACACCAGGAAGAACGACATTATTCACGATCTCCTTGGAAGTCAGATCGAATGTCAGTGGATGCATCACATTGAAGGGACTGTTTCGGACATTATTGAAACGGCAGTCGTCAAAAAGATGAGTGCTTAGGCTATTTGCTCCTGTGCCTAACAGGCCGGACGGATGCAAAAAATAGGGTAGAAAGCCTACGGATATAAAGAGTCCGACCATTGAACGATGTGGTTGAAGCGTTGCAGAAACTGTTGTGGAAACAATGTCTAATTTGTCTAACAATGCCACACTATCCTTCAAGACCTATCATTTGTAATTTCAAAAAAGAGCTGGATTGGTCACTCCAAACTGCCACAGTGAAGTTGGAAACATAGAACTCGAGAAACTCTTTGAGCATCGGCTGAAAGATGGTATGCCATTTTTTGTCGGCTCCAACACCTTGCGCCATCAAGAGACCGTTCAAAGATAGGACAAGGAAGTACTTATTGACTCTCTCACATGGTCCGGCGCGGAGCAATAAAGACCACTCACTTGCGTTGCCAACTCCAGGATTAACCCATAGAAATGAATGGATAACGATGCATGAATTAAGAAACCATCAAGTGCATAGGAAGTTGAGATAATTACAAGCGATGTTTATTATGGGTAAACATTCACACAAAGATAATATCACTGTGCGAACTCAAAAATAATAATCCATTATCATGACAAAAGTCACGAAAAGAAATGGAATGAATTTCAGCGTCGGCTGGCAGCCGACGGATTGACCTAACGTCTACTTGGAAGTGACCTTGGACGCTTCTCGCTTGGAAAGGACCAAATAAACTACTCCCACTCCGGTTGTCCTAGAAGCAATGGAGGGTTCCCCGGGACGGCTACCAGCAAAGTTTTACAAGGGTCGACAGGCTTAGGTTCAAGGAAGGTCACCCTGCGGCCAAGAGGCACTCAGCGACGACGGCAGCATCAGGCACGACCGTATCCACACTGGCTGAGAGCTCATCATTCAATTCTGGATTTGCAACTTGAGGATGAGGACAACGAGGCTTGTCACTCCGAAAGGGCTCGGCAAACTTCTTCACCATGAAAAGTGGTCCACAGTTGAGGTGTACTCGGGAACAGTCCAATCCAATTCTTTCATCGCACTTTGAAAGGAAACTATCACCGAGAGAGCTTGTCTACTCTCGCGGGCAGTCTTAGTTGAAGTGAGAGTGTAGGGCATTGGATGAATGGCATTATATGGAGAATTCTTGACGTTCGAGTACGGATGAACGTCAATCAAGTGGGTGTTCGCCCTATTGGCTCCTTTTCCTATTAATTCCCCATAACTAAGAAGTAGCGTTGATAGCCTCTTGAGATAGAATTTCTTGACATCGACAGTATACCGAGCTACATCGCAAAGGATATTATCAAAGATATGTTTGATTCTGTGAAGAATGTAATCAAACTGATCTTGCAGGTCATTAAGAAGAGTCTCCACTCCAGCCGGACTTTCGGAACTCCAACTCACGACAGTAAAATTATCAAAACAGTATTTGAGAAATTGTTGGGTGTGAGGCCGGAACTTAGTAACGCGGTGATCGCCATGCGTGAGATCCAAATCATTCAATTCAAACACAAGGAAGTAATCTTTGAGGGGTGTCAAACCCAACTGAACCATGGGCTCAAACGCTTTGGATTCTCGATCAGCAGCAACATGCCACATTTAAATAAATCTGGACTTTTGAAAGTCTAGATTGGTCAAAGTCCAGATTTATTCAAGGAAAATCTAACAAAATATGATATAGAGGTGCTTCATAAGATCCTATGATCTAACAAAGATGGTCATTAAATTTTGAAAGTTAGAAACTTCACAAGAGAAACAATTAATAAATTGTAGGAATGTGTGATGTAGCAAGTGACCTTGCAAGGATAGGAGAATCATAGTAGAAGTGACCTTGCATCACAGGATAGGAAGATCCTACCATCACCATTTATTAGTACTATTGGAAGTGAGAAGAATAATGTATTTATTGCATCTACAGTGAGAAACAAACGTAGCATATAAGCACTTCCACTAGAAACAAAAGTATTTGAGGAGGGGTAATACATTCTAAAGAAATTATGACATCGCCTAGGTTTATGTACATGTGAGCATCTTACATAGGCAGCTAGAAGAAGCAGGATCGTAGGATCCTGCTATCTCATTGGAAGAGTTTTAAGGAAATTACCAGATAATAGTACTGTTTAAATTGCATCAAATGGCAGGAAAGTAACGTAGCAGAGTAGCAGTTAACGGTAGAATCAGAAGTATCTGAAAAGAGCTCATACATTGTTGACAATTAATGACATTGCCGAATTATATGCATTATAATTAAAATAGATGTACACATTTATCATAGATAGCAAGGAGCAACAAAATCGAAGGATCCTACTATCTTGCTAGAAGAGTTCAAGAAAAAGACGAGCGATGAGAAAACTGTGCTATCTTGCTGGAAAACTTCTACGACATCACAAGTCCTGTTGTGGAAAGTCATAGCTGGATTTCGAGGAGGTCAAGGTCGCAGGATCCTACGATATTGCTAGAGAACCCTAATACCATCAAGGGTCCGCCACGTTTGCAGCTTCAAGATTAGCCAATGCTGCAATTCGGTCCCTCTTTGGAATCGTGCGGGTCTTAGAGTTCATTCTACCCGACGCGGAGGCAAATACGACGGCATCAACATGAACTTGAAGTGGACGTCATTTTTTCGGAACCCACGTTGCTGCCCAACAATCCTCATACTTCTTCTTGTGGTTTTTCAATTGATTTCTCGGCTCCCAGAATTGGATAATGAACTTTCCATATTCCGCATGCCCTCTTTCACAATTGACTGCTGAACATGCTCTCCCTAACTAGACGGGATATATTTCGGGGTCAGAAGGACGGAGTAGGATCCATGATCCCACTCCGACATCTCGCCATGGATTCAAGGCGTCCTTCGGTCTCTCTTTCCTTGGGCCACAATAAAGTTCAGGTTCGTCATCTTCAGGTTCGTCATCTTCAGGTGTGACATCTCGACTGGTAATGAGGCACAATGGAGCTGGATCTGTGGCTCTCCAATCATGAATTGGCCAGAAGCTTTCTACGAAGGCCGCAGGAGTGGGAGGAAGAGGTTTCTCTAGTTCTGCAAGTATTCCATTCCAGTACTCGATATAAGGTGGAAAATCCTTACGAAAGCCCATACTTTCAAGCATCCCGCGTTCCCAGAATTCTATATAACCTCGAATTCCACACTTGATGAACGACCTCTTATCAAGGGCTTTGGAAACCTTCTCTCTTGCCTTCTCTGGATTGCCTGTGGAAGAAGGAACTTCATCGCCCCACAACCGCTAGAAAGGTACAGGATTTGGGAGCCTGGAAGGTAGCATCGGTTTTCCGTCAGCATCCTCCTTCCAAAGACGGATAGCAGGCTTGTCTCTGGGTAGCCAGTGCGCATGAACTACAAGTTCCTTAAATCGCATGACGGGCCACCCTTCTTCATCTACGTAGAATTTAAAGAGGTGCATCTCTCCTAAGCCAACAAGTCTGTCAGCACCATCACGAATATAACCATGGACAAAAGATTTGAAATCAACAACCTCTCGAACAAACTCGGGCATAAAACAGCAAGTCCTGCGACTGCATGAAGGACATCATCAAATCCGCGACAATATAAGTATTCTGGTTCTTCAAGGTCTTGGATAAGTGGCTAAAGTAAGCATCAATATCCTCATGCGTGTGCCCGACTAATAAGAAACCAACTTGGATTTCTTTGAACACCCTTCGATAAGTCAACATCGATAAAAACGCCATGAGAAACTGGTTCTTATTGTCCTTTGCAGAGTTGTCAAGCTGCAAATATAACCTTTTTAAAAGGGGGACGGGTACAGTCGAGTTATTCGTTACCGGAGGTAAGAGCTGAATACATCTGGACTTCCCTCTGAGCATAGCTTCAAAGAAAGAATTGGCCGGCTCATGGGGAATAATTCTACGAGATTCACGAATGGGTGGTTCTTTGAGACGCCAAAGCAATCTCGCAAGGGAGGAGATAGTATAATTAGAGTCTCATGGCCACAAGTCAGTGGAGTAGTGAGCATAGGCACCATCTCCATGACCGTGCGTGACCATACCGATGACGTTCATTGGGAACTGACCCAAGGGTGATGTGAGTTTGGTAGAAGCTCGCATACGAGGAATAGTTGTCTTGGCTGTATCCATTTTATCGTGGATAATACAAAGAATATTGCCCTTGTGCCGCTTCCACTCTTCTCTCCAGGTAGGGTACACACGCCTACACGAAGCTTAAAGGTTGCAGTGGGTTCGTTTCTGCTTCACGAACGAATTATATTCGACGGAACCCTTAACTGATGTGTCGATGTACTGCAATACCGTGTCACAGAGGATGCACTTTGCAAATGAGCTCCCAACGGATTTAACCGCAACATTATTGAAGTGCTTCCTTCTGATTCTACTAACAGCGGATTGCGAAACCGCGGGCAACCCGCATTGTAGATTCGACTGCAAAAGAGTCAAAACATTGAGTGCGTCAGGTAAGTGCCCAGTGAGAATTGAACATAAATCAGATTGAGGATAACCACAGAATGGGAGGACTGTAAGATTATAGCATACCCTTGGCGATCGTAGGATCCTACCATGAACTAGATGTATAGAGCAAAGATAGAGGGTCTTTCAGGACATTATCATAATCATGAGGTGCTTAAAGTACACGTGAATGCAGAAAAGTGGTTCATGTGGTGTACTATGTAGAGTAATACCTCTGTGGCGTCAGCCTGGATCTTCTTCCAACTATGTCCAGAGGGTAGAAACTTTAGAGTGTCCATCCGCCTTGGTACTGTCAACCTCATCTGATTGGGCATGTGATCAGCACTCTCATTGATGATAGCCGTAATCGTACCAAGTGCTTGCACGGTTCCAAGGCGGGGTCGTTTGACGTCTTTGTTCCCGTGCGTAGAGGAAACGATACCCTTCTTGTATTGGTCCATATATTCGTGAAACTTTGATTTCGGTATGCCATGGATTTTGTACCACGCTGTAGCGCAAATATCCTGACCTAGTAAAGTGACATACTTTTGTTTCCGATTGTTGCCCATATAGCGTAATTGTCCACCCACAGACCTTGCATAATCCCGGCGTTCGTCAAAGTCCTTCAGCCAAAACATCTGGCGAATGAAAAGGGTATCTTGGGGCCTGATTAAGCGCACGCATTCATCAGAACAACATGATTGCGAACTCACTGCTTGAATTTCTTCCGGCATAGTCTTCTTAGCGAATGTGTTGAGCTTCTCCTCAGTCCGCTTTTTGCGACGAACAAACCGGTATGGTGCTTTTGGGCGGCCACCCAGGTGCGCATTCGCGTTCGGTGCGTCAGGTAGACGATTGAAATGGTCAAGCGTATCGCTAAGACTATGTCCTCCTTCGAATGCGCAGTCGGAAATGGGCCACCTCCGATGACTCATAATGTCACTAGGATCTCCGATGAAAACGTCGATTACTGTGACGCCAATGTTCCCCTCCCCCAAAGTACTATTTTCGAACAGCTCATCTGGATAGACGCAATTAATGCGACCAGAGGCCATAAGATCCCCATCACCGTTAAACCGCTTCACAACCTTCTCCACCCACTCTGCCTGAGGTACAAAAGGAGGAGTGTTTGTGGACCCAGAAGTTTTGCCTAAGGCCGAAGTCAGGACAAGGCTTGCTGTCTCCTAGAGAATTGTTCTACCAATTGATTCAGCCAAGACAGAGATGCCCTCCTGCATTGGATGAATTAGTAGACTTCGCGCCCGTGCATGTATCTCAACAGGTCGAAGAAGAGTCAATTCCGCGAACGTGATATCAATGTCGACGCCCAGCCAACACCTAGTAGGAATAGCTTCAATGACAATGGCATGTCCAACAACGCCATGTCCAAGGTAGCATAGTAAAACACTCATGCCCGGTTCATATCGGTTTTGCACGTCATTGGCATCAACATCAGGGTTAATGCTCGTAGAATCAGTAAACTCATCGTCCGGTCCGCAACTTGAAGACATTAAAGGCAACCGGAAAGAAATGGATCCAATAAACCTTCGATTGGCCCTGGTCTTCAATCTCCTGATGAATAAAAAATCGTAAGAGACAAATCAACAAATCAAGCCTGATGATACTAGATCGTAAGATCCTACGATGAACCATGATCTCAAGCTCACCCGTGATTTCCAGGTTTTGCGATCATCCCAGAGTATCAACAAATTGATCGTAAGATCCTACGATTGTTCGGTAACTCCTAAACGATCATAGGCGATAGTAAGATCCTACGATCATCCGAGAGTATCTACAACATCCACATTCCTCGTTCGATACCGAACCAAAGAGATCGTAAGATCCTACGATCATTCCAGAACCCGATTTCGATCCTCGGTGATAGTAAGATCCTACGATCTTCCAGATTACTCGGATGCCCTCAAAGCCCGTTTTCATCTACCACGAAATAGATCGTAGGATCATACGATCTTAAAATGACCCATGACAGATCATCAAAGATAGTACTATCCTACGATCATCCGATATTATCATACGACCACCTAAGATCGTACAATCATCTTGACTGTACGGAAAGTACGTTTACGAACACAGTAATAGCTACTGAACTAGTTCATTTAAGCAATGGCAAAAGTTGATTCCACCACAAGTATGAGTAGTTTATAGAATATGATATAGACTAATTTAAAACAGCAAATACTTTACAAACCACCGCAGCATCTCACGATTAGAATTAGTTTTGAATCTATGATTCTGACTCACTTACAACAGCATCAACTCTGAAAACCACGGCGGCACTTGCATTTTTAAAATATTTGAAAACCTTCATGCGTAGAAAGTGGGGGAAGGAGAGAGTACCGTAGATTGTGATGGAACCGGAGAGAGATGGATCAATACTAGCAGCGGGACAACAATGAAGCGCTCGATCAACTTGAGAAGCTCAGATCGACGTGATTGTGACGCTCACATTGATGTGAATGTGACGCTCACATTGACGTGAAGGTAAAGATGAGCTTACAGCTTATAGCTCGCTACCTAAACTTGACAGAACATGACGAAGAGGTGTCGAAGTAGGTGAAGCCCAAGCTCGACTAAACACAAAGACGATACCGCATTTCTGACGCTCTAATACTCCAAGTTTCTTCAAAACACAATGCTCTCAGTTCTTGGGCAAATACAACTCTCTCAAACTCTAACTCTGCTGGAAATGAACTCAAAATGTTTGAACACTAAAAGCACAGCAACCTCTTCTTGATCTATAGAAAGCGGGAAGTTCATCAAGAATAGGTTGAATCCTTGGCGGGGATAGAATCACAATCATTTTCAAGGACGTGGAGAGCTGTACGAGTGCCACTTCGAACGTAATTATTTCCAAGACGGAAAATGACAACAACGGAGACAAGATAAAATATATTAGTAAAATTGTTCTTAAATTGTGGGAATGTCCAGTGATCATGAAGAACACACGTGTTTCAGTAGTACTCATGAACTTACGAGAATTCGTCATGGTTACAATCATTAACCTGTTAGACTAGGTTAATAGTTCAGGGTTCTAGGTTCAGGGTTTAGAGTACAAGATAACAGACTCAAACTTCTAGGTTTAGGGTTCTAGGTATAGGGTTTTAGGTTTGGGGTCTTAGCTTCAGTGTTTGGGGTTCAGGTTTCTAGGATTAGAGTTAGGACATGGAGACTACGACGGATAATGAGCAGCACTCTGTCGCGAATACACTTGCTACGTTACAGGACATTGATTTGACTGTTTCACCCCCAGTAAGTAAAGCGCCGTTCGATAGGGAGCTTATCATAGGCATATTCGAGGAGGCTAGTCAGTCACTACAGGCCTTCAACCCTCCTAGGAATGTTTCGAATACACCTATTGTTGAGGACTACTTGGATGACCCTTTGAATTTCAGTCAAGAAATTCAGCCAACAACCTTTAGGATCGTCCCAAGACCTGATGTTGAGGCTGATGCTGCTGAAAAGGGTCCTCCATCCGCACAACATACCGATGCAGGACCCTCTGCAAAAGGTATGAGCTATTAAATTCTACCATGTTGTTGTTTTCTGTGTATCTTTTATGTTCTATGTTCACACTATTATCCTCAGGGGAATTCAGGATCGGCGATCCTTACGGCCATCGTAGGATCTTACGATCGCTTTGGATAGTGTAGTCTTTTTCGTTCCTATTGGGATGGTAGGATCCTACGATTCTAATGGGATGGTAGGATCCTACTATCCTTCAGCACTGTTGTCTCGAATGCTGGAAATTTATAAGTATTCTGAATGGCTTTTCGGTCGTGTATTCTTCACTAATTACCTCCTTTTTTTCGGCAGTTGAGATGTCGGGGACTGCTTAACGTCGTGTAAAGGTTCCATTATCGGCGGCACATAAGGGCTCTGGTTCCTCTAGAGAAAATATGATTCTAGACAATTCTACTGCTTATTATTAGTTTTCTGAATTGGAGACTCATGCTTGCAACGTTTGTTTTCTGTAGGAAAACTCAGTGCACCAGCCATTAAATCAGCCCCTAGATCAGCAAAGGTAAGGCAACCTTGGTACATTGTTGTGCTGGACTTGAATGGCTTTCTGATTCATAGATCATACGATAAGGGGCGTAAAACTGTCGCTAGACCTGAGTGTGCAAATTTTCTGAAGGTGCTGACAAATAAGGCTACTATCGTGGTATGGAGTTGCGCCATGAGGAAAAATGTTGATAGCATGTTACAGGTGGCTTTGGGTAGTTCTACTGTAAACCTAACAGTTATGTCACAATCTGATATTGCGGAGTCGAGCTTTCCGAGAGCGGGGAACAATGTTGAGAAGAAGTACATGCTCAAGGACCTCAGAAACGTCAGGAAATATGTTGACCACGTAGACCTCAATCTGACATTGCTCATTGACGACAACCCGGAGAAGAACCTCCTCAACGATGAGTTCAGTGCGATTCATCCTCAAACGTCGACAAGTGACCTGAAGGACAAGTTCCTCATGAACACTATGCTTCCATGGCTCGAGAATATGTTTTCCTCAAATCTCTCTGTGGCCGAATATGTCCGTAACCATCCCCTTCCTGGATGTCCGGTTCCTGGAGAAGTTAGGTCCACTACGTTGGCTCAGAACATCGTAATTGGGTGTTCCCGAAAATGGAATTCCAAAGTCGGGGCATTTCAATGACTACTCACTCGTATCGGTGATGTGTATATTTTGTATATTTTGTTTCAATATAAACTTGTAGGATGTACCTCTACTCTATCAGACACTCTTCAGTATTGAGGCCATCATCTTATTTTGAATATTATTAATCGCAATATCTCCCATGAATTATCCTTAGGGTGGTAGGATCCTATGACCCTGAAGAATGTAGTTGTTAAGGATACTGTATGATTTTTGTGATGCAGATAGCAGTGTGGTAGGATCCTACGACCCTCATGGATGGAGTAGTTAAGGATGTTGTATGGATGATTTGTTTGTAGTATGGATGGCAGTGTGGTGGGATCCTACGATGCATGATGTTGTTTATAACTTGTATCTTTCTCTATGATCACAGCGACGCGACGACTCGACAAAAGTTATCGTGTTGTCTGTCAACGGATTGCTTTGTTTCGAGCAATACGATACCTGCTCCCCGCGACGCTTCAATCGGAACAACATCATTAATTGGCCTGGTCTCCTAGAGTTCTTCAGTATACTTATGAGGTCGTTCCAAGTTGGTATATGGTCGTCCATGGTCCCCGCGCGCCTGAAGAAGGTCCTCGAAGTCCTCCTCCCCGAAGACATAAGGTCAAGACTTCTTTTTTGTTATGGACGAAACAAGTGTTCAAGGCCACAATTGTATCCTTTCTGTGACAAGGTTCTTCAGAGACTCTCAACGGACCGGAAGACGAAGCAGTTCTGTCTTCCTGACAAAATATTGATGGTTGATGACATGCCAATGAGTCATGTCTTCAACGGAGACCTCGCTTGCTACTTTCCGAAGTCATGGCATGGTGAAATGACCTTACCCAACACATTCAATGTTATACCTAATATTGGCACAGCGTTGCTTCCGTTCATCCTTCCACTGCGATCTTACGCCTCGGTGAAGGAGTATCTGCGGGGGCACCCGATGGATGTAAAGTTTAATCGTAGACTCCTTGAACCATGGCACTTTGAGCGAGTGTTACGAAGTACGTAGTCGGTTCCCTACAGTGAGTTCTGTTGGCGTTGGTTTTCATCCAGTTTATTCTATGAATATATTTTTTTGATAGTCATCACCCCCATTCTCCATGCCTTTTCGGTTGCTTATTTTTTTGATGTGTACTACATTGATTGCCCTACATGTATTGTTACACCGTAGGATCTTACTATGTACGCTATGTATCTTGAGCGAGTAATACAAAGTATGTAGCCGCTTCCCTACATTCAGTTCTTGAGCGGCTTACTTTTGTTCAGTATACTCTATGAGTAAAGTTATCAGTGGTTCATACCCCCATTCTCCGCGCCTAATTGAATGCTTCTTTGTTTGACGTGTACTACATTGATTGCCCTACATGTGTTGTTAGATTGTAGGATCCCACTATGTAAGCTATGTATCTTTGATCGCCAGATCCCACCACATTGTTTGATGCCTTTTAAACTTCATCCCTAAGTGAATGTTGCAGTTACCCCTAATCTGTAGGCTCAATCCTATATTTATTGAAACTATTCCTGATGCCAATGGTAAGACCGTATGATTTCATGATCTTGCATCCTACATCAAGAATTGATCCTAAGTCCAAAATTCGTCTTAAAGTCCACATTTACTTAAATGTCACATCAACCTATTCCACAACACCAGAAGCAGCAAGTACAGGAGTACTAGTCCCCTGATCAGCTGATTTAAAGAAAGACCATTTACAGGACATTGGATCCTAGGTCGGCTATCAGCCGACGGACCGACTTGAAATATTAGACAAGGTTAGGGAATAATTCATAAAATCAAACATAAAATTAGCAATGTACCTGAGCACAAGATCAAGAAGGGTTTATAAATATTTCTGAAATTTAGTTGCACGCTAGGTCACTAAATTCTGAAGCTATTGTAAGCTAACTAACAAACCAACCTCCGCATGGATTGCGTGCGCGATCCACGTGAAGAGACAGGGCTCGTTAGGGAGATCTTTGCCATCGAGGGTCATTGGTGTTGTAGAGCCAAAATCCTTAAAATAGCTTTTTTCAAAAAATTAAGTGTAAAAAGGGTTGTAGACATATGGAGAATCAAATAATTAATGATTAAGTTTACACTAAATATTTAATTAATCAAGAAGTACCTATTCATATCCAAGATATAAGGATTAATGGGAAAAGGGTTGAACTCGCACCCTTTGGGAAGGGTGTTCCTTTTCATGTATAGATATGAATAGATGTGAGGATTTAGTGGAAATAATCTTAATGGTTAATTATAGGAAAAACCGTTTTTCGAAGAGGTGTGCCTTTTGGATTTGAGTAGAATGACTAGCTTGAATTTTTAGCATTCTTTGCCATTACCATAGACATTCATTGGAGGAAGATTGGAGTGAGCCCTAGCTTAGGTGAAAAAGCTAGTAATTGAAGAAATCTCTTATGTTGTAAGAGTATTATGTTATGTGTGAAATTATTAATATATAATTATTATTGAATTTGCATATGTAAAGTCTTATGTGATTTAAATAATATGTATAATTGCAATAATATTAGTTCTTCATAGAATAAATTTGACATTGTGTTTTGTAAATGCAATTATATGCATGAGGTATTAATTGTGAATAAATTCCTATGCATAAATGCATTATTTATTTAGATCATCATTGTAGAAATTAGGATATCATCCTAATTATTTATGTGACATGAAATTGTGTGTATTAATGAATTAAATTTAATATATTGCATATGAGTGAAATGTGCATACTTAATAATTAAATCTTCAAGAGATAAAGTTAGGGAAAGATCCTAACTATGTCAAAGTGACATTGTGAATATTAATGTAATAATTCTAAGTGTATGTAAGGTATTTAGAAATTAATTTGGAGTAAGAAACTTAATGCATTAATGTGAGGAATGCATAAGTAATTGATGTAAGACTTAAGTTTAAGTGTGGAAACTTAAGTACTAAGACATAAGACGGGAATATTATGCATGTGTAAATAAGAAAACTTAAGTCCACAGTGAACAAGGACTTAAATATAAATGACAGAACTTAAATCTGAGTGATAAAACTTAAGTCTAGAGTGAGTAAGAACTTAAGTATAAATGACAGAACTTAAGTCTGAATAATAGGACTTAAGTCTACAGTGAGGGAAAACTTAAGTCTGAGTGATAGGACTTAAGTCTAAGTTACAGAACTTAAGTCATGTAAGTGAAAGAGTGAAGATACTCTTTTTGCATTTAAGTGTTAAGGATTAATAGATAGATTAGACTTAAGTCACGACTTAGAGTAGAAATATTTAGAAGCTTAATCTAACTTGTGTGTTGTTCGAGTCTAACACTTGTGATGAGTACGTGAGTATGTGAACCGTGGGACGTACGTGAAAAGTGGAGCGAATTGCACAAGGTAAATTTGTGAATTCGAATGGAATTAATTAAGGAATCAACCATGAGTGCAATGGATAGTATCCAAGAGCCAAAGATGGCAAAAGTATAGGAAACTAACTAACGTGCATATTCATAGTTAAATCAAAAGCAAGGGTCTTTAGAGGAGCAAGGCTCTATCTAAGCACTTAAATCTTTGGGATTAATACCTTAAGAGTGGAATGTTAAGTGTGATATGTTTTAAGGCTTAATTCCCTAAAAACGAGTGCGTAAACTTAAGTAATTCAATAGAAAGATAACTTTTGACCTATAATTAAAGACAAACTACTTAACGGTTGACGCTAGACCATCCCGGAAAGAATTTAGAATCATGGAGAGACTTGTGTGAGTCTTGGGTGTTTTGCGAATGTGAATTTTATGGTTTACAGGTTCAACCACCAATTGAAGCAACCTTCGCTTCAGGGGTCAAATGTGATCAATTTCAGTATCCGGATCGACCACAATGGAGGAACAAGTACTGCCATTTACTCGACAATAACTTCGCATTAGTTGGGCGGGCAATGATTCAAGTTTGCCTTCCGCACGAGGCATGTGATGCGGACATATTGGGTGACACTGACGTTGGCGTTCTCTTTGTTTCTGAGCATGAGGATCTTCACATGACCACGCTACGTTGGAAGATTTTGCGCACGCGCGTGGAAGGTGGTCCACTGTTGTCTGAGTGCCTTATCTACTGTTCTGAGCACAATCAAGCCTCATGTAAAGATGACGGGCTCGAGAGGGTAGCCAAGGATCCATACAGAGGTATGAAACGGAAGCTTAAGTAGAAGAGCGATGTTTCTGTTACCAAGTTTGGGCGCCTCTAGTCAAAAGTTGCTTGTCAGCTTGTTAGTTCGAAAAAATGTTGTTCGAGACGATGTTGTCAGATATTATTTTGGGCGGACACTTGTAAAATCTGCCAGTAGTTCTACTCCTCAAGCTTTGAGCAACGGCATGAAACTGCGTTCGCTGTTTAGGGCGAGCTCTACAAAGTTCCGGGCTTCAAGAAACTCTTCATCACTCTACATGGCGTCGATGTTTGTGAAGTTGTCTGGTTTTGCATTCATGGCGTTTTCAACTACAAGTATAAATCGGATTCATTGAACGGACGCGTAAACGGTTGTCATGGAAATGCTGGAATTTTGCGCCCCAGGTCTCAGACTGTTCAGGCTCGTGGGACCATTTCCAGAATCATCAACGATAATGCCGACCACATGCCGAATGAGTTTCGAGTCATCGGCAACAAGAGGGTCGCATCTCTGATGGTTCTACCTACGGCGATGAACTGGAATCATCTCCGTCACATGTCCAACCTGGTAAGGTTTTACATTCTTCCTACTTGCACATGTGACTTGCACATGTAACCCATACTGTCGGTTGGCACCAGATGCATGTTTTTTTTTGCATCTCTCTAATTCTGCATTATTAATCTTGATCGCTTTCTCTGTCAACTCCAGGTGAACTTTGAATGTTGTGTCAAGCCGATTTCGCAATCTACTGATAGTCGATTGAAAAGGAAGTTTTTTCAGAATGTTGAGGTAAAGGCTATTGGTAGCAACTTTTCGAGATGTACCGAGTGTAACTATCTGGTTGAGTTTCTTGCCAAATATCCTCGCGGGTCTGGCGAATGGCACGCACTCCATGATGATCATGCGATGCATCTCAACTACCAAAGTACTTGCCGTAATGTGTACTTTGGATGGACATCTCAGTCCAATAATTACCCGTCAGAGTTTCTCTGCATTATTCACCACAAGATGGACACTTTGAAGACGGCCATTCCAAGAATGCAGAGGATTACAAAGGCGACCGCGGGTCTTGCACAAATTCCTATTTCATGTACTGGCGTGCTTACTCACGGTCATGGCAACGGTGCATATGTGCATTACTCGTCATATTCCGACGTCCTTATAGCCTGGGGACTCCAATGTCACAATCTCGTCTATCTGCCATGTTCTTCGGGCTTTAGAACGCTGCCCTATGCAAGAGTCTAAGCAGCTTTTTGCATATCCACCTCAGAATCCATTCTTTGAAGCTCTTATTTGTGGTAAATTCAAATGTAGTTCATCGATTCCAGAATCTAGGGGCGATCCCCTCCCAATTGCTTCGCTGGCTCAACCGGAAGTTAAGCTTCCTTGGAAGCTGTATCTCCTACTTGATAACTCTGTAGAGGATAACAAGATCAGGTTCGTCATGGCCTTCTGTTCGCTTCTCACAGCTAGACGAATTTTTAAGGAAGTGAGTGTGGGATTTCTGATTGTCAGCCACACTCATAAGGACATTGACGTACATTTCAGTTTCCTTTCAAAATTCATCAAACGGGAAAATACCTACTGTTTAGTTGACCTCATGAAATCTTTCATGGACTCTCATAAGACAATAGCCTTTATTCCTGAACTTGTTGAAGAGGTTGCTAATTTCAAAAGTTACATTGTTGATTACCATCTTGACGGCAAGAATAAGCTCGTTGATCTCGGTGAGATGCACCTTTTTAAATTTTACGTTGAAGAGAAAGGTGAAGACCCGAGATGGCCGGTCATGAGATACAAGAGAAGTGCAACAGATTCATCATGGCTCCCTCCGGATGAGGCTCATTTGTTTTTCGTCCATGTTCTGTTTGCTATCATTTTCTGCCGATTCTCTTGTTACTTACCCGTCGGCTGCCACCCAACGGATTTGACCTTTGCTTCTTTTGTCCTTCTTTCCTTTGTATTCATTGCTTTTTTGTTTTTGTCTCACTTTTTTGTATTTTGCAATCTGATAAGCCTGTGAAGATGTGAACAACAGATAAATTCGGGAATCCTAACCTTTAATCGGTGATCCGAAACCAATACCCTTCAAGCCGCTTTGGGATGACGTTCATGTCAACAAATCGAAGCATAACCAGGAGAAGGAGCGGCAAGAAGCGTAACCAGGACAAGGGCCACTAGAAATAGCAAGAAGCAATCCTTTATCAAGAACGATATTGTAACGTATATTGAGTTCTAGAGGACAGACATGGCTCGAGACAAAACATATGTCGAGGATATGGCACCTTTCATTGCATATTGGGAGCGTCTTTTACAGCTTATTTCTGGTCCTCTCCCTCCTAACCCCAACTGCCTATGTGAAGGATTCTGCCCAAAATCGGACATGATGCGTAATCATGGTCGCGCAACGTCACTGTCCGATGCAATTAATTCCAGCTCGGATGTTATACCTGAAGATGAACCTGACCCTTACCCTTACTGCAACCCACAGATGAGCCGTCCGAAATTGTCCTTCAATCCGTTTTGTGATGTTCTTCTTGGTGATTTTGTTTTTTGCCGACCTCGCACTGGCCACTACCTTCTTGTGTGGATGGGTCGGTACTGGAGTGCGTTAACTACACACCTGGGTATTCCTATAGGAAATTAAAGGTAAAATGGTGGGTTCCACTCACGACTAAGAAAGATTCTAAGATCATCGGAAAGGAGTGCTGGAATAGGCGGTGGGAACGGGAACAACGCGACCCGGATGTTCAAAATTGCAGTATCGTTCTCTTCACCCATTGCTACCCGTCTCATAATAAGCCTGGGCCGCCAAAGATCCATCGTATCCCACCTGGAGCAGCGAGCGCTGCAATGGCTTGATTGGAGGCAGGTGGCATCGTTGTTCATGGCAGTGGCGATTGATTGTTTTTCTGGTCGGCTGCTAGCCGACGGATTGATGTTCTCTACAATGTAATTTGTTCACCATTTATTAATTTGAATGTTGCGTGGAACAGTAATATCTGCCGTACTTCAGCCATTACTACTTTTTTCATGTAACTCATCTGACGGGATCTCAATCTGAATAATTGGTGTTTTTCTTGTCGGCTGCCAGCCGACAGCCTCTGTATTTTGCATATGTAGTTCGAACCAATTTTTGTGGTCAAAGTCTTCGTACGTGTGAAGGAAGGATTGAAATCTGTGGCACGTGTGTTGCTCGATATCATAATGACGAGTAGATGGCTAGTTGTACATCAGTAATTATTGTTGAAGCGAACTTTGCGGCAAGTGAATTATAAATTCACGAATTCACTGTATGTGCAGTATCTCATTGTGTTCACTTGATTTTGTGTATCTTGAATTTTTCTTGCTACAAATTGGAGTGTTTAGTCTGCGCTCGTTTCCTCCTTTTCTTAGTCTGATTCTGCTTCCAGCCGACGACATGGTTGAGACTCGGAGTATGGCCCTAGTTAGGAGAGCAAGAGAGGAAAGGGAGGAAAGGGAGGAAAATGAGGTCAGAGTTGCCAGGGAGGCAGAATCTCAGAAAAGTGAAGTGTCTAAAAACTATGTGGAGAGGACTATTTTTGTCGAGTGACGTTCATGAGGAGAACTAGAACGAAGAAGATGTATTTGATGAAGAGGAGTTCGACGACGATGGCAGTCTCCACGTCAATGCTCAAGTGGGATGCTCTGATGAGGAAGACCGCTACTGCAATGGATCGGACGAGGTGGACTCGTGGGCTACCGGACATGTTGACAACGATTCATTTTCAGGCTCTCCAGGTATTTGTTGGACTCCGATATGTACGCTCCTGCATGGCTCAAGAACTGGTAGATGTTAAGTATAGCTCAACTTGTTAATAGTCCCTTACAGATGCTTTTCTCTAATGAATTTTCCAGACTGCTGCCATCTATGGGGCACCTCCAAATATAACCTTCATTTTTACTCAAATATCGTGCTCTATTCGGATCTCATCCTTGGTATACTTCTTTAAATTCAAGCGCCGTTTTTACCTTTCTATTTTGATGTTGTGCTTGGTAGAATCCTGTGTCATATGAGGTCAACAATCTTTTGTCCATGTGTTGTCTTCTATCTTCAGTCCGTGTGTTGTCTTCTACAATATTTTTTTTATCATTGTATTCTCTTGGACATTTTTTGAAGTTCTATACTTATCCGTGCTGCCAATCGGCAGTCATCTTTTTATGAAACCCACTTCCTTGTCTTTGTTTCATACTTCAGTATTATCACTTGTATTTCTTTACCCACTTTGTCGGACTTTCTTTGATGGATGTTTTATACACAATACTCTGTTGACAAGATTTCATTCCTATTCATTGAAGTTCTTTTTGCCGGCTGCCATCCGACAACCTCTTTTTATTTCGAGTTTGGAGATCATTTGTTTGCCCTACTTACTCGAGCCATACTCTCTAAGTGTTTTCTTATTTTTTCATAAGATCATTCTGCCATCTGCTGCTACTTTTGCGAGTTGCCTACGGAAAGCCTTCTCTGTTTGAAATCCACTAAACTCTCTATTGTCCATCGGTTGCCGGCCGACATCTGTACTCGAAGGACAGACCACATTCTTCATTTTCATGTTGACCACCTCTCATGGCTGCATATTTTTGGTTCAATTTCCAAATAATCACCTTATTTTTTATCCCTTTTTTTGAATAAATTGTTTGATCATTGGAGTTTTTTTATCACCTTTTTTTATCATGAGATTTCTTCTATAAATTTATTTGGTGATTTTGATTCCTCCTCATTCTTTGTCGGCTGGCCCGCGACCTTTAATTCTATCTTCAAGAATCCTTAGGGCATATGGAAATTCTTTAGGGTTCAAGGGGAATATTTAGGGTCTGGGAGAAATTTAGGGTCTACGGAGAATCTGTAGGTTTTTGGAGAATCTTTAGATTTTGTGGATTAAGAGCCAACGCTTAAATTTAAGGATTCTATTGGTTTTGAAGAGACTTCATAATGATATGAGACAGTTATTATAGTTTTGTGAGGGGCAATGTTTGGTGGAACGCAATTTCCAATGTATATCCTTAGGATTCAGCCCATATTTTCTTGTTTTATTGTATGATATAGGAAATGAAATCCGAGTCTAAGTTTTTTTGGGTCCATAATTGATCGATTTGTCTACATTTAGTTAAATATTAGTTTTTGGCTAACGTTGGAATCTTCTTCAGCAAGCCAAGCGATGAGCGTGAAAGATTCAGCCAGTTGAAGAAGGTAACGAGATTGTCGAAGCCTCTTAACCCTGTCTATGACGACGCCACTACGCCCTCGACCGAGAGTTAGTGTAGAGATGTATGCAATCCTTGTATGGGTTTGCTCACCGCAATTTCGGGTCCCACCTTGGCGGTGAAGGAATAAAAATTCACCGTCTTTAATGCCTAGGGTGGTGGGAATGTCACAACTTTGGCCTTGGTTGGTTTTCTTATCCCTTGTTGTGCTTGTTGTTTGTTTAGTCTTGCTTTTACCGATTCTTGTCATTGCAATCCCGTCGGCTGTCAGCTAACAAATTTTTTCAATTGAACTCTTACTGAGCTTATCGTATTTGTGCTTAGCAGGCAAAAGCAATTGTGACTGAGTTTGTGGGCAAGGAAAAAGACATTGCTATCGCAAAGGAGTGCGTGAAGAATATGTCCTTCCTTCCGCAACCGCCTAGTGTACCTAATCGAATCACCTGGTCTCACAAGTCTGATTCTACGGTAGGGGCTTATCAGCTTGGAGGCAATTTATTGTCTGCATTGGAGGGCGTGGCTTTGAGGGCTGATTCGCAAGGAAGCATTCCATCGAATTTAGATTCTCATGCCTCAACAAGAATTGTTCAACTTGGAGGTGTTGCTCGTTTTGCGGAGGCAATAATGGAGGACTTCGTGGTTAATTCCATCCAACCGTCCAGTTCACGACATTCGACGGAAGTTCTTGATTTATCAGACGACCAGTTGTCAGATTGTGATATTGAGTTGAATCCAGACGAGGCCAACGTCGACCATCCGTTACCTCGATCGGCGAGGAACTTTAGTTTACGGAGCCGAAATCAAGAACTTCCGTCGAATGTCAATGATGCATCAAGGAGTGGAAGAGGCAATGCCCGCTAGTTCTGTTGTTGTCAATCCGGTCGAGCAATCACCTGCTGAAACAATCCTCCGGGTTGTCCGCACTTCTCTGGCAGCTCCTAAGCCGAAGACCCTCCAACCTCCTCATCTCTCGACGGACCTTGCTACTTTTAAACCGCTAGGTCCTGTTTTAGGCGTCGCCCGGCCGTTATCTCAAAAGGAAGTCACGGTGGTTTCTAATGCAACTGCCGTCTCACATGGAAGCCCTAAATCGAAGAGGTCGAAGATTAACAGCAAAACTTCTAGTGCGAAGCGCACGAAGTCTCCAACGTCAAAGTCGAAGGGTTTGTTTGCAAAGCTCGGTGGACGAGGCAATTCTTCTTCAAGACCGGGAACGCCAATGACCCTTGATGGCGAAGATCTCTCCAACGAGCCCCTGTCTCGTCATGAGGATCATGTAGACGTTCCATCCGAAGGTTCGTTTGTTAATTAGCTTACCATAGCTTCAGAATTTAGTGATCTAGCGCGCGACAAATTTTCAAAAATATTAATAAACTCTTCTTGATTCTGTGGTCAGGTGCATTGCTTATTTTGGGTTTGATTTTATCAAAAAAATTCTCAGTCCTTGTCTAAATTTTTGGGTCGGTCCGTTGGCTGCGAGCCGACAAAGGATCCAATGTCCTGTTAATGGTCTTTCTCCCATTCAGCTGATTAGGGGACTCATACTCCTGCCGTTGCTGCTTTTGGTGCTTAGAGCAGGTTTCTGCTGATCGAGAATTCAAAGTGGTTGAAGACATGGTTCATGTGGGTTTGACACACCTCAAAGATTACTACCTCGTACTTGAATTGAATGGTTTGGTTCTCACGCATGGCGATGACCGTGTTGCTAAGTTCCGGCCTCACACACAATAGTTTTTCAAGTACTGTGATGATAACTTTATTGTCGTGGTTTAGAGTTCCGAAAGTCCGACAGGAGTGGGGACTCTTTTTATGACCTGCAAGTCCAATTCAAATATATTCTTTGCAGAATCAATCGTGTCTTTGATAATACCCTTTGCGATGTAGCTCGATATTCTGTGGATGGCAAAAAATTCTACCTCAAGAGGCTATCAACCCTATTTCTTAGTTATGGGAAATTAATAGGGAAAGGAGTCAATAGCGCCAACACCCTCTTGATTGACGTTCATCCGTACTCGAACGTTAAGAATTCTCCATATAACGTCATTCATCCAATGCCCTACACTTTCACTTCAACCGAGACTGCCGATGAGAGTTAGCAAGCTCTCTTGGTGATTGTATCCATGCTGAGAGCGATGAAAGAGTTGGGTTGGACAGTTTTCGAGTATACCTCAATTGAAGACCACCTTATCATGGTAAAGAAGTTCGCCGAGCCTTTTCAAAGTGACAAGCCTTGTCGTCTTCGCCTTGAAGGTGAGAATCCGGATTTGGATGATGAGCGCTCTGCTAGAGTTGATACGGTCTTGCCCGATGCGGCCGACGTCGCTGTTGAGCCTCGTGGCCGCTAGCACACCTTCGTTCAACCAAAGCTCCTCGATCCTTGGAAGTCTGTGCTGGTCCCCATCTTGGGGAACCCTCGATTGCTTCCAGGTCAATCGGAGTGGGAGCAATTTGTTTGGTCCTTCCCAAGCACAAAGCGTCCAAGGTCACTTCCAAGTAGACGTTAGTTCAATCCGTTGGCTACTTGCCAACGCTGAAATTGATTCCATTTCTTTTCGTGACATTTGTCATGACTATGGAATTTATTTTTTGAGTTCGCAGAGTAATAAGGTTTTTGTGTGAATGTTTTCTCATAATAAACATCGCTTGTAATTATCTCAATTTCTTTTGCACATGATGGTTTCGTAATTCATGCATCATCATCCATTCATTTCTCCATCTAAACCTTGGAGTTGGCAACGCAAGTGAGTGGTCTTTATTGCTTCGCGCCGGACCATCTGAGAAGGTCAATAAGTACTTCCTTGTCCTATCTTTGAGCGGTCTGTTGATGGCGCAAGGTGTTGGAGCCGACAAGAAATGGCATACCATCTTTTGGCCAATGATGAGAGAGTTTCTCAAATTCTATGTTTCGAACTTCATAGTGGCAGTTTGGAGTGACCAATCCAGCTCCATATTGAAATACACTCTTCTTCTCGACGATTGTCGTTTTAATAATGTTCGGAACAGTCCCCTCAATGTAATGCATCCACTGACATTCGATCTAACTTCGAAGGAGTCCGTAAAGAATGTCGTTCTTCTTGATGTCATCAAGTTCCTTTCCGATTTACTTTCATCGGGATTGCTTGTTCCTGAGTATATTTGTGAGAACATCGATTTGACCGGATATCCTTGTCTATGGCCCAATGACCCAAAGTGAGAAGAATACGTTGAAGCTTATCCCAACTTGATGCGTCCAAGCATTTGTTGATGCGTCCAAGCATATCATAGGATAGTAGCGTTGGCTGGCAGCTGATGCCCTCGAATGTTCATTTTATTAGACTATTAATGCCTTCCTGTAAATACAATTTTCTTAGTAATAAAGCTCTTTCATTTTTTTAACAATCTTTTGTAATTGGTGCCTCACTTAACCCATGCATGTCTGCTCTATTGACTTTTGATGCAAAATTCTCTCCTTCATATCGGAGTTCGTGGGAAAATTTTGCACCAACTTGTCGTCCCGGCTGATCCGGGAGACATTGATTTGACGGACGTCTCCCCGCGCTTCAGCGGCTTTCAGTCCCTATTGGATGATTACGAGAGAGTGGACCATCAAGGCGTCTCTAACTCTCTGGAGACTCTTGCAGTCTTGGATTTCATGTCAATCTTGGCCAATGCTCACTTCAGCGTGGCAGGGAGCCTGCAGTTGTAATCGGACCGGCTATTGCAATTGAGATCGCGTCATTGATGCGTCCTCGGAAACCCGTTCTTGTTTCTCGCTCCACCTGCTTTCACCTTCAGGAGGCTGACATCTACGCTTTAGTTTCAGATGGTGCTTTTTCTATAAGTGTCATTGTGGTTGGCTCCTAGCCAACACCTTCATCTGCTTCAGTACCCGCTGCCGACCTCAGCTCCGATGTGGTTCAAAGGAACATCCAGGTGGGTCCTTTAAGCTACTAACTCGTCCTTGAAATAAGGGGGCTTCTTCTCGCCAAAAGTTTTGTTTGTCTTGGCAATGCTAAGAGGAAGAGCTTTCATCAGAAATCTAGGCCTGGGCTTCAAGAGTTCCTTACTTTCTGCCAGTTGTCCTTTTCGTTGGCCTTTGGGTCGACCGATAAGTCAAAAGATATCTTTTGGCACATGGATCACTTGTTCGATGTTTTCCCCGACTTGCGAAGGGACACAAAAGTGTTGAGCTCATCCTATTGTGATTCCTCTACGGCCAAGAATCCCACGACTTTAGTTGCGCCGCTGCTGAAGAGGTTGGCCCATATGTTTACAGATAAACGCTATCTAATCGTGTCTGATGCAAATGAGCGGAATACGCTTCTCATCAATCATTACCTTCTCCAGAATATCCTCAATAGCCCCTATAATGTTGTTTATTCTTCACTTTTTAAATATAATCCACCAGAGATCTCAGTTCCAGGGATGCAGCTCTTGAGTGCGTTAATTCCTTGGGTCTCGAGACTTTTGAAGTCTAGAGTCAATGTCCAGGAGTACCGTTCATCAAATTGGGAATTCAGAATGATTCGAATGTATCCGGGGTCGTTTCATCATCAAAAGTACAGGAAGGTCATCTATTCCCACGCATTGGGTTTTGATGCGCCATACTGTCTCGATGAAGTGCAATCCAAGCTCACTATTGCCCACTCCCACTGAGTATCCCTTGTTTCTTCAATTGGGCTTTTCCAAATTTCTCTTCTTTTTTACTACTATTGACAAACAGGAACTAAACCTTCATTACCTTATAATTTCTGAATTTTTGTCATCTTAAGATATATTTTCTTATTCCAATTTTCTTCTATGTATGTATTCTCTTTATCTTATGTCTGTGATTCATCTTTTATGCAGGTCCTGTTTGTTGTTATGTGCTCCCGTGCATTAACGTCGCGCTTTGGTCAACGATGCAAATAGAGCACTTACTACTAGTCTTGCAGCATATTCTTCTAGTTGGTGTTATTAATAGGTTGTCATTTGTCTATAGCAGACGTGACTTAGCTAAAAGCCTAAATGTCCCTTGGAGTTACAAAACGATGTTTATTCTTTCTAAGAAGAATCATTTGCGTGTTGTCTGTTTGCCTCATCAAGTTCTATTTGTGGATGTAAACCCAAGGTCTCTCCAAAGAAACCCCGACAACATTTGTTTTATTCCCTCACCGTTTAAGGGTCATTTGAGCCTTCAAGACAATGACCAAGTTATTCCAAACGTGGCGACCGACATCCTTCCCTTCATCTACCGGCTCCACAAATTTTCAAGCGTCCGTGAAAATTTGAACTAAGCACATCGACCTGGTCAGGGGCATTGGACGGTTTCAAAGCGCGTGAGTATGGGCGCACAATTGTTCGATGGGATGAAATCGAATGGCACTAGGTCTTCTTCTTTGAAAGCCAGCCAATGGTCTTCAAATTAGTTTTTATTCATTACTCGAAGGATACATTTTGTAAAGTACATGAAAGTGAACATTTGTGTTGTATAATTTGATTTCAAGTGCCCATGTACGTTTCATTCGTTTTCGATTTCTCAACTTTATTCTGGGATGTTTTTCTTCTCAGCTAGTTGTATGTATCAGTTATCAAGATCTGAACTTTATGATTGGCTGCCAACCGACACTGTCATTTGTTTCGATCAATGTACGTCTGTTTTTTGCAACTAGTATTTCTTTTTTTTGAACATCGAGTTTGTCCATTGAGTTCTCAGTGCTCAATTTACTTTCGACTCTAGTGCCCGCCAACTGTGTATTTTGTTCTTTGTGACTTGTTTGTGACTCGTTTTCATTTTTGGACTTTATTTTGTCCATATTTAGTTATATCCGTTATCATATGAATTCAATGAAATAAGTTAATTGACCCACATGAATAAGACTTGCTTAATGGCTGGTATTTCAATAGCCATATCCACAAGTTTAGATGATTTTTTTGAAGGGGGTTTCTGATTTGAAAAAGGGAATAAAAGCCTTCTCCCAAATTGCAATTCTATGACGCTCTACATATTCACCAATCTTTAAAATCCTTGGCAATGCTTCCCAATCAATGGGTCCAAGATCAGGCGACATATTCTCAAACTCATGCACCACAAGGTCCTCCAACTACAAGATCACGAGAGAAAGAAATGTATTTAATACATTTGGGTATGGCACAATTTACAACTTGTTAAACTAAATAAAATATGAAGTTGAATGAATAGAAAAGTAAACAAAGAACTCACTTGCGCCCAAAAAGTGGCACGAATGAGCCATTGATCAAACACGGATTCTTTTACATCACCAGTAGAAAATTGTGAAGACTCACGAATCATGTTGGATGAGTTCCACCATTTGAGCCAACGACCTTTACACTCAACTTCAACTGATGCAATAGCTACTTTTTGAAGTTTTTCAATTTTCATGTCCGGCTTTGGAACATTGTTCCAATGCCTTGTGATCTAAGAAACAAATAATCATTGATTACAAACTAAACATAAAATAACAAGTTAGAAAAAAATATTACTTCAATTTCGTTTATCGTTTAGAATTCAATACCTCATAATAGAATTCAGATCCATTCTTGGAATCAGCCACTACCAATAACTTTTCAAATTCGTGGCTGCGAATGCTTTTGATGCATGCCCTAGCAGCCTTGTCCTTCGCCTGCCAAACTCCTTTAGGAATTTACTATTCAATGGGAGTGTTTGCTTTATACTCACAACAAGCTTCATCAGATGCAGAGGCAATCTCACGCTGCAGATGACATGGTTATGAAGACAAAATTAGGATCATTTTTGTTGGATAACATATATAAAACAACAAAATGTACTCACCCAATAGAGAAATGATATGAACAGGTTGATTGTCAATGTGTACCAAGTCCTGGAATTTTTCTTGAATTTCTCACAAGTCTTGAAATCTTCTTCCGGCATGAGAGCTTTAAAATCAGTCAAAGGAAGAACTCTAAAGTGTTGGATTCGGTGCAGCTTGTGTACTAAATTGGATTTCACATGACCAAGTTCTATGGACCTGCAAATGGTATGAAATAAATGGTATATATATTGTTTGGTTATTATTATGACTGTGGAAAGTTACAATGGAAGACATATGAGTAAATAAGCATTATCTCACCAATTCACCTCATTCATTGCATCGAGGAGAGGACCCAAATTTCCTTGAGGATCAATGACAATGCATTCTATGGGTCGGTAGAAGCTGGACTCATAACGATCCCTTCAATAATTCTATTCAATGTATCTCCACCACGCCGTGAACCAATGATTGCCTTTCCAAATGTGAAGCATTTTTTCATAAAGACTAGAGAGTTCAGGGCCATCTTGGACTTATTCATCACATTTGTCGCTTACGACTTTCCATTCACTACTCCAAGTAGATGAAATAATGGGAGATACTTCATTGACGTGGCCAACATCATTATAGATAGACACATACAAAGGACGATCTCTACAATGGTAACCATTGACAAACTCGGCTTCTAACTTCTTCACATCTTGCTCAAGTATAGGTCTTACCAGTGGGAGAAAAACCATCTTATAGAGTGGAACAAACACTCTTGAATGGGACGGATGGACTTGAAGGCTTGAAAGAAACCCAAAGGAATCAGGCTTCTATTGCTTTCTCACCCAAATTTTAGAGACTTACAAGTCAACAATATCCTCTGGAAATTCGCCCTCTTCTATGTCTTTTCTTCTATATCTGTCGTCCCTACCATGTTATTATGCTCAAGGTCCTTTGCCACCTCCATGTCTTGATCCTCTTCCATATTGATGACGTTCTCCATGTCTTTAGAGAACTCCAACTCTACAGAAGACATTGGATTAAAACTTGGTTGCCTTTCCTAGAAAAAAAATGAGCAAAACAACTATTAATCAATCAATACATGACATTAATCAATCTGTTAGGAGATGAGAGCATGAGAGTAGAGTAGATAGCCAAAGAACATCAGCTCCTTCACCGGTCCAAGGTTTAATCCCTTGAATATGGTACATAGGGAGTCCGTTGGTTAGAGTAGGGATCCTAGGTTGTACCATTAGTGGTAGTTAATCTAGTATTAAATGTCCTAACTAGGGAGTAATCCCCACTTCGATATGGGTAATCCCCATTACGATACGGTAGTTGAACTATACTAGGTCTAGAGTAGATCTGAGTTAGTGAAGGACCGTGAAGTGGATGGATGTGTGTAGAGCCAATATATGAAAAAGGACTTTTTTCTTTAAAAAATAGCTTAAAGGGTTTGAAATAGTTCAAAAAGTAGATAGTTTGTGATAAAAGTTAAGAGAAACTTTAAAAATAAGTGAAAAGCTTAAAATAGCTTAAAGGAAATAATGCTACTATGAAAGGACTTAAGGAAAAGACTTAAAAGAATAGTTACACCTTTTATTTAGTTGAAAGGGTTTAAGCAAAATCGGAAAGGGTGGAAGGAAAAGGAAGAAACCTTTTAAGAAATAGTGTCTCTTCATAGTTTTAGCTTAAGTGGAGTAGGAATTCATTTTGAATTCACCACATTGAAGAAGCAATTGTGAGTCCTAGCTTGGAGCTAGCAAATTCTTGCGATGGTTGTAAGAATTTTTAAGTTAATACATATTGTGTTGTGTAAATTTGTATTGATCTAATTGATTAAATAACTTTGCACATGTGACTTGTGAAAGTGAGTCTAAATAATTAAGGAGTCGAATTTTAATTGATTGTAATATCTTAAATGGATAAATAGTTTAAGAAGATTTAAATGTTGCACTTATTGAACAAGTGACATTGAAAGAAAATCAAAAAACTAAAAATATTTGTGACTAAGAATTCTTATAATAATAATTGAATTACAAGATAAGAGTTCTTATATTTGAAGTGCATTAATTAATATTAAGGAACTAATTGCATTAAAGAGAGTAATGTTATTTTGGAAGAATGCAATTACTTTAAGTTTAAGAGTAATGTATAGTGGATTAAATCAAAGGAATTAAATTTGATTGAAAGTGAATGTGTTAGAATATAGATCTCAAAAAGAATCATTCTTAAACTTCTAACAAGTGTGATTGTTTAAGTTAATGTGTTTGGATGCGGAATCCACGTGGAGTTTTAAAAGCTTGGCCGTGGACGTACGTGATTAAAGATGGAGCGAATTGCATGAAGTAAACTTTTCAAATATAAAGAAGCATTAAAAACCAACAAAGCAATGAGTTAAGCAATGGATAAATTCCATTCGCGTAGTAAGGCATAGTTAGAAGTTTGGGCACACACACAAGAAAGACAAAGAGCAAGGCTCTTGTCACAATCACTCTTTTTCTTGGGGTAACAAAAAAATTCTCAATCCTTTAAGGGTGTAGATTGTTTAAGCCAAAAACCTTTAAAAGGATGCATTATAGCTTTAAGTTTTATTAAAGAAAACATTTTTATGTGATAATTCGATCAAAATTACTTAAACATTAGACGCTAGACCATCCTGGAAAGAATTTAGAATCATATGGAAACTTGTGTGAGTCTTGGGTATTTTGCGTGAGTGTAAATTTACGGTTTACAATGTGCTATCATCCTATTTCAACACTCCTCCTCGAATGATGATCTTCCTCGTTAAAAAACCTCAAAATGAAGGAAAAATAGTGAAGTCACTATTCGCTAAGTTCTTCCAAGGTTCTCATTCCAGCGTCTCTAGTGAGTTTACGGTGTTGATGCGTTGGGAGTGTCTTTGTGAGTACATCGACAATGTTTTCTGCTGAGGCGATTTTCTTTACCTGAATCTAGTTCGTGTCAGTCAAGTCTTGTATGTATCCATTAATATGAGGACTGATGTGTTTGATTCGATCAGCTTTGATGAAGCTCGAAGTGACTTGCTCCACGCACACGGCATTGTCCTCATAGATCGTGGTTGGCTTGTTTATGTTCGTGATTCCGCACTGCTGAAATATGGCTTGTTGCATCGTCCGGAGCCATACAGCTTCCCTCGGCGCGTCGTGAAACCCGAGTGACTCAGCGTGGTTGGTGGAGGTGGCTGTGACCGTTTGCTTGGTCAATCTCCATGAAATTGGTGTGCCAATCTTCACAAAAATGTATCCCGTTTGGAATTTTCCGGTGATAGGGTCAATCCTAAAACATGAATCATGATAGCCGATGATGTCACTGCCTGCACTTTTCAGGAAATGAAGTCCGAGGTTTTCCGTGCCGTGTAGGTAGCGTAGCAAGTGCTTGATTCCTTGCCAATGTCGCATTGCCGGTCTCTGACTATGTCTTGCTAGCAGGCTGACCGCAAAGGATATGTCCAGGCAAGTATTCGTTGCAAGGTAGAGAAGTGCTCCCACCACGGCTAAGTATTGTTTCTTGTTGACCTCCTCCTCGATGCCATCAGCAAGTCGGTAGGGGTCATCGTCAGTTTTACTCCAGCCGATTATGGGTGCGGATAGTGCGTCTGCGTTCTCCATGTTGAACGTGCGCAATAGTTTCTTGACGTAAGTTTGTTGATGGAGTAATATGCTCCCATCTGCATAGTGAGTAAGAATGCTTTCAGATGGTGGTACCATGCCCTACCCGCTTGTTTCAAGCCATACAACGCCTTATGAATTTTCAAGCTAGTATACTTACCGGGTTGTGCGGGGTTTGTGTTGGGCAGGAAATCTGGAGAAGGCTTGATATGTATATCAGCGTCTAGATCTCCACATAAGTACGCTGTGACTACATTGAGGATGGGGGTTTTGAGTGTCATCTGTACAGCTAGGCTTAGGATGTACCTAAAAGACGTGTTGTCCATGACTGGAGAATATGTTTGCTCAAAATCGATACCCGGCTTCGGTGTGTAGCTTTGAGCTACAAGCCTGACTTTGAATCTGACTACGAGCTCGTGTTTGTCATGTTTTTGCATAAAGATTAATATGTGGCCTATGGATTTGGTTGCGAGGTTTGTTACGAGTGGTCCGAAGACTACTCGCTT
Source organism: Bryoerythrophyllum caledonicum (assembly GCA_963971425.1). Taxonomy (NCBI): domain Eukaryota; kingdom Viridiplantae; phylum Streptophyta; class Bryopsida; order Pottiales; family Pottiaceae; genus Bryoerythrophyllum; species Bryoerythrophyllum caledonicum. Next base: position 21,962,427 of record OZ020514.1, read on the forward strand.
GCATAATGACTGATCATCTGCCTATAGGGCTATTTCCCATTGAGGCCAGTCTAATCTACACTTGGCTTGTTCTAGAGTCATTGGATCAGTGTTGAGGTTAGTAAACCTAGAGACAAAAGATTTGGGATCCTTCCACGGGATTCTAGTGGACTCTATTAACGCCGATACAGGCCGTCGATCTGTATGCATGGTTGCTACATATGCTTGTGGGGTACTTGGGGTTGGGCTGGATTGCCTTGAGTTTCTCTTCCTTTGCTGGAGCTAACGGAACAGGGTTCTCTAATCCGGGAATTGGGCTCCTAATTATGCGAGGTCCTGAGTGGAATCCATCAGATAGCTTCTTGGCTAGGTTTTTGAGATTGATAAATTTTTGTACCTCTACGTCAGTTTGCACAGTCCGTAGGTTGAGGTTTAGAGTCAGAGTTTCTAGAACTCTAAAGTTTAATTTGGGATGACTGTTTTTGTGTAGTGAGCTTGGGAACTTGTTCTCTACGAATTTACAGTTTTGAAATCTAGCCTTGTAGATGGCGTCACTATCATGTATTTTATATCTTTTGATGCTAGGCAAATTATAACCTAGATAAATGGCTATGTGCCTATGGGGTGTGATTGTTTTTTGTTTTGGTTTGGGTAGGGGTACCGAGACCTCACATCCAAACATGCGTAAGTGTGCCACATGTGGGATATGCCCAGACATGAGCTCTAGTGGTGTGTGTGCAATAGTGTAGGTTTTTAATCTCAACAATAGGGTTGCGTGTAAGATTGCATGGCCCCACATCGATGGTGATAGGTTTGCAGGAAACAAAAGGGAACGTATTATAATTTGAATTTTCTTGATGTATCCCTTGGCGAGACCATTCTATGAGTGTTTGTACGGTACTGAGTACGTGAGCTCTATCCCTGAGGCTATACAAAAGTCCCCAAAGGCTTGGAATTTAAATTCTAGGGCGTAATCCATTCTAAAGAAGCAGATCTGGTTATCTGGAAAGTGGTTTATGAACCTGAATATCATGGCTAAGATTTTTGGGAATACCATATTCCTAGTCGTGAGCAGGGAGACCTCTGTATGTCTGCCCGAAGCATCGACTAAAATCAAAAAGTATTTGAACTGACCTGATTGCGGTGTGATTGGGCCGTAAATATCGCCCTATAGGCAGTGCAAGGAAACCGGCATCTCCATCGGTAACTTCCACCGCGATGGTTGCGGAATCGGCTTGTCTTGTATGCAAGCTTCACATTCGTCTACATGTTCCGCGTCGCTAGCGCAGAGACTATGGTTGATCAGCATAGGGATTATCTTTTTCATGATTGTTGTCCCGCGGTGTCCAAGCCTACGGCGCCAAATGTCCGCTTTGCTATTTGCAACGTGAAACGTTGCTTTTGTGTACCTCTGGGACAAGCAAGGACTACTTGCTCGCGACAGTGAGGCTTTGGAGCGTTCACCAGCCTCATCTTTACTCATACAAGCAAGGCCTGTTCCCATTTCAGAAATGAAAAGCTCATACAAGCTGTTGGCTCCCGCTTGCGCGGTGACAAGGATCGTCGGCCCTCGCCTGAGCTCCAGCGCCTCTTCATCATTCTTCCTCGCGGTAGAGACGTGGATTTGGTTAGCTCCTAGGTCTCGATAGTTTATCAGGCTACGAGGAGCTTTTGGGGCATACATAGCCCTTTCACATAACAGAGGGAGTCCTCTGGGCAATGCAATCGTTGCCGGGCCCTCACGGAATCTAAAATTTTGTGTCCCTGCAATAGTGACAATGTCACAACTTTGCCAAGGTTCATTTTTTGTTTTGAAACTCAAAGAACATTGGATCCTGAAGTATGGTGTGAATTGATGCACTATTAAGCAAAGCAAATTTAGCTTTGGTTGTCTGAGATCTATTCTGGATCATGTATATTTCACGATCAAGTTCACAGAGCGTGAGAGATGGTGCATCAAGGGCATGAGTCTCCTTTTTTCCATCCTTTAGCGCCTATAGTTCTTTGTACATCTTTGTAAAGTAGTATGGAGTGCGGCATTCCTTAGCGTAATGCCCTTTCCAGCCACACTTGTGACATGCTCCCTTCACACTCTTACTAGATGACTAAGACAACTTATCAGTTTAAGGTTTATTAGTGTACCTTTTGTATGTGGAACGATCACCATTTGGCTTGCAATCACCTTTCTGTTTTCTCTTTGGTGCATCGGTGACGTGTGACTCTCGGCTAAGGTTCTATTCTTTCTTGGTCGATGAGGTCTCAGCGCTTGGGGTCTTGGTCATCTTGTTGACCACACTAGCATGAATCTCCTTCGCTGGTCGAGACTCTACATACTTTATTAACAACTGTTGTTGTTTTTCTGCTAGTAATAGGTACGTCATAAGTTTTGAGTGCTTTTTAAACTTCATGTTACGGAATTGTTGAGCAAAAATTGCACAAGCACGAGGGAAGGTGGATAACGTCTTACCTATAAGGTCTATGTCGAAGAGTCTGTCTCCACAGAGCGTGAGAAGTGCAGCGATTTGGTGGAGGTCTAGCGTTGAACACAGGTCAACGTTGAACATCAGGAAGTTCGGGAAGTCTAGCACCCGGAGGCTGATCCAATCGCTTCTCGCCTGTGGTAAGAAGATCGTCTCCTCGTGCTTGAAGCGTGCCTCCAACACTTTTGATAACTCAGCTGGATCTTCCACTTGTATGTACTGTTGTCTCAGTGATGCGTCTAGGTGACGCCTGATGATAAGCAGCGTCTACCATATCAATGGTGGAGGTAGATCCTCCGCCGTTGTTCAGTCGATAGCTCTTACGAGCTCCTCTGCACACAAATAAGTCTGTATGTCAATGTTCTATTCAAGGTAATTCGCTCCGTCTGGCTCTAACAGATCGAAATATAGAGGTTGGGTCCGGGTCTCTCGGACCCGGGGTTGGATCGTCATGCAAGTGGGTTCTATCGTGACCCGTAGTTAGACTTAGGTGCTGAGGCTTAGGGTTTGTCCTAAGGCTCAGGTGCTAAGCTCTAGGGTTACGGCGCTGTGAACGTGTGCATGAAGTCTGTGAAGAGTGAGTGAACAGTGTCTCTCGACGTCAGTCTGGGAGTGAACAATGTCTCTAGACGTTGATTGTGAGTGAACAATGTCTCTAGACGTCGACTGTGAGTATGTACTCGTACTCCAGCTGGCCTGATCAGTGATCGACGTGTGTGTTGGCCTAAACCAAAGTGATGTAATCTAATCAGCTCACTAGGAGGTCAAGAAGTCAATCCTGAAGCAAGGAGCAGTGCTGATAATGTGTTAGGAGACAAGAGCATGGGAGTAGAGTAGACAGCCGAAGAGCATCAGCTCCTTCACTGATCTAGGGTTTGATCCTTCGCGTATGGTACATAGGGAGTCCGTTGGTTAGAGTAGGACTCCTTGGTTGTACCATTAGTGGTAGTTAATCTAGTATTAAATGTCCTAATCAGGGAGTAATCCCCACTACAATATGGGTAATCCCCACTACAATATGGGTAATCCCCACTACAATATGGGTAATCCCCACTACAATATGGGTAATCCCCACTACGATACAATAGTTGAACTGTACTAGGTCTAGAGTAGGTCCTAGTCAATGGAAGTCCTTGAAGTGGATGGATGTGCTATCATCCTATCCCAACACAATCAACTCAAAGACGCTGGCATATTGAGCTTACCGTCCAACCTAGAAATACTAATTAACATACTAATGATGGTTGTAGGCATAGGCTCAGTGGAGGAAACAAATAGACACTTTATTTATGGAGGAAACAAATAGACACGCCAGTCTCTTCTAGATATGATGGCTGGCAAAAGCTGGTCGAGACGTGATGGAAAGAGTAAGGAAGATTGGTACATGTTGACAAACACACTGACAGACGCGGAGAAGCATTCACAGCATCGACTTCAAAAATATTATGTTCTCAACAACTTTCACCAAACTTGCATGATCATGGTAGACCATAGTGATTGCGTCCTTACGTTACTCTACAAATGAGGCTCATACACTACTGAAAAGGGACCAGAAACGATAGCTATCCACGTAAAAGAGATCAACAAGAGCTCAGCGAAAGCTTTTTCAAGCTTGACAAAATGGTGTATTTCTTTCTAGATTTGCAGCTGCTTAATTTCTCATTTACGCACCAGTTACTAGGTATTTGCTACCCTCCAAAAGCTTCAAGTCAAAGACCCATTAGTTCACTAGAAAAATATAACTCCTCGTCATACTAAATCCAAGACATAACAAACATGCACTCACAGAAGAATAAAAAGGAGAATGTTACACTCGACTCGCAGCACCTGGAAAGTTCACCTCGACGTGCAAATTAGAAAAACTGCAGATTAGGATTGAATCAAGGAACTTTGATCTATCGACTCTTTAGTACCTTGGCGCCGAGTTACAACATTGTGTTGTAATGTAACATTCAAGATGATATTACTTGAGGCAAGGTGCGTGTTAAGTACACGAGAGATCCTGAGATCCTGAGAATGAGTTGACCTACAACTATGGTACAAGTGTGGTTTTACACCAACACCCCCTCTAAAACCACATTTGAGTTGTAGCAATGGCGAGAATAGAAGGGAGCTTGGTTTGAAAACTTAAGTAAGAGTTGATAGAAGAGTCCCTTCAAGATATTCACTTCGGGTTTTTAGGTAGATTTGGGAGGAATTTGTTTGAGACCAGTAAGATCCCTGTTGGTAATAAAGTGATTGGTACCAAGTGACTTAGTGAGCAAATCCGCTTGTTGAAGATGGGATGGGACATAAGTGATGACAATTGATCCATCATTATATTTTTCTCTAATGTAGTGATGATCTAATTCAATATGTTTTGTTCGTTGATGCATCACGGGATTGCGAACAAGTTTGATGCTGCTGATGTTGTCACAGAAAATGGGTGTAGGAGTAGAACTATTAATCTGAAGTTCCTCCATGAGACGTCTAAAATATGTGATATTGCGAGCTGCCTCAGATAGAACCCTGTACTCGGCTTCAGTGGATGATAGTGCAAGGGTAGGTTGAAGTTTACTAGTCCATGCAATAGGAGATGAACCAAGTTTATATAGAATGCCCGAGGTGGAGCGTCGTGAGTCAGTTTCTCCTGCCCAATCTGCATCTGTAAAGACAGATAGATCACCAGTATCATTAGAAGGGTAAAAAATGCCATAGTCAAGTGTGCCCTTCAGGTAGCGGAGAATGTTTTTGGCGGCAGTGAGGTGTGCTTGTTGAGGATTGTTCATATAGCGTGAAACACAATTGACCGCAAATTGGATGTCCCATCTGCTAATAGTGGCATATAAAAGTCCTCCAACTAGACTTTGGTAGACAAGTTTATCTACTGGATTTGTCTTGGTGTCTTTAAACAATTTAACCTTTGAATTCATAGGTGTTGAGATTGGGGTGCAATCTTGCATTCCAAATCTCTCTAGTAGTCGTTCAATATAGCTTCTTTGATGGAAATAAATACCATCATCTGTGTAGAGTAATTCAACACCAATGTAGTGTTGTGCATCACCAAGATGTGTTAATTTGAACCGCCTTGTTAATTGAGCATCAAGTTGAGCAATATTGTCATGATCATCTCCTGTAAGGATAATGTCATCGACATATAGAAGAAGTAATGTATATTTCCCATCACAAATAGAAAAATATAGATTAGGTTCTTCGGTGCTCTTAGTAAGACCTTGTTGCTGAAGATAGGTGTTGATCTCTCCATACCACGCTCGTGGAGCTTGTTTTAATCCATAAAGTGCACGTTGAAGCTTGCAGATTTTGCCACTATGCTCAAATCTAGGAGGAATAGTCATATAGACTTCCTCATCAATTTTGCCGTTGAGAAAGGCAGTTTTGACATCAAGGTGATGTAATCGCCATTTTTTCCTAGCAGCTAGGGCAATGACACTCCTGATGGTCGACCATCGTACAACAGGGGCAAAAGTTTCAAAGAAGTCAATACCCTCCTCTTGTTCAAATCCTCGAGCTACAAGTCTTGCTTTAAGTTTTTCTATTTTGCCACTAGGTCCAGGTTTGGCTTTGAAAATCCACTTGGCAGAGATCGGGTTTTTACCAGGTGGGAGATCAACTACTTTCCATGTGTCATTCTCTTTGATAGAGTCTACTTCCTGTTGTATAGCATCTTTCCAACCTAAGTGTTTGATGGCTTCTGTATAGTTGCGAGGTTCAGTGAAAGTACCAGTTTCAACAGAGTAGAGATAACTATCTTTGAACCTTGTGCTTGGTCGACGCTCACGAAGTGGATATCTTCGTGGATGCTCAGCTTGTGCCTCAGGTAGTGGAGGTTGGTGATCTTCCTCAATTTGTGCCTCAGGTAGCGGAGGTTGATGATCTTCCTCAATTTGTGGTAGTTGAGGTAAAGGAGGAGTTTCTATGGTTTCACCTGAAATACTAGCTGAAGAGAGTGAAGGTGTTGGAAAGAGATCGATAATTTCAGGAGAGTTAATTTGGGCTTTTATGGAAACAAATCCCATTTGGTTTTCATCCACCACTACATCTCTACTCGTGTGAATACGTTTGGTGTGTGGATCAAAAAGTCGATAGCCTTTGCTTTGATTGTCATAACCTAAGAGAACACATGGAAGGGTTTTGCTATCTAATTTGGATCTCTTGATATCAGGGACATGGACATAGGCTAGTGATCCAAAGACACGAAGATGTTTGACTGAAGGTTTAATTTTGTTGTATTTTTCATCTGGAGTCATGCCACCGTTTGCACGAGTGGGACTAATGTTGACTAAATAGTTAGCTGTATTCACTGCCTCTGTCCATAGGTATCCTGGTAGTTTGCTAGCATGAGACATGGCGCGTGCTTTCTCTATGAGGGTTCTATTTCTACGTTCACTAACTCCATTTTGTTGTGGAGTTAATGCCATAGTTAACTGATGATGAATGCCTTGGTTGACAAGATAAGAACCAAATTCATGAGATAGGTACTCTCCTCCTCTGTCCGTTCTAAGTGTTTGAATACTCTTGCTAGTTTCTTTCTCAACACGAGCTTTGAATTCTAAAAATTTACGAAAAGACTCACTCTTGCTTCTCATAAAGTAAACAAAACTCTTCCTTGAGTAGTCATCTGTGAATGCTATAAAGTACTGTGATCCACTGAGTGAGGGTGTACGAATAGGTCCTACTAGGTCTGAGTGGATGAGTTGTAGTACCTGAGTGGTTCGATTTGTGGAAGCCTTTGAGAAACGCTCCCTATGTTGTTTTCCTGCTAAGCAATCTCCACAAATACTCCTTATAGTAGGAAAAATAGGTAATCCTTGAACTCGTTTGGCGTTGGCACAATGTTGGAGACTTGCATAGTTCATATGACCAAATCGTTTATGCCATAAGTGCATGGTTGATTCAATGGTAATAGAGTTTACCGTTGTGGTGTCTTGAATATTGGTGAATTGATAAAGACCATTAGATAGGTTTCGATAACCTTTTGCCAAAACATGTTTTTTGTGATCAAGAATAAGACAATCATTTCCAGTAAAGACAATGATGTGACCTTGGTCAGCTAAAGAGCCCACAGATAATAGATTCTTCTTTAATGCCGGGACATACAAAACATGATCAATGTTTATTCCATCAGAATTGCCGGTGTTGACAGTGGAGGAACCAATTGCTTCTACATGATGTGTATTGCCATCGGCAGTAGTGACATTCTGACCCGAAGAGCTAGCTCCTACATCATATAAGTGATCATGATTTCCTGTCACATGATGACTTGCCCCGGAGTCCATGTACCATGTGGCATTTTGATACTCCATAAGGTTGACTTCCGCCGTATCCCACTCATATCCCGGGTATCCATATCCTACATCTTCCTGAACATAGTTAGCAGTAGCATAACCACCGTAGGGGCAGTTACGAGAGATGTGTCCTATCTCACCACAAGTATAACAGATCACACCTCTAGTTCTGTTCCCTGGAGGTCGTACATATGCTGCTGAGTATGGTCTCGCAGTCATTAAATATGACTGACCCCCGATGCCAGGGTACTGCCCATTGATTACTGGGCCCCAGGGTTGAGAACCACTGTAGCCCGGGTATGGGTGTACCCCTGGGCTGGGGCTCCAGCCGCCGGGGTTAGGGTAACCCCAGGTCGGCGGTCGATTGGGAGACGCTGTTACCTGCGGGGAGCGTGAAGTCGGGCACGCTTGCGAAGGTTTAGCGGCCGGACGTGCTTGCGGGGCCTGATTGCTTGTTGTTGGGGGTCGGAGTGCGCCGCCTGGCCTCCACGCCCATTGCCCAGCGCCTTGAACAGTGTGGATGCCGGGTCGCCATGCTGCCGACGCTCCTCCCGGTCGTGCGCCAAGATGACGCCAAGTAGGTGCTCCACGTTGCCCACTGTACAGACTCCTGTTGTAATGGATTGCGAGTGCTTCACTGTGGCCCATCTTCTGTTCTCTTAGTGTCTTACGGTGCGATTCAGTGATTAGTTTCCCCATAAGAACTTCAAATTTTGGATTGTCAAGATACGTAATACCTTGCATCACAACATCATAGCTGCTGGGCAAGCCGTTGAGGACGAGGTTGATAAGAGTCTTGTCAGTCATCTCCTCTCCATAGCCTCTGAGTTCGTTGCGTAGATCCATCGCGGTGGTGAGGTAATTGTTGATGTCTTCTCCTTCTCTCATAGAGATCGCGTGTAGTTTGTTGCTGATCATCTGAATTTGCTGCTGATCTCCTGCAGAAAACATCGCAAGAAGCATGCTCCAAGCATCAGCAGGATCGTTATGTTGGTTAACTGTTCTAAGTAAGTTATCACCTACTGACATGGTGAGACTTGTTAATGCACGTTGTTTTGCTTCACTCAGTTTCGCTTCTGTGTATGCTACACCTTCTACTGTCACTGGATACACACTCGTAATTATCTTAGTGCCTACTAGTGGCCATAAACCTTCTCTCTTCAATATTGCAGTCATCTTGATCTGCCAATTTCCATAGTTGAGAGGTCCAACAAGCTTGTTAGACTCTCCTACCTCACAATTCGAACTCTTGCTAAACTCTGCCATCTCTGTCAACTAGATCTTCTTCTCAGGTTTCTCTAGGCTTTCCAATCTACTAGATCTCTCTCAGATCTGACTCTTCTAGATCTATCTTCCTGTAAGGAGCAAAGCTCACTTTGTCACACGCTCTGATACCATGTTATAATGTAACATTCAAGATGATATTGCTTGAGGCAAGGTGCGTGTTAAGTACACGAGAGATCCTGAGATCCTGAGAATGAGTTGACCTACAACTATGGTACAAGTGTGGTTTTACACCAACACATTGACCCATGTCGACTCCCATCAATCTCCTTGCAAAAACACTCACCGAATCACGCATCTTTCAACAAAAGCAGATCAAACAGTAACCAGAAACCAGCTGTTGAGCCTGAAAATCCTCGCTGAATTGCAAGAAAAGGAACCAAAAAAAGGAGAATATAACACTCGACTCGCAGCACCGGGGAAGATCTCGTCTCATCGCTAAAAAACTCTAGATCTAAGACAAAAATGTACTCACCGCAGCAATCGACGTGCATGCATCAACGTGCAGCAATCTCACGTGCATGCATCAACGTCCAACAATCTCACGTGCATGCATTGGACAGTGGTGGACAGGTGATAAAGTTAAAGATATCCGCACCATATCAACGCCGAGTGCACAGTTGGATCCTATCTACGCCGAGGTAACCACTGGACCCTATCTTCAACTGAAAGAGAACAATTGGTTCAAATGCAAAATCCATATCATCTCGAGTAGGAAATTTGTTAACGGTACGTCGGTTCTGGAGTCAAGCGCATCGGTTGCTTCGTCACATATCAACAGCCTAGGAGACTGCATCAACTTCTCTGTTACAACTTGCTTGTAATCATATGTAAAACTCGACCTCCATAAGACAGTAAGCATACGAGTTGAATGACTTCAAAGAAATGGAGCACGTCTTATTAAGATAATGCCACAGTTGTCAACTGAAAGAAGTAGCAATGTTATGTGCTTGAAAATTACGACTGGATTGAACTCCAAGATGCCAAGTATCACATCATACTTCAGGTTGTTTTTATTATACACATCTAAATTGCCGATCACCACAAATACGAACAAGGATCCAAAAGAGTTCAATTTTTGAAACAAGCGAACCTTCAAAAACGCTTTTGCAATAGCCACTCCTTGTTTCTCTCCACAGCTAAGTTGTTCAAGAATACGCCCAGTGACCAACATAATTAATTCAACCGGTTATTCAGCCTGATTACAAGGCCGCCGAGGGCACCGCAGGGAAGAGCACAAAACATGCACCACCGAGGGCCATGCTTGACATGCACAGGATATAAACCGCTGAGGGCACCGCACAACGTGCACAAAGACAACATATTATTTTACAGAATATTCCAAAATTTAGGGCCTACGCCAACGTATCAAAATCCAGCCGGGTCACTGCTTCCTGCAATCAGCCATGTCCCGGTTCTGCCATGTCCACGTCATAGCCACTTTCACTTCAGAGCGACGTCCACATCACTAACATAATTAAAGTTTGAGAAAAAATTGAGGGTGTTACACCCCCAATGCCTCTTAAAATTTGCTTAAATTAATGTAACTATTACAGAAGCTCCTAGTATTTAAAAGGAAACTTTAAACAGATTCAACTTCTAGCTGGTTCGATTAGTCTTTAAAAATTTTGAATCTTGGCAGCGAGTCATTTAAAACTCCTTCAAAAAAATATCAAGGTGAATAATTTCTTCTTTGAACTAATAGCATTTATTCATAAGATATATCATTTTGACATAAATATGTGAACCATGATTAAGAGATCTAATGAATTGCATAAATAATTGGAAACTAATGGTTTTTTATAGACGTTTTATAATAACATATCAACAAAAAGAAGGATCTCGGCACCAAGACCCGTAAAATCAAACATCCAGAACAAAAAAAAATATATAAAACTATGTTCTTAGTTACATTCTTGCAGTAACATGTTCACAAAATTAGAGGACCTTGGCACTAAGACCCATGAACTTCACCTCTTAAATATCAAAATCAAAGGGCTCAGAAGCTCTTTTCAAAGAGACTTATACAACAACATATTCTTGAAGAAGAGGATCTCGGCACCAAGACCCGTGGAAACAATCATGGAGAACTAAAAAACAACGAACATAGCTGCTAGTTACAAAGATATTATTACAATCACATGTTTATAAATTAGAAGATCTCAGCACGGAGACCTATGAACTTGAACTCCCACATATAAGGATCAGAGAACTCAACCGTCATTTTAAAAAAAAATTATACAACATATTCACGAGGAAGAGGATCTCGACACCGAGATCTACTAAAACAAACACCCTAAACTCTTAACAACAAGCTTTGTTGATAGTTACAAAGGCATTCTTGCAATCACATGTTCACAAATTTAAAGGATCTTGTTACCATATTGGATGCACATAAAAACTCAAAGAACTTTGTAAAGAATGTCTTACATTGTTGCACTGCGCGATGTTCATTGTTGCCACTTCCTCTTCTCCTTCTGCGATGTTAATTGCTTTGATGTCACCTCTAGCAATGTCTTCAACATTCTCACCCCCAAACTCAAGTATCCTAGCAATTGCATCACACAAAGTACTAGTTCTGGATCTAATTTTGCTACACTGCATCCTGGCTATTAGGAACGTTTTCCTATTCGAGAAATGTAATCGAGGCTTCCTCTTCCTCTTCTTCCCCTTTGGTATGATAGGTGACACTAAAGACTTTTCTTCGTATTGCATCTGTTCAATCTTCCATATATACAACACCTGACAACACTATGAACACATTGAATCATCTACAACATTTTGTAAGAACAATATATAGAGTCTGTTAGGAAGGTCTTCATCAATGAGTTCAAGTGTCACAATCTGAAAAAATAGTAAAAAATCTAAACTTGACAACTACATATTTCAAACTTATTTTTTAGGTTGCGATAGGTTGTCAATCACAACTTGTTTTTGAAATCCTTTATTCTTATAGTTATTAATCCTAATTTTGGGTACTCTTTGACGGCGTCCTACTTCTACTACCCTGAAACCGCGTCTTATTTATTACTCTGTGATGGCCACTTGTAATAGATTAGGCTTCCGACACCTAACTATTATTCCACAATTTAGTCTCCTTTTGGAACCATGCTAAGTATCATGCCCTCCCTCCTTGCCCCTACCTTCTATTTCTTAAAAAAACTTTTCCTTGCATACAACTCGGGATATGCAACTATTTTTGGTATTCATTGTATCTCCAATTGCCGGTTGGGATGTTTGCGATGAATGATTCCAGCTATGATGATAATCTTGCAACCAATAGTGTTATCTTCATCCAATTTTCTACTCATTCTGCAAGATGGAACTAGGCATGTCATTATAAAAGTGACAACACTTTCATTCCCGAGTCTCTTTCACCTTCATATCTTCTATGCTCTTGCCATGGCACTATGGTTGCTACGCAAGATGATGTTGATGGAGATATCGTTGTCTATGGTCCCGGTCCAGGAGTACCAATTTCATTTGTTGTTGGTCAAGATGGCATCTCTGTTGTTTCTGCTCATCGTCTACGTTTTTGTTTCGGTATTCTTGAGGGTACAATGCATGTGGACGAGGAAGTCTTTGATATGATCACCGGAGAAATGACTCATATCGTAGCTCAGACTTGTACAACTCAAGACGAGGGACCTGTATATTTGTTAAAACTGAGAAAATATAGAGCGTATGGTCTAAAAGATAGCAGCATCCGTGCCTCTCTTGATTATCTAACTCCTAAACTGTCATCATCTTCTTCGCAAATTACTCCTCCACTTCATAAAGTGAAACTGGAACCGAGTGACACTTGTATTCATTTACTCAGTGACAACTCGGATAGTGACTGTCTCTTTCAATCTATAGGCATTTCAGGAGCTCGCTTTTCCTCAACACCAATGTCTTCTCAGTCCAGTCGACCATCCACTTCAAAGCCTCCCCGACCTCTCTCCACCTCCAATAGCATCATCGATTGCATACGTGAACTTAGTTCCCAACGGAGATCCAAGTCTCATCTTAGTAAAGTAGACTTTGATTCCATCAAAATAGAGAAGGTAGATTTTCTCCCCCCCTCCTTCTATGGGGACATTATTTTTTATCTACCTCCAGTCGGAAAGACTAACTCCTCCTCTCAAGTCGGTCTACTACAAGGTATGGACAAGAGACACGATGGTCATGCCTAGTCTCGTACCATAACATCTCATATCATAAACAAGTCGAACTCGTCGTTCAGAATTTCTAGATGCCTTGGACATCTCCACTGTATGAATTCTGAGTGCCAGTATCTAAAACGGGTCCATTGTACGTCAACCGCTAACGAAACTGAATGGAATGGTTTTTGTCCCAATCCCTTTGATGTTCGTAGTTCTCCCCCTTCGCTATCCACTCTAGTTTGTAGTACCTATCAACACCCCCCTACATGTTTAGAAACTTGCATGGCAATAATTTACTATGCCTTTGGCCATGACCAAATGATTCGTGCATGTATCCATTTGGGAACATACAATCACCCACTAAAACTAGGGATGTGTAGAGAGTCAACCGTGAAGCTCCGTAGCCTCATTAGAGAGCAGGTAGAACGAACTTCTGCTGCAACAAATTTTTCTATCGTTCTTGAGGCTAGCAAGGAGTTTCTAAGAGAATTATTGCTCTATTTTGAAGGCGTTCCTCAAAAGACTCTTCCATTTGAAGAGCTTATACCTGTTTTAGATAAGTTCAAGCAGATGACGTTTCCAAGTATTCGCAAGGAGGTCACTACGTTCAAGTATTTGAGACGTTTTGGTGTGATGGACAACATTACCAGATCAAGGGGGGCTTCCAATTGGGCCTTTGTTCAGGAGAACAAGTTTCCCGGTCAAAGAACAGACTTCCATAAGGTATTCCTATTTAAGATGGCCGAAGTTGGACTAGGGAGCGGTGTGGACTTAGTATGACGCATGCAACCACAAGGTGACCTTGGAGACGCTTGGATCACGTTCGATCACGTGAAACGAGTGAAGGACTGGACAACTATGGCATGCCATGTCTATGACTCAACATATTGCCGTGTGATGACAATTGCAGTTTGTGACATGCAGTCTGAAGATGTAGCAGCACAGCTAATCTTTCGGCAGAATCTCAATGCAGTGGCAGCTAGGCATGGTATCCATGACGTCACGTTTAAGGGCTTGGATGGCGGACAATGCTCAAGAAAACTAGAATGCACTCTGCATTACCTACGGAGATGGGGATGCAAAGAAGCCCATGGATAATCGAGAGCGCACATGTCTATTCCACTAGGCACAGTCACTCAAGAAACATACAAAGGCGGATATTTGAGCTGTCTCCGAGAACAACACTAACAACTTTGCAAGCCATACAAGAATGCCAAGACACTCGAGGAGGCAAACACTAAGTGTACAGCTATCAAATCATGGTGGTTGTCATCACGAGCAACAACGAATGAAGGAGTTGTTTGCTTAGACCTTTGGCTCGCATTTTGGCATTTCCGATATAGATAGTGGGGAGGCTTTTTGGAACTTGTAAGTTCTTTTTTAACATTACTACATTTGAATGTGCGTGTTTTGGCAAGCCCCTCCTCTTAAGGGTGCAGTTACTTATCTAAGGGTTCAACTGACTTAATGTTTTTTAAGCTCTTAGTGCTTACGTATTTTTCAACTTTTGCAGGCTCTTTCTGAAGCGGAATTGGCTGAAATGCCATTGTGCAACCTTGCAAAATCCGTTCACAATAAATGGTTACAACAATCAGAAAAAAGAGGTACCGATCTCTACGTGGCAACTGTTGATGATATGTTTTGTGCTTTCATGCAAGTGGTTGCATACTATCAATTCTAAAAGAGTGAGAAGCCAGGAACAGGACCGGGAAAGGATGAACTTCGACTTCGAATTGCTCAGCGTACCGCTCATCGCTCACGTAACTCCAACGTTCTACATGAGGCCCATGCAAAAATGCCTGGAGGTAATGAGTTCTACACTTGCGATCCTCATTTAGAGGGAGAAAAGGTTTTTATGCATTGAAGCAAAAGACAGATCTTCCTCCTAGATCTGAGTTTGACTCACATAGGCCAGATAAGATAAGTATCTTCCATCCTCGGTTTCAGAAACGACCATTTTCGCGCACTATCCACGACCTCACTTCCGACGAAGATGTTTTAGAAGAAGCTCAAATGGCTCCAAAGGTTGTTTTCCCTTCTCCTACAACTCTTGCACCAACTGCGCGGATGAAACACGTGAAGGCTGTCCAGGAAACTGACTGTCATGAGATTGTATGGCATATTGCTCGCCTTCCAAAGACACATGTGAAAGCTTGTTTTTCTCAACAGGCCATCACAAGGAAGAAGTGTGTGGCACGGACTGTCAAGGATGGTAAAAGTACAACGGCACCAACTAACACATGTACGATGGATAGTTACAAAAAGAATCATTATTTTGGTTATCGAAGATGCAAACGGAGGATATTCGGTTATCGAGAGATGTGTGAAGGGCACTAGAAGGAAATGGATTGTCTCCAAGCCCGACGTTCCTACTGTATGGCCAGTGAAAATCGGCACCAATCTTCGCAAGAAAGAGATATTTGCATTTGAAGATGTCGGATTCCAATTGGCCGAATGCGTGGAGTTTTCTCCTCGGGAACTATTTGGGGATCAAGGAGGTCCATTGGACTTCTCATCATTTTCAACCCTGAAAGAGCCTACCGTGCATCCCTCGAAGCAGTTTGGAAAGGTCATTCGAAGAAATCCCAAAGCTCCTACTATAGCACATTAGAATAGTTGCGCATCTGCTTTGTTTGTCGTTGGCAAGATATGTAAAGTTCATATGATTCCTCCTCCAGGGTTTGGCTGCATTAAGTCATTCAAGTCCAGAAGCATTTCAAAGGTTTCAAAGTACGTCCTAAGTACCGGCCAATTTCCCAGTTGTGATTGTCCATCTTTCATGGACATGAAGAATAAGTCACTCGCCAAACATGGACAATGGATATATTGTTAGCATCTCTATTATGTCTTCACCATAGTTTGCGGGTTAGATCTCGATATGGATGTCTTTATGCATGCCCCTAGTTTCAGCTTCAACAAGATTAAGCGAGTTTTACAAATCCTTTCTGTGAAGCACACAGTCTTCTATTAGTAGTAGACTACATTGGATTTCATTGTATGATCATCTAACAATTGTAATGAAAAATTGGTGAGACTAAAAAAGCCACCACTTGAGTTTGTTACATTTGTGTACAGAACTTACTTCCTTTAAAATGGTGTTTTTTTCTTCTCTTTGATGTTTTTTTTCCATCCATGAATATTTATTGTACTCAAATCAATATAATATTCAATTGAATTGTCTCCAAAAATTGCAGTCGTATCTGTCAACCTACGGTTATAAGTCTTACTCGCGCCGTACATGAACCCTACTCCACGGTCATAGGTTCTTTTTTTGCATGCTTTTTTCAGTAAATATTGCTTGCAAAATATACTATTTTGTTTTGTTTTTAATGAATTAATTTTAAAATTAGAATATTTCATTATGTGCCTCATAGCTCACGACTTACGAGTCACGGCTCACGACTCATACGCTAGCTTCGTTCCCAATATACCAAGATTGAAATAATTCAAGGTAGATTCCACAGTCACAACTCAACATTATGGAGAATTAGGGATGGTGAGCCACGCGTCATGCGTCCCGTCTTGATGTCTTATAGGAAGTACTATCTCCGCCGCCAGCCTTCAGCATCACTTGAATCATGAGAAGGTAGTCGGATGATTGATATGTACTGGGTCTTTGACCGCCCTTTCCATTTCGGCAGTGGCTTGTTTGAAATCTACAATGGAACCTGCCTGGAGGAAGCCTGAGTAGTCTCTAATTTTTTTGATTTGCGACTATGTAAAAATTTAACTACTTGAAGATGTGGACTATTCATTGGACAATGAAGTAAGCAATTCCATGTGGACTTGAGCAAGGCAAATTCCGTTGGACCTTGAGACTATATCATTCACATAGCTACTCACTCTGATCCGGTGGAAGTACCATCTATAGATGAATTGCAGTTTCTTACTCAGTGGAGATCTCCGGATTTGATTATGTGCTCTTTAGTTTGCCTAGGTATTGTCATGAACATAGGCTCACTTTCTACTGTGGACCCTATTCTAGAGAACGATAGATGTGATTCTCCTATTCGGAGATCTCCGGTCGTATCATCACCAGATGTACATGGCAGTATATGAAACTCCTTCCCTACACCTTTCTTGAAGATAACATTTGGCATTATAGCAGCCGGTGTCAGCTATCGAAGTTAGAGAGAAGCGGAACTTCTACAATATAAACAACTGAAGATCTCTGGTCACCTTCTAGCGGGACATGTGGGACTTTCAGTATTCCGCTACCATACATCAGACAATTGTGACACTGTCACTACTCTACGTATCATAAAGGAAGTGAATGCAAGACCTCGGCTCTGCTTATCTACAAGATGACTTGCGGGAGTTGAAGAGAGGATGTCGTACTCAGGGTCGAACTTCAATTGTCTTCATAGCCGTAGATCCCCAGTCCACTTCCGCGAGGACGTGGATGACTTATCAAGATTCAACTACTATACAACAAAAATTTAGATATTGTGACTATTCACCATATCCCAAATGCACTAAATAGAAGAGCTTTGCAGTGAACATTTAGATGAAGATGATCCTGGAGTGATGCTACTTGACGTTTCTGTGGGCGACACTGCAGCATATACTCCACAGTGTGACTCTCTGTTGGCAGAACGACATTGTTGAAATGTCAATGCTCCAAGCGCTAAAATCTACTATACTATTCCTATACAACTTTACGTATCATTGTACACAGGACGGACACTGGACGTGGACCCATGTTTTTTTGTCCTTCTCCACTATACTACCACAAAAATGCTCCTCAAGGTCAAAGTGCTCCTCAAGGTGGGATTCCTCCAAATCAATAAGGTGTTCATGCAAGCCTGAGTCTAACAAAGGAGAACGAACTTTATGACCTAAGGGAGAATGGCATTCTTGTCCAACTTTGTTGATTTTAAGTTGAATGTCAAACGGTGCATGACATTCAGAGGACTATTCTTGACATTTCCGTAAGGACAGTCGTGAAACAAGAGGGTGTTTTGGCTATTTGCGCTAGTTCCTAACACCGCCTTTTGACTCAAAAATAACGTAGACAGTCTCATGAGGTAAAGCTTATGGTTTCCTACCAAATACTTAGCTAGATCATAGTAGGAATTATCCAATATATGACTGACCAGACTAAGTTTTGGGCAGTGGCCTCTCAGGGCTTTCATTTGAATAGCCAGCCTAACCTGACTATTGCAACTCTAAAGCACATCAATGAAAGGATCCACACAAAAGTTTATAAAGTTTTTACTCTCAAAAGGCACGGCCGATTCTTTGACCAAGGAAAGGCAATCAGCCAACAGGTGTACAGGGCTACAAAAATTCTGGGTTTTTTTCATGCCTTCTAGGAACTTTGAGACCTTAAAGAGAATAAAGGTCTCATTGGCAAAGGTCTTGACAGAATTCATGGTGAAGGACTCCGGATGGATGGCATTACATCGACTATTGTTGACATCTGAAAAAAAAGAGTCCTCAATCAATAGGGTGTTGCTGCTATTCGCTATAGTTCTTTTTTGACTGTAGGGACTCATAAAAAGCATAGGCAACATCTTTAAGAAGAATTTCCGACCTCCAACACGAAACCTTCGAACCTCGTAGTGGGAATGGTCAAAAACATGACTGAACCATCTAACGCTAAGGCATGCATCATTAATGGTTCTAATTTCATTGACATGCCTCCCGGGATTCTTGGAACTCCAGATCACAATAGTAAAGTTCTTAACACAGTAGTTGAGAGATTCAACCATGCGAGGACAAATCTTGTTTTACAATGATCCGTTTTTGTCAACATCCTCTGCGAGTAAGAGATTGTTTATTTGGAGGACAAAGAAATAATTAGTGAGTGTTTCTCTGCCCACCAGAATGATGTGCTCAAATGCCTTCGTATCTCGGTTTGCTCCTTCTTCATCGACAACATGAGTTGATACAATAGAACGAGTTGGTACAGCAACATGAAGAATACCCGATTGAACTGTAGATTCATAGATGTATAGAAGATACTAGATATACAGTCCAAGGACAATCCACAAAACATAAGAAGATGAGAATAAATAAGGATTACTCATTGCAAACTCATAAGTACAAACATTGCAAATGAGTACTGTGTTTACGGAGTCTAGTGTTTTTATAAACAAGATAGTGTGCTAAAGAGCAAGAGATGTCTGCTAGATGCACTATATCGTGACTAACCTCAGGAAGTATTGCATGTGTTGTGCGTCTCAAAAGGAGCAGTAGGGAAAAGAGTTGTCTTGATATGATCCGCAGAATCAGAGGACATCAACAATTTTCTTGGTGTAGAAATCCACACTATCCCCCTCTTTTTGCCTTTCTATCATTTCTTGGGAGGATGTGGCAACCCCTCGCAAGATGGCACCTCCTTGTTGTTTTTGGAATTGCTCTTTGTTGATGCACCCCAAAAGAAATGGCACCTTCTACCAACGGTGTCTTCGTGTTTGTGGAATTGCTCCTCTACTTCTTTTGTGGTGGCTCACTGGCGGCGGAACTTTGAGGAGTCTCATCTCTTGTGGCTTCGGAAGGCGAAACAGCAGTACTACGGTGCGCATGAATAACCTTTATACTAGGTTGCTTCTTCCTAGTGCCCACTGCTGAAACTACTGCTTCTGCACAACATCACCGGTTTTTGGAATAGTCGACGAGCTTGGCTTTGAAGAAGACGTCAGATTTTTACGCAGTAGATGCCCACTATATTCAACAAGGCTTGGAATAGGCGGCTTTGGTGGCCTGTCGACGCTTGAGTTGACTGAGATTATAGGTTATGGATGGATAAATGCGATTTGTGTACACACAACCGTTTCAGCGGCAGGTTGTGCAAACATGGGGACAATCATATGGCTCGCGGCACCACTCCGGAGCCCCGCCTTAGGTGGTTCCATAGATGATGTCTTTCTTTTGTTGTGTGGCATGATCAAGTGTGCTTCATCAAAATGAACACCTAAGCTTGCTTTTGTGATCTATCCACCATTCAGCACCTCGTCATAGAGTACGATAACATTCCTTTTATCATCACCTAGTTTGGTCCCATTCTTTGAATCTTGGTCCGATATATTCTATTTGACCACCTCATTGGATTCCACAGTAGGCACAGCTCGGGTTGCCGGCGCAAACAAGTAAGCTCTCTTTGATAGAAAGGACACAGTGTGGGAGTCTGAAACTCCCACTTGGTTGCTCCTATTAAAAAAAATTAGCTAAAATTGTGATTATCAGCTTTGATAACCAGCAAAGTAGTTAGTATTACGTAAATGTTGGTTGTATAATAATTAGTGAAAGTAGGTGAATGCTTAACTAGTGAATGAGTGTTATAGTGGTGATATAGCTGGGCCTTAAAACCACCAAGGTTATGCCCGATAACCTTGGAAGTATGCTTGGAAAGGATCTCCGGGGCAAAAGTCCATATCACCACTTAAAACTAATTTAGCTAGTCAAAGTCTTCATCAAGTAGATAGACTAGTTATTAGATTTTCTTTCTAGTTTAATTGTGTAGGTTTCCTTTCTAGTTTATTTGTTGTTGAAAACTAAAATTCGTATTTGAAAGAATAGGAATTTAGTTTTAAATGAAAGAAATATATAAAAAGGAGAAAAATATATATATATATATTGGTTGATAACCGATCGATATCCGGGTATCAACCGAGTACTGGGTATCAATTGGGTACCGGCCATGAGTCCGAGACGTCGACACCATGCGGCCATAACGAAGAGGATTTTGAAGAAGTTGCATTCACGTAGTCAAGAAAAAAACACCTAGGGTTTTCAAAGAAAGATTTAGTGGAGGTTGTGAGTGAATAGGCCACCGCAAGGAGAGGAGTTGTACAAGTGAAGGAAAAATGTGAAGCCGTAAGGGTTTGAGAAATTTCAAACTAGGATTTTAAACTAAGGTTTGGAATGAAGAGTTGCAAGGAGGTTGCGGGTACAACAAGGAAGTGGCAATTACAAGGTGTGGAGGCGATGTGAGGAGGTTCATGACCGCAGGGAGAAGATTCATAGACTAAACTACGATTGAAAGAAGTTGCTACTGCAACAAAGAGGTGGTAAGAATTGTGAAACACGATGCTTCTTGCCAATTGTTGGATTTTTCTTGTTTGTAGAATTTTCTTGTTTGTAAATCCTCTTCTTTCACTTGTTGCTCTCATATTCTTTCCTCGAGATGATTCTCAATTATCTTTTCTTCCCGATCTATAGAAAGCCTCCCGGTAGATTCTATTTTGACCTTGTGTGTCCTATTTTAGTAGAGTGATTGATGTTAATACAGGCACATCACAAAGCTAATCCATTTCAAACGACATAGCTCTACCGGTAACACTGATGCTTTCAAGATTGATCAAAACAAGTGGGAGGGGATTGCGAAAGAAGAACAATTTGAAGAAGGTGGTTGAGTTTTTAAGCTCAATCTTCTGGTCAATCCTTCCATGGATCAACCGGGAGGTAATTCTACTCTTCCGGATGGGGCTTTCGGTTTAGCCTATGTTATATGTTAAATCTTATTGTGGATTTATTCTATCCGTTGACAGGATGTTGCTAGGTGCGGCAAATTGTTGCTAGAGTGAGAATAGAGATGTCAATGGGGCCCCATTGTGCACAAGGTTACTACCACTAGAGTGATTTCTTGAGCTACCTACTTTTGTTAGAGAATGTTTTACTGGTTTGGGACCGGGACTCTTCCGATTTACCGGTCTAATCGGTAATCCGCCAATAACTAGGCAATCTAGGAGCTAGAATGTGTTTGTCCTTTTGTGGATCTAGTTTTTGGAGGGTAGCAATTGACTTTTGTGCACTCTCTAGGAGCTAGATGTCGTTTCCCACTTTTTGAGGATCTAATTTTGGAGGGTAGCTTGTGACCTTTGTATACTTAAAGAGTCTTGGTTGAAGTACTATTCTCTTTGTTTCTTTGCTTGTGTCTTGCCTTCATTACTTGTGTCCATATCCTTTGTTGAGCTTGTGTAAGTAGACGGGGAGAGGATTGAGTCTTCCTAGTGAGTCTTTGCTAGGATGTGCAAGGTTGTGGCTTGTTGAATGTTATGTGATTGAATGTGAGTTGAAGCTTCCGGAGGGAGTAGGATATCCAAGTTAGAGAGGTGGAATAAGATCCGAGATCTACTCCAAATCCGTGACCGGTTGGACAGGAAAGAATTGCTTATTGGATGGGATCCAAGTAGCCCACGGCTATTTATGATAGCCTCCCTTAAATGGAAAGTGTTTGGATTGGTGGAAAGGAGGGGTGATATCCCCCTTCTTGGTATACTGGGAGAAATCCCTGCTAAGCCTGAGTCCGGAGTATTTCGGGGTTTCTACCCTTACTATGGATGAGGTCTCTTGATCCCTGTGGAAGGTTGTCTTGCTTATGTAATATGCTAAGCATTAGATTGTTGTGATTTTTGTATCTTCTTTATTTGATTCATTGGGTGTGGTTGTAGTTGGAACCCGGCTTTGCATGATCGGTTTACCAGGACTATTTTCTAATAGATTGTGAAGGCCGGTAAACTAGCTGCAACATTTTAACTCTTTTAAGGTGTAGATTTAGATTGTGGATATTGTGGCCTCTGGACTGTGACAACAGAGGGCAATGACTTTCCGGGCACTGTAAAAACTTACCGGAAAACTACTCTCACGTTCAAAAGAGTTTAAACTAAACATTTGTGGTTATTTGTTACCGGTCATTAGCGAGCCGCCGATGCTACCCGAACATCATAGCGCACAATATACTCAACCACAGCATCACTGCATTTAAGAGAAAAAAATTTCGACGCCGCATGGAACTCTTGAGGAGCGGAGGTGGTATCTGGAGTAATTCCCTTTGAGAAAAGCCTTCCTCTGATTGCTAAAACCGAGATCGCGTGTGATATTTAAGATGGTTTCGTTGTTGATGCCCTCCTTGTATGCAAACTCCTTATATTTTGCAATCGGCCAAGGGATGTAGGTTTTATCTCCTACCTTCTTCGATGGATACTTTCAAAACATTAGCATGAGCTCGTTCTTGAGGAGGTATTCCATCTTAATCTGACACCAAGATTTCAATGAAACACCATCTACATCCTTGTCGTGCCCCCCCCATGACCTTCAAGTACACCTTCGCCCCAAGAATTTCATGAGCAAGCTTCATGAATTCCTCATCCGGAGCTTGAGAATGTGTTGAAGGTCGTAGAGAGTGTCGCGTTGAGGGATTTTGAAGATGATTTGGGGCATCTTCCCATCTACACCAATCAGGTTGTCCTATTCCCATGTGTCGAAGACTTCCTTCCACTTATTGAATAGGTTGTCTTAGATGTAGACAAGGGGCAGCTTCAAGGTGGCCGTCTTTGAGTCCTTTCCAAACAAAGTAGCAAGGTATTCCTTGCAGAATTCCTGCACAATGACATAGACCGCATTTACATGAGATCAATTGTAATAGTGTCGGTTGGCCGCCGACAAAATGAAAGTCATAATATCATGCTACCAAGCTCAATAATGAACTTGTGTAGAATATAGAGCACAATCGCTTGTTGAAGTGAAACTTTACCTTCCACTTCTTGTTGTCGGTTCTCCTTTCAAGCCGACCATGCTCAATCCACTTCTCCTTCATCTTTTGGAGCTCCAACACAAAGGTCTTCTCCACTTTCTTGTCTTTTATTTCAATGTTGAAGAAGTTGGAGATCCTTACAAGGTTTTTAGGATCCTTCAATGATAATGGGATAATGTTGTGATCTAGGAAAAAATAGGCCTTGTCCAAATCTTTGGGCATTGCGTTACGGACAGCTTTACACGCCAGGTATGTGTGTTGGCCACCAATAACTTATTCGTGGCACGTTGGTGATTTCCACCATTTATAGTGTGCTCCGTCAAGCACAACTTCAATGTCCATGGTTGCAGGAATCCTTAGGAGCACAAGCTCTATCTCGTGTAATTCTTGGAGGTCCCCTTAAAGGTACACAGTACAGAGGCAACTTTGCCCCCCATGGTCCCAAGCCCTTGTAGAAAAGGATTAGTTGCTCTCTGCGCTTCAGAATGATGGGTCAATGCTTCATCGAGTTGAGAGCAATGTGGATTTATTATGACGAAGTTTTTGCTCGCATAGTTATTTGCACAAATAGATAGCAAGTGTTGAGACCATCTTCTAACGCCTTGTACATTTTGTCTAGCTCCTAACCATTAGTCTTGACCGTCAGTTGGCTTGCATACAACAACACATCAGCCCTTGACTTCACCTTGGGCTTCTTCTTTGATACGCTCTCCTTAGGCACCTTGGAAGACAACTCTGTAGTTTCGGGAGTTCTAGCAACTTCGGTCACATCATTGCTAGCCGCTTTGTTAAAGTTTCTGGGCTTCCTCTCAAATTTTGACTTTGTAGCCGTGATCTAGGCCTTGGCGTTCTCCGCATCCCTCAGGTCCTTAGCTTTTCCAAAACAAGTTTGCAAATCTTCCATGTTTTGGGGAGTCCCATCAAGGAACTCCATACCCCTCTCCTATGCAATTATGCATTGCTCTTGTTTGCACCTTTGCTAGAGGATTTCTACCGCGATGACGTTGTAATTATCATCCACCGTTTTGACCTTCACGTAACCTAAGAGTCTCATTTTAGACTCGTCCTTGAAGTCTTCCTTCATGTCCAGCACCGACACTAGGCTGCCACCCTCAAATATTTTGTTGTTGTGGTTTACAATTATACCCAATTCCGTTGTGCTCTCCTTCCTCAAGGAGATGCCTCATGAAGTCAACTAGATTGTACCTCACAAGTGACTTGCGGCTTGCATTCAGCCAGCCACTCTATATCTGATTCTTGATCCTCAGTACTTCCTACTAGCCAGTTGGACCTGATAGGAATTCCAGCCTTGCGCAACAACAAAGCATAACTTTGATCAAAACCTCCACCATACATGACTGATCTCTGCATTTGTTGACGGCCAGCTGACAAACACCATAAATTATATCTATGACTGTATAAATTATATCATGACTGAACTCAACATTTGTCGGTTGGCCGCCAAATAGAACACAATATACTGTAAATATTTCAACAAGACTAAATGCAGCATTTGTCAGCAGGCACCCGACAGATTACCATATACCAATAAGGCTTCCGCAAGACCACACTCAAAATCAGCCTGTTGGCTACTGACGGTAAAAATATACACACCTCACTATTGTCGTCATTTTGTCGACGGGTGACATGTCTTCCTCTGCGGATGGCTTCTACTGCAGCGCCTGTGCTCTCATCCGACATCCATTGACTAGTGATGATCAGCGCTTCAGCAATTGGCTCCCAACTCCAACAACCAATCCTAATCGCACTTAAGTACAAGAATGCAAAATGAAGAAGAGCACGATTACAAATGGGGAGAAATTGGAGGACGATGGGGTTTTATACTTAGATCCGTTTGAACCGTCGCGGTCGTTCGATCTTTATTTAAAGGTAGACGAACGACCACGATTCAATTAGGGATTCTCAAGTTTGATCATAGAATCAATTTTTATTTGACATGCCAACTCAAAGGATTAAGTTGGAGTAATCATTTAAACTAGGGTCGAGGGGCCATGATACTTGGGTATGGAGTGACATCTTAATCTTTATTGTCCCTTAGGCCATCATTGAGTCTAGGGTCTAGGGTCCTAGTCCCGTGAAGTCACTTCAACTAATTTGATTTTAGAAAAATTTCATTTTGACACTTCGCTTTACTCGAAATCTTCTAAGAGTGGCGCAATCTTGACTGCCCATGAGCAGGAGTCAATGATCAATTTTGGCGGGCAATTTCAAATTTCAAGTTTGCGTGCATTTGTTGGACGAGGATGAGGATATGACATCAATCTCTGTAATTCCTCCGTCATTTCTAGACTCTCACATCTCCTCCTCAATGCTTCTGCCTTCTCACGCTTGCAACACGTACTAATTCTGTAAGAGTCCTATTTCCACGAGTCAATTATTTGTAGTTTTGCACAAGTCCATTATTTTTTCAGATCTTGCACGAGTCCAACACTTTTTTGGTTCTGCGTGTGTGATTAAATCCTCCAAATTCTTGTACAATTTCTTTTCATTTCATTGCATTGTTGACCATCATTTGATCAGTTAATAACTCTCTCATGTTTTTAGCAATTAACAAACTACGTTTTCTGTTTAGAATTCAAATTTGACTAGGTATTTCCCTACCACTCATATTCTCTGGTTCAAATTCCGTCGGCCCATGATAAAATCCACTCGGCGGATGCCTGACACATCCTTCACGTGGTAGACATTACTGAAAGCTTCCAATCGTGGGCGGACAGTCAACGATTTTGGGCAAGGGTTCCATTGCCCACTAGCCTGGTAGTTAATTAGTGCAGTGAAGGGTTTCTTGGACTAATTTACCAACCATGGGCTTTCAAAGCCATCCTTGTCAACAAACCGCCAAAAAAATTTTGTTGTTGTCATTCTATTATCATTTGTCTCAAGTGATTTCATTCTGTTGACATCAGCATGGACCGTGAACCCATTCTATCGTTCAAAACAAATAGAAAGTACGAACGATGGAAGCCGCCTAGAGGTGTTGTTGCTTTGACTCATTCCGGCCTCTACTTTGTTGGTCGAGCGATTGTTGAGTGAGTCATTCTTAGAGATCCATGGATTATTTATGTGAAAGTGATTGAAGCGTCCGATGCATTGGAGATGCCCATTCCATTTCCAATGGATGGCGTATCCATGTTGCGCGACGACAAAGGCCAGTCGACCAACTAAGAGGCGGCTCATCTCAAGCCTTACGCTGACATCGATGATTTAACGGAGGAGTGTGCGGAGAACCCTTTTGCTTTAGTTCAGAATATTAAGCATGTCCAAGAGTTTATAATCCTTCGTGACAGCATGGAGGTGGCCCTACATGATGTCAGCTGCAATCTGAGACAATGTACAGGAGTTGAAGTCATCCACGAATGCTCACCAAAGGGAACGTGGGAGGGATTTCTCATTCTTCACAGCTCCTTTCTGGTTGTCAAATTTTAGTTTGCCAATGCCAAGTACGTCGGTCATCCCGCACATTGGGAGATTCTTGGTGTTGGTGCTCTCGATGAATCTATGGGCTACATTGTCCTCCGGAGTGGCTATTGGGTTCTTCTCTTTCCTCTTGATGTCGGCTCCCGTGATGCACTAGAGGATGACAGTTCTTTGAGTGACAATGAAATAGAAGCATCTAACGACGACGACCGTCAAGATAGGGTGTATTAGGACAACCATAATCATAGGGCCTTTAGTTATTTGGAGAGATCTGAATCAAAGACTAAATTCGACATTGGCAGTGATGAGAACATATCATCTGTTGGCCGCCGACGAAAGAATAATCATTCTTCTAGTGATCCATCGACTATCCACGTTTGTTTATGTCATCCAAATTTGTTTCCAGATCAACTTCATTGGAGGAATAAGTACTGCCATCTCCTAGATGACAACTTTGCTACAATTGGGCAAGCGATGATTCAAGTGTGCTTGCCACATGAGGCATGCGATTTAGAGATTTTGGGGGACACTGATGTTGGGGTCCTCTTTGTCTTTGAGGACGAGGATCTTCTAATGACAACGATGCGCTGACAGATAATTCACATGCGCCTTGAAGGAAGTCCACTTCTATTTGAGTGCCTTATATTTTGCTCAGCCCACGGTCAGTTTGCATGTGTGGATGACGGGCTAGAAGAAGTGCCAAAGAATCCTTACAGAGGTGTTTGTCAAAAGCTTCTGCCGAAGGATGATTTATCGGTCTTGAAGTACTGTGGTCTTCAAGACTCAAATGAGTGCTGGCTTGTTAGCTTGAAAAGGTGTTGTAAAAAACAGTGTTGCTAATTGTTATGTTGAGAGAAGAGCCGGAGGATCCGAAAGAAGTACTATGCGTCAAGTTTCGAACATCGGCGTGAGACAACTTATGTTGTTGCGGACGAGCCTCACCGAATTTCGAGATTCAGCAAGTCCTACATCACCCTCTTGAGTATTGATGTATGTGAAGTCGTTTGGTACCACATGCACGGAGTGTCCAAGTTTGCATATTACAACTACAAATATGATTCCAAGATCGGTTGCGTGAATGGCACCCACGCTAACGTAGACATTAAGCAACCCAGACCTCACATCATTCAGGAACCATATCTAGCATTATCAACGAAAGTGCAGACCAGATGCCAAATGAGTTCCGTGTCATTGAAAATAAAAGGGTCGCGGCGTCAAAGTTGCTTTCCGCGGCAATGAATTGGATTCTCTTACGTGACATGGCCAACTTTGAAGTATTGTCTTTACTTCTTGTTGTCTATGCGTATCGCATGGTTTGTCTTCTCTGTTCCTTTCATCAAGCTCCGCCGATGGCTGGCCAACGGAGCTCATCCATTACCTCAGGGTCATACCTTCAACACCATCGTCCTCTTGTATTTCTAAATGATCCTTGAAAATGTCGCATCTAGGTAAACTTTGAATGCAATGCGAAGCCAATTTTGCTATCCGCGGTGTGTAACATGAAAAAGAGGTTCTTTAGGAATGTGGAAATTAAGTCTGTGGGCAGCAACTTCTCCAAATGCACGATGTGCGACTTCCTCGTCGAGTTTATCGCAAAATATTCTCTAGGGTTAGACGAATGGCAGGGACTCACAAATGATAGAAACATGCACCAAAACTACCAAAGATCGTGTAGAAATGTTTACTCCGGCTCGTCTACTTAGTCCATTCAATACCCCTCTGAGTTCCTTTGCAAAATTCATAATAAGATGGATACCTCAAAGACGGCCATTCCTAGAATGCACAAGATTACCAAAGCCACCACATGGCTCAGTTAGATTCAAATTTCATATATTGGCATGCTTACACATGGACATGGCAACGGAGCCTACGCTCACTACTCGAAGTTGTACTGGCAAGGGGACTCCAATTTCACCATCTCCTCGCTTTGCCGTGTTTTGAGAGCTCTAGTGAGCTGCCCCGTGTAAGAGTCCAAGGAACTTTTCACTTGTCTACCTCAAAATCCTTTTTATTATGCTCTATTCCATGAGAAGTCCAAATATAGTTCCTCGATTCTCGAATCTAGATGGGATCTGTTCCTACATGCTCCTCTTGGTAGACCGCAAGTCCCGCTACTCCGGAAGTTATTTCTCCTGCTTGATAACTCTGCCAAGGATAATAAAAATCGCTTTCTCATGGCATTTTTCTCGCTTCTTACAGCTAAGAGAATTTTCAAGGAGGTTAATGTGGGATTCTTGATTGTTGGCCACACTGATGAAGATAATGACGCACATTTTAGTTAACTTTCAAAACTCATCAAACCGAAAAATATTTACTGTCTGGTTGACCTCATGAAAGCCTTCATCGACTTACAGAAGACTACCGCGTTCATTTCTATCCTTGTCCACGAGGTTGTGGATTTTAAGAGTTACATTGCTGGCTACTATTACGACAACAGTAACAAGATTGTCGGACAAGGAGAGATGCAACTATACAAGTTTTACGTTGAGGAAGAAAGAGATGACACTAGATGGCCGGTCATGAGATACAAAAAGTGTACAGCTGATTCATCGTCGTTTCCACCTGGTAAGCCATTGAAGGTCACCTATCATATATGCATCTCTCTTTGCTTTCTTTTGTCGCCCTTCTGCATCGGCAGCCCGTCGATGGACCTAGACGTTTTTGTTATTGATGTGCTTAAAGTTTATATTCTCATTCTATTTATGCGAGTGATTCCCCTTGTGCTCCTTCGGTTAAACCTATCAAGATGAGGCTCGTGGATAAATACCAAAATCCATGCCTTCCTGTTGGAGATCCAAAGCTAGTCCCCTTTAGGCTCCTCTAGGGTGACGTTTGTATTAACTAGAACAAAAGAGACCTTAAGAAGGAGGTCGCTCAAGCCACTAGAGTCAGAGAAAAGCAATCTTTCATCACATATAGGATTGCCAAATATATTGAATTCTAGAAGACCGACATGTCGCGGGACAAGAAGTATGTAGTGGTAATGGCCTTATACATTTTGTTGTGGAAGCGTATCCACCAACTCATTTTTGGTCCCCTGCTAGCAAATCGGGAGTCTCTCTAAGAAGGATTTTGGCCTACTTCAGACTAGATTCGCGAACATGCTCGCAGCTCTACGTCGCCCGATGATGTCATTGGCATTCCGCACATTACCCTTCAGGATGACCCCAATGCATATCCTTTCTGTGGCCTTGAATTGAGCCGTCCACAACTGTCATTCAATCCATTTCAAAACATTTTACTTGGTGATTTCGTCCTCTGCCATCCAAACAATGGTCACTACCTTCCCGTGTGGATGGGCCGAGTTCTTGTCTGTGTTAATCTAACTCCTGGAGATTGCTATGGGAATTTCAAAGTCGAATGGTAGATGCTCGCGCAAGGAAGAAGGAATCAAAGAATTTTGTCACGAGGGAGTCTTGTACCAAGAGATGGCAAAGGGAACCTTGTCATCTAGAGGTACAAAACTGCAAAATTGTTCGACCTGCTCTTCGTCCCACACTAATGAAGGCCCTCCAAATTTCCACCGTATTTCGTCAAAGGCAGCAAGCGTTGCAATCACAACTCTAGAGGCTGGTGGCATCTTAGTCAATTATGGAGATAAAGACCGATTCATTTTGCAGTCGGTTGCCCGCCGATGGATTGCCGCCGGACTTTTAACAGCCGGCTCAAGTGCTGCCAGATGGCACTGTAGGTAATTCTTGGTTATTTGATGGTGTGGTCCTACAGTTTCTAATAAGGGGAGAGCATTCCCGTCGGCTCCGCGCCGACTACGACAATACTTTGGTTTCAACATCACTTACCTAAAACTTATGACATTAGATATTCCATAGAGATTGTGTTTTGACTGTTTATTATATACGTAAACGTTGATGTTTGTGAATGTGTTGTCAGTCGGTGGCTACATTATTTTGTAAACAAGCTTATTTCTAATCATATCCAGCCTCCTTTGGCTTATAGACCATCCTTCCCTATCTAATGCATGTCTCTACTACTCCCATTATTTGACTACATCATTCTATAGAATTTTATGCTCATATTTGTGAACACGTCATCCTCTAGCACAATTTGTTTCACCTTATTCTCAATAATGGTTTGTTTATTTCTTAGTATTGAGCACTATGTCTCGGCTGTCCGTCAGATCTTGCATTTGAATCCCTCCTACCTCATCGTTGTGGTTCAATACATGACTATTAAAATTGAAGTTGAAGAGTCAAGATCGTCGCTGCATCCTCATACTCGGCCGCCTCCCAAGAAGAGAAGGAATGTTTACAATCAGAATTTTAACAATCTTTTGCAAATTCTAAATATTATTTGTAACTTTACCCATACTTGGATGTTTTTTGACAACCTAGTAGGTGTATTTGGTCGTCGCAAGTATTTATTTTGGTCCACAATAGATTGTTTTGTCCAGATTTTTTTAATTATCGGTTCTATCTCTTATTCCTCCATTTGTTATTACATTGGTAGTTCTTCGGCGTAGATGCATCATCACTCTAACCTTATTGTCTCATATTTTTTATAAGTAATCAATCAATGTCATACGAAGCGGATTTCCTAGTCTATTGTTAGTTTGATGAAGAATAAGTAATTCCAAAATGTTGAAGTCAAGGCTCTTAAAAGTAATTTCTCCAAATATACGGAGTGCAACTTCTTGAATGAGTTCATCTTGAACTACTCGCGTGACTCAGATGAATTTCAGAGTCTAACTAAGGATTGGGACCGACATTTCATCTATCAAAGCGCCTGCCAAAACTTTTATGCTCGTTGAACTTTGCGGTCCAATACCAGCTCCATGAAGTTCTTGTGTATTGTTAACGACAAAATATATAGTCCAAGACTGCTATCCTCCAAATGCAACAAATATCAAGGCAAGGGCCGGTCTTGATCAAATCCGGATATCATGCATAGGGATGCTTATTCAAGGTCATGGCGATGGTGCCTATGCTCACTACTCAATATTGCTATGGCCCGCTAACTTAAACTTCACTGTATCCTCACTTTGTCGGGTACTTAGGGTCTTGGAACACCTTCCGGTTCAAAATTCCAAAGAGCTTTTCACTGCTCCACCACAAAATTCTTTCTTTGAAGCTCTTCTTCACGGAAAGTCAAGATGTAGTTCCTCCCTCCCCAAATCCAAGGAACATCCTCTCCCTCGCAATATCCCGGGGCGCCCTCAGATTCCTCTGCTCAAGTAACTATATCTCCAACTTGATAATTCAGCCAAGGATAATAAGAACAAATTTGTGATGGCATTTTGCTCTCTCCTTACGGCACGACAAATCTTCAAAGAAGTGATGATTGGCTTTTTGTTTGTCGCACACACTCACGAAGACATTGATGCTCATTTCAGTTACTTATCTAAACTCACTAAAAGGAAGAACACTTACTGATTGGCTGACCTCATCAAGCCCTTCATGGACTCCTAGAAGACAATGGATTTTATTCTAGAGTTTGTACCAAAGGTTGTTGACTTCAAGTCCCTCATTAGAGACTATCATCAAGACAGTCCTAACAAGATTGTTAGACTGGCGGAAATTCACCTTTTCAAATTCTATGTCAAGGAAGATTGTAAAGATGCTGGCTAGACACTCATGCGATACAAGAAATCCGCCACGGACTCCTCATGGCTCTCTCCATGTATGCCCTTTGTTTATATTCTTCATGTTTGTTGTCCGACCTCAATGGCTGCCAGCCGACAAAATCCATAGCATTATCTATCGGCTTCCGATTGTAAGAGAGTCTCTCTTACAAAGATTGGATTATTCATGCATCACTACCTTTTTTTACTCCTCCAAGTGATCTATCAAGATGTGGAAGGCAAATGCTCTTGGAAATCCACGCCATCCGATTGTGTCGCGGCCGGAATGATTGAATATATTCCTAATATCACTCTAGAGGATGACCAAGATCCATATCCCTTTTGCGGCCCTTGGCAGAGCTGTCTGAAGTTGACCTTCAATCCATTACGAGAAGTCTTGCTTGGTGATTATGTTCTCTGTCGTCCCACTGACAAGCACTATCTTCCTGTCTGAATAGGCTAAGTCTTGATACACGTCAGTACGGACCCTAGTCTAGATTATGGTGATTTGAAAGTTGAATGGTGTACTCATTTGAGAACCAAAGAAGATTTAAAGAGGATTGTTACGAGGGAATGTTGGACCACGCTCTGGAAAATAAAAGTGCAAGACACAAATTGTGCATTGCAATATTATACTTCATAAGCATCGTAACTTGTTCCAGCACAAAAGAGGAACTCCAAAGCATCATTGCATCTTTGGAGAGGCAACTTTTGCGACGCTTGTGTGTTTGGAAGCGAGCGGTGCATCCATGAACTTGAAGAAAGATCATGAAAAATGAATTTGTTGGAAACCTTGGCTACCTGCCAACGACTTTTCATCTATTTTGCATTTGAACATCTAGAGTTGTGCACTAATTTGGAGTCACCGGGTTAGTGTTACTTTTTAGTCTAGTCGAATAGTTGCTACCCTAGTCAAGGTTTTCTGGCCACTCTGCACTCTATACGTCTCATGTACTTTGCATTTGGACCGCTAGACATGTAAAATATTTTAGTGTTCCGTCTCACCGACTACTATTGTATATCTCTGTGACTTCTAACAACTGCGGAATAAAATGGTTATGTTGGCTAGCAGCCGTCGCACTCACCTTCTCTGAACCTTGTTATGTTTCAATCTCAGTTCTTGCGCATTTTTTTCATTCTTAGGTCTAAATTACCTTTAGGGTCTTCAAGGATCTTTAGGATCTAAAAAGAATCTTTAGGATATTGAAGGATCTTTAGGGTGTGGAAGATTCTCAAAATTTTGGAAGAGCTTTCAATATTTTTATTCAAATCCGTCTATGGTATCAAAGCATTCTAATGGATTTGAAGCGATTATTTATAGCTATATGATATTTATTTTGCCTTTTTCTTTGATTGTGTGAAAGTAGCCTACAAACTCAATGCGTTTTTGTTGTATATTTGCTAATTTCAGCATTTTTCTTATTATATAGGAGATACATTTAGAGTCTAAGGATTTTTTTTCGTCCACAATAAATCATTTTGTCCAAATTTTGTTAAATATTTGTTCTATCATGTGGGTCTTAAAAAGATGCGTCAACACTTAGTGCCACCTGAACATAGTGGGAGTAGAACGCAAGATTCCTCACCTCAATCTTGATGTCCCTTGTGGAAACGACGCCCTAGGCGGTTATCATTGCTTTCAATCCATGCCGTAGATAGCGTCAAAACAATATTTGGAGGGTCGGACGATCTAGTGTAATGGACCATGGCTGGAATGTTGTTTAACCCTCCAATTTCTTATGGTGATGGCAAGCGGGACCTACAACGAATGGCGCTTAGAAAGATTGGGACAACTTGATTGAGGAAGAATGAGTTTTGATAGTCACTAAACTACAAGGACAAGTAGCCAAGGGGATTCCTTATATGAGAATACATCGAGACAAGAACATGACTGCTATTTATTGCACAAATTGCAAAGGGTGCATTTTTATCTACGAAGTGTGATCTGGAGGAACATGGTTTCCATGTGAATTACCACGTTGGACAAGCAATCTTGTATGTACCTACTTTGCGTATGCAGACATTGCATATTGTAAATATGCGTGGGATGGATCTAAGTGATTATTTGAGGACATGGTACAGTTGCACAATGGCAACAAAGAAACGATGGCAACGTTTGTTGTTCTTCTACAAAAATGTGACATTTACAAATGCCTAGATTATATATCAAGGATTGTGTGGTTGCAAGCAATAGAAGTCAAAGGCATATGTGACCTTCTTGTAGGACGTGGCTATGGTCAAATATAAGGCGTTGGAGTGACAAGTCCTATTGGACCAGGAGCGGGACATGGGCCTCTTATAGTAGCATACAAATTGAATTCTTGGCAACAGAAGAGGCCTTGAATCGAGAATGCATGGCCTCGGCCAATGGACAAATATGTTATGGAGCCACCTGTACCGCTATCCTAGGTGTGAGGCTCTCAGGAATGTTTATCGCCCTCGCATGTCCGACAACATTTTGGAGTTATGGTGCCCTCCTAATCGATGTGGTAATCACTACTACCAGCAGCGCTCTTCTTGTTGATAAAAGTACATCCGCTACAATGTGCGGACATATTACATATGTGTTGCTTACTCTGCGACATCCATGTGCTAGGGACCTTGCTTTCCCAAAGCACATTGCCACCGTGATCGCCAAAAAGAACTCCAAGATCATCCTGTTCAACAGGGAGGTCCTCGTGTAATGACTGCAGTTGTGCCTCCACCATCATAAGGACAAGGTAAAGAGTTTTGTGATAGACTTCTATACCGTTGGAGGTAGGCACTTCGTTGCATAATTGATATGAGCTTTACTAAGTGAATTATCATTGTGCTCTCTCTTTTCGTTGCTTCTCTGTGGGTCTCTGTTGACACTAAAACTTGAACGACAGGGTTCCTTGAAGTGCGGAATGAAAATTGACGCTGTAGAAGTGTGAATGTCTGAAGGGGGCTCATAGTGAAGATAACAGTCGTTCACAAAGCGTGTCTTATGTGTATAGAAGGAGCGCTCTTTTTCTGTCGTGGGTGCTATTTATTGTCATGTGCTTAGTTGAAGCGGGATTTTGTCCAACTCTGACGACGAGGCTTTTGTGGCTGGAATAGTAGCTTAGGTTGCGTGGGATTGTTCGGATGTTTGCGGTGTAGGTTTTGTTGTGAGTTAAGAGTTAACATCCATGAATCATGCTAGTGATTGTGCGAGAGGGAATTGCTTCACTGGTGGAGAGGGAATTGCTTCACTGGTGGAGAGGGAATTGCTTCACGGGTAGTGAGCAACGGTAACCAGTGTGGCCGAAAGGAAACACATGCAACCGCAGGCCATCGCGACTAGCCAGCCTTGAAATTGAGGACTGCACTAAACATTGCATTTAGTGTAGTCACACAAATAGTGTAATTACCCTACTACACTATTTGCGAACTTGTTCACAATTAGTGTTAGTTGCGGCAAGCTTTTTCATACACTAGTAGTGATTTTATTCACTGTGGCAAGATTTTTCATACACTAATTGTGCACAAGTAAAAAAAAAAACCACCCATTTTTACTGCAATTCACATATAGACTACTGTTTCACATTTAGTGTAATGTTGTGTCGTTACACTAATTGTAATTCTTCCTTTTAGTGTAAGGGTTTGTATTTAGTGTAGACGACACTAAATGTGATTTTTAGTGTAGCTCTTACCAATTGTAATTGTCGATCTCCTGCACCAATTGTGGGCCGTTGATCTGGGTGCCAAGGTCTTGTCCCTTGCCGATAGGTCGAGTAGCCACCTACGCCTGTAGGATATTTAGGGTTGATGAATCAATTGTCTAATGGTCTCCTACATTGATATGGGTTCACTCATTTCCTTTGGATATATTGTGTATACCCTGGTGTTTGAATTCAAGGGCAAGGAGCATCATAAATCAGATCGACGGTTCTAATTGGTCATAGCTAAAATTCAAGGCTGGCTAGAGACGAGGGCCGCAGGTTTGGCACTCTCGGAAGGAGATACGCTTTCCATCGTAGGGTTCTTTGAAATGTTGTTTTTTTGGTCCGAAGTCATTTGTAGGACGCAAATTTTAACACGACACATAGGGATGCGTGGGATACAACGCGTGGCACTAATGTACCGTTCCAATTTTTGAGACCCGCTTCTTGGATTGTTGGAGATCACCATGTCATTCTGGATCATGACTGCATCTGCAAGAAAAAATTCAGAATTGTACGTCTAATGTCAGCAACGCACCTGTTGCACAACCAATCGGACTGAAAATATGCAAGGTAGGTGAACACTGCCGTCTAACGAGAACGTTCGGGTGGATTACCAAACAGACCTTCCACGCCCGCACGGACGACCCCAAAGCACCAACCACCCCTGAAAATTCGGTGTTCTGGCCTGAAAATGTTCGACGTTGAGGTTTTAACGCTTTAAAGACAAGAATCCCATAGGTGGTAACTTTTGGAGTAATTTGTGCATTAGTGAACCAATATTTCATCTCCATGTGATCTGCGGCCAACATTTTGTTTCAAGCATCCCTATGGTAAGAATGTGCACTGGAGTCAAATAGACAAACTCTACAGTTGTTTGTAATGATCAATTGGGACGAAATGTTTCCACTCGTTGCATCTCCTAGGCCTTCTCCTTAGCCCTTAAACATCACAGCCAGTCCGAGGGGCTTGGGTTTTTCATTTTTCAACTCACTTTGACCATGATTTTCTATTGGTGGATATTCATTTTAATGATTTTTCTTTTTCAAATTTCTTTGAATGTATAATTAAAATCATGTGATGTAATTAGAATGTAAATGGTAGCTAAATATGGGTTATAAATTCAAAGATTCTATAAAATTTCTATAGAAAGATTTGTCGTTTAAGGGTTAAAGAGTTAACAATTGTAGAATACTGAGCTCTTCCATACCTAATAAATATGAACCACCAAACCCCTCCTTAGCTAGTAGATATTAATAGTAAAAAATACTAATACCAAGATTAAAAATGAAGTATCTTATTGAAACTGTAAGAAAGGTAACCGTTAATTGAACTGCATGTTTGGTCATTGAATGATACTGATAGAGAATCTACCATTCAGGGTTGTCATTTTCAACCTTAGTGTTGAATTGATTCAAATTTGGACCCTTTTCAATTTAGACAACTATTTTAGTCTTTTATTCATTTTAGAAAAACTCTAGTTTTCCTCAAAGCTGAGCATTAACTCTATCATATTAATGGTACGGTAGCTTTGCGATGTTATAATTTACTCAGAATTTTGGTTATATACAAGGACATTTCTTCCAAATTCTGGACGAAGGCAATTTGAGTCAGTTTCTGTACAAAACCAATGGAGGTGGGTTGGCTGCGGAGGGGTTAGGTTTAGGGGGAGATGAGTGTGGGGATTGTTGGTTGAGAGAGGCGAGGCGGGGCGGGGAGAATGCAGCGGGAGCAGGAGCGGCAGTTCATCGGGGGGGAGCACATGAGCGGGGTGAGGGGCGGGGAGGCGTCGTTGTATGACTCGATGGTCGGCTACGTGCCGATGTCCGGGCAGCAGTCGGGGGGGCAGCATGCAATGCGGCGGATGGGGTCGTTCTCGGCTGCGACGGCGATGAAGGAGGAGGGCGGGGTAAATGGGGTATACCAGCGGAGCCAGAGCTTCGGCGGCGGGGGTAGCGCGGGGCTGCACGCGTTCGCGAGCAACTTCTTCGTGTCGCCGCCGAGCAGCCCGGTGGGGGGAAAGGTGGAGCTCTCGATGCTGGACGATGAGGAGGGTGGGAAGAGTGGGTTCTTCGACGAGGTGGGGAAGGGCGCGGGGCGTCCGGACCTGCGGGGGCTGACGCTGCCTCCCGGGTTTCCTCTGGGCGGGGGTGGGTCTGCGATGGGGTCGCCGACGTTTTCGGACGCGCTGTTCAACAAGTTTCTGCCTTCGAACAACGAGGACGAGGAGGCCTGGCCGGCGGTGGACATGTACGGGTGCGATCAGTTCCGGATGTTTGAATTCAAGGTGCGGCGTTGCATGCGCGGCCGGAGCCACGACTGGACGGAGTGCCCATTCGCTCACCCGGGCGAGAAGGCGCGTCGGCGCGATCCGCGTCGTTTCCACTACTCGGGGACGGCGTGTCCTGATTTCCGGAAGGGGAGCTGTCGTCGAGGCGACGCGTGCGAGTTCTCGCACGGGGTGTTTGAGTGCTGGCTGCACCCGGCGCGGTACCGGACGCAGCCGTGCAAGGACGGTCGGAACTGCCGTCGGAGGGTGTGTTTCTTCGCGCACACGCCGGAGCAGCTTCGGCTGCTTCCGAACGCGGTGAACGCGGTGACGACGGCCGCGCGTAACGGTGGGTCGTATGACGGGTCTTCCCGGGCGTCGGCGGCTGCTGCGGTGAGCTACGACGGGGCTTTCGCATACGAGGCGCTGTCGTACGACGGGGCGACGCTGGGTCACGTAGGTTCGCCGCTGAGCCACTTCTCGGGGTACTTGACGAGCGCGGCCCACTCGGGTGGGTGCGTGCCGTTGCAGAATTCGTCCCCTCGGTCGACGCTGGTGGGTCACGCGCAGTACCCTCCGCCGATGTCCCCCCCGCTGTCTCCCTCGGGGTCGCCTCCGTTGAGCCCGTCGGCTCTGGAGGAGTGGGCAAATGCGGGTTCGTCGTTCGCGAGCCTGTCGATGTCTGGGATGAGCGGGGGCCAGTCGGCGACATCTCTGCAAGCGACGCTGGCGCAAGCCCAGGTGCGCTCGCACAGCGTGCACGTGCAGACGAGCCCAGTGCCGGCGCACCGGCGTCACCTGGACCGGCTGAACTCGATGCCAACGCTGTCAATCCCGGGCGCGGGCGAGCACCGGGGCATGCAGCAGCAGCACGGCGGGGGGCATTCTGGGATGAACCCGGGGTCGGCGCCGTCGTCGCCATCGGGTGTGCCCCAGAAGTCGATAATGGAGCTGATCGCAACGCTGCAGCAGCTGGGGGTGCGTGGGTCGCCTCCGGCTTCGGCAGCGCTGTGGCTTCAGCAGCAGTACAGGACGGGTCCGTCACCTCTGCGTCGCTGCTCTCAGAGCGTGCCTGGGACTCCGACAAAGGTGTCGGGTCGGTGGGAGCAGAAGGAGCGCTGGAAGGTGGACGAGGACGTGGACGGGGAGCCGATGGGTCAGCGGGTAGAGTCCGGTCGGGACCTGCGTGTGAAGATCTACGGGCGTTTGAATCGGAATTCGCTGAACGACATGGGTCCGGTGGTAGGCGATTCGCCGGACCTGGACTGGGTGAATGACCTCGTGAAAGAGGAGCCGGAGCAGTCGTCGGCATGGTGAAGGAGGGAGGGGAGATGAGTCTATTTTGGTGTGCGGCGTGGAGTCGAGCGATGACGAGTTCGCATAGGCGGGTCAGCCGGAGTGCTTTCTCGGATGGTGGCGGGAGAGTGCCTTCGGGTGGGGAATCAGGGTGCGGGCGATGTGATTGAAATGAGAGAGGGAGGGAGGGTACAGGAGGGTAGTGCAGGGATCATGGGGTGGGTATGAAGTAATGTGGCCTGTACGCAGGCAACTCTGTAAGAGCAGGCGGTGTCTTTGTGCTCCAGCAGCATACCTGGGTTTGATCCTGGGCGTGATGGATCCGGGGAGTGGTGGCTTGCGATCGTTGGGGTGGTGGTGTGTGGAACGTCGCTGGTAGCCCCTGGCTTCGGGAGTAATGGGTAATAGGAGGTTTGAGGATTTTTGAGCGAGGAAGCACGGTCGGGAGGCCGAGGAAGAGCCTGGAAGAGCGGGTGGTCAAGGCCATCCGAGGGTTGTTGTGGTTTTGAGAGTGACGATACCCGCTGTACCGCATGATGATATATACGTATCACGACATATTGGCGTGCGCGCCGCAGAGGAGCAGGCGGCGCGGAGGTAGGAATTTGAAGTAGCGACGATAATTATTCTGCTCAATTTTGGGCGTCCCGGAGGGCTGCTCGGGAGAAGGACAGCGAAGTGGGGCCTTACTCATTTTTTTGGATTTTTCACTCAATTTGTGATTGTAGCTTGCCAGGATTTTGTTGATTTATCAAAAGCAGGATTGTAGTGGTAGAGATGGAGGAGCATGCATGTGGATACGTTTTGTGTACATGCCGAGGGACGAGATTAGGACGTAATGAAACCTGGAGGTCTTCGGGCAAAGCAGACCTCGGCGACAGGAGAGTCTAGTCACATGACCGAAAGCGACCTATCTGAATTGGAGAAGACAATGTGTCGATCTATTGCCTAGGATAAAAACTGTAAATTCATTCATGATGTCATGATTACCATGGCTTTTGTAGTATATGTTTCTCTGCCCTGCACATTTTGCGTAATAAGGTTGTGGAGCTTGGGTGGATGTCGGGACTCGTACGCGGTGGTTTTGTGCTGCATGTGAGCGGTGTTGTTGTGCGGTGTGCATTTTTCGAACTGCTTGTTTTAGAGTGCGCTTGCGGATGTGGACATGTATATCCCGGTGGAGTTGCTCAAAGTTTTAGGCGTGAGGCCTGCCTCTCTCCATCCTCGATGTTGGTTTAGAGCATCTCCACCCTGTTCTTCAGTCCGGCCATGTCAGGCTGGGTGACGACCAGGTGAACCGGGACGGTGATGCATTTTCCAGGATCTCTTTGCAGCGCAACTAATACTACCAAATGGGCCAGGGAGAATTGACCCTCGCTCGTCCTTACCCGTGGGGGCCACGAGGTGGTGGGGCCAAACCTGGCCCCTACAGTATTTTGTATTTGGATGGGGCCCTATTTATAGTAAGAGAGGAACTCAGAGAGAAAACAATACCCGTAGGCTCCAAACTTGTCAAAAAAAATTCCAAAAGAACCTTTGGACCCCCCCAAATAAGAGAGCCAGAAAAATGACCTCATGCATTTAAGATAGGGCCCACCTCGGGTAAGGACGAGTGGGGTCAATTCTCCTGGCCTAAGAAATGGATGGCGGGGTTTTGATTTAGAACTTGCCGAGAAAGTGCCGAAGCTGCCTGCCCCCATGCTTTGCCATTTAGATATATACATTTTGCCCAGTCATTACAGTCAATCCGGGTTCGTGGCGTCAGGGCCCGGTTTTAGCCCTGACACCGCGAAGAGCGGCCGTTCTCCCCAAGCGCCTTTTCGCCTTTCTTCCCACGATAACGTCCACTCTCGCCTACATTTTTTTTGCGCTGCCCGAATTCCTTATCAGCATTCTCGCCGATAGTCCCTTCTCCCCCCGCCTTCTTCGGATCACCGAATTCCCCTTCTCGTCCCGCCACGTGTACTCCAGAATGACCCGCCCTTCTCGGCGGCTGCAAAGGCGAAGTGCCATCCACATCGTTTCGTACTGCGCCGTCTTTCGCACCATCATTGTGCAAGAAGGGGAGTGCTTGTCTGCGCGTGAATGGAGTTTCTTGATCTCAATCTCCCCATACAGGTCAGGTCTGATGGGAAATCTAGCAAGACGGCGCCACCAACCGTTGCCGATAACAGGGCAGCAAGGAGGAAGTGGAGGCGTTAAGGGAGAAAGAAACCGGCAGGCGTGCGTAAGAAGGGGGTGGAGGACCTTGATGCCGCATTTAGGTTTGGCCCGTATACAGACTACTTGAAGAAACACGGTCACAAGGTTCTTCGGATGCGCGATTCGAAGAGGAAGCAATCCAAGCTTATCGCCTACATTCCCTCAGATTGTAGGTCCAGGCTACTCGGTTTAGGCGGCGTAGGCAATAATCATCATCACCATCACCATCACCATCAACGTGGAACACTAAACCAGGCATGGCAAAGTTTTGTGTGGCGGCACCATTTCCAACACTTCGAATTGTGTTTTTTGCCGTCTAGCGACATATCTAGGAAGTCCAAGCTCTGCGTCAGCGATCGCTGCTACAAAACCTTGAAATCGCCGACTGAGCTAGTCGGTAAGTTCCCT
The DNA here is from genome assembly GCA_963971425.1 of Bryoerythrophyllum caledonicum. Classification (NCBI taxonomy): domain Eukaryota; kingdom Viridiplantae; phylum Streptophyta; class Bryopsida; order Pottiales; family Pottiaceae; genus Bryoerythrophyllum; species Bryoerythrophyllum caledonicum. Next base: position 22,004,936 of record OZ020514.1, read on the forward strand.
ATCTTTCATGCTTTTCATTTCATTCCATTTCGGTAAGTTCTCTGTCATTCTTTCTTTCCATTTCTTTTCGGTTTAGGGTTCGTGTCCTTCTTTCATTCCATTTCAAATGTGGAGCGTTGGAAAATAAGCTGTGTGAAGATGTAGGGAATTTTGCAAAGCGTCCAGGTTTAGGGTTTCAGGGTTTTAGGGTTCCCGATAATCGTTTCGGGCGATAAGGTTTCATGTTCGGCAATGTCCTACCTCGCAGGACCGTAAAAATGCCGAAGCGGCCGGGGTGTTTCTGCAAGCCATTATTTGATGAGATCCCGCTGGAGAACACGAAAGGGATTCCGCCCACCTACAACGAGGAAACGGGGAGGATCGAGTAGCTATTTGTGATTGAGAAGGACCACATTTGGCGCGATAGCTGGGAGGTGATGGAGGCGAGGGCCCTTATCCTGGAACTGCATCTTCCGGACTCGCCCATCGTACCGGCTGGACAAACCGGCCCCAAGCAGATACTGTGCATACATTGCAACACGACGCACCAGAAGCACATGTTCAACCTCCACCGTAACCATGTATTGTGCGAAGGGAAGGGGAAGGTGGGCGTGAAGATGCTGTCGTATCCCAATTTGGGAGTCAGGGGTGTGGCAAACTTTGTGGCACGACTTCGGGATTGCGGGTCGGAGGAAGAAGCCATTGAGGTTTTCGGCACTATAGAGCCGATAGCCACGAAGAGGAGGCCGAGGAAGACTGCCGATAATCAGGAGGAATTGATCAGTCGAGTCCTAAATAAGCGCGGCAAGAGGGTTGCACAGGCGGTAGAGGGAAACCGTCCACAGAAGCGTATCACGGCGCCTTCACGGAAAAGGCCTCCGCCCCCGAAAGCGGAGTCCAGTGACGATACTTCTTCGTTGGCAGAGTCGGGAGGAGATCTCAACACAGATCATGAGGCTGATAACGTAGGCACTCTAGCTGTTTACGGCGATAAGGACGTTCTTCGGTCCGGAGATGATGCCTCTAGGAATTCTGCTGCCGATAACCCGGTATCCAGGGTCCGGAAGCCCACACTCGAGCCGAAGAGAGAGAGCGATTCCTCCATCGTGCACCGGAAGTCTGAGCCTGCGAAGCAGGCTGTACCGAAGAAGGTGGCAAAAGCTGAAGAAGCCACGAAGAAGGCAAGATTTGAAGAGTCCACGAAGAAGACAAAAGCTGTCAATCCCCCAGCCGTGGCGAAAAGGCTTACGGGAATGTCTGTGGACGAGACCGTTGCGGCGATAAGGCCTCGAGCCCCAGAGGCTGCACAGAGGTTGAGAGAGACCGGTATTGCCGAGAGACCTTCCGACTCTGACATTGGCTCGCCGATAACCTCGGTCCAGATGGACTTTCGACAGCCGCTGACAATGGCCACGAACCTGAAGGCAGGCTCTGATGAAGGTGCAAATCCCGATAAGCGCCTCATTCTGCCGATCAAAGGTAGAAGGAAACAAGATTTGGATTTGGAGAGGGCCGAAATGATACGGCAGGCGCAGGAGGACGCTGAGTGCATTTTCCCGCTTCGGCTGGTGCTCTCCTCCGAAAGGAAGGTACCGAAAACGCCGCTGTACCTACTCCTCAAGCATGGTCTGCTCGACAGTATCACGATGGACAGTTTGAAGGATGAAGATGAGTTGTTGAAATACGTCTTGGGTATGGTGGAGTTTGGAGGCCATCAGGGCAGGTTCTACCAGGCTCTCGGTGCCTGCATTTCCGAAGGGGTCGGCTTCGCCGATAACGATGTTACGCTTTCACAGCTGACAACCCTTTGCAATCTGGCAAAGAATCATGATGGCGGTACGTCGCAAGAGCTTTGGAAGGAGGCAGTGATGGGAACGTGGGCATACATGACGCACGAGATGGAGTGCGTCGAGTATGTAGCTAGGCATACAGCCGATGTGGAGAGCACAATGCGGTTAAGGGACAAGCTAGTCGAGGTCGAGATTAAGAAATTTGATGCCGAAAGGGCGGTGGAGAGAGAGGCTATTCGATGGGACTTCAACAACCTCTTCGGGTATTGCGCGATGAACGAAATTCTTCGACCATTGCTACACCCACTGCCGTGGACGCACAACATTGACGAGGCTCGAGAGGTACAATACCGTCTAGCGCGGATCAGAATTGATCGTGTCCCGTCGCCGGCTCCAGCTATGTTGATGAAGTGTTACTTCGTTTACAACGGGCTCTCTCGAGTGTAAGTTTTTCCTTCTCGCCACAGACTTGTTCCTTATCGTCCCTTATCGTCTCTTCTCCTTCCTTATCGGCTGACGTGACACCGTTGTTTTTCAAGGGCCGGAATATGTGCAACCCTAGCGTAATTCCCGGGCCTGCCAACATTGCAATGTACGTGGACGCTCCAGAGACAAATTGGGATGGGCCGTCTCAAATGTACGAAGTCCTGAGTTCCTTCCTCTTCGGAAGAGACGGATCCGAACAGCATCTCCCGATAACGCAGGCGTTCTCGCGGCTCCGCGACAATAAGCACGGCGGGCGAGATTTTGTTTGGAGCTTCATCGCAATGGTCCACGCTCGCACTGTCGTGGACACGGCAAGGAGTCACCCAGAGGACTTTGTTCGACAGTGGTGTGCTGCCGATAAGGTTACCTACAAACACTGGGATACCCTGGACGAGAACTGCTTGGCGAGGGAGGATCTGGACTTCATGTATGCCGGCTTTGATCCACGTAAGACTCATCCGATAACCCCGTCATTCATTTAACTGTTTTCTTCCTCATTCTTGGTTTTTCCGTTATTTCCATGTATCTAAATGATAAGCCTTTTGCAGGCACTGTAGATCCTACCTGGGCACGCCAAAGGGAGCTTGTAGAGGCAGATTGCAAGAACGATGTGTCGCGTCTGGTGACGACAGAGTGGGATCGACGAGAATGGCATCCAATGACGGCGCATGACGAAATTTGGCGGGAGACATCTACCCATACAAGGGACCTCGAGGGTACAGCCACCCTTCTTCACATGGACGAAGGAACCTCAAATGAATTCCGCGTCCAGAATCGGTTCCCGGGGAGTAACGACGACGAAGGATTCCCCGATAAGTGTATGGACGAAGTTACGGAGGAAGCACAAGAGGGGCCTAGCGACGAAATACGTCAGGGAGGTGTTCCCGATAACCTCCAGGAAGAGCCCGCTACTACAGCGGTGAAGTCACCGGTGAGTACCGCCGATAACCCACCTCACATAGAGTTTTCGTGGATGCAAACAATGAATGACCATACCCTCGGCATTGCACAGTCGCCGGTGGGGCTAACTCAATTCGACACCCCGGGTGATGATGTTGTACACGGCGGTACGGGGGAGACGGAACATAGCATGCAACCCGAGCGTCTATCGTTCCCTCTCTCGAGTCAAGGTATTGAAAACCTGGACTCTACTGCCAGTCCCCCGGTGGTTCCTGAGGAGCCTTACGTGACACCCATGGAAAATCATCCAATCCCAGAGAAGGCTCCCTCTTCAGACTCCGATTACGCTTCTCCGCCAGGGCCCGATAACCCTGCTCCTCCGCTAGTGCCCAAGAACCCTGCTAGCCCGCCAGAGCCCCATAACCATGCCAGTCCGCCAAAACCCGTTAAGCCTGATTCAGCGCCAGATTCTGATGGCCTTGCTCTGATATCTGAGCCCGATAACCATGTTCCTCCGCCAGAGCTCGATATGCCTGCTCCTCCGCCAGAGCCCGATAACCCTTCTCCAAAGGAGATGGACCCCGAGGAGATCAAACTGGCATTGCGCTTTATCAAGGAAGCACAAGAATCGCAATTGACCAGTATTTGGGTTTATCCTGGACTCGAAGAGCGTGTTCAGAACGATTTTAGGGCAGAACAGAAGGCGGCGTATACGTGCATGTTGGAGGAGAATCGCGGAGTATGTACTTCAGACGATGTTTCCTGGGAAAAAGAGCCCTCGCTCTGTTACGAAGCCGAGGAGCATGACGCATCCACGATAGAGAAGAACCTCGGTATTATTGTGGAGGTCCTAAAACTCAGGTGAGTGTTACCGTCTATGTTATCGTGTTCTCCTCACCTGTTGTTTATCGGCACTTGTTGTCTATTATCCCCTTTCATCTGAATTGCAGGCCTTGTTTTATTCACCCGAAGGACCTGACTGGAGGTATGAGGTTTTTCGGTCCAGACCTTCGGCAAGCCGTGGATGTCTTGCTCGCACTACAGGACTGGCATTGCGTGCTAAAGGACAAGCGGGAAATGGAAGGCACATTTCTGGATTTCCTCCTTAGGCATATCGTCTACCGTGCGAAGGAGCATGTCCGAATCGAGTATCATCACACGCACAACTGGTTATTGGCGACGTTGCAATGCTATCTGGCGGATGAAGAGAAGGGTTGGGATGACATCGTGAGCTTTCTCAGCCGCTCGTTTCGTACCACCACCAAGCCGCCGAATACCCTTATCGTCCCTTACCACGATAAGGGTCATTGGAGCGTTTTCGTCGTGGAGCAAAGGCGAACGTATCACCTGGACCCAGCGAAAGGTATGCACAAGGGTCGGGAAGTGGACAACTTTATCTTCCTTGTGCACATGGGATGGGCAAACGCGAAGGGCGTGAGGATCGGATCGAGAAGTTGGCGAGAATGGCAGAGTCGTTCGGCGATAAGGTTGCCTCTGCCTAATCAGAAAGAAAGCTGGGAGTGTGGTTTCATGGTAGGCTTGGCCTTCTGGCAGTTTCTTATCGCACGTGGTGGGCGCAAAGAGGCGGAGGAGAAGACCGTGACGGGGACCAAATATCTGGACTGGGACGGGAAGAAGCCATACTGATGGTTCATGCAAGCGCTGTACACGGAGATTGTCGCACCGCTTCCGTTCCACGATGCCTTTAATCTAAGTGGATAGGATACGGTGGAGTTTGGAAGCGGAAGTCCGGACGTAGTTTTCGTGGAAGCCGGTACGGAGACGGCGAAGAAGAAGGAAGTCCCAGTTCTTGGTATTTCGGAGACAGTGGGGGATCGCGAACTTTAGGGCTTCAACGTGCTCACAAATCCACCAGTTCATCTCAGAAGGCGGAAGAAGTCAACCGCGCCGAAAAACCCGAAAAAACCGAGAAAACCGAAGGTCCCCACCAAGACGAAGTAGGGGATAAGGGGGGGGGTGTTGTACACAGGCGATAGACTCCAGAAATTTGTACAGATTAATAGGATGCCGATGTTGTACATTTCATTCATTGTAAATGACAAATTTTTCGATAGCGTACATAAACGGAATTTGAGACCCCCTTGCAGAGGCCTGTAAGCGGAACTTAAAATCCAGTCTTTGCCGATTATATTGAATGTTGAGTTTTAACTTCATAACTAAAGAAATATAACTTCACTGGAAATTTCAGTCACTGCATGGAACTTAATCTAAGAGCATCGGCAGTATTCCACCGAAAAGATTACTAATGGTTATCGGCACAGATGAGCAGCTAAAATCCTCTGCCCTTAATACTCAACCACATCCTCCGCCGATAACCTAAGTCGTTTCTTGAGTTAGTCTTTCGCTAGCTGGAACGGACCTCACCCGAAAACCTCTGGAATCGAGGAAGTCATGCAACCTTCGGAGCCCCATTCCAAGGCCGTCTTCATATGTGGGGAGCGGTGCAACTATCTCTTGGAGTGGATGAAGCATTCCGGCTTCGATTTCAGTCTCCAACCTTGAGAGGGTGGCGTCGGTGTTGCGCAAAGCTGCATCCAAGTGCCTTGCCAACAACGGCTGCCGATAAGCCTTGTCGAGTAGCTTCAGGACAAGCTGATGCATACGATCAAAGCCGCACACCCATGTCTCCCCTAATTCTCGAAGGTTGGAAGCCACTGGGATTACATCTCCGATTTCGGTATCGGAGGGGACATCATTATCGGGGAAGCCCTCTGCAATCCATCGAGGTGCACAAGGGAGCCTCGGTGATGGAACCCGACCCCATCGACCGCACCGATCCACCCCACCGCCGCCACGACCAACAAGGACGCAAACACTCCTCCGGCCGAGACGTACGACAAGAAGCGCAGGTCGCGGAGCAGAACAGTGGGCAGCATGCAGAGCGCCGCGCACACAGCGAAGACTTCCTGCGACCCGAAGTGTGCGCTCCCGATCGTGAGGCTCACGCCCGGAAACAGCTGCGCCAGGTTGTCGCCCTCCAGGATCAGAAACTCGATGGAGACGGCGTAGAGCTCGAGGTAGAGCTCGAGGTATTCGGGTGTCGACCATTGTCTTGGCGGAGAAGATTCGTCATTCCTCCTTGGATTGTGCCACGAAGGGAGCCCAGATATCTAGCAATTTTTCCCTCCACCAGGTCAAGTCTTGTCATTTTGAGGACCTTAACCTGGTGCTTACAGATGTTACCTTTCTGGGAATGAACACATTGGGAGACGGCCCATTCGGTGCATGGATTGTATACCGCATATGTAAGGTGTCTCCTATTCGAGGATTTAACATATGCAGGACCTTCCAACCACTCGGGCAAGGTGACCACATTATCGGGAATTGTATTTGCTTGGTTGATTCCATTGACCATGATCTGCCGCTGCCTCTTGTTCTTTATAAAACCGTTCAGCTTACACAAGTGACTGTAATCATACTTTTCGATGACATTTCCTGTGAGCTCATAAATAAGCCAGTCCATCCTTCGGCCGATAAGCTTCCTTTTGGATTGCCGGAGCACTACTTTCATATTAGAATGGTATGATTCGATTGTTGCAGTGGTGTCCTCGCCAACATGGGGGATTTTCCGGTCTCCCACAACCCACATTTTGATTTTCGGGAGCCATAACTTGTCGAAGTACTTCCAGTATGCATCAGCATCTGGCAAGAGAGCCTTAGCTTCGCCGTAGACGTGCCGCACCCACTCTACCAAATTCCACACCTTATAGCCGGGAGCTCTCGCCAAAGGGTCTTGGAAGTCACTAGGTGTCTCCGATACGTACATTAGTGAGCCCACAATTCGCAAGGCTCCGGTCCTCGTCTCCATGTCTTTCAACTTAGCACATGCATTCTTCTGCCACGCTCGACGAACATGCCAGAGACATAGAAATAGATGCGAGTTCGGCCAAACCTCCCTACGATAACGCAAGGTGCCGATAAGTACAACTCGTCGAAGGCCCGTCACCCGATAACGCAAGAATACAAAATCGCTTACCGAAGAGAGTTGATCTCATTATCGGCGTCGTCAAGTACAAAGGCAGTGGGTCTCCAGTCCGGCCTTATCTGCACCAACTTCTGCTTTAGAGCGCGCATCCAAGGCACCAGATTTGTTTGTTTGGATTTCGCAGTGATCACGAAAGCCACTGGAACACCGTTTCTCCACTCGTCGAATACCATCATCGTGAAGAGCGGATACTGGACACGCAAACAAGAAATTAAGCGGTATGGGAGTGAGTGCTCCTAATTTTTAGACGGACCCTACATGGACCACGGTATAGGTATGTGTACCTTTTTGTTGTTCGTTGCGAATGTCCCGTCTATAGCAATAATGTTATCGTGACTGTATTTCAGCATTATGTGCGTCTGAAATGGGGTTTGAATCCCAATTACGAAAGGTACGTTATCGGCATTCAGTACTCCGTCAACCTTGTTGCTCGAGTCTTGGTAGTAAAAAACCGTACCTCGGTTTTCTCTTACCCACATTCTGACACTCTCAGCGTTGTTGTTGTGTTTCTTGTATAGTTCTTGTGCACGGACTCCGCATATATTGCAGATGTCCTCCATGCTAAGGAAAAAATCCCGAGAAGGCGTAGGAGTGCCCTCATCGTGTGCCTTCAGTACCTGCTTCTGGTGCTTCTGTATTATAGCTGCCATCGGAACTTGCTCCTGAAATTGCCTGAGAACCCAAAGCCTTACTTCCTCCGATATGTACTTCCAAAAGCGGAGCTTTCCCCTCTGCACATTGTCCTTATCGTGGACGATGAGGCCCTGTGTGTCGACATGTTTCGAGCAAAAGTACCCTATCTCGGCGATATATGGTAGAAAATAGTACCTCTTTACGTAGAATCGACATTGGCAGCCCACTTTCATAGAGCCCCCCTCCTTCGCATCAGTGGCACGAGGGCCTTTTTGGCCAGCGCCGGACGTAAGTTGTTTCCCTTTGTGATTGTATTTCGATGGCGTTGGTGTCATTTCGGGCGTGATAGCTTGGATCTTGTCCCTGTTGTCTTCGGGACCATATTGACAAGGCCATCTGCTTATCGGCTATGGCCATTAGAGATACGTGCGGTATTGAAGAGATGTTACGGCACAACCGATAAGCAGATCTACTGTGCATATCGTGATATCAAAGGTCGAGATTCACTTACCGCTAGTACTCGATGTGGCAGTTCCACTGATAGTGGGTCTTCTCTGCGACGTTTGTGGGGTGGTTCTTGTCCCGGACGAAGGTAGTCCCTACATCCTTTCGGCGAGACTGCTCACCCTCCACGAAATCCGAGACCCTATCCCAGGAAATGTACGCGATAAGCTTGGACTGCTTCCTCTTTGATGATTGCGGATCCTTTACGAACCTCGTATCATTCTCGGCCTCCATGTTCCACCTAAGACATTTCCATGTCAAAATGCCTAGAGGAGGGTTCTGTAATGAATCGCGCATCCGAAGAACCTTGTGACCGTGTTTCTTCAGGTAGTCTGCATGCGGGCCTACCCGGAATGCGACATCAAGGTCCTCCACCCCCTTCTCACACACGCCGGAAGGTCCTCCACTCCCTTAACGCCTCCACTTCCTCCCTACTGCCTCGTTATTGGCAACGGTTGGTGGCGCCGTCTCGCCAAAATTCAATGTCGGCCTCTCTTGTATGGGGAGATTGAGATCGAGGAACTCCATTCACGCGGAGACAAGCACTCCCCTTCCGGCAGGGTACAAGACGGCACAATAGATGGTGCGAAAGACGGCGCAGTACGAAACGATGTGGATGGCACTTCGCCTTCGCAGCCGCCGAGAAGGGCGGGTCATTCTGGAGTACATGTGGCGGGACGAGAAGGGGAATTCGGTGATCCGAAGAAGGCGGGGGGGGAAGGGACTATCGGCAAGAATGTCGATAAGGGATACGGACAGCGTGAAAAAAATGTGGGCGAGAGTGGACGTTATCGTGGGAAGAAAGGCAAAAAGGCGCTTGGGGAGAAGGGTCGCTCTTCGCGGTGTCAGGGCTAAAATCGGGCCCTGACGCCACGAACCCGGATTGGCTGTAGTGACCGGGTACATTTTGAAAGAGGCCAAAGAAACCGGTGCCTATTCCCGTGCTACAGTACTATTAGCTGGTGCAATGTATCCGGCTGCTGATGGAACTCTCCCCACCCCCAACTTAGCTCTGACATCCACGGTGAGGAAGCAGGGCGGAGAGCTAGGGCGGAAGCTCATTGCAAGCTACGACCACATGTGCACACATATTGGCATTGGGAAGCTCATCATCGATTTCAACCATGCCTAAGGTCTCCAAAAGCTAGGAAAGGTGGTTGGCTTGCTTACGTAAGCGGCCGGGCTTATATCTACGGTGTAGTCTAGTTCTTCTAAAAACAAGACCCATCGTGCCAATCGACCACTAAGATCCGCTTTGTTGACCATATATCTAAAGGCCAAGTGATCAACAAAGAACACCATGAGATTCATGAGAAGGTAATGACGAAACTTCTTTGTACTAAACACCATGGCTAAACATGCTTTCTCTAAAGTGGAGTAGTTCTCTCTGAGAACGTGAGTTGATGAATAGCAAAAGCAATAGAAGAATCTTTGCCCTTTGGGAAATGAGTTTGGCATAATGTGGTGCAAACGGCTACCGCCGAGGCATCACAATAGATATGGAAAGGTTTTTCCAATCCGGAGCAACAAGGCAAGGAGAGGTTAATTTGATCTTAAAAGCATCAAATCCTTGTTGACATTCAAGGGTCCAAACAAACTTACGTCCTTCAGTATGAGGTTGGTGAGTGAAATGGTTGCCGTAGCATAGTCTAAGACTTGCATGGCATGTCGGTACCATCCAAAGTGGCCTAAAGCCCTTTGAATGCCCTTATCCGTGGTAGGAGGCTTAAGGCTAAGGATTTCTTTGGCCTTCTTGAAGTGTGGTTCATTTCCGGTCTTAGATACTACATAGCCAAGCAAACCTCCCTTTTGTACATCAAATTACATCTTGATGAGGTTCAATGCTGACCGATTGCGTCGACACCTCACAAAACACTCACAAAGCATGGTGTAATCGTCAATTGCATCAGTTTTGGTGCTAAAGTCATCAATGAAAACCAACATAGATTTGTGGATCAATTCAAAGATGATTGTTGTCAATGCTCTAATTTGAAAGGATGCCGAGGCATTGCATAAACCAAATAGCACTACATAAATGAAGGTGGCCCATGTTGTTGTAAACTTTCTTTATGGTAATCAATGGAGTGAATGTAGACTTGATTATATCCGGAGTATCTATCTTCAACTATGTAGAATTCATAACCGGCTACCTCATCCAAGATTTGATTCACGAGAGAAAGGAAAAAATGATCTTTTTGTGTGGCTTTATTCAAATGCCAATAGTCAGTACATATCTTCAATTTTTCATTTTTCTTCTTAACAAAGACCATATGGGACATCTAATTGGTGATCTCAACCGATTTAGTGAATCTCGCATTCAAAAGTATTTCCAATCTCGCCTTCACAATAAATTGAAGGTGGGGATTCATGTGGCTTGCCTTTTTCGGGATTTGTAAAACATCGGGAATTAAAGGTATGGTATGTTGTACTACATCCGGGGGAATGCTCTTGAGGTCTTGTACGACCAAATAAAGATGTTTGGAAAGTTTTACACTAGTCCTTTGTATCTTTTTACCTTCTCCTTTCATAATAGAGCTTCCATTTCAATGTGTTGGGGTTCTCCACCATTGAATTATACATCCACCTTTTAACAATCATTGATGGAGACCGTGACGGGGTTGTTTGGACCGTGGTACCAATCATTAGGTACTGGCGGGTATATAGAAAGATCACTTCCCACCTCCAAATTTGAAGAGGTTTTGCGGAAATGGAGAGTTGTTGGACGGACATCTTCCTCATTCATCAATCTTTCTTAATCTTGAGGTTGTGTGCCATCAATTTTATGGTTACACATTGCTTCATATTCTACATTATCAAGTAATGTCACGGAACCAAAAGAAGCACCAATGTGGCTCTCCTCAACATCCACTGTAGTAATGACATTGACCCATTGGGCCTTGGTGTCTCGTAGTCTCCAAGGTAATCTTGGAACCATGCAATGAACTCTCCAATGTCTTTCCACTCATAACGACCAAGACCTAGGTTTTTATAGGGCCTAAGCCAATAGAATTCTTTCCCGTGGTCAATGTTGGGTGCATAAAACCTACATTCTCAACATTAGGCTTTTTTTCAAAGTAGGGCTTCTTGTCAGAGATTAAAGTTGCTCGTACTTGTTATGATATCATAAATAGTTGAGGTAGATTTAGAAGGGAAAGTAAAGGAGAGGAAATGGAGAGAGGTGAAAGGAACTTAAAGTAGTCTTATATGTATTGACAAAGGTTGTTACCAAATTGTACTATAATTCAAGGCTTTTGAGAGAAGGCCATATCTCACTCCAAGCATTGTTTGTAATGTCGTGTGTGTTTCAATTGCTTGTGCAATAATTTCACTACTTCTTTTGAACCTCAATAGGTTATGGGCCCACACATGCGAGTGTGTAGAGTTTTGGTGCAAATTGGTTGGGAGAAGATCTTGAGAGTCTTTGAGTGTTGGGGGTATACAAGATCCAATTTGGAGCATTGGAGGTGCACAAGGTTCAATTTGAAGCATTGGAAGTGCACAAATTTTGATTCAAGGTCATTGGAAGCATTGGAGGTGATTGTTCACGGCCCAAGGAGTTTCTCGGAGCATTGGAGGTGCACATCCAAAGGTGTAGACTTTGTAAATGTTTACATTTGCACATTTGCACTTTTGGAAATTGCCCATACACGTAATACACAATCCATACGGGTAATCCTGAAATTTGACTGTTGTAGGTGCATAAGTGCACATTGGAGCCTAAAAGGGCTTATTTGAGTGATTGAGATGCAGTAGTGCACATTGGAAGTTAAAAGTTCTAATTGTTGGACTACAAATATGGCAATATATGTTGGGAACAATGCTATTCATTGATAAATTTTCGGTGAGACCTTCAATCTTTGGAAGTTCAAGATGAAAATGGTGTTGGCATCTATAAACCTTTGGAAGATTGTGCATGACTTTGGGGAGCCTCCATTCAAAGACGATGATCCATAGGTGAAGAAGGACTATAATCGGCGTGTGAAGAAGGCCATGTCTGTCATTGGCCTCAACTTGGTGGACAACCAACTTGCCCACATCAAAAGTTCCAATAGACCCGCGGAAGTATGGAAGACTTTGTGCAACATCCAGAAAACAAGGAGTTTGTCCACCACCCTCTTCATTTGCCGCAAGTTCTTCACAATCAAGATGTAAGAGGGAGATGATTTATTGAATATGTCAACAAAGTAAAAGCACTTGAGGATCAACTTACTTGCTTGGATGTCCCGGTGAGAGATGAAAATGTGGTCATGACCTTGCTTGAGCGTATGAACACTTAATCAGTGCTTTGGAGACCTTAGCAATAATAGAGCTCACCATAGAGTTTGTGACGGCATGGTTGATGCACAAAGTGTCCAAGCATAAGGAGAAGGAACCCAATGGCAACGATGCAGCCTTGGTGTCAAAATAAAACAACTAGGGAGGCTCTTCTTCACGTAGCAAACTCAAGGTATGTTACAATTGTGGCAAACCTGGCCACATTGCCGAAATTGCTTTGAGCCAAAGAAGTGGAAGTGGGGCAACGAGAACCAAGCAAAGGAGAATGAGAACGCCAATTGTGGGAATCCATTCTCACAAGGTTTGGGATGTAACCTTAAAAATCCGGTAAATAAAGGTGAAAAAAATATTTAAAAACTAATGAATAGAGTTGTGCAGACTAATACGACTAGGTAGAAATGAGAAATAAGGATTTTGTGCTTAAATGAATTTATTAAATGACGTTATCTTCAGCACCTTTTTGGTAACGAACGTCCGGATAGCCAAAAAATGTCCAGAGTATTCCAGGAGGTATTTGGAAGCTGGAAACATCATCATTAGTTTTTGGAAGCAACATCACAGCCGTTATGGGTGACCGTACGTCGTGTCTATTATAAAAGGGGTCAAAAAAATGAACTCTTTACAGTTTGTTGTTTTCTGCTTTATTTCTCTCTCTCTCTCTCTCTCTCTCTCTCTCTCTCTCTCTCTCTCTCTCTCTCTTGTTTTCGCTCCCTCCAGGTTCCGTTTTCTTTTCAGCATCCGAAAGAATTTTGTATAGTGAGTGCTTTTGCAAGGTGGGTGCATGCACGTGAGACCGAAGATAAGAAAGGTTGAGAATTATCCATAGCTGGAGGTGGAAAACAAGCCAAAGACCGGTGAAGGTGAAGAACACGACTGCCGGAGGGCTGCCGATCATGAGGGTGACTCCGGAGTATCCAGTAGAAGACAAAGACGTGCAGACCTTGTATCACTACCTAGACGAGATGGGGTGCGCCAGACTCATGGGGGTGGCGTGGGGCACGAAGAAGGAAGGTCTGGTGACGGAGCTAATCGGAGCGCTTGACAATCAATACAACGGCAGTCTCCGAGCTCATCCAAAGAGGTGGACAGCGGTGGAGTGGAAACATACGTAGTTCTTTTGGGATAGAGAAGTGAAGGTGCCAGAGAAGAATGAGGAGTTCAACCGTCACGCGGACCCAAAGGACAGCTTCACGATGAGTGACCTCAACAATCCTCAGGCGTTGATAGTCATAAGGTTTCTAAACCCCATATTCCATCTGAAGAAGCCCAAGCGATTGGTGTTCAAGTGGGCGAGCACTTTCCTAGGCGCCATGTGAGGGAAGATCACCGTCAACTATGCATTGCTGATGCACGACCTTGTGGGAAGATTGGTCAAGGGCCTCTACCGGTCAAAGGAGCCGGATCGCCGCTTCCGTCTTAGCTGACCTACTTCTACATGAAGCACGAGTTGCTGACACTGGTAGAGCAAGACGGGTATGAAGAACTTTTGAACATTCCAAAGTATGGCGGACCATAAATCGACTCCGAAGACAAACCCGAAGCAACGGAGCCGCCTCGGATGGGAACCCCTCTAACCCAAAAGCCGTGTCGGTCACTGCAGCCCGAGGCAGAACCAACGGCAGCTCAATCGATCCAAATGGAGACGACCTTTGCGGATCCAAGGTCGGCAGGTCCATCTAGATAACCGAAACGAGTTCCTGAGGCGGATCCTCCGGTACTCAGCTATGGGAATCTGTTCCCACAAGGTTCTGGAAGTTAACCTAAAAATCCGGCAAAAACAAAAAAATTAGTTAATTACCTTATTGATCCTAAAGCTGCTAAACTGATGGCCGAAATAGTTATCGGAACTCCGGAGAAGTTTGTCATCCAGAGCTGTCACCATCAGCCGTACTTTTTCCAGAAGCCAATCTAACATCCAACTACAAAAGGCCGCAGCCCAAGGGAAACCTCTTCTTTCTTTCGTTCTTTCTTCTTCGCGTGTTGCGCTCTTGCTTCCTCTCTTGCGCTCTCTCTCAGTCTTTCTCTCCTAATTGCTGGCCGTTAGGGTTTGTTAGTTTAGACAGTTAGAACGGACGTGTGTCCGTTAGTGAGGGTTTTTGTGAGGATGGTGCGTGCAGGGACAATATCGAGAGAGGGTGAGGAATTAAGCAGACCAGATTAAGACGGTCGCCATCGCCAAGAAGAAGAAGATAGACAGAGATGGGCTAGGGATGCAAGATGAAGCGCCGGCCGCTGCACTTCCACCCTTGACGAAGGTTCTGCCGGAAATCCCTACAAATCGGACGAGTACAACCTACTGAAGGAGAGCTTGAAGGTCATGGGCTGCGACGGATTTCTCAACGTTGCGTGGGGCATCGGGGAAGAGTTGTTTGTCCGGGAGCTGATAGGAATGCCGGACCCCAAGTACGAAGGGCTGCTACGGGCTCATCCAGAACTCTGGGGAGTTCCGGAATGGATACATGCGTATGACTTCCGGGCCGGACGCACCAAGGTAGTAGAACGGCATGACGAGTTTCTAGCGGAGGAATTCAAAGGGATAGTCGGCCTAAAGGAGGGGTACAGCATCCAGGACTTGAAGCATCAGGACGCTCGATTGGTGCTAGGGTTTCTAAACCCTATCTTCCATCCGGAAAAGCCGAAGCGGCAAGTGTCGAAGTGGGCCTGCACTTCCCTCGAAGCACTCCGGGGAAAGATACTGGTGGATTGGGGCACCCTCATGAGCGAGATGATCAACCGGCTCGTGGCCAATCTCCAGAAGGTGAAGAAATCTGCAACCCCTCTGGCCTCATATGTGGCATAGTTCTACTACCATCACCAGCAACTGACCGACACGGAGCAGAGGCTGTACGACAAAATCCTCAGCTTCCTGAAATACGGAGGTGAGGAGACGGAAGATGAGTCCGGAGAGGCAACTGAACCAGTGCCGGACTCACCAATAGCGGACACTCCGGAAGTAGACCGGACGGCATAGAAGAGGGTTTGAGACAAGGATCCGGCACCGGAGAGTCCAGACACCTGTATTTCTTCCGGATCGTCCAGCTCAGACGGCGCCGGGCCGTCTGAAGAAGTCATCCGAAAGAAGAAGAAGCTCGACCCAGAGGACTCCGAGGGCTAGATGGTGGAGATTGACGACATTCTGTACGGACGAACCTAGAGAGTGGGAGCTCTCAAAGAGCTCAACTACGCCATGAAGAAAGGCGTGAAACGAGTCTTCCGGAGTCTAGGTGTCCGCCGGGTGGAAGAAGTCATCCTCCGGGTGGATGATCTCCAGAACAATGAGATTTCTTTGAAGGCGATGCATCTACAGGTCACCAACATGTACAAATCCAACACGGCATTGAAGAAGCAGGCCACGCACTTACAACAAGAGACAAAGCTGGCAATGGTGGTCCGGAAACAGGCGGAGGCAAGAGCCTACGCATTGGCAGTTTCCTTGACGGAGGTCCGGGAGGCTTTGAACCTTCCGGTGGACACGATTAATCGGAGCCAGCTATTCACCGAACCAGTGGAGAAGGAGAAGAAGGTGACCCGAGCCAATATCTTCGGGTTCATCTTTGATCAAGCGGAGAAGATGGGCCACACCTGGGAATAGATGCAGCTTCTGGTGAGCATCATCACTCAGGTGGATCCGGAAGACAGGGCGGCCCAAGTGTCGGAGGATTTCATGACCCCTAACCAGACCACGGCTCCTCCGGAACCGCCACAGTCCGAGTCGGCTCTAGCTCTGGAGACCTTAGCGAATACGGAGGGCCTCGATACTCCCTCACCACACACACCGATAGAAGGCATAGTGTCTCCCAACCCCAGCACGGGTGAGATATTGAAGAATCTCCCGGATCTGTTGACGCCTCCGACAATGCGCCTACCGAATCCTCCGGAGGAAACAAACCCCCAAGCACCACCCAAGTCAGTGTCCAGAAGGCTGGCACACGGATCAGGTAGTCCTTCCGAAAGTTACATGGACTTAGTCCGGGAGGTCAAACCAACTGCCTAGTTGGAACGATCGATGCCTCCATTTCCGGAAGCTGTACCGGAAAGACAACCTCCGCCTCCGAATTCCAGAACTCCGGTTGGCAAGGAAACCCCAGCTGCCGAACCGTCGACCCGGAAGGTCGACTCTTCTCCGTCAACATCAAAGAGAGGAAAGGGTAAGCAACAGGTTCTTGTGGAGATATCCCCCACGCGTAGAAGTGGGAGAAATCGGACACCGGGTGCCCCGTCTTAGGATAGTGTTTAGATGTAGCATTTTTGGGCTGTAATTTCAAACTCGCAGCGATTAACGATGGGGCTCAAATTGCACCCGACTGCGGACGGAATCAACTGCCAGTTTTTGTAGCTTAAGGTAGGAAACTTTTTCGGATTTCTCGGATCTTTTAGATAAGATCCTTTGGATTTTTAGCGGATAGGAGGGACTAAGTTTCGGAAACTTAGTTAGTACTCAGTAAAAGAGTTTTGGCAAACTCGGGATCTTGTTTTCTTGCGTTGAATATCGTTTAGACTTCTTTTACTAGAATTGCTCCCTAGTCTTATGGGTGTAAATTGTTGTCTTTGTGAGTAATGGATCCATCCTGGTATGTGTGGTTGTGTAAGCATTCTTCCGGAGTGGAGTGGTAATTTGTTTTCTAGAGAAAAACTAGTCAAGACCCGTATTAAGAGATCGCCTAGGAGAGCTAGAGGGCTATTACAGAGGTGTTCCTGGTAGTCTCCAGGGTCCGGAAGAAGCCAGGAGGGGAAGAGATGAACTGCAAAGGTGTATTTGGTAATCTCTTGGACACGGAAGAATTCGTGTCTACCTGGATTCCGGTCGAGGGCGGAGATTATCCCCAAGATAGGAAAAAAGCCTGATGCATAGGTCGAGACGGAGTGCTCTTGGTAAGCGGTAACACCTTCTCCGGAGAAACACAATTGTACTTACTGGAATGTTGTTGTAGTTCGGACTTGTCTTTGTGTGAGCGCGTCCGGAAGGCCATCCGGATGTGAGAGTCTAAGTCTAGCAGCATCAATCACTCACCGGTTAGCGGAGTAGAGAGAGTGGGTGCCTAGTCACTATAGGATCGGTGGCCTTCAGGTCACTCGTTTAAACCTTCCAAAAGACTCTCTGAGGGGGAACAAAGATTAATCAAACGACCTACCGGTTGGCTGGAAACTAGTTTCGGAAATCATTGTATAAAGTTTGGACTCCGGGAGGATCCGGATCTATAGTAAGTGAATGAATAGAATAGCTAACCTATGAACGATTGATTGGTAGTTTATTTTTGCGGGATATTCTGAGAAGAACACTAGGACTCTGTGGGAACGAAACCGGAGTGGTTTACTTTGGAAGCATTTAGTGAGGATTGAGTGCATTTTGGAGGAATACTGAGTCTACACACTGCAACATCAGCGGATGACTGGCGGAGGATATTATGGAGTTGCTTAAGCACGTGGCCTAGCAGACCTCGTTGCTCAACCAATTCATTGCGGATAGCTTGGAGCTGATGTACAAGATCTTGACCGAGCTCAAGGTGAATGAGTTAACAGAGATTCTTCCTCGGTTGAAGGACCTCTGTCACTTAATAGCCCTACTGACCGTATTGGAGGAGCAGGAGGCTCCTTTGATTCAATCACGTGCAAAGCTGCAGCAGGAGTTGGCAATGGCGGAAGCAGTAGTAGCGGAGGCACGAGCAGCCCGGAAGGAGGCGGAGGACACAGCCATCGCATCGGCTCAAGCACTCGTAGAAGTCTGGGAGGTGGTGAGTTTTCCAGTTGACACGGTCAACCGGAGCCTCCTCTTCAACAAACGCTTGGAGAAGGAAGGAAAGGTGAACTCGGAACAAATTATGCGGTTCCATATGGATGACGATCGGAAGATTGAGAGGACATGGAGACAGATGGAGTTCTTGGCCAACATTGCGGTAAACATCGTGGTCCAGAACTGACCACCAATCGACCTTGACTCATCACCAGATGAAGTTGGACCGTCGAACACAACACTGGGGGCTTCCGAAAAGGGTAAGCAACAACTGGAGGAGATTCTTAGTACGCCCGATGTGTCGTCATCAATGAGTTGGAATAAAGTTCCTCTGTCTAGCACGGAGACCCTGAAGTCTTGGAAGGACACGCTTTTGGCAACGTTCTTCCAAAGGACTCCCCTAGCCTTCCAGCTTCCTTCCTTCTCTCCCTCCTCCATCCTACGGAAGATGACTTCTCCATTGTCTAGGGGTCTTCCAGAGGAGACTTCTAGCGTCCAGGACATATCGGGAAATTCGGCCGGCATGGCAAAGAAGGTGACGCAAGTAGTGTCCCCCACTAACGATCGGGAGCCGACTGTTCTAGCTTCCGGAAGCAAGAGCCAAGTACCGAAACCGTCTCTGGAGAAGACAGACAAGGCGAGGGGCGTTGTAGGAGAATCCCCTAGGCGTAGGAGCAGCCAAAATAAGGGTGCTCTGAAGACTCCGTAGCTTAGGTTTAGGTTTAAAGTTAGGAATTATTGGTTACTTAGATTTCATAGCAATTAAACGATGGGGTTTAAGATTGCACCCGGCTGCCAAACCTTAGGCTGAATAATTCCATAAACTACTTGACCAGTTAGGAGCGGAAAATCTGAATGTGAGATCCATAATTTTTGGATCTAAGATCGGATTTCCAGATTTTTGGGGATAAGACCTTTTGCTATTAGGATAAGATTTTCCAAATTTCTCGCAGATAAGATAGACTTTAGTTTAAGAAACTTAGTTAGAACTTAATAGATGAGTTTTAGGAAGCTCATCATCTTGTTTCTCTTGCTGAGAACGTTTTCAATCCATTACTATGTTGTTTATTCCATACTTATGTTGATTGAGAGTATTCTTGTGAGGAACGTATCCATTGTGGTTGGGGTGTGGTGATCTAGTTTTCTTGTGGTGAGTGTTAAAGTATTTTCCTAACTTATTCCATAAAGAATAAATATACAATGCATTCATGCATAGGAGTTTTATCCACAATTAATACCTAATGCATGCAATTGCATTTATACAACACACAATGTCAAATTTATTCAATGAAGTTCACATATTATTGCAATTATACATATGACTCAAGTCACACACAAGACTCTACACATGCAAATTCAATAGTAATTATATATTCATATATAAAATGAAATACTCTTACAACATTAAGAGCCATCAACTAGCTCTTTCACCTAAAACTAGGGCTCACTCCAATCTTCCTCCAAGGAATTTCTATAGTAATGGCCAAGAATGCTAAAAATTCAAGCTGTCATTCTACTCAACATCCAAGAGGTACACCTCTTGGCAAGAGATTTTCCCTAGTATTAACCATTAAGATTAATTCCACTAAATCTTCACATCTCTTCATGTCTATTCATGAAAAGGTACAACCTATCCAAAGGGTGCGAGTTCAGCCCTTTTCCCATTATTTCCTTATTCTTGGATATGAATAGGAATTTTCCACTTAATTAAGTACTTAGTGTAAACTTAATCATTAATTTTTTAATTCTTCATATATCTACAACCTTTTTTACACTTAATTTACGGAAAAAAGCCATTTTTGTCATTTTGGCTCTTCATAGCCCTCCTCTTAGCTTGGAGACGTCCTCGTCGACTTCAACGACCTTTGTCCTTGAACTTGATCTTTTGCACTTCATCTTCCTTTCTATCATTTTTTTGTAGTCTCTTTGAGCTCCATATAGCATTTCTTCTTACTTGTCTTTCTTCTCTAGAAATTGTTGATTTTCTTTATTTGCTTTCCATTGTTCTCCTCTTTAATGAGTATGCCTCATACATACTTGGCTTCAAGTTTCTCCTTTTAACTTAACTATTTTAGTTAAGTCTTCCATTTGTAGATTTCCATAATATTTTTTCATTTTAGCTTTGAGTTTTTCCATTCTCTTTTAAATCTTCATTTTTAATTTTCATTGCTTTTCAAATTTTTCTTTCCAATTTATTTTTTCTTCCATATCTTCCTCTACACGTCACTTGTAATTATTATTTTTATTTTTATTTATTTTTCTTCTTTTTACTTTATTCATTATTTTTTTCAAGTTTAAAAAATTAGCACTCATTAGTCCTCTCATCTCTTGATTAGTAAATTAGTAGTGCATCTTCACAACTAATTACTAATCCTAGATTACTAACTTTCTTTTCACACTCTTCAATTTCTATTTTTTCTAACTTGGGAGCTATCCTATCATACAATTTAAGTAGTGTGTATATTACTTCACCACTAATCGTCTTATCTATATCACTCACATTGTTTTCCATAGCCTTTTTGCTTTATCTCTCAATATTATCATGTTCTTTCTTATTTTATCCTTTCATGATACTCTCTCATTAGAATTATCATGTTCTCTCCCTCTTATTTTTTCCTTTCATCTATATGCCTTAATTATTTATTTATTTATTTATTTTATTTTTTATTTTTTATTTTATGTTTATTTTTTGTACAAATTCAATTGAATTTGCTCTTTCCTTAAGACACTATCCCCCCAGATGTTCTTAAAACTCTCACACTACATCTAAGTCTTAAGATTTTTGTTTTATCCAAAATGAACTGACTTTGGTTTTGTTCGTAAGGAAACTGACTCATAACAAGTTTTTAAAGAACTGACTTACTTAAGGAAAATAAGGATCTATCCTATTTGTTCTTTTTCCTTAAGGGACTGAATTTCACCTGCTCGTCTGATTCTTAAGGTTCTAGTCTGCTCACGGTTGTGACTTAAACTCTCACTTCTTAAAATCACAGGAAAAGATGATCTCACTCAAAATAGTGTTTTTAAAGAATCTTACAAATTTACACTTAAAGAGATCTTCTCTAAAATTTTGACTTAAGGAGTTTTATTTCAAAGGATAAACTTACTACACAGTGGTTTTTAAGTAGGAAAATTATCTGTTTTTTCAGCTTGTTCGTTTCTTCCCGAACTTGTTCTTAACTACATACAGACAGAACTCTGTCTGTATTGACAAGCTTTCCTCCTTTCTTCACAAGTCGCAGGCTTCTAAAATCAATTTTTCTTTTGCCATTCTCTCCTAAGTTCCTCATGCTCCTTTAATCAGTGTTATTCATCATACTTTAGATTCGTGAGAATGTGTTGTATATATTTTTCCGAATAATCGAAACAATGGAAGAAGTTATTATTTTTCTGTATACTAGGTTGAGCATTTGTCCCATATCGTTTGGTAAGGCTCCTGCGGCTCACGATATATAAGCTGGCTAACCCCTGGCTTTCATCTAGCAGGCCTTGGTGGTCGGTTAACGTGTGCCGTGGGTACATACTGTCGTGGCAACCTCCGGGTCCTAGTGCCAGGTATGTATCCATCACACGTGGCTTATCCCACCACGCTTGACTAGAGTGTTGGCGCTTGTAGTTACAGGCAGTTCAACATGGGATTTTTTTCTTTCCTTTTCTTATTTTATTTTTAATTTTTAACTTGCTTCACAGTGTTGCTTCCTTCTTCGTATATACAACTTCCAATTCACTGAACCTTCTTTCAACATGCTTCCAGTCTTATGTTTTTGTAGAAAACTCATAGTTATTCTTAATTCTCAATCAGTTACTCGTTTTAATTAATTGTTGACTTCATTTTCTCGTGTTCATAATCTTATGACACTGTATCATGGAGCCAATGTCATTCATATTTCTTTAGGAAGATAGCAACTGTACATTTTTGGTTCAGCTTCAAAATCAGCTATCAACTCATTATGATGGCTTCCACAATAAGCCATATCCTGAGTCCTGAAGCTGCAAACGTCTAAGCTTTAACTGCCATCTCAAAATCACAAAATTCCATTTTAGTCTTTACATTGTCTACATAGAGCTCCTCCTAAAAATTTCACATCTACTTAAGATCTTAGTCTCGCTTCGAGTCGAGGGCGCTTGTGCTTGTACGCATCCTTGAACTCACACTCCTGGAGAATCAGTTGCAGCTCAGCCATCTCCACATTACGACGAACATCCTCATCATGCTTGAAGAGATACGTCTCGTGCGCCTTCAAATAACTCAGCCATGCAACCAGCTGTTCTTGACGCTTGCTGGAACTCTCCAAGGCAAACACCGAACTCGCATCGTGGAGGAAGTTGGTAATTACCATACACTCCAAAGTCCTCATATGGCGACTTGGCATCTGCTGCATCTTCGTCCATAAGAAAAACTCAGGCTTGGTTTCATCAAACATGTTGACGTTCACCACGCACTTGTATCGCATACACATGTGAGACAAAATGTTGCAAAACACTGCAGCTCGAAAACACACAGGGTCCGTGTGTCTTCGGTGAATCTCAAAAAAGGCCCTGTAGGAATCACTACATTCTTGGGGAGAAGAAAAACTCCCTGGAATCTGTGGCCAGTTGTAAAGCACTGTGTCGAGCTTACTCCACGGCGCCCACTTCTAACGCCGATATCCCTTCAAGGGACACTGGTGGTAACTCATCGTGATCGCTGCTGGTGGCACCGTTGACCACGTCTGGGATGCCTTAGGATACAATTGATCCCATTGTCTCCAGACCTGCGGTGACAAGCCAAAGTCTTCCAACAGCCAATCTATGGCTAGCCATGAGGGAAATGGCACCTCCTCCTTGCTGTTAAACAGATTCTCGTATTCTCCGAGAAATTGTTGCTTGTTCAACGATCCGGTCACTGGTAATGGCAAGCCTCCCCATATCGTGTGTCTATAATCTGGAGGTGATGACATGAAAGTGGCCATCTGAACCGCCTCAACCACATCCACCGTTTTCTTCTTTGCTCCCTCGATTGCACACTTAAGTCAGTGGTGAGCTTGGACCTTGGCGTAGAGATACTGCCCCATGGTGATCTCACCCCGCTGAGCCAAGTCCTCGCGCTCCTGGACTTGAGTCATGCATCCCACGAAGCTCTGTTCGTTCTGTAATAACTTCGTCAGCTTCTCCATCTGGTTCTTCCATTCTCCTAGGTACTCCGAGGTAATGGGAACGGTCTTAAGATCAACCTAAGGAATGACTACAATTCTTTGAGCTGCATCCGGTTGATCATACTGCCTCCGCATCTACAGCTGCCCCTCCAAGTGCCAGTAATATAGTAGCACTCTAGCTCCAATATCACCGATCGGCACCAGCAACTGTTTGGCGTCCTCCAGCTGAAGGTCCTGCCTCACGATCATTTCGCAGATCAAATTCTGCATGTTGGCGAAGTTCGCCGCTGCGGTCCACAGGTTTTGGAATTTCGCCCGACTTAGCTTGTCTCCAGCGCTCAAGCACATCATGCTGAAACAAGCATTCCTCTGCAACTCGTATGCTCTGAAGAGTGCAAAGGTTGGCGGACTATGTAAGTCCTGACGCCAAATCGCCTCTTGGAGTTTGCTCTTCACTCCTCTATCTGTGGTCGTCTGTGAAGTCAACCGTGCATTAGCCTCGGTGACCTCCCGTACCTTCCCTTCCAACTCTGCTACTTGTGACGAGTCGGGCGTAGCTACGGTCGACGCTTCCCTGCTCGCCTGCACCTCTCTCTTCTGTTGTGCTAGGGATGTCGCCAACTCCTTCGCTAGATTCTTCTCAGCCTGATACTACTCCTTCACCAGCTGGTGTTGAGTCTTAAGACTCTCGATCTGAAGCAGATGTTCTTCCACTTGTCTCTCCTTCGCAGTGCAGAGGTCCTTCCAATGGGCAGCGCTACCGGAAGCTTGTCGGAGCTCTTCTTGCAACGTGTGCCAATCTTGCACCTGTGCTTCCTTGTCTCTAGCTAGAGCCGAATTCTCCTTCTCCGACTCCGCCTTGAGGCGATGGTACTCCTGCTCCATATAGCTCAGCTTCTTCTGCAACTCCTGGCATTGTTGTGCCTTCGTCGTCTGCTCGTTGCAAAAAGTCTCCCAGCATTGAACTTCTTCAGTCGTTTGGGCCAACTTCCCTCGCAGTTCACCCCTCTCCCTGTCCAGCAGCTCTCTAGCCCGCTTCGCTTCCAACAACGACTTCTCCAACCTGAGCTTCTCGCGTTGGAAGTCCTTCTGCATGTGATCCTTAGCCAACAAGATATCCTTGTTGGTTGCTTGATACTGCGCCACCAGATCATCCTTTTGGAACACCAACAACTCAAGATTTGCCTAATTCAACTCTCGTACCTCACCATGTTTGGTGCCCTCTACTCCCTGCGATTTCTTCCATGATTGCTTGGTAAGAGCTTCATCTTCAGGGTCCTCCATTGTGGCAACATCGGGAGCAGCGTACGGAACAATCTGCTTGGATGGTGTCTTGGACAACTTCGCTGCTGTTGGTGGACGCGATTCCTGTCCTGAGATGATACTCAAGACACCTCCAGTGGAGATCGGGGGCTTCACCTTCTTCTTCTGCACTTCCGCCAGCAGTTTCTTTCCCTTGTCCATCACTGGTGCAGGGGCTTCAGATGACCCTGGTGTCTCCTCTTCTGCGTCCTCCCTTGCTGGACAAGTCATGTCTTCATCTCCTATGTCCTCTACTTCTTCAGAAGCTTCTTCCGGTTCGTCCTCTTCCTCTAGTTCTTCCACCATCTTGCGCAATCTCTTCTTCTTGGTACTCCTCCCTGATTCTTCTTCCACCTCCTGTGCTCCTCTAGTCAAGCTCTTCCTCAGTGGGGGACAGATTGCTGAGAAGTACGTGGTCCCATGGAAGAAGATGTTGTGGCGGGTATTCTTCCCTGCTAGCTCTAGTCGGAGATGCGCATACATGATCTTGGACCAGTTGCGTCGCTCTCCATTCCAGCTCTTGTAAGCTGCAGCCAATGCGCTGGGTGATAATACCTCCGTTCCATCAAAGGCCATCAAAAGTCGAAGGTTGATAAATTTCAGCCATTCCTTCCACGAAGCCTTGGCCTTCCTGATTGAATATCCCCGTCCCACCTTGGCGTCGTCTGGCCTCTCGAACACCCCACTGAGCTCACTCTTGGTTAGCAAAGGCAATCCCACCATCGTAGGTCCCGTCTTTGGCAAACTTGGGCAATGTTGCTGGACGACCTCTACGTCGAAGCGAACCACTTCACCGTTGATCAAAAATTCGTCTTGTGCGCCTCGCTTGGAGCTCCTCATGAAGGCCAGCACTCGCGATAGATCCGCCTCCGGCCATTGCTACTCGATGAATTGCAGGAGACCTGCCTTCTCCAAATTCTTGCGGTTGCCCTCATACACCTTCTTCGGCAACTCCCTCAGCGGAGAAGGATCGATCTCGAAATCCTTCTTCGTCTTCCGTTTCTGGCTCATCTTGACCTCTGTGTCTGCTGTTCTCTTACAACCAACGCCACTCTGTGAATTTGGGTTCACCATTTTGCACCTGTTTTTAGCAAGAAAACAAAGTTCTTCTCCCTGCAATGTCTACTTCGTTTGCGCAGTCTTCTTCACGCTACAAAACACTCTTAAGACATGCATCTACACTCATAGAATTTCCTTTCATCTGTGTAGACTTATGTCTGAAGATTACATGCAAAGTGGTTACAATGGTTATGCCGTTTCTTGATTTTCCTTAACAGACTCTTCTGCTTTTACTTTTGTAGATAGTTATCTACTCTCAGTAAATTCTATTCCGTTAATTTCGCACCTTGGCAAGGAAGATCAGTTGAATTCTGCGGTCTTAAGCAACCTCATTCACCACGAAATGGCATAATTCAACAATCCTCTGTTCTGTTAACTCACATTCAGAATAACTTAACGACGAACTTACCAGCAAAAGTGTGACGACTTCTTCTCCACTCTTGGTGACACCTCGCTTTCGGAATACAGAGTCACCAAACTCACGACTTGCAACAATTCTTCACAATACACTCCTCTCAACAATGCAAACTGACCTTTCAACTTCTGCTTCAGCGACTGAACAATGCACTTGTGAATTCTCTCTGATGAGCCATAGCCAAGTTTGGCAGCTCGTTTTCTTAACAGCTCATCAAGCTTGCCACTTGGTTTTAAGTCCCGTCCCCACTCGTCCTTATCATCACGTTTTTCAAGTCATTGCAATGATCTTTTTGACGTGATTGATTATGGTTCCCTCGAGTGAAACGCCCACTTTTGTCCCTTCCATGGCACTTTAGTTGATCTTTCAACATGATGAGATTTCTCCACTTTATGACAAGGTCACTTCTCACAGATTTCCTACCAACTTAATCATCATTTTTATTTTTTCAACTATTTCCATTTTCCATAATTTGCTTCGGCTTACTTCTGTCTTAATGCATCTCCTTGCTTAAGTTTATTATTGTCTCCCAACTTTACTTTTTACGATGAACTTCAGGGACAACCCCAGACTTATTGTCTTAAGGCGTCCACTCAAGTTCTTAAGACAATTGTGTCTTTAAGACTATTTTGAGTTTTTAAGGCAACTGTAGATTTGACGTCTCTTGAGTGCTTGAAGACGGCTTAAGTTCCTTAAAACAATTGTGTCTTTAAGAGCACTTAAGTTCTTTAAGACAACTGACATGACATCACACTTATGACCTTAATTCTGTGACTTAACTTGAGATGACTTCTTAAGTACTGTTCCTTTATGCAAAAAATGGTTTAGTTCTTAAGATTTTATTTTTGAATTTTATTTTTTCAATAATACCTTATGACAAGGTTTCTCTCAAGAAAGTTTTTTGTGAATGTTTTTTATGAATGATCATAAATTAACTATGACTTAAAACAAAAAAGTTTTAAACTTTTTAAACTTTCCCATTGGTAGTTTAGTGTCGTTCCGGACTACTTTAAAAATGTTTTCTTAAGATTTTCCTTAAGTAGGGATGTAGCCCCCCTCTTTAAAAGGTAACTTGCCCTCAAGTTATACACTTTTTGAGCCTGTAGCCATTATAGCGTGTTGCATGCACATTACCTGCAAAATCTTGTAATTCCACAGAGCCATTAGGATAAGATTTCAGTATTTTGTATGGTCCAAACCATCTCATTAAAAAATTTCCTAGAAATTTCTGGAATCGACTGTCATAGAGTAAGACTAGATCATTTTCTTTCAGAGTTTTTGGTTGTAATTTACTATCATAATAAGTTTTCCTTTGTTTTTGTATAGCTTCCATATTCATGTAGGCTTGACCTCTAATTTCATCTAGACGTTCTAGATTATCTAATCTTTCTCTTCGAGATTGTTCATCATCCAATCTTTCAGAAATTGCCACGCGTATAGAAGGTAATGCTACTTCTATCGGGAGCATAGCTTCCAATCCATATACTAATTGGAAAGGGGTTGCTTTAGTTGTAGTTTTTATTGTACATCTATATGCCCATAATGCATTATTCAACTCATAATCCCAATTAGATGCATTGCCTTGTAATGTCTTAGTGATAATCTTGCAGAGAATACCATTAGACTTCTCAGTTTGTCCATTAGCTCTAGGGTGATAGGGTGACGACTTACGGTGCTTAATAAAATATTTTTGCAACATTTTTTCAATAGTATCATTGATAAAATGAGTCCCCCTATCACTTACAATTTCTTTTGGACACCCAAACCTAGTGATGATATGTTCATAAATGAATTTTGCCACAGTGTCTGCATCATCATTTCTAGTGGCAAGGGCCTCTACCCACTTAGTCACATATTCGGTCCCAACCAAGATATAGCGTATTTAACCCTCACGACTAGGTGGTTTAATGGGACCTACAAAGTCAATTCCCCATTTTTCAAAAGGAATTTGTGCTATAATTGATGTTAGTGGCATAGCCTTAGTGGTTGTCGGTTTACCAACTCGCTGGCAAGGATCACATTTTTTAACATAATTAGTGGCATCGGCAAAAAGTGTGGGCCACCAATAGCCTGCTCGCAATGCTTTTTGAGCGGTAGCCCAACCTGCAAAGTGCCCTCCTAAGACTCATCATGACATCCTACTAAAATCATGGATACTTCACTAGGATTTACACATCGTCGAAGTACATCATCTTTACCTTGCTTATAGAGAACACCACTAATCATAGTGTATAGTAAAGATTGATGAACTAGTTTAATTTTATCTTTGCTAGTGTATTCAATAGGAAAAGTAGCCTTAGTTAAATAGTGGATGATGTCGGCATATTCTTTTGGAATTACATCAGGTACCTCCACACCGTCCTTAACAGAAAAGATGTGTGCATCTGGAAAGTTATCATCTATGGACTGTGGATATATGGTCTCACTAAGTCGAGATAAAAAATCTGCATTTTGATGTATTTTCCCCGGTCTGACATTAATGGTAAAATCAAATTCTTGTAATAGCAAAACCCACCTTGCAATTCGACCACTTAATTGAGGCTTATTGATCTTATACTTTAAGGCATCATGATCTATATGAAAAAGTCCCCCAGTCCGTAGTGAAAGTGGTCAATGGCTTATCTTCTGGGGCAA
Organism: Bryoerythrophyllum caledonicum; assembly: GCA_963971425.1. NCBI lineage: Eukaryota > Viridiplantae > Streptophyta > Bryopsida > Pottiales > Pottiaceae > Bryoerythrophyllum > Bryoerythrophyllum caledonicum. Next base: position 22,033,785 of record OZ020514.1, read on the forward strand.
TCTGCATTTGATTATAACCCGAGAATCCATCAAGGAAAGAATAACACTCATGACCCGCTACTCCATCTAGGACTGCATCAGAAAATGGTAAAGGAAAGAAATCTTTCTTAGTGGCTTTGTTCAACTGTCCAAAATCCTGACAAATACGGATCTTACCATTCTTTTTAGGTACTATGACAATAGGTGATACCCACTCACTAAATGGCACGGGATAAATGAAATTACACTCCAGTAATTTATCAATTTCCTCTTTAACCATTAGAGAATACTTTGGGTTCATCCTATATTGCCTTTGCCTAATAGGTTTAGCATCCGCTTCTAGGATAATTCGATGTTGACAAACATCAAGAGGTATGCCTTTCAAATCCTTATAAGTCCAAGCAAAGGCATCTTTCTCCTTCTTAAAGAATTCCAACCATTCTTCATATTCTTTAGAAATTAATTCATCATATATTTTAATAGGCTTAGGATCTTCTGTAGTGCCTAAATTTAATTCTATCGTATTATTTACTAAAGGTCGAACATTAGGTGTTTTCTTATCACCTAGCAACTGATCCGAGTCTGACACATTAGGAATTTCCTTATCTAACTCTCCCTCAGTAGTAATATTAAAAATAGGAGCATTTTGCCATGCTTCAATAGCTGCATCTGAGTCATCAACTTGACTAGGAGGGACAAAATACTCTCCAGGACCTAAACCTTTAAACGTAGGCATGTCCTGGACAACATTAGTATCTTCAGGCTCAGATTCTGAGTTTCGATCAGTAGTCCAATCTGAGGCATCATCCTAAGTCTCACCATAATAGTTTGCAGGGAACATGGGAAGAATAATTTTACTTTTGCCCTTCCCAATTGTCAAAGTTCCCTTGCCCCAATCGTCCTTGGCTTTAGCTAATGACAACCAAGGTCTGCCAAGGAGAATAGGATATGTGGAAATAGACTCACTCACCTTAAAGACAATGTAGTCAATTTTATAATCAATTCCACCAATTATTGTATTTAATTGTATCAATTTTCCCAAAGGTTTGACTCTACTTTGATCGGCCATTCTTTAAATAATAGGAGCAGGTGCTATGTTAGTTATGCCTAACTCTTCCATAGTATCAACACTCATAAGGTTGACACTACTCCCACTATCAATTTGGACTCCATCAATTAAAGTTCCATCTATAATTACATCGACTGTAGGTGCACCTGGATCTAGAGAGATATCATGAACGTTCACAATTTTGGGTTGAGATTTACTTGTTTCCTTATTTATTTTTTGTTTAGTTTTTTTAACATTGTCCTCCTCTTGTATTTTTGCTCTCTTTCTAATTAGAGAAGAGGTTAACTCATTCTTACAATAAGATGACAATGCAAGTAATTGTCTCAAAGAAATTTGAGGTTGTAATCTATCTAAATCTGTGAGAATATCATATGGATGCATACCCACTGCTAATCTCATAATTCAATTATGTTTTCTCTTTTTTAAAGACATAGATGATTCCTTTACTATCTTTTTTGAAGGCTTATAAAAAGTAGGTTGTTCCAATGGTTTCATGGAAGTACTTGTTTTTCCCACATTTGGAATTATAGGTACAATTTTTTCTAGCAAAGGAGGTGTTTTAGGTACTTGAGTAGGATTTTCCCGAGAATCACTACTTGTCATCTCTATTATTTGTGGTGATGGTTTAAGAATTTATGGTCTTTTTAGTATAGTTGGCATATCTCTAGCAAGCACAGGATTAAGTTTTATTTTGCTATAATCACTCTCTGAACTACTAACGGGTTCTTTTTCAAGGGCCTTCTTGGCTTGTGATCTCGTGATAAAGACATCTTGAGGTGTATCAATTGCCATATAGTTTACATTTCTAGTATTGGAAGACTCTACTTCTTGAATTTGAACTTGTTTCCTAACATTAGGAAACTCAATTATTATGGCTGTGCAAAAGGTAGAAACATGCCCCGTTTGCCCACATCTTCCACATAAGGGATTAAAACCAACTTGTTGGCGTGCATTTGTGCATTCCCTAGAATAATGACCTGGCTCTCCACATCTGTAACATACTACTTCTTGTTTCTATCTTGGTTAGGTCCTCTCCAAACTTGGTGTTGACTATAACCATTATTTCCTCTCGAATGGTTATTATTCTTTCCTGGCCTGGTAAAAGGTTGTTTGGATGTAATTCTATAAGGTTGTTTTTGGTTATTATTTTGAGAAGGTTGCTCTTGTACTAGGGCCTTAACTTCCTTGATATTTCTACTAGTAGTTATATCATGGCCCTTTGCACCGCAATAAGCACATTTAAGCGTAGATATTCCTCTTGTAGGATATTCACACTCGGTGGCCAAGTGTCCATGTCCCTTACAATTACTACACCAAATATTAGTTCGTTGGTTAGTAGCCTTAGGTCTCTTATTTCTACCTTCATTAACTCGGACTGACAATTCTCTAAATTGTTTTTGTAAGGCTTGTAGCTCATTTTCCTCATGACTTGGAGGCATCAACGCAAGTTGTTACTCTCTAGGATGAGGTGGTCCTTGTATAGTTAATTTGGGTTGACTAGATATTGACCTAGGATAATAATCTCTTCCACTATTATCCATCCCATATTGAGTAGTTATAGGCAAAAGATATGGATCGTGATATGGAATCCTTTTTGTCTGTAACAACATATTAGATCGTTGCATAGCAGCTTCCCAATTTCTAGCAGCTTCATATGCTGCATTTAAATTTGCCGGGTTGGAAAGTTTAACCTGGTATATACACATAGGATCTAATAAACCTCTGGTAAAGGTATTAGTGATCCATGCTTCTGGCATATTATGATCTTACCATCTATTCAATAAGTTTCAAAACCGAGTATAATATCCGGCTATAGTTTCTGTGGGATACATTTGAAAACTTTGCAACTGATCCTGCAAAGTATTATGATAAGACTGGGGTCTAAACCTGGTAAAAAATGCTTCTTTTAAAGCATCCTAGTTTATTGGTTGAGGACCTAATGCCGCATACCACCTCTGAGCTTCCCCTAGTAAATTACCAAGAAAACTAGTGATATACTTATCAATTGCTAAATTATTAGCTATTGCTACTACTTGAAATCTTTCCAAGTAGGAATCTGGATCTTCTCCCACATCACTATAGAATATGGAAAATGGAGCTATATTAAGCATCCTATGATGCGCCATAGCAAGGGGATTAACCAAAGGGTTGTCAGGAGTAGGAGGGATTGAAGGTGGTGAGGATAATGAGGACCTGCTAGAGGTAGAACTAGCAGAAGAAGAGTCAAAAGGAGAAGTCCTCCCAAAAGTATGTGAGGAGAGTCCAGTTGGACTCTCTTATCTTACTGGTGGTTCTGAGTGCTCTTCTTCTTTACTTTCACTATTAAATAAACTTTCACCTTCTTTAGGCTCACTTTATTCACCTACATCTAACTTTTCCTCTTTAATAGGATTATACTTAAATTCCTCTCCTTCCACACTTGATTGGTCAATCTCTTTTTGTATGTCAAAGTTTAAGGTGGTAGGTCTAAGAATTTGGCTAAAAGCTTCTAATAATTCCTTACGAAACTTATGTTTTTCTTCTTCATTTTCCAATAGTCTGTCATTCAGAAAATGGTCAAAAGATTCTTTTGCTTCACTATGAGTAAATATTGGTATTTCCAATTTTGACTCAAATTTTTGGGCAAAAGGACTTGGATAGGGAGTTTCAAAGTTTGTTTGGTTTGAGGAGTTACCTACTTCGTATGGACGATTTATTAAAGAATGGGGTATGGGGATTCGAAACAATTGCTCTAACTCATCAAGTTGTTGATCATGAATGCTAGGTTTTTCATCTTCCTCTTCTGAGGATTCCTCCTTTTCTAAGGATTTAGACCAAAATTTCTCGCTTTGGGTCTCCCAATTTACTTCTTCCGGGCTACTAGAACAACAAGAGTGACTGGTATATTTTTTATCTTTTTTTTTTCCTATATATTTCTTCCTAGGATTTTTGAATGCTGCGAATACTAACTCTTCTGGGGTAAATTGTGGTGTCTTTGTGTCTGACTGAGGAGAATTTGGAGGATCGAGTAGTGTTTTATATGTTGTCTCCTTTTTTGTTTGTCTCAATGCCTTTTTTAAGGCTATTTCTATTTCCTCATCTAATTTGAAGGGAGAAGGAGTTGTAACAGTGTTAAAGGTAGGATTATGTACTCCTAACACTATGGTTGGTTGTTTCCTCTCTATCATTTTCTTATAACGTTGAGCTCTCTCAACTTTTTATTTTTCTCTTTTCTCTTTGTCTTTTCCTGACATTAGTAATCCCCATAGGTTTTTTTATTTTTATCCTTATTCTGAACTTAATTTTTAGATTTTTAATTTAAACAAAGATAAATTGCTTCCTCTGTAAGCTTCATTCCCTCAACTTCCCATGAAATGTTTCGTGGATACTTATATATAGTTAATAAGGCTCCCATTTCATTTTCTCCCAACCATTTACTGGCTATACCTATTAAAAGGTCTATCTCATTTTCGGCTATTTTCAAATATTCCCCATCATAAGGACCTATACGGTGATACGCAAAAATTGTAGTGATTAATCTCCTAATTATTTTTCCACCATTAACTGGGGTACATAAAGGATCACTCTCTCGGTTCATTTTGTCATTAGGGTACTTGTATGGTATTTCAAGGAATTATAAAGAATTTTAACTTGAACAAAGGTGGAGAGCCTCCATAGATAGGTTTAATTCCTTCTCTTTATTTATGGGGTAACCCAAATATGCCAACAATTCCCCTATCTCAAGTTCACTCAACCATTCTTTTGCCTGCTCAATTAATCTTTCTATTTTAATTTCTATTATATCCGAATATTTCCTATCCTGACTGATAAAAGTTTCATAATAAGCTATTCTTGCATATAAGAATTTAAGGGATTTATTTTTTTCACTTTTAGAATTTAGACGTCCAATTTTTCTCATTTGCTCCATTCAGGTAACAATAGTGACGCCAATCAGTCAGTGTAAATTGTTCTATCTTAAATTCTCGTGACAATGGTTCTATTATTAATTCTCTTGGGTAATTGAATTTTTGTAAGAAAGTATTAATGATTTTTTTTCTATTAATGGAATGTTGGTTGTTTTCTTTAATACGTTCTATTTCTGTCCTCAAAAGTCTAAATAATTTCCCCTCACTGTATTGAATTTTAGAATAAATTATTAATAATCTTTTCAACCTTGTCCGTTGTTCCTTAAAAGTTTCATTTGAGGAACTCATTTTTTAAACACATAATAAATCAAAAGCTACACTAACGGGAACTTCTGGATCTTTAGATAAGAAATCGGGAAAGAATACTTTGCTCTCAAAGTTTTGTTTACTATAAACAAAGATATAAGTTTCCTGATTAAACTTGTATCCGTTCCAAGCCCCTATGCCTCTAGAAATTAATGGTTGTGTTTGAAGTTTTAATCTACCATATTGGGCAAAAAGGTAGTGTAGTTGATACTTTAAATATAAAGTCTTTTTCTTGACAATTACGTCATTAAAACCCTCACCCTTATTCCACACTTTGTTTAAAGTTTATTGTTTAATTTCTAAGGGTAGTTGTTCAAATTTTTCATTAAATGATTGATCAATTTTTGGGTGAGCCCCATAAAATTGAAATCCTTGTCCGTAATACGCACCTCTATAGACACTATAAAGGGCGCTAAACAAATATGGACCACTAAAGAAGTCACTCAAAGCTTCTTCAGAAACCTCCCATAGAAAAGTAGACATGTTGTAACAACATGTCTTCACTGTTTATCAAAAGTTTTTTTTTAATTTTTTTTAAAAATAATTTTTTCAATAATTCCAAAGTTTATAACTTCACACAAAACTAAATGCTATGATTTTTTACTTAAGTAATTGACTTAAGTTTGATAGCTTTCCTAATTAAGATTACTTAAAAAAAACTTGACGATACCATCCCGAGCATGGTCGCCAAAAAAATGTAGAGTGATTTTTCACCACTCTGATAAAACACCCAAGTGTACCCACACCTCATAGGATTCGTTACGGGGATGATCATACGCCTAGTTTTAAGTAATTGGGGATTAATTGTGTCGTTAAGGCTATCTTTTTAGTTAATTCTTAAGGTTATCTATTTATTTAAAGGAAATTAAGGCTGTTAGCATCATTCTTAAGGGATCCACAAACAAAGTCTAAACCCCAAGGATCTCTCGTGCCTTAAGGAGGTACATTAGTCCTTTTAAGATTGTGCTTATGCCACTAATTCTTAAACACTTGCCACACTGGGCTAATGGAAGTTTTCATTTAGTCTCATTGCATTGGTTCTTTAATTATAGTCTTTAAGAATTCAAATTCTTACCTCATGCAAAATTGCTCCACTTTTCACGTTCGTCCACTTAATCCACGTAATCACGTTCTTAAGACAATGGTTAGTCTCAAAAATCCCATGCACAAGTTAACTTAAGTCTTAAGGAGTTTCAGCTCTTAAGTCTCCCCTTAAGTTCACTTATCCACACTTAATTCTTAAAGACTACGGTGTTTTACACTTACTTCTACCATTTAGTCTTTAAGATCTCTGACTGGTTCTTAAGACTTCCTTCTCGGTCGTCTCGATGTTCTTAAGGACACAGTCTCTGGCCCTTAGTTCTTAAGCACTCACTTACTCACTTAGGCCTGATTCTTAAGAACCTGCACTGTCTAGACCAATTCAGCCCTACAGTGTTCTTAAGTTTCTGTCTTTAAGTCTTCCAGAACCGGGAGTGCATCTCACTGAATGCAAATGTTGTCCCGTATTCTCACCCATACAAACCTTTAAGTCCAAGCCCTTAAACTTAAGGGTCTCCTCGTACTTAAGGTCTCAACCTTCATAAGCTTATGTATCCAAACTTGGACTTAAGATTCTTTAGTTTCTATGTTTTCTTCTTAAGTCTTTCTTTAGGATTTGTTCCTTATTTTCTCTCTTATGATAGATTCTTAAACTCACAACTTAGCCTACCTTAGAGAATCCCTTCTATTAAGGCTAGACTTAATGCCAATTTTTTGTATGCATAATATGACACTCTTGCTATGCATCAAGGTATGCCACTCTTGATGTTTATTGCATAAATTGCATTAACACGAATAAGATTTCCACTCTTATTCTTATGATACTCAAGTTATGCTCACTCATACTTGAGAACTTTTTAAGTACTTATGCATCACACATCTCATGTACTAAGTCACTTAATTTCACATTATCTCCATTAATCTTCACACTCATGATTAATGCTCCAACACACACACACAAGGTCACACCCACGACCTTAGTAGTTAGGGTATTTCCCTAACATATTCCATAAAGAATAAATATACAATGCATTCATGCATAGGAGTTTTATCCACAATTAATACCTAATGCATGCAATTGCATTTATACAACACACAATGTCAAATTTATTCAATGAAGTTCACATATTATTGCAATTATACATATGACTCAAGTCACACACAAGACTCTACACATGCAAATTCAATAGTAATTATATATTCATATATAAAATGAAATACTCTTACAACATTAAGAGTCATCAACTAGCTCTTTCACCTAAAACTAGGGCTCACTCCAATCTTCCTCCAAGGAATTTCTATAGTAATGGCCAAGAATGCTAAAAATTCAAGCTGTCATTCTACTCAACATCCAAGAGGTACACCTCTTGGCAAGAGATTTTCCCTAGTATTAACCATTAAGATTAATTCCACTAAATCTTCACATCTCTTCATGTCTATTCATGAAAAGGTACAACCTATCCAAAGGGTGCGAGTTCAACCCTTTTCCCATTATTTCCTTATTCTTGGATATGAATAGGAATTTTCCACTTAATTAACTACTTAGTATAAACTTAATCATTAGTTTTTTAATTCTTCATATATCTACAACCTTTTTTACACTTAATTTTCGGAAAAAAGCCATTTTGTCATTTTGGCTCTACAGAGATCTTTCGCCAACTCTTGCATTTTGGTCCAGAGGCCCTCCATCTTCCGACTGTGATCCACGAGGAAACGGATGACCTGCCCTCTGTTGAGCTTCTCATTCTTCTCCTGGCTCTCAGTGAAGAGAAGAGCCAGGTTGACAATATCCACCGGAAAGTCCAGCGCTGCGCGAATCCCTGTAAAGGTTTGAGAGGTCGCCCTGACCTTCCCTTCCGCCACCACTCTCGCGTGTTGTGTTGCATCTCATGCGGCTTCCGTCTGTCGCACCTGTGCCTAGAGCCGAGTGTTGGTCTGGGTAACGGTGGTGTTTTCTTGCTCAAATCTCTCGATTGAGCTCTCATGGGCTTTCATCTTGGTGAGTCGTGGGATGAGGTCGTCAGAGACTCCGTACCTACTGCCTCCATGACGGCCAGGATCATAGCGTGCCGTTCCCGGATTTCTCCTTCTTGGATCTGGGTTCGCCAGACGATATGTCTACAGAGCTCATTGACGTCCACCGGAATATCGCCAATGATTCTTGGGGCCCACGTTGGTCCTGGTTCTGATGAGGTTGTGAAGTGATCTTCTTCAGCTTCAGGTTCTGATGCTGTGGGTGGTGCCACGGTTGGACTCTGAGCTTCCACTGTGGACAGAGACCGGCAGGCTCCTGAGGCTTCCGGAGTCTTCTGCACTATACGACTCCGCTTCCGGTTTCTCCTGAGTATGAGAGGGGACGATGACTTCTCCGTCTCAGAATCCTCCGAAACTTCTTCCTCGGAGTATGATAGCCTGCTCACCATCCAGTCCTAAATCTGCTCGTCCATGATGGCTCCCCAATCGTCGGACAACTTCCCTCTCATCAACCCCAGAATTAAAGTAGCTAATTTGGCCACTATCCGTTTAGATTTCTCGAGGTGGGAAATAGGGTTAAAGAAGGCCATCACTAACCTCGCATCCGGATCGGTGAGGTTGCTGAGAACGTACCCATCTTTAGAGTTTGCCTTCGCATGGAACTCGCCCTTCAAGATGTTGTCGTCGCCCTCCGCCACCTTGATCATCCCTGCCCGGAGTCCGTAAGTGTCGCTCTAGAGCGATGTAGTCCAGACCTCCGGATGCGCCCAAACGCATTTCTGGTACTCGCTTGGTGGCTCTCCCAGGAGCTCCGCCAGCATGACTTCACTCTGGAATGCCCAGGGTGCCCTCAAGAGGCCTACGCATCCCATTATCTCCAAGTAGCTCTCCAAAACCCTGCAGGTCTTGTCCGGCTTTGGAATCTTTGGCGTTACCTTCTGTAGCAGTAGGGTTCCGCCTATTGGAGCCTTGTCGTTCTTGGCCGCCATCCGAGCCCACCTCTCCGTGAACTTTCGCCTCGCAATGGTGGCCGGAAACCCTACACGCAATGACCTCACCAAGTCCCTCGTGCTACGCTACCTCTACTCTACCGTCCCAAACAAAGGCCGGACATGAAAACCCTAAGGAAATTGGCGGAGAAAAAGAGAGACGAGACTGCTAGAAACCCTAAAAGAATGGCGCCCACGGCTTGCAGTCGGGTTATATATCTGACGCGCTGTACGGAAACCGTTACTCGTCATAATGGTATTTTCGGATCCGGCAGCCACCGTACTCCGGTTTTGCAACTTCCCGGAAAATGCTGTAACTACTTCTTTTAAAGATTCCAGCTCAGCATTAAAACCTTATTTCTTTTATGAACTATTTATGCCACTATGGCTAACTAACTACCTAATTTTTTTAAATTTTTCTTCATTTTCTTCCGGATTCGGTATTAAGTTCCGGAAGTCAGTGGGAACGCCTTCCCACACCTATACTAGAAAATCATTCATAAGATTGTACAGATCCAACAAACTTTACCTGAAAACCTAAAGTTGAAAAACGTTCATCACATACTACGCACCTTGTAAACCTAATATGAAAACTTGAATTTGACAATTATTCATAACATACTACAAATCATCTAAACCAAAATGTGAGAAAGAAAAATTGAATATCATTGAAAGGTTGGAAACTTATGGGTTAGTCCAACTCTTTGCATTGTTGAATGGGCCTGACATCCTCCTGAAGTGGATACCCTACACGCAAGACAATACGTCATGTTAGAAGGTAGTGCGTGACAACAACAACAACTATTTCTAATACATATTTACTGACATTGAAAACGTCTATTTCAAATATATATTTACTGACATAAAAAACAAGCTAAAAACGTCGACAGTTGAAGAAGGAGAACGACGTCATTCTATTTACCAACATCCTCAGGTGATTGCTTACAACATGAAAATCTCAATGATAATAGAGACTTCAGCAAAATTTTGGAGCTATCCAGAGTCCCCATTTCTTACTTTCACTGGTACTAACTTTCAAACCATGAATCCAAAAAAAAATAAAAAAATCTCCATGGAGCTCTTATCAGAGACAATCTAGTATAAGAGTTTCAAAAGAAAAAGATTTTTTTTTGAATTTTAGGAACTTGCCCAAAATCCAAAACGTACGCCCCACGTACACTTGAGCTCTCAGAGGTTAAGGAATTAGTGTTCAGGATAACCCCTAAATCTTTCAAAACAAAAACCTTATTTAAATCTTAAAATTCAATAACTCAAAATGAGAAGGTAATTATAGAAAATTTCCCTTTACATGGATTGCAAATAAGTTACAAAATCATTTGCAAAGGAGATTCTATATACTATTTCAATGATTTCACAATTAAGTGATAGTTTCTATTGAACAATTTTCTAGACAGAGTAGTATTGAATTTTTTGAAAACATAATTTAGGAATACACATGATTAAAGTCCTAAACATTACGCGTTGCATTTGAGAGAATTCATTTTTGTATCATAATCTCCGACTACCGTAGGTGAAGGGCACCTTCGGCTATAATTAATTCAAAAAAGGCATACCGAATTATTAGGGAAGTTATTGAGTGAAAATGCTGAAATTGAAGAAAATATTATTTTTCAAAATCTTTGGACTCCAAAGACATCAATGGGGAGTTATGGCTTGGAAAGCCTTGATTCTTGAAAGTGTGTGCAAAAGAGCTCCAAGTAGGGAGCTTGAGGTCTTAGGTTCAATCTCCTTGACCGTCAAAATAGGCTAATTATAGTAATCTATGAACTCTTGCCGGAATCTGCTAAAATTTCTTATAGAAAGCCGAACCCACCTTTTTTATTTTAATTAATTATTCGGCATCCAAGTGCCGAAGGTGCCCTTGACCTACGGTATTGGACATTGAAATATGTTAGTTGAATCTTTAATCCAAATGTGTATGTCTTCCTAAATTCTAGTACATTTATTGTATATTAAGAGTAAAATACGTAAACTCAAGATCAAATCCCTTACTCACCTTCATGGATTAAGTCGTGCGGATTCATTATACAATCAAAGAAAGCTCATAGATAAGTGAAATGGTTTATATTACAAACCTAGGAATTTGTCACACGTGTAAAAGGAATTTTTAGACAAATCAACAAAATGTTTTATCCAAGCTCAACAAAGCATTTATAGAAGGGTTTCAAGGATTATCCTAAACCCTAAATCCTACTCCAATATTCTAAACGTTGAATTCCTAAACCTGAACCCTAAATTCTAAATCATAAACGCTAAACTCTAAACCCTCGACCCTCAACCCTACGCCCTAGACCCTAAACTCTTAACCTGAAGCCCTGAATTTAAAACCTTGAGATCTATACCTTAAATCCTACAACTTCGAACACTATACCATGAAGCTAAAATCATGAACCTCAGTCCTAAACCTTGAACTTTGAACCCTAAATTCTGAAGCTAAAACCTTGAGCCTAGGACCCTAAACCTACCACCATGAACCCCAAACCCTGAAGCTAAAAACTCCAAACCTAGAACTCTAATCCTAGAAACCTGAATCCTAAACCCTAAAGCTAAAACCCCAAATCTAAAATCCTACACTTAGAATCCTAAACCTGAAAGCCTGAGATTGTAACCTGGTACCTAAAACCCTGAACCTAGAACTCAGAACTTTAAACCTAGTCTAATAGGTGAATGATTGTAATCATGATAAATCATCGTAAGTTCATGATTAAAACTGAAATACCATCATAAGTTATGAAGATCATAAGGTATTTCAGTTTTAATCAAGAATAATTTTACTAATATATTTTATCTTGTCTTCGTCAATATCATTTTCCCTCTTTGAAATAATTACATCAGAATGGCACTTGTATAATTCTTTAGCTCCTTGAAAATGATTGTGATTCTAACCCCGCCACAGATTCAACCACTTCTTGATATATTTTCCGCTTTCTTTACACCAAGATGAGGTTGCTCTGCTTTTAATATTCAAGCATTACGAGTTCATTTACAGCAGAGTTGAGTTTGAGAGCGTTTTATTTGCCCAAGAACTAAGAGCATTGTATTTGTTTTTAAGACACTTGGAGCGTGAGAGCGTTAGTAGAGCATCATAGTCTTTGTGTTTAATTGAGCTTGGGCTTCAGCTACTACTTCTCTTCTTCGTTGTGTTCTGTCGAGCTTGGGTTGTGAGCTTTAAACTGTAAGCTCAACTTAACCTTCACATCACTATGAGCGTGACCTTTACGTCGATCTGAGCTTCACCTTCAAGTCGTTCTCAACTTCTCCTTCAGGTCAATTTGAGCTTCACTTTCACGTTGATCGTGAGCTTCATTGTTGCCGCGCTGTTAGTAGTGATTCATTTCTCTCCCGTTCTTATACAATCTACGGTACTATCTCCTTCCTCCACTTTGTATACTTTGGTGTTTTGAAATATTTTGGGAATGCAAATGCTGCGGTGGTTTTCAGAGTTGATGCTATTGTAAGTAAGTCAGAAGCATAGTTTCTAAACTAACTTTGATTGTCAAAGTGTTGCGGTGGTTTGTAGAGTTTTTGCTATTTCAAGTTAGTCTATATCATATTTTGTAAACTACGTATACTTGTGGTAGAAGCATCTGTTGCCGTGCTTAAATCAATTTGTTCAATAGCTATTATTGTGTTCTTAAATATACGTTTTGTACAGTCATGACGTGGACAAATGCAAGCTTCAATGCAACAGAAAAAATTGGATGATTGTAGGATATTACTATCTTTGAGGATCGATCATGAGTGATGTAAAGATCGTAAGATCTTTTGATCTCTTTGGTGGTGGATGAATAAGGACTTTGGGTGCAGCCAAGTACTTTGGAAGATTGTAGGATCTTACTATCATGGACGATCAATCGGGGATTCTCAAATGATCGTAAGATCTTAGGATCTCTTTGGTTGGTGACCAAATGAGGACTTTGGACGTAGCAGAAAATCTCCGAAGATCGTAGGATCATACTATCCCCGAGGATCAATCAAGAGTTACCGAACGAGTGTAGGATCTTACAATCGCTTTGGTGATGCTTTGGAGTGATCGTAGAACCGCGGAATCAGGGTGTCCATAAAATCACGGTTCATGATAGGATCTTACGATCTAGTGTCATGAAGCCTGATCTATAGATTGTAGTATCTTACGATTTTTTCTTCCTCAAGTGAAACGAAGAGCAGGGCTGATTGAAGGAGTATAGGATCCTTCTACCTCTGGTACCCTTTGATGTCTTCAAGTTGCGGATCAAACAATGAGTTCACTGATCTTACGAGCGGTCACCCTGATGATGACGCCAATGACAGGTGAAACCAATTTGAACCGGACATGAGTGCTTTCCTTTGCTACCCTGGCCATGGCATTGTTGGACATGCCATTGTCATTGAAGCCATTCCTACTAGATGTTGGCTTGGCGTCAACATTGATCACATCTTTGCGGAGTTGACTCTTCTTCGGCATATTGAAATACATGCAATGGCGCAAAGTCTTCTCATTCACCCAATGCAAGAGAGCATTTCTATCTTGGCTGAATCGATTGGTAGAACAATTCTTTGGGAGATAGCAAGCCTTGTCCTGACTTCGGACTTAGGCAAAACTTATGGGTCCACAAACACTCCTCCTTTTGAACGTCACGTAGAGTGGGTGGGTGAGGTTGTGAAGCTCTTAAACGGGGATGGGGATCTTCTAGCCTCTAGTCGCGTTAATTCCGTCTGTCTCGATGAGCCGTTCAAAAATAGTACTTTGGAGGAGGGGAACTTTGGCATCACAATATTTGACATTTTCCTCAGAGATCCTAGTGACATCATGAGTCATTAAAAGTGGCCCATTGCCGACTGTACATCCAAAGGAAGACATAGTCTTAGCAATATGCTCGACCATTTCAATCGCCTTACTAAAGTTGCAGACGCGAATGCGGACCTTGGTAGCCGACTGAAGCAAACATACCGGTTTGTTTGTCGCAAGAAGCAGACTAAGAAGAAGCTAAACGCATTTGCTAAGAAGAGTATGCCGGAAGAAATTCAAGCAATGAGTTCGCAATAATGTTGTTCTGACCAATGCGTCCGCTTAATCAGACACCAGGGTACCCTCTTCATTTGGCAGAAGTTCTGGCTGAAGGACTTTGAGGAACGCCGGGACCAACAAGGACTGTGTGTGGACAATTACGTTATTTGGGCAATAATCGGAAACAAAAGTATGTCACTGTACTGTGTCTGAATATTTGCGCTACAACGTGGTACAAATTCCATGGCATACCGAAATCAACGTTTTACAAATATATGGACAATACAAGAAGGGCGTCGTTTCCACTATGCACAAGAACAAAGACGTCAAACGACCTTGCCTTGGAACCGTGCAAGGACTTGGTACAATTATGGCTATCATCAATGAGACTACTAATCACATGCCTAATCACATGAATCAGGTTGAATTTTTCGTCACGAGCCGGCCAATTCTTTCTTTTAAGCAATGCTCAGAGGGAAGTTTAGATGTAATCACCTCTTACCTCTGATAACAATTAACTCGACTGTACATGTCTCCCTTCCACAAAAGTTATATTTGCAAGTGGACAACTGTGCAAAAGACAACAAGAACTAGTTTCTCATGGCGTTCTTATTGATGTTGACTTATCAAAGGGTGTTAAAAGAAATCCAAGTTGGTTTCTTATTAGTGGGGCACATGCATGACGATTTTTATGCTTACTTTAGCCACTTATCTAAGACCTTGAAGAGTCAAAGTACTTATATTGTTGCGGATTTGATGATGTCCTTCATGCAATCGCAAGACTTAGGTTTTATGCCCAAGGTTGTTCAAGAGGTTGTTGATTTCAAATCTTTCGTCCAAGGTTATATTCGTGATGGTGCTGACAAACTTGTTGGCTAGGGAGAGATGCACCTCTTTAAATTCTTCGTAGATGAAGAAGGGTGGCCCGTCATGCAATTTAAGGAACTTGCAGTTCATGCGCACTTGCTACCTAGGGTCAAGCGTGCTATTCGTCTTTAGAGAGAGGATGCTAATGGAAAACCGATGATACCTTCCGGTCTCCCAAATCTAGTACCTTTCAGGTGGTTGTGGGGCGATGAGGTTTGTTCTTCCAGAGGAAATCTAGACAAGGCAAGAGAAAAGGTTTCCAAAGCTTTGGATGGGAGGTTGTTTATCAAGTGTGGAATTCGAGGTTATACAAAATTTTGCGAACAGGGGATGCTTGAAAGATTGGGCTTGCGAAAGGAATTTCCACCTTATATTGAATATTGTAATGGGATACTTGCAGAACTAGAGAAACCTCTTCCTCCTACTCGTGCAACCTTGGTAGATGGCTTTTGGCGAGTTCATGATTGGAGAGTCAGAGATCCAGCTCCATTATGCCTCGTTACCAGCATTGATGTCACACCTGAAGATGACAAATCTGAACTTTACTACGGCCCAAGGAAAGAGAAATCGAAGGACGCCTTGAATCCATGGCAAGATGTTGGAGCGGGATCATGGGTCCTGCCCCGTCCTTCACACCCTAAAATATATATCCCATTTGGTTAGGAAGAGCATATTCATGCGTCAATTGTGAAAGAAGACATGCGGAATATAGGAAGTTCATTATCCAATTCTAGGAGCCAAAAAATCAATTTAAAAACCACAAGAAGAAGTATGAAGATTGTTGGGCAGCAACGTGGGTTCCTAAAAAATGACGTCCACTTCAAGTTTATCTTGATGCCATCGTATTTGTCTCTGTGTGAGGAAGAACGAACCCTAAGACTCGGACAATTCCAAAGAGGGACCAAATTGCAGCATTGGCTAACCTTGAAGCTACAAACGTGGCGGATCCTTGAACGAAATAGGGTTCACTAGTGACATCGTAGAATCTTGCGACTTAGACCTCCTCGAAACTTAGCTATGACTTCCCACAACACGACTGATGACTTAGTAGAAGTCTTCCAGGAAGATAGCATGGTACTTCCATCACTCGTCTTTTTCTTCAACTCTTCTAGCGAGATAGTAGGATCCTACAATCCTGCTACTTCTTGCTGCATATGATAAATTTTTACACCTATTGTAATTATAATGCATTCAATTTGGCGTTTTCTTTAGTTGTTGAAAATGTATGAGCACTCTTCAAATACTTTTGATCCTACCCTTAAATGCTGATATGCTACATTACTTTCCTGTCATTTGATGTAATTTTTATTGTACTCTATTCTGATGATTTTTTTAAAACTATTCCACCAAGATAGCAAGATCCTACGATCGTGCTTCTTCTAGCTGCCTATGAAAGATGCTCACATGTTTGATAACTTTTATACATATACTTAGGCAATGTCATAATTTCTTTACAATGTATTAGCCCTCCTCACATACTTCTATTTCTTATGGAACTGCTTACATGCAACGTATGTTTCTCACTGTAGATGCAATATATACATTATTCTTCTCACTTCTACTACCACCAACAAATGGAGATAGTAGGATCTTCCTATCTTGTGATGCAAAGTCGGTTCTCACTTCTACTATGATGATCTTCATATCCTTAAAGGTCACTTCCTACATCACACATTCCTACAATTTATCAATTGTTTTTCTTGTGAAGCTTCTAACTTTCAGAATATATTCACCATCTTTGTTAGATCATAGGATCTTACGAAGCACCTCCATATCATATTTTGTTGGATTTTCCTTGACTAAATCTGGACTTTGACCAATCTAGACTTTCAAAAGTACGGATTTACTTAAATGTGGCATCTTAGCTATGTTGAGTAAATTATCCCCAAGGACTAATGTAAAACTTAAAAAATAACTTTGAAATTGCAGTTGTTGTTTTATAATTGATGGAAAATAACTACTAGAACATATCCAAAAACTAGGGTGTGCCCTATAAAGCTTGCTCCATTGTGAACGTACTATTTCAAAACATAAATACAAGTTACTGTGATATTGTTTTAATCTCTGAATTTCCATGACAATGTCCATCAAAAACTAGTCTAAAATTACCAATATTAAAAAGAGGCACAAAGTTCACATTTTCAAGTGACATTTTGGACTTTTAACCATGAAAACGGACTCATACGAATAAGTCATAATTTTTTGATAGCAACCCATTGCATGGATATAAAGATTTTAGCATTTGAAGTGCAAAAAATAGTATTTTTCCTCCCATTGCCTGGCAAGATCAATCCAATTTGACTTAGCAATCTTCGAACTATCACACTAATGTGTCTTTAAAACCATTACAAATATGATCCACATGGTGTTATTAATTATTGTGTGCAAGATTAAGTGTCTAATCAAGGGATTAAATAACTAGAAATAATTACATTAGTAAAATGGGGTATAAAACTATTTGAATGAGTACAAAAGTAATAAGAACTTTCCCGCTACTTAAAATTTCATAAAGTAGCAAATCCAAGCAGCTCATATGTGCAATTTCTATTTCCACTTATATTTAAAAATATATCTTTTAAAAACAGTAAAATCTCTAATTTTCTCTAATTTATTGCATTCTTCAAGCATTATGGAGGAGGGCAAGGCTTGAAATTGAAGACCCTTCATGAAATAAAGGGCCACATCTTTCAACCACTCCCCAAGAAGTCAAGGTCTTCTAAGATTTGACTTCAAGTCAAAAACCATTTTTTAATCTATTTATTACTAGTCTATAGTTCTTGGACTTTGTGAGGGGATCACCATGCACTAAAGAACTTCCATAATTCAAGCTAATTTATCCATCCTCGACCCTGTCATAGCTCCTGCTCACAACTCTTCTTTGACACTTGTGTTTCATTGATTCACAAGGGTGCCTATGCTGCCTAGCGTCCTTATTTTTGGCCTTTAGTGCTACTAACTTTCAAACCATGAATCCAAATTTAATATAAAATAGACCTTCACAAGGCTTTACTAAAGAAAAATCTAAGATAAATTTTTTTATTTTGTTTTATTTCATTTTATTCAAATTTCAGAGACTTGTCAAAATTGAAAATTGTCTCTTAAAGGTCCTTAAAAAATATATCCTTTGGTGTTGAGTATAACCGGTAAGACCTAAGAGGTTCTATGACCGTGAGAGCATGGAGAACATAAAAAATACATTTGATATTTATCACCACGTCAATAATTCACGGAAATCACTATAGTTCAATAAAGCCAACATCATTGGTCTTGTTAGAATCATTGTAACTTGGACTACGTCCGTTGTAAAGAATGACTTCATTAAGGTTCAAAAGAAGTAGAGAAATGATTGCTTAAGCAAAGGAAATACACACAATATTACAAACAATGCTTGGAACGAGATGGTGCCTTCTTTCAAAACCCTTTACTTATACTACCACTTAGTGGCGTCTCATGGACCTTGCAAGTGGCTTCTCAAGCATCTTACAAGTGCCTTCTAAAGTATTTTACAAGTTGCTTCTCAAGCTACTTGCAAGTCCCTCTATGCGAACTCATGGGCCACATAGCCACCCACTTGTCCTTGCTTATCGCATGCAAGACATGTGGGTTGGTCCTACCTCTTTGACTTTGCGTCATGCCTGTAAGAAGGGTACTAATGGGCTTGCACTCCTCCATGTTGAAGCGCTTGAGCACTTCCTCAACGTACATTTTTTGGCTCATAGTGATAGTACGTGCCAAGCGGTCTCTCACAAATTCCACACCAAGACAATACTTTAACTCACCAAGATTGCTCATCTCAAACATCGTGTTGAGCTTACCTTCGAGCCACGCCAACCTAAAAAGCTAGCCAAGATGATCAAGTCATCCACATAAATGAGGACTATCAACAAGTACTGTCAAAATCTGGTTTTGCAATAGTTGCTAATCTAGTATAGTTCTCATGCTAAAAAGATGTTTTTCTTTGAAAAAATAAAAAATAGATCCTTCTTTTAAAGGTAGTTTTATTAAAACTCTCTAAATATCTTGTTAACAAAATGGTAAGTATAAACTCGTAAAAAAATGATTCGAATATGAGGAACCCAAACCAAGTCCTAACAGTTGGAATCCGACCGGAATCAGATCAAAGGGTCATAATCAAAATTGAATCAGGGTAATGATTACCAAATGGCTAATAATTAGTCAGCCCGGAAGAGTCTTCTCTCATCTTTATTAGTGCAGGTTTATGTGGGATAGTAGTGAAAGAAGGAAGGAATAGAGATCAAGGATTGAGCGTGAGGAATCCGCGGATAGGGTTTCATCCAGCTGCGGGTTCGGATACAAATTGGGGATTGGTTTTAGGATTTTGGGTGAGAGTGAGGATTTGGTTGCAGATCTTGTGGTGTATGTCCATTCGAAGGTGCAGCCATGGGGAAGACGTCTACGAGCAACGCAATCGTGGAAGTTGTCTTAAACCTGAAGACAGTGATTCCGGTGGTGCCTGAACTTGAGAAGGACCGGAAAGTGCTAGATGCGGATCTAATGAGAATGGGTTGCATGGGATTGAGGAAGCAGTGGTGGACTTTCCGCGACGATGTTACTATGTGGGAATTAATGGTAGGGCAATCTAACCAATAGGACTACATCTACGAGCGGATGCAGAGAAGTAGACGGCAGAGGTTTGGAGCGCATTTTACGAATTCTCGACAGAAGGAGAAGGTATGTGTTCACGCTGTAAGTCGTTCACGGAAGGAAAATCCACACAAAAAGCTGATACGAAAAATGGGCTGACCGTGGCGGATTGTAAGGATTCGAGAGTGAAGAGAGTAATGGAGTTTATGCTTCCAATCTTGTATCCGGATCGCCTTGCTAAGACTAATATTAAATAAGCAAACGCCATGTGTGGATCCTATACGGGTGAGCGGCCTGTAGCGTTTGGGGAAGTAGTTGAAAAATTAGTGGCGAAGTAGCATACCAGATTGGGAAAGTTGCAACCTACCTCTTTCTTGTACGCCCTCTACCACCACTACGACCTTCAACGTGACAATAAGGAGACCAGCTACGAGAGTGCGAGGGTGTTGGCTAGCCATGACTAGATCGATAACAAGGATCAGGATCAGGATCAGGATCATGAACCGCATTCTTCCAAAGATGATGTCAGATCCACGTCGGCCAACGAAAAGAAGAGAGGGAAGCAGACTAAGCGTTCCGACACTACACCTTCAACTCAAAAGAAGAAAAGCAACAACGAGGCAGATGAAAAGAATCCGTTTGTCACCATTGCCACGGGATATGAGACGGAGAGAGAGAACTATGAGCACATAGAGGCCATTCTCGCCCAAGCGTGCCGGATTGCACGAGAGGTAAGTTCCGAGGAGCTTTGCGGCTAGTTGATAAAAAGCTCTAGTCCTAGAACGTACTTAAGTTGGAAGCTCGGCTCATCTCTTGAAAATTGGAACTGGAAAGCCAAGGCGATGGCGGAGAAGAAAGGAGAGGAGGCTACTACGTCAGGCGCAAAAGTTAACAAATACACGTTAGCGGTTAGCCCTAGCCCAAGTCACCAAATTTGTGCAACATCAGGGCGACGTGTTGATGAAAGCAAGGCTCTTCGACGAGGGATTCGACAAAGTCCGAAAGCTGTCCGGAGCGGTGGCCAAGAAATTTGTTGGGGTATGAGTGGAATACCACTTGAAGATGGAGAAAGTGTTGGAAGAGTGCCGAAAGATCAATGTGAGGATCTTTTGGGATCTTGGGAAAGGTAAGAGGAAGGTCTCTTCCAACTGAAAGCTAGATATTCCGGAATAAGATGGGAAACCGGATTCTGAACCTAGATCCGGTACTAAAGTAGTGCAAGGATGAGCGGCTCCCGAAGGCTAAACTGAGGGATGAAGGCAAGAAGAAAGAGATGAATAGAAATGAGGACCCCACCCCGGATTCCAAGGTTTCCAAGAGGCAAACCTCGGTAGGGCAAGAGAAGTCGACGCCTTTAATGCATCAAACTTGGTCGGTGTCACGCAATGTGGCTTGGAACTCTGCAGAGAAGACACCTGTGAGCAAGAGAGTCGAAGTGCTGCAGGTGGTCATTAAAGAAGATGAAGAAGGGGCAAGATTGTTGCTAGTAGAGACTTCGACGGGCAGAGGACCGGATTTGTCGGAGGAGGAAGAAGACTAGGAGCATCATGACAATGATTAGGTGAAGACGTGCAAATTTACAGTCCAAGGAAACTAGCCGTAGAGGCTAGGATTAGAGATAGCATTAAGCAGTTACGGTGATGATCTGATAAGTTAGGGTTTGCAACCCGAAGCGGCTCTGTGATTTGTGGGTTTGATTCGTGACTTCTGGATCTGGTTGATAGTTGTTGGAAAGATGGTTGTTTTCAGCCGTTGGAAGCTGTTTTTGGCTGAAAATGAGATGTTTTCGGCTATTAGGTGGGCATCCTGGGAAGAGAAACCTACGATGCACATTGTGGGTTTCTTGGGTTTTGCTCCCAAGGAAGGGTATTTAGTGGTTAGTTGTAAGGTTGTTTGGATCTTGTGAACTCATCTACTCTTGAAGGTATTGGGGGACTTTTGACCCAGTTTCCACTTGGATTTTGGCAAATGGGTTGGAAGCGTTGATCGGTCGCAACTATATCGAGAATCCGGATTTTGTTATCTTAGTGTTAGAGAGGGTTTAGCAAGCACCTACTGTCCGACAACGTTTTCTACAGCAATTAGAGATGCGCTACCCTATTTTCTATCAAGTTTGTGTCTTTATTCTTAATACCTTCCAACTTCCGTTTGTTTATGCACCAAAGTAACCCTGACACAGTGACACCCCGTTAGGTAATGTATGAGACGCCTTTGGATGTCCAAATTGTTGTATGATGAAGAGGTTACGAACTCGATTTTTTTTGGGATTCCAGAAATGGATTAAAGGCCTTGACTAGTCTTAATCGATCTGGATTTTTAACTAAAGTCATCATTGTAGTAAACAAAGGGTTGGAATACTTCTTGCATGACCGGCTGTTTGGCTGTTGGCAGCGTCTTTTTAGTTGCGAGAAAGTAGACACCACCCTGGTGCATGTATGTGTAGTGTTTAAAAGTGGTTAGGGTTGATAGTGGAGTCTTTTGCCACTCAAATTTACAAGAGGAGAGTTTTGTACACCGTCCCATTCCCAATAGGGTGCGTCCATTGATAGCAAACATTACCAGGGAAAACTAGAGCTGGATAACAGTGGTTTGATATTCCTAGATCTGGAATCATAACCAAAAACACGAATAAAGAAAGGACATTCCAAATAACGAGAAGAGTGAGGTAATCGGAATGTGTCTGATTCAAAGGCAAATAAGGAGAAGCGTAGATAGAAGTGAATGATCCGATTAGCTTGAAAATTGGCTTACTTCACCTGAATCCTTAGAGCAATACATGAGTCACTACTTGGAATGCTTTAGCACTCAAAACACTCAAGGGAATGCATTCACAACGACCGTGTTCCGACAAGCACATACCCGTTTGCTTCATGTACAAGAAATGGTCTACTTGGCGGCTTGAAAAACCTTCTTTGGTAAAGAAAGCATCAAT
Organism: Bryoerythrophyllum caledonicum; assembly: GCA_963971425.1. Lineage (NCBI taxonomy): Eukaryota > Viridiplantae > Streptophyta > Bryopsida > Pottiales > Pottiaceae > Bryoerythrophyllum > Bryoerythrophyllum caledonicum. The sequence continues at coordinate 22,056,460 of OZ020514.1, forward strand.
GCCTTGGTACCATGCTCTTGGTAATTGCTTCACTCAATACAATGATTTCTTAAGCTTGCACACAAGATGATCAAAGTCTTCTTGTATATAACCTTGCGGTTGGTCCATTTAAATGTCCTCCTCCACCTCACCTTTTAAAAATTTGGTCCAAGTCCAAGGCCACTACAAGTACAAGAATGGACCGAATGGTGGTGAACTTGGCAATGGGAGCAAATGACTCAAGAAAGTCTACTCCCGCAACTTGGGAGTACCCCTTGGCAACTAATCTTGCCTTGTGGCGCACCACTCGTTTCGAAGCATCCTTCTTCGAACGAAACACCCACTTGCATACAACGCTCTTACAATCCTTCGAAGGAGGAGCCAACTTACACGTGTCATTTGCCATGAGCAAAACGTGCTCCACTTGCATGGCCGACTCCCACTTGCTCGCATCCTTCGATTGCATAGCCTCACACATGTTTAAAGGATCCTCCAATGACGCCACATTGGCATGCTCTATTTCATGTTGAAGCAAAATCAAGCTCTTCCACCATTTACCGAGCAGGCGACGCTCTCTTCTTGATTTTTGGCTCTTGCAAGATTTCTAAATCCTCATTACTTGGTGTAAGTGATGATGAAGATGCTACACCTTCTTCTTTTGCATCCAATTGCTCTTCTTTCTTGGTATCGCCATTGCAATCTTTCAAAGGGTGGTGGTTTGGAAGATTCGTCCACCAACGTAGGAGTCTCACTTCTCTCACTTGGACTCATTTCCAAAACATTACCAATGCTAGTGGTATCTTCAACAAATACTACATCACAATTATTAATGATCTTCTTTGTCTCAAAGCTCATGAGTCGATATGCCTTGGTGCCCTCACAATAGCCAACAAACAAACGCTTTGTGCCTTTTGCATCAAGCTTATCCGACTTTGTATCCGGCACCATTACATATGCAATGCATCCAAACACACGCATATGCACAATGCATGGCTTGCGGCCACTTCTCAAGGCATTCTCCCTTTGTCTTCAAGATGTACACCCACACCCTCCTAAAAAAGTCATCAGTGAAGGTTACAAAATACCTTGCACCACCTATGGAAGTGGTACTTATGGAGTTTCTCACATTCAAATGCACAATTTTTAAAGGCTTTGTTGAATGTCTCGCTCCATCCTTCGGAAATGGTGCCCAATGTTGTTTGCCTTGCACGCACCCTTCACAAAATGACATTGATAATTCATCTTTGCCAAGAGTCGTGCCACTTGTGATGCTTTCAAACAAATGCACACTTCTCACGTTTAAATGACCAAGTTGACTGTCAAAGCTCCAATGCACCACTCTTTGTTCATGATTGTGCCATGTTGGGCGCATCTGCCTCAAACACTTTCATGAAAGTTGCTTGATACAAATTGCCTTCACAAGGTGCTACCACAAGAACATCTTTGTTTGGTGCCCTCAACTCACATCCATCCACGTTGAATTGCACCTTCATTCCACTTGTCACAAGTTTGCTCACCAAGAGAAAGTTGGCTTGCAACTTGGACACACAAAGAACGTCCTTGATTCTAAAACTTATAGAGCAACCTTTCACAAGTACTTCGACAACAATAGATTTGATGCCAATGGCGTCCACAATACTATCATCACCCAAATGCACATTCCATGGAATAAGTACCTCATACGTGTCAAATGCCGCCTTTCAAGGTGTCATGTGTTTTGTGGCGCTCGAATCCATGATCCACTTATACAATGTAATCCACCTTGGGTTGCAAATGCGTAGTCATCATCCTCCTTTGCATGATTGGCATTCTCCTTCTCCTTTGCTTGGTTCACGTTGTCCCGCTCCTAATTCTTTGGCTTGAAGTAATTTTGTACAATGTGGCCCGGTTTGACACAATTGTAAGATACCTTGGGCTCGCCACATGTTGAAGAAGAGCCTCCCCTCTTGTTTTGTTTTGACACCAAGGCCGCATCGTCGCCATTGGGCTCCTTCTCCTTGCGCTTGGACACTTTGTACATCAACTGCGTCGTTACAAACTCCATGGTGAGCTCTTTCATTGCCAAGGTCTCCAAGGCAGTAATCAAGTGTTTTTATGAAGGCAGCAAACTCTCAAACAAGGTCATGACCACATGTTCATCTCTCACTGGGACATCCAAGCAAGCAAGTTTATCAGCAAGTGTCTTCACTTCTTTGACATGATTCGACAAATCATCTCTCTCTTGCATCTTGATTGTGAAGGATTTGTTGCAAATGAAGAGGATGATGGACAAGCTCCTCGTTACATGGATGCTGTACAACGTCTTTCATACTTCTACGAATCTACTAGAACTCTTGACGTGGGCAAGTTGGTTGTCTACCAAGCTGAGGCCAATGACGGACATGGTCTTCAGCACACGCCGATTATTGCCCTTCTTCACCTTTGGATCATCGTTATCGGATAGAGGCTCCTCGGAGTCATCTACAATCTCCCAAAGGTCCATGGATGCCAACATCATCTCCATCTTAAACTTCCAAAGATTGTCATTTTCACTTTTAAACTTGTCAATGACTCTAGCACTCTCGCCATCACATGTTGCCATACTTGCAGTCCAACACTAACTTCTAACTTCCAATGTGCACTAGTGCACCTCAATTACTTGATTGAACCATTTTTAGGCTCTAATGTGAACTAATGCACCTACAACACTCAAATTTCAGGGCTATCCATACGGATTGTGTACGATGTGTAAGGGCAAAGTCCAAAGGTGCAAATGTAAAGTTGACACCCTTGTATGTGCACCTTCAGTGCACCTAGAAACTCCTTGGGCCAACTTCAATCACGTCCAATGCTTTGAACGACCTTGAATTAAAACTTTTGCACCTCCGATGCTTCAAATTAACCTTGTGCACCTCGAACGCTCAAAAACTTACAACATTTCCTTCTAACCAATTTGCACCAAATCTCTACACATGCAATTCACATGAGTAGGCCCATAACCTATTGAGGTTCAAAAGGAATAGAGAAATGATTGCACAAGCAAATAACACCATATTCATTAAAATGAGACAAATCATGAGATTTGAGAGTAAAAGGTTATTACTTCGGACACAAATATCGAGAAAAGTTGTTGCAAACGAAGGCATACATCATGCAACATACAAGAAACATCCCAAATCCAACAATAAACAACATGATCATTGCGATGCTCCAAAATAACATTACACAAGACATACTATTAATAGGTCGTCATAGAGAAAAAAATTCCATCCATAGTCAAAGAGGAGTGAGTAAAATGGAAAATAATAATACTAAAACTTTATTTTCATGACATTGTTTATCAACATAGATAATCACAAGTTAATTTCTATTTATAGTAGTCTAGGATCTATACTATCGTCTCTACAACAAAACAAGGAAGGACTCCTAAAGCATATAAAACTGTTCTTACTTAGGAGTTCCCCCTCACTAGAAGGAATGGTTGGACCACCTCCTCGTGTCTGGAGAAGCAAGGCGTCATGTGCTTTCACTTTCGCATACCCAATCATAATTTCCTTCCTCCGAGAATAGGGTTTATAGTAATCATCCACTTCCAAATAATTCATGGATTTTCACAGAGGTGAGTGACGTGATAGATGGCACCAACCACTATCAGCCTTAGAACCACCACCTCCACTCAAGCATAGTGAGTTACGACAAAACTGTGAAGATGCGGATCTGCAAGAACTAGGTTTAAAACCGAGAGATTCAGTATGCAATCCCGTTGAACGGGAGGGAGGATTACTAACTCCAAGAATACCTTCAGATCTTGAACTAGGACGTCGCCTCCATTTGGCAGGGGTAGGAGAATGCTGGACAAGAATAAACGAAGGCGGAATAATCAAATTGGAAGAGATAGGCTCAGACTCCTTCACCTTGTTAACATCAATTGCTCCATTTGCATAGAGCTGCCGTTTAGGAGTGCAATCGCCAACAGGCTCTACAGAAGCACACATCTGCTTGAGTGGCGAAGGAGATTCCACACAAGAAATTCCAGCCCTCCGCTCAAGAGGGCTATCAACAACACCATCATCGACCTTTTGTGTAGAAAAGTCCATGATAGCAGAGGCAACATCGGTTGCAGTGTACGTAAGAAACGACTTTGAATGGTGGGATTTGGGAAAACCTCCAGGAAGAGACCCAAAGTACTCAGAAAATGAGCCACAATTGGAGGGTGGTTTACTACGATAACTCCTACAAAGAGGAGGGATGGTAGCCTTCACAACCTGCAAAAGACACACGAGGTAAAAGAAGCGATGAGTAGGACATAACAACATTCACAGCAATCCAACGCATGCTCAACCCGAGGATAAATATGAAAGTCCAAAGGAAAAAAGTTTACCTTGAATCCATAATATAAACAAAAAGCTCGACCAGAGGATAAACAATTATACTGAAAACAATGATAAATCCTAGAACCGACCGAATGATGAATAGAAAAACATAGGAAACAAAAAACACAAGACAATGGCAATAAGTTACAAAAAAACATGTAGTTGAAAAAATAAATATATATTCAAAATGTATAATGGTGTTTACAATGTCGATACTAAATATCTACTTTATTACAAAATAGAAGTCTGAAACTATAAATCTGATGAAGTAGAACCATCTGGAATATCATAGACAAAACCAACGTTCTTGTTTGAAAGCGCCATCCCATCTACAATATATCTCATGAAAGGGCTACTACGTGCCAATGGTTGAACCCCAATACGATTGTTATTAACAAAATCATGTAATCGTCCAACGGGGCATTCGGAAACCAAACGTTGCAGCCAAGGTACAAGTTCCTGAGTAAGGAACTGGTCATCACAAGCCGCATGTCTCCAAGGACAAAGAAAAATGGCATTTTCAGTATGATTACAGACGCTCTTCTCCGGGTTGTCGTCGATGAGAAGAGTGTTATCTGAATCTAAGACCATCGACTCAACTTGGCGCCTAAACAAAATTGATGACAGGGTTTTCAAGAAGATCATCTTGTTTGCATTATTCGAGTCCATCAAGAACTTATTGGGCGAGGTTTCAATTCTCTCACAGCTCTCCTGACCAAGAACCAAAGGTGGAGAAGCCATGTCCGAAAAAATATACTTCGCAATTTCAACTAGAGTGGACTTCTTCATAGAGCTCTAGACGACAATAGAGTTCGTAATGTTTCTGATTTCCGCCAGAAACGCACGAACTCCTGGGCGAGTATATACAGCTTTGGGACTTATGTACGCAGGGATGGTGCAAGAATACACTGCTCGACTCCCGGAGCCTCTCGACAACCCGGGGGCATGTTCTGTCTCGCACATGATGCCATTAATATCCAGAACGATATTAAGCCACTTGAGTGGCGGCCGGTTGAGGACAACGGACAAACTCCTCGGCAAACAGTCTTGGGACAGGAAGAACAAACGGTAAGGACAATGGAAATTACCTGATGAAATGCACATTCAGAAATATGCAAAGGAAGTGTCACAGATTGCATCAATTCTCCCCAACATAGCGACTTCTGTAAATCATTCCCAATCCGAGGCTTCAATGCAAGAGGTCGGTGAACAATATCATCCATTCTCATCTGAGAAAACAATTGAGGAAAATTGAGTTGTTAAACAATTCCATAAATTATAAACAAATTGGTATTACAAATATGTACACTCCGCCTAATGCACATTAAAACTCATATGGATTTGATGCCTGCAAGGCCAACACACCAATATAAGACCTATTGGAGACTAGGAGTAGACATCAAAAAACTACACGGCAATTGCTGGTGGGATAAGAAAAAAATAGAGGAAAAAACTAGCCAACCTTGTTAGGTTCAGACATGCCCTGGTCGACATTTTCCGGAGACGGCTCGTAATCCACTCGATCCTCTTCCACCGCACATAAAACATCCGCAACCACAGGATGGTCGACAACGCGAGCCCCAACATCGCACTCTTCGGACTGATGAAGAGTTATTGGGAATTGATGTGGTGAGGAATCAGGAACAGAGGAGGCACCATGATCACGATGAATCTCATTCTGGGGAGGGATTATGGTGTCATTGCACTTCGGTGGACTTTGCTGAGGACTAACAAGCATTCTATCCTCCGGCCGAGGATAATCCACTGCGGTTCTATCCTTGGGTCGAGAATAATCCACAGCCATTACTTGGGACGAAGACGGTCCTTCATGAACAACAAGAGAACTAGCCGGGGAAGCATGCTCATGACCAACAGAGTCTGGCACGTTCACCGTAATGGTCTGGTAGGGAGTCGACAAACCAGAACTAGAGTTATCTTTGATGCGAGGATGAACTGCGGACTCTAGCAATATAGACTGTGAAGGACCAGATGAAGCAGCACCTGTGGAGAGAGAGGCTGAGGACATCATCTGTGCCAGGTCTGCCTTCATCTACAGGTGAAGCTCAGCCCGGATAGTGGCCAAAATCCGCTCTTTGTCCAGAGCAAACTCCAACTTCTGCTTCTCAAACCGAGCCTCCATCTCAGCCTGCTTGCGCCTAGACGCCTCCAACTGCTCCTGGATATCCTGATTCACCTTCTCCTCCAAAGCGCATCTGATTGCCATGTGCTCGAAATAATCAGCACCTAGTTCATACTTCACAACGACTCCAGGAGCAGGCGCTTCTTCGGCAGCATTGATGCATATCTCTGGAACGTTGGGTCTCCCGTCTTCATCGATACTAGAATCAGAGAGCAAGATAACGGAGTCAATCGGCGTTGAAGCTCTAGATGTCACTGGAGTTTCAGGATTCTAGGTCTCTAAAATCGCTGTAGATTCATCTAGCAATCTAGGAGAGCGCAAAGGATTTACAATATCTTGAAGCCTTTCATTGTCATCTCCAGCAACAGGAGTTGCTGATCGAGGTGATTCATATGTTGATGAGGGCCCGGCGTCACGAAGTCCAAGCATTGACAGGTCTACACCTTCATTACTCCCATACGGATTAAACTCAAAGACGTAGTCATGTTCATTATCTGGAGGGTTTGAAGGAGGAGGGGATGGCCGCAAGTGTGGAGGGTCAACGTCCTCCGCAAACTCTTGAGGGACCAGTGATTCAATACGGAATCGAGAATCACTGAGATCACTTCGTCCTTGGAGAGTTGAATCAATGTCCACATATGCCCTGGCCTAAGCACGTGTACGAAAAGGCGTAGCTTGAGAGGTCGAGGCTGTCTCTGCTGCTGCTCGAGTAGGCCTCTGATCAGCTCTAGCTGATGAAGTGTCAAGCCTCCGGACAGAGTTGAAAGAGGCTTAGCATACGCACAATCCTTGTAGATAAAATCCTTGATGTCATACATGTGAATCTTCCTAGAATTCTCTTTGTATAACTTCCGAAAGGTCTTATCCACCAGACCGTAAAATGACATTCCAGAAATGTGCGAAAGATATGACGAATCAATTTTAGTAGTCAAAATTGCGTTATTACATATAATACTACGTTGAAGTAATACAACATGGTAAGAAAATCAACAATGCAAGACAGTGGGATAAAATTTTATCAAAATGCGGGGGTTCATAGTAGACATAGATTTCAACAAAACAAACAATGGATCAATGATTATCCTCGGGTTGAGGATAAAAATAGAAATCGATTGTGATTTCTTACCTTATTGGCGAGCAATAACTTTGAGCCGGAATATATTCCAAACACTCGGCTCATGGGCTTGCTGAAGTCCGTCAGGAGGTCGAGGTAGAACTCCATCCTAAGTTCTTAGCCATGGACCGCGAAGCAGGCTTCTAAATACTTGTTTCTCTCCATGTAATATGGAGTATCAACAGCAGAGCAGTTCAGCTTCACTTTCTCAAGCAAAGCGGCTAATTCAGGAAGGTCGGCTTTAATGAGGAATAAAAGGTAAACCTCATAACACTTTGACCTTGATGTTCCTAAATTCAGCTGCTCGTATGCGGAGGGAATGTATGCTGAGTAAAGACTATTGTACTTTGGCAACCTTCTTTCAGCATACTTCTCTGTTTGCATGGCCCGCTCCTCAGTAGAGGTGATCTACACCCAGACGGCAGGGAAGTTCAGGTTAGGAATGCTTCGTTGTGTCTTCAGGGTTTTCAGATACGCTGAAAAGTAGGGCTCGTTGGAGGAGTCGTCTTTCAAGGCCCACCCAGGGACCTGTCGAAGGTCAAGAAGTCTGAGGGACCACACTTTCTCAGCAGGTGGGTCAAAATATGAACAGAACTCCATCTTCTCCCCGTCGAAGTCACGAAGCTTAGAAGGCCCATCGATGGGATCGATATGGCTCTTCATATACAAGAACTTCCAAAAAAACGGAAGAACATTGGGAAACTTTTCCACTAAGTGGGACGCGCGCTTGAGTTTCCCTGCGTTCGTCAACCTCATGGAGAAGAACTCTTTGTCCGGTCGGATAAGGAGCATATTGTACGTGGCGGACGATACGCAATGTTTTTGCTTCCACGCTTTCCACACTGGGTCGTTTGTGGACCCGTCTGGCATTAAAAAATGCAATGACGGATCAATCGCCACCAATTCCTGCAAGACGATGCGCTTTCTCTTACGCCGATCTGCCCACTCCTCGTAGTGATAGCAAGACCCATGAACCTGCTCGTTTTACGGAGCGTGACTTTGGGGTATCCATATGCTCTGTCACTGTCAACCAGGTAGTGGAATAGATCCCTCAAGTCCTTATTGGAGAAATGACCCAATCTCTTAAAGAACTCCCGATGAATTGGTGAAGCTCTGAACCCTCTTGCCTCCTTGTAAGGACTCAAGGTTTCGGGGTTGATGATCTCGCCTTTGGTATGTCGATCGAGAAAGTCTTCCCACATCTTGAAAATGTCATCAGGAAGCGTAATCACCTTGATCTCATTGGTGATGTCTGACGACTTGGTCACTTGCTTTCCTTCCTTAGTAGGATCGATGTTTTGAAAGCGGGTAACAATAAGTTCGGAAAATAACTGCAATTCAATAGAATGAACATACATTAGTCAGAACACAAAACCTTATCAATCAAAAGGCTGATGAGATGATCGCGGGCATGGATACAGATCATAGTGTATTGCAAAGATTATCCTCGACCCGAGGATACAAGACAGAATGAAACACACAATGATTATACTAGACAGGTCTATAAATGATACTGATACCAAACATAGTGTGTTGATTGGATTATCCTTGACCCGAGGATATACTTCATAGGGAGAGCTTACTGGGTACTTTTCTTGGTCAAACACGGCACCATTATTTCGGGATGCGGCCTCGCCTTGTTGATAACTTGGACGTTCCGAGTTTAGCCAGATTCTCCTGCAACTCGAGATCTGGTTACCCCATGTTGGTTGTGCATGGTCCAGGTAATTTGTGTCATTGTAAAACTTAGATATCCTCTACAGCATCAGAGGATCTCTAGACCATACTACATGAGCATTGCACTCCTCCCAGAAAAGCAGTTGTGACTCCGTGATCTTCTGGAAGTCAACTTGGGGATCGCTTCGCGCCTTATTTGGAGTGACCGCCCGCATTACAGTGGAGGCCGAGCTTCCTTTGGCAATTGCTTTCCTCCTTTTCGTTGATGGTTCGCCAGCCGTTGTGGCCGTAGTTGTTGGTCGCCTTGGAGGAGGACGGCTTGATGTTCTTGGAATGGATGAACCCGACGGATTCGCCACATTTGCTGTACTTGCTCGAGGACGACGTCGTTGCGTGCCTTCTATTGGAGCTTGACGAGCTTCAAATGCAGACAATAACTGGTGAACTCAAACCAACCGCCTATTGACCTTCACCGCGTCATTGTTGTCCCAGGGAAGGTACTTCTCCAACGCCGCTTTAAGAGACCCCTGACCGTTCCTCACCATGCATTCAAGTAATTCTTGGAAATCAAATTGCCCGTAAGAAGTTCCCACTTTGACTACAACGGAGTGGCAGTGTTGAAGATCATCTCCATCCTCATTGACAGCCTGGACTCCAAGTACGATGAACTCCATTTGTTGCTGCTCAATGAATGAAACTCTTTCATTTCGGTTCAGCGGTACAAACGGAACGTTGTCGTTAACTTTGACCGTGATTTGGATACACTTCCCAGCTTTAGCGAGTGACCAGCTCTTAACGACATCCTTGAATGCCCATAGACTTCCATAGTTTTCCATGACTTCCTCTATAAAGAGAGACGGGGCCATTGGATTCACGAACCGCTCGATGAAATACTCAGCGGATGAGTAGTCGTAGTTGTCATCCCAATCCATTTCGGTTGTCGCCATCTGAAATATCAAAATAAAACTCAATTAAATAGCACATTATCCGGCTTATCCTCGGCTTGAGGTTAAGTCACCCTGTAATCAATCAGCGTATTTTTTTGGCAGGCATATTTTTTTTATTCTATTACATTTGTTTAACTGCTTCACCTGTACGCAATTGTTTGATCTAAGTGCATATCGTTGTAGATTTCGTTTAATCTATCTTCGGCTCAAGAATACTATTTTAATATCTGGTATATTGTTACTTTGGTTAAGGATGACCCCTGGAAAATCAAAAAGAAGACAATCGTCATGATGCCGAATATTAAGGAAGGATGAAAACACTATACCGTCGGCTGCCAGCCGACGGAGCATAACAACGCACATGACCATCATAAGAGATGAAGTAGGGACATGTGATAAAGGCAATACATACACCCAGGAAAGCTGGAATTTGAAAATATATCATAAAGTTGCAAAAATTAAGAAATTACAAGGTAAGGAAGCATCAATTTTTGATTGTCAATAGCAGTAGAGAGGAATAGAAACTCGAAAAAGCCCATTCGAGAATAAATGGATACTTAGTTCGAGTAGGTTATTAACAACTTCGATTCAACTTCATCGGGACAGTATGGCGCGTCGAAATCCAAGGCGTGGGGATAGATGACCTCCCTGTACTTTTGATGTTGAAACGACCCAGGGTAAAGTCGAGAAGTTTCAAATTTCAAATTTGCATGGCAGTACTCCTGAACATTGACTCGAGACTTCAAAAGTCCCGAGAGAAAGGGAACTAACGCACTCAATAGATAAGGTTGCATCCCGGGAACTGAGATCTCTGGAATATTATACTTAAATAGAGAAGGATGAACAGCATTATAGGGGCTATTGAGGATATTCTCGAGAGGAAAGGGATCAACGAGAAGCATGTTCCGCTCATTTGCATCACGCCCGATTAAAAAGCGTCTATCAGAAAACATACGGGCCAACCTCTTCAACAGCAGCGCAACTAAAGTCGAGGGATTTTTGGCCGCAAAGGAATCACAGTAGGTAGTGCCCAACACTTTTGTGTCCTTTTGCAAGTCGGGGAAAACATCAAACAAGTGATCCATGTGTCGATGGATCTCTCTAAAATTATCGGTTGACCAAAAGGCCAACGAAAAGGACAACTGGAAAAAAGTAAGGAACTCTCGAAGCCCAGGCCTAGATTTCTGATAAAAGCTCTTCGTCTTAGCATTGCCACGACAAACAAAACTTTCGGCGAAGAGAAGCCCCCTTAGTTCAAGGACGAGGTAGTAGCTTGAAGGACCCACCTAAATGTTCCTGGGAACCACATCAGAGCTGAGGTCGGCAGCGAAAACTGAAGTAGACGAAGGTGTCGGCTGGGAGCCGACGACATTGACACCGAAAGGACAAGCACCATCCGAAACTAAATCATCGATGTCTACCTCCGCGATGTGACAGCGCGTGGAGTAGGAAGCCACAACGACATTCTCAGGACGCATCGGTGACACGATCTCAACTACAACAGCAGGTTTAATTACATCTACAGGCTCCCCGACACGCTGAAGTGAATATTGGCCAAAATCAACATTCAATCCAAGACCGCAAGAGGCACCAGGGAATTCTTGATGCTCCAGTCTCTCGTAATCTCCCAATTGTGCGTGAAAGCCGCTGAAGCGCGGGGAGATATCCGTCAAGTCAATGTCTCCCAGATCAGTCGCAACGGCGAATTGGTGGGAAATATCCCCAGGAACTCCGACTTTAAGGAATGAATTTTGCATCTGAAGTCAATAAAGCAGACATGCATGGATTCAGTGAGGCACCAATCACAAATGATTGTTCAAAAAGCAAAAGAGCTTTATTACCAAAAAATTGTATTTACAGCAAGTCAATAAAGGTCTGACAATGAACATTCGAGGGCGTCGGCTGCCAGCCGACGCTACAATCCTAAGAAGAAATACTGAGACGCATCGAGCTGGGGTAAGCTTTGACGTATTCTGCCCACTTTGGCTCATCGGGCCAAAGACGAGGATATCTGATCGAATCGATTTTCTCACAGACATACTCAAGAACAAGCAATCCCGATGAAACCAAATCGGAAAGGAACTGAACGACACTAGGAAGAACGACATTCTTCAAGGTCTCCTTCAAAGTCAGATCGAATGTCAGTGGATGCATGACATTTAGGGGACTGTTCCGGACATTAGCAAAACGACAGCAGTCGAGTAGAAGAGTGTTTAGGCTATTTTCTCAAGTGCCTAACATGCCGGACGGATGCAAAAATAGAGTAGAAAGCCTTCGAATATATAAAGTCTGACCGTTGAACGATGTTGTCACTGTGTCGTAGAAACTGTTGTGGAAACGATGTCTAATTTCTCTAACGATGCCACACTGTCCCTCGAGAGCTATCATTTGTGACTTTAGAAAAGAGCTGGATTGGTCACTCCAAACTGCCACAGTGAATTTGGAAACACAGAACTCAAGAAACTCTTTCAGCATCGGCCGGAAGATGGTATGCCATTTCCTGTCCACTAAAATACCTTGCGCCATCAAGAGACCTTTCAAAGATAGGACAAGGAAGTACTTATTGACCTTCTCAGATGGTCCGGCGCGGAGCGATAAAGACCACTCACTTGCGTCGCCAACTCCAAAGTTAACCTGGAGAAATGAATGGATGACGATGCATGAATTAAGAACCCATCAAGTGCATAGGAAGATGAGATAATTACAATTGATGTTTATTGTGGGTAAACATTCACACAAAGATAATATCAATGTGCAAACTTAAAAATAAAATTCCATAGTCATGACGAATTTCACGAAAAGAAATGGAATGGATTTCAGCGTCGGCTGGCAGCCGACGGATTGATCTAACGTCTACTTGGAAGTGACCTTGGACGCTTCTCGCTTGGAAAGGACCAAACAAACTGCTCCCACTCGGGTTCTCCAGGAAACAATCGAGGGTTCCCCGGGGCGGCTATGAGCCGAGTCTTACAAGGGTCGACACGCTTAGTTTCAAGGAAGGTCACCTTGCGGCTGAGAGGCACATCAGGGACGACGACAGCATCAGGCAAGACCGTATATACACTCGCTGAGAGCTCATCATTTAACTCTGGATTCGCAACTTGAGGACGAGGACGACGAGGTTTGTCACTTTGAAAGGGCAAGGCAAACATCTTCATCAAGATAAGGTGGTCCACAGTTGAGGTGTACTCGGGTACAGTCCAACCCACTTCCTTCATCAAACTCAGAAAGGAAGTTATCACCGAGAGAGCTTCCGAACTCTCTTTGGCAGTCTCAATTGAAGTGAGAGTGTAGGGTATGGGATGAATGGCGTTATATGGAGAATTCTTGATGTTCGAGTATGGATGAACGTCAATCAAGGGGGTGTTGGCGCTATTGGCTCCTTTCCCTATCAAATCCCCATAACTAAGAAATAACGTTGATAGCCTCTTGAGGTAGAATTTCTTGCCATCGACGGTATACCGAGCTACATTGCAAAGGGTATTATCAAAGACATGTTTGATTCTTTGAAGAATGTATTTGAACTGATCTTGCAGGTCGTTAAGAAGAGTCCCCACTCCAGCCGGACTTTCGGAACTCCAAATCACGACAGTAAAATTATCAACACAGTACTTGAGAAATTCTTGGGTGTGAGGCCGGAACTTTGTAACACGGTCAGCGCCATGCGTGAGAACCAAACCATTCAATTCAAGTAGAAGGAAGTAATCTTTGAGGGGTGTCAAACCCACCTGAACCATGTGCTCAAACGCTTCGGATTCCCGATCAGCACCAACCTGCTCCACTGCACCAGAAGCAGCAAGTACATGAGTACTAGTCCCTTGATCAGCTGATTTAAAGAAAGACCAATTACAGGACATTAGATCCTTGGTCGGCTGCCAGCCGACAAACCGACTTAGAAGATTAGACAAGGTCAGAGAATAGTTCATAAAGACAAACATAAAATTAGCAGTGTACCCCAGCACAGAATCATGATGGATTTATAAATATTTCAGAAAAATAGTTGCACGCTAGGTCACTAAATTCTGAACCTACAGTAAGCTAATTAACAGACTAACCTACAGATGGATTGCTTGCGCGATCCACGACCGGAGACAGGGTCTCGTTTGGGAGATCTTCGCCATCGGGGGTCATTGGGATGCTCGGTCTGGAAGAAGAATTGCTTCTTGAACCGCGCTTTGTAGCAGAACCCTTCGTCTTTGCCGATGGAGACGTCGCCCGCTTCTTCCCAGAAGTTTTGCTGGTAGTCTTTGCCTTCTTTGCTTTAGGACTTCCAATAGGGACGTCAGTACTCGTGGAAATCACGGGAACTTCATTCCGAGGTCCTGGCGGGACGACTCGAGAATCCGGAATAATCGATCTTTGAGCAGTAGGGACCTTTGCGAGATTCGGAGGATGGACAGTCTTTGCATTAGTACCTGCTACAGATGTGCGGCCAGTCCGGACAACTGTTTCAACTTGCGGTTGCTCGGCCAAATTGATGACCAAAGAACCGGAAGGCATCTCCTCTTCCACTATTGTTGGCAACACAACCGGCACAGTTGGCTGAAGTCCTTGGTCGATAGGGGAAATCAGATGGTCCAGACTGGTCTTCTCTTCATTTAACCCAACATCACGATCAGAAATCTGGTCGTCCGATAAATCATACACTTCCAACAAATTTCGTGACATGGATGCTTAGGTAGATTGACCACAAACTCTTCCACTACCTTTAGAGCAGCACGAGAAAATTCATCGTCTTCCACAACCTTCGTGGGTGGCGCTAAATTCTCTCCAAGCTCGATAACCCCAAATGTCGAATCCGACGACTAAGGCCAAGTGATTCGATTAGGAACTCGAGACGGCTGCGGGAGAAATGACATGTTCTTAACGCGCTCCTTCGCGATAGCAATGTCAGCTTCCTCGCGCACAAACTCAATCACAGTTGCTTTACCCCGCTAAGCACAAATACGAGAAGATAAGTCAGAAACCCGCTGCAAAAAACTGTCGACTGCCAGCCGACGAGATGCAATGACATGAATCGGTATATGCAGGACTAAAAACAAAAGCAAGCACGACAAGGGGTAAGGAAACCAACCAAGGCCAAAGCTGTGACATTCCCACCATCACAGGCATTGAAGACAATCAGGTTTGATTCCTTCACCGCTAAGATGGGACTCAAAATTGCCGTGAGCAAATCCATGCATGGATTGCACACATCTCCACACCAGCTCTCGGTCGAGGACGAAGCAGCGTCGTCATAGACAGGATTAAGAGGCTTCCTCAATCCCGTCACCTTCTTGAATTGGCTGAATCTCTCACGCTCATCACTCGGTTTGTTGTACAGGATTCCGACGTTAGCCAGAGGTCTGTCGTGCATGGCCGACACCTTGAACTTCCGGCTACTGTCAGGGAGGTAGCGAATTGTGTGGACGGGACAAACCCCAGTCGAACTCCGACATTCCGGCTCAATTTGGAAACTCGAGTTGTCGTCAGTAATAAGAACTGTAGGAGCAAAAATCTCAAACTGTTCATCATCACTCACTCGCAGCACCCTCTACACAACTACTTTGAGCCCGTCTCTGCCTATAAAGATCAATTCCCCGGCTTCGTCGAATCCAAACACAACGAACATCTCGCGAGCTCCTTTCTTGAGTTGCACGTCTCCTTTGTCGTCAATCTTCTTCACCAGTTCGACAAGCCCCTTCGCAACACGAACATCAAAGCGAATGGCGAACTCATCAACAAGATCCTCATCACAAAGAACAGCGTACTTCTTCACTGCCAACCAGAACTCGGGCGGGGCCTCATTAGTCGTTGGAGTAATCCCGTTGTTCCTACCCTTTAAGAATGTTGTGCCAGCATCAAATTGCTCCAATTTGCGTCAGATGTTATCAAGGGTTTTATCGTTGATACCCTTCTCAGCGGCAAGCAACCTAAACTGCTTATACGCCCACGGGACATATGCGAACTCTCCAGGCTTCTTCAGGGGATAATCGCGGTACTTCAGCATCAATTTGTTCTTGATGATGTAGTTCATCTTCACATCCTTTACCCACGACTTCATCGACACACCAACAACCCCCTTTTCCTTTCCTACGTTAACCTTAATATACACTTTCTTATCTAGGATTGCCTCAGCCTGCTTCATGGAGTCCTCATCACGTAGGTTGACGAGGTACAAAAGGTCCGTGTGCATGATGTCCCGCTGCGGAATTCGTGGAATCTGAAGAGGAGGTTGTCCGTTCTCCCCAATTAATTGACCCATCTGCCAAGCGGTGAAAACCACTTATCACTTGTTGTAGAGATCATCGGGAACGAAAACAAGGGGTAGCTTCTGGGTCTCCACATCTTTAGCCTTACTCATAATGACAGTGAGGTGATTCTTGCAAAAATCCCGCAACAATCACAATGAATAGAGTCAGGTTCCAACACATGTCAGGCCGTTGACTGGCAGCCGACGGTCAGATACACTGAAGCCACACTACACGAATAGCATGAACAAACAAGTGAGCATTAAAAGTACCTTCCAAGCAGCATGGTCTTGAAGCTTGTCAACGCGACCAAGCTCAATCCACCTCTACCTCATTCTACGAAGCTGGGGAACGTAGGTCTCTTCCGCTTTCTTCTCGGCAACATCAACGTTCAAGAGGTTTGAAATTTTCACCAGGTCGTCTTGAGTATTCGACCAAAGAACAATAATGTCCGACTCCATGAAATCCTTAGCTCTCGAAGATTCGGGGTCCTCCATCTCTCCGAGCTCTTTATACACAGAGTATGTGTGCTGCCCACCAATGATGAACCAATGACAATTTGGTTCTTCATACCACCTGTACGTCTGACCGCCAAAATGAACTTGGTCCTCCATCAATTTAAGCACGCCCCTGCGAAGAAGTTCCATACCTTTTAACTCCTTGCCATCTTGAGCAGAATCTGGTAGAGCACGCAGAGGAACGCAGTATAGTGGCGGTTTTCCCCGACAAGGACCAACAGTTTTCTAGATGACCCGAAGTTGGTCGAGGCGCCTTTCGACGAGTTCACGGTAAACCACTCCATGGGGCGCAAGGTGGATCTTTGACGAATGAATCTTAACTGGCAGAACCTGCTGCCCAAACGGATAACAACGCCCTAATCCTTTCTCAACCGTGTTGTACATCTCCTCGACCTCCTTACTGTTGATACTGGATGAGAGGTTGTTCAGACATACCAGTGCTTCAGCCACAGTCTTCACCTTTGCAGTTTTCTTAAATGCCCGCTTCTTTGGAGCCGGATCAGGTGCCACAGCAACAACAGTCAGTGCTGAACTGCTAGCCTTTTTTGAGGCTCTAGGCTTCTTTGTAGCTTTACATCTGCCATTCCCCTCGAATCCGCCATTGAAAGCCACACTCTGGTCCTTCGCCTGCATAAAGCACTCCACCAATTCTGTGCGGTTCTCTGGGTGGACGTCGGTAAATTGCATGCCCACCTCCTGTGCCGACGTGCAGAGCTCTCGTGAGCAGAGGGCCCAACAAATTTGAGCAGCATATGACTCCGGGTCGTCGTCGGCTACTCGAACCTTCACCTTTAGTAGGAGTCGAATACATTTGTCGTCGTCAGGATCTTCCATAATATCCATTAGGGCGACAAGGTTTCCACCAATAAAACTCTTGCCCAAGTGCTTCCCGTTGATTCCCATTTCAGTCACCTCCCCTAGCCTCCAGGTAATGCCCCATTTGGTCAATTCGGGACGAGCCTCGAATGTAGCTTTCGGTACTTGATTATCCAGCCAGACCGCCTCGTCCTCACTAATACAAGGCCCAAACAACCACTTCAGCTTACTCAACCAGCGCAACAAATCAGCGAGCATTGCTTGTGAGCCACGTCCGTGTCGTATGTCGTCGGCTGGCAGCCGACCCAAGAAATTTCCGTCGGTTGACAGCCGACACTTATGATTACCATTGGCACGCAACACAATTGCTACAATATATTACATTACTACATTCGATGGAATTAAGAAATGGAAAATCAACAATATATACAGCTTGCCGTCGGCTGGCAGCCGACGGTGAAAGAGAAACATACCTATCGACTGATGACATTTTGTCAGCTGCTGGAAAAAACCCGTCGGCTGGTGACTTTGACTCTAGCGCTGGAGCTTCTCCGCCTCGTTCCGCCTGCTGGGTGCTCCTCCACTACTTTCTTCAACTTCCGGAAACACTATATCGGCTGGCCGCGGACGGATTCAGTCCTAAACTAGGAAAAGTCTTACAACCTAATCCTGAAGCTGCTTAACTAAACCAGGAAGAGTGGATTGCAAATGACCCGGTTTGGTGGAAGCCTGACCTTTTATACGTCGTCGAATCTGAACGCTGCAACCGTTCGATCAACTTTCGTCCTTAATCGAAACGCCATCGAAGAGTCTCGATAGTCTGATTGTCTGATAGTCTCGGTAGTCTGACAGTTTTCATCCAACCGGCAGGATTTATAGTTGGCATTTTCAATTTCATTTTAAATCATTTTTTAATTTCCAATATTCAAATTTACTTAACGTTTTTGTGATCTGATGTAACTTTCTTTTTAATATTCTAATTTAGATTTTCTTAAATATCTCTTTTATATATTCTTTGATTTTTTGAAATTTCTTTTCAGTTTGGCTTTCGGATTCGACTCATTCATCCTCGTCATTTATATTTTGTTTTTGATTCTCTAGAAAATCTTTTCGAATTTCGCAAGGAAGTTTTGTATTGAATTTTCACATTCGATTCCGTTCGAATTTGAATTTGAAGTCCAAGAATGAACGCGCGCGAATTTCTGGGCGCGAATCCACGAAGGTGTTTTTGGTGCAAAATTTCAAAATCGACTTCCGCGCACATTGTTCAGCTGAGAGAGGGATATCAACGCATCTACTGCGAATCCTCTGTCATTTTTTGTCTGCTTCTCTTTATTGCACCTGCTCTCACACGCTCTCGTGTAGTATAGTTATTGTCTCAGCTTAGATCGTCCGCTTTGCACTGTTCTGCACTGGCTATTTTTAGCATTCAAGTATTCTTCTTGTTGCACGTTGACAAACACTTTCTGGAAGTAGGTGTTCATTTATGGTGTAGGCGATCATTTGATGTGCAATTCTGTTCAATGCTTTCTCCAATTAGAGCTTAGATTCCATGTTAAGTAAAATCGTACTTCATCACTGTGAAATCCAATAGGGTGTCCAGGTATTTCCCAAGTGGAACTACTCTCGGAAGATATCTGCTCAATCCCTGTATTGTCCTGTAGCTTTCCAAATTTTGAGTCGCAATTTGATACTGTGTAAGTCGACCTTGTAGCTTCACCTTAACGTTGTATCTGCGTTGATCACCTGACTACCTGAAGTCTTGATATTCTAAACCCTAGAAACCGGTTACCAAATGTGTGCACAAAAGTGCTCCTTCCCAGTTTGTTTCTACATTCCATGAAATCACGAACATGCTCTTTCCGAATCACGAATTCCCAAGTCTCATGCAAAAGCAGTGAAATCCTTTGGAAGTTCACCCGAAACTTGAAACCCTAATCTTGAACCCTAATCCAAAAACCTAAAGCATCAGTTTTGACTCTATGACGCATGCATTCGCATACACCCTATTTGTGAGCCGTTCTCGAGCTGGATGCATGATCCTTAGGTTGATTTTATCGACAAATTTTGTTGGCTCCCAGCCGACAAGCCCAGTTGGCATTCTGGATCATGGATTGGGGACCCATTTTATCGTTCATGAAGAACAGAAAATCAGGTCGATGGAAGCCCCGTAAAGGTGTTCAAGTTGCCCTAACTCACTCAGGCCTCTACTTTGCTGGTCGCGCAGTTGTTCAAAAAATCATTCTGAGGGATCCATGGATTATTTGTGTCAAGGTGATCGATGTTTTCGATTCGATGGAAATGCCCATTCCGTTCTCAATTGATGGACTATCCATGCTACACGAATGTTGTGGCCGGTCAATCAATTGGGAGGCGGCTGACCTTCGGCCATTCGCTATCATCGACGAACTCATTGAGGATCCACCGGAATCCATATTGCAACCCGTTGAGGATATCAAACCAATTCTGTCGTTTCTAAACCTTCGTGACGGAATGAAGGTTGCCCTCGTTGTTGATGTCATGGGTCACAACTGTTGTGCAGGCGTTGGAGTTATTGATGAGTGCTCACCAAAGGGATCGTAGGAAGGGTTCCTAATTCCTCACAGCTTCTTTTTGGTTGTCCAAGTCCAGACAGTAAATGTCAAGTTTCTCAGTCATATCGCATATTGCGAGCTCCCTGAGGTGAGCACGCTTGGTGACACGGTGGATAACCTTGTTCTTTGGAGTGGCTATCGAGTTTGCCCCATGCGAGTCCGTAACGACACTGGATATGCCTCAACTAATGAATCTTCAGTGAGTGAGATGTCAGGCGCTTTGGATGACGACAATCGCGGGGACAGGATCTATGATGTCAGCACTATTCAAGTGTCGTTACGGACTCGCATGGGGCAAACTCAATATCCAGTCATTGACACGGGATTCAACACGGATTCAGGAAGCGACTCTGAAGCATGTCGAGAGCGATATGAGGACGTTCCGTTGGCTGGCAGTCGACGTTCAACTGATCAACCACCAATTGAAGCAACCTTCCTTTCAGGGGTCAATTGTGATCAATTTCAATATTCGGATCGACAACAATGGAGGAACAAGTACTGCCATTTGCTCGACAATAATTTCGCATTAGTTGGGCGGGCGATGATTCAAGTTTGTCTCCCGTATGAGGCATGTGATGCGGACGTATTGGGTGACACTGACGTAGGCGTACTCGTTGTTTCTGAGCATGAGGATCTTCAGATGATGATACTACGCTGGAAGATTTTGCACACGTGCCTGGAAGGTGGTCCACTGCTGTCTGAGTGCCTCATCTACTGCTCTGAGCACAATCATGCCACATGTAAAGATGACGGGCTTGAGGGAGTGGCCAAGGATCCATACACAGGTATGAAACGGAAGCTTAAGCAGAAGAGCGATGTTTCTGTTACCAAGTTTCGACGCCTCCAATCCAAAGTTTCTTGTCAGCTTGTTAGTTCGAAAAAGTGTTGTTCGAGACGATGCTATTAGATATTTCTTTGGGCGGACACTTGTAAAATCCGCTTGCAGCTCTACTCCTCAAGCTTCAAACAACGGCGTGAAACTGCGTACGCTGTTCAGGGCCAGCTCCACGAAGTTCCTGGCTTCCAAAAACCCTTCATAACTCTGCATGGCGTCGACGTTTGCGAAGTTGCGTGGTTTCGCATTCATGGCGTCTCTAAGTCTGCATACTACAAATATAAATCGGATTCATTGAACGGACGCGTAAACGGTGGTCATGGAAATGCTGGAATTCTGCGCCCCAGGTCTCAGACTGTTCAGGCTCGTGGGACCATTTCCAGAATCATCATCGATAATGCAGACCACATGCCAAATGAGTTTCGAGTCATCGGCAACAAGAGGGTTGCATCTCTTATGGTTCTACCGGCTGTGATGAACTGGAATCATCTCCGTGACATGTCCAATCTGGTATGGTTCAACATTCTTCCTACTTGCACAATTGACTTGCTCATGTAACCCATGGTGTCGGCTGGTAGCCGATGCATGTCTATTTTTGCATCTCTCTAATTCTACATCATTAGTCTTGATCGCTCTCTCTGTCGATTCCAGGTGAACTCTGAATGTTGTGTCAAGCCGATTTTGCAATCTGTTGTTAATCGATTGAAACGGAAGTTTTTTTGGAACGTTGAGGTAAAGACCGTTGGTAGCAACTTTTCAAGATGTACCGAGTGTGACTATCTGGTTGAGTTTCTAGCCAAATATCCTCGTGGGTCCGACGAATGGCAAGCACTGCATGATGATCGGGCGAGGCATCTCAACTACCAAAGTGCTTGCTGTGATGTGTATTCAGGATGGACATCTCAATCTATTAATTACCCGTCTGAGTTTCTCTGCATTATTCACGACAAGATGGACACTTCAAAGACGGCCATTCCAAGAATGCAGCGGATTACGAAGGCGACCGCGGGTCTTGGACAGATTCCTATTTCATGTACTGGCATGCTTACTCACGGTCACGGCAACGGTGCATATGCGCATTACTCGACGTCATTATGGCCTGGGAACTCCAATTTCACAATCTCGTCTATCTGCCGTGTTCTTCGGGCTTTAGAGCGCCGACCTGTACGAGAGTCTAAGCAATTTTTTACATGTCCACCTCAGAATCCGTTCTTTGAAGCTCTACTCCGTGGTAAATCCAGATGTAGTTCGTTGATTCCAGAAGCTAAAGGCGATCCCCTTCCAGTTTCTTCGCTCGCTCAACCGGAAGCTGTATCTCCAACTTGATAACTCTGCAAAGGATAACAAGAACAGGTTCGTGATGGCATTCTGTCAGCTTCTCAGAGTTAGACAAATTTTTAAGGAAGTGACTGTGGGATTCTTGATTGTCGGCCACACTCATGAGGACATTGACGCGCATTTTAGTTACCTTACAAATTTCATCAAACGGAAAAATACATACTGCTTAGCTGACCTCATGAAATCTTTCATGGACTCTCATAAGACAATAGCCTTTATTCCTGAACTTGTTCAAGAGGTTGCTGATTTTAAAAGTTACATTGCTGATTACCATCACGACGGCAAAAATAAGCTTGTCGGTCTTGGTGAGATGCACCTTTTTAAATTTTACGTTGAAGAGGAAGGTGAAGATGCAGGATGGCCGGTCATGAGATACAAGAGAAGTGCAACGGATTCATCTTGGCCCCCTCCGGGTGAGGCTCATTTGTTTTTCGTCATCGTTCTGTTTGTATTCATTTTCTGCCGATTCTCTTGCTACTTATCCGTCGGCTGCCAACCAACGGATTTTACCTTTGTGCTTCTTACGTCCTCCTCTCCTTCCATTTCATTGCTTTCTTGTTTTTGTCTAACTTTTTTGTATATTGCAATCAGATAAGCCTGTGAAGATGTGGACGGCAGATCAATTCGGGAATCCTAACCTTCCGATCGGTGGTCCGAAACCAATACCCTTCAAGCCGCTTTGGGGTGACGTTCATGTCAACGATTCGAAGCGAAACAAGGAGAAGGAGGTAGCAAGAGCCACTCGAAACAGCGAGAAGCAGTCCTTTATCAAAAACGGTATTGCAAAGTATATTGAGTTCTGGAGGACGGGCATGGCTCGAGACAAAAGATATGCCGCGGATATGGAACCTTTCATTTCTTATTGGGAGCGTCTTTTACAACTTATTTCAAGTCCTCTACCTCCAAATCCCAACTGTCTGCATGAAGGATTTTGGCCGAAATCGGACTAGATGCGTGATCATGCTCGCGCAGCGTCACTGCCCGATGCAATTATTTCCGGCTCGGATGTCACACCAAAAGATGAACCCAACCCTTACCCTTTCTGCGGCCCAGAGATGAGCCGTCCAATATTATCCTTCAATCCGTTTCATGATGTTCTTCTTGGTGATTTTGTACTTTGCCGACCTTGCACTGGGCATTACCTTCGTGTCTGGATGGGCCGGGTACTGGAGTGCGTCAACCACAATCCTCGGAATTCCTACAGTAACTTTAAGGTTGAATGGTGGGTTCCACTCACGACCAAGAAAGATTCTAAGAAGATCATCGGAAAGGAGTGCTAGAATAGGCGATGGGAGCGGGAACAAAGGGATCCATATGTTTAGAACTGCAGTATCGTTCTCTTCTCGCATCGCTACCCGTCGCATAGTAAGCGTGGGCCTCCAAAGATCCACCGTATCCCGCCTGAAGCAGCGAGCGCTGCAATGGCTTGTTTGCAGGCAGGTGGCATCGCTGTTCATGGCAGTGGCGAATGATTGCTTTTCTGGTCGGCTGCCAGCCGACGGATTGATGTTTTCTGCAATGTAATTTGTTCATCATTTATTGATTTAAATGCTGCCTGGAAGAGTAGTATCTGCCGATCTTCGGCCATTGATACTTTTTTCAAGTAACTCATGTGACAAGATCTCAATTTGAGTAGTTGGTGTTTTTCTTGTCGGCTGCCAGCCGATAGCCTCTGTATTTTGCATATGTAGTTCGATCTATTTTTTGTGGTCAAAGTCTTCGTGCATGTGAAGGAGGGACTGAAATCTGTGGCACGTATGTTGCTCGTTATCATTATGATGAGTAGATGGGTAGTTGTACATGAATAATTATTCTTGATGCGCAATTTGCGGCAAGTGATTTATAAATTCACGGATTCACTGTGTGTGAAGTATCTCATTGTGTTCACTTGTTTTTGTGTATCTTGACTATTATTTGCTACAGGTTGGAGTGGTTTCCCCTTTTCCTAGTCTAATTCTGTTTCTAACCGACGACATGGATGAGACTCGTAGTATGGCGCTTGTTAGGAGAGCGAGAGAGGAAAGGGGGGAGAGGGAGGCAAATGAGGCCAGAGTTGCCAGGGAGGCAGAGTCTAAGAATAGTTTAGTATATGAAAACTCTGTGGATAGCACTGTTCCGTCGAGTGACGTTCATGAGGAGAACTGGAACGAGGAAGATGACAAAGCGGAGTCCAACAACGATGACGATTCTGACGACGATGGCGGTCAGCATGTCAATGCTCAGTTGGGATGCTCTCATGAGGAAGACCGCTACAGCAATGGATCGAAAGAGGTGGACTTGTGGGCTACCGGAAACTTTGACAACGATTCCTTTTCAAGCTTTTCGGGTAATCCATATGAAATCAGATGCGACACCAGTTCGGACGTGGACTCCGATATGTATGCTCCTGCATGGCACAAGAACTGGTAGATGTTAAGTGTAGTTCAGCTTGTAAATAGTCCCTTGCAGTTGCTTTTCTCTAATCAATTTTCCAGTCTGTTGCCATCTATGGGGCACCTCCAAATGTAACATTCATTTTGACTAAAATATCGTGCTCTTTTCCGATCTTATCATTGGTGTACTTCTTTTAAGTCAAGCTTGTTTTTACCTTTCTGTTTTGATGTTGTGCGTGGTAGAATCCTGTGTGTCATATGACTTCAACAGACTTTTGTTCATGTGTTGTCTTCTGTCTTCTGACAGTGTGTTGTCTTGTATAGTAATTTTGTTATCAATGTATTATATTGATGGACATTTATGGATGTTCAATATTTTACGTGCTGCCAATTGGCAGTCATCTTTTTATGAAACCCGCTTCCTCTTCCTTGTTTTTGTCTTCAGATTGATCACCTGTATTTCTTTACCCACTTTGCCGGACTTTTTTTATGGATGTTTTTTTCACAACATTCTGTTGGTAGGATTTCATTCTTATTCATTGAAGTTCTTCTTGTCGGCTGCCATTCGACAACCTTTTTTTATTTCGAGTTTGGAGATCATTTGTTTGCCCTACTTACTCGGGCCTTTACTCTCTAAGTGTTTCCCTAATTTTTCAGAAAATCATTCTGCCATCTACTACTACTTCTACGAGCTGCCTACCAGGAGCCTTCTTTGTTTGAAGTCCACTAAACTCTTTGTTGTCCGTCGGCTGCCGGCCGACGTCTGTACTCGTAGGACAAACCACGTTCTTCATTTTCATGTTGACCACCTCTCATGGCTTCATATTTTTGGTTTAATTTCCAAATTATCACCTTATTTTTCATCCCATTTTTTGAATAAATTGTTTGATCATTGGAGTATTTTTTATCACCTTTTTTGATCATGAGATTTCTTCTATAAATATATTTGGTGATTCTGATTCCTCCTCATTCTTTGTCGGCTGGCCCCCGACCTTTAATTCTGTCTTCGGGAATCCTTAGGGCATATGGAGATTCTTTAGGGTTCAAGGGGAATATTTAGGGTCAAGGAGAATCTGTAGGTTTTTGGAGTATCTTTAGATTTTGTAAATTAACGGCCAACGCTTAAAGTTGAGGATTCTATTGGTTTTGAAAAGACTTCATAATGATATGGAACAGTTATTATAGTTTCGTGTGGGACAATGTTTGGTGGAACGCAATTTCCAATGTATATCCTTAGGATTTAGCCCATATTTTCTTGTTTTTTTGTGTGAAGTAGGAAATGAAATCCAAGTCTAAGTTTTTTTTTGGTCCATAATTGATCGATTTGTCCATATTTAGTTAAATATCCATTTGAATTGTTTTAGGAGATAATTTTTCATATAGACACTTCAAAACTGTTATTCAACGCAAATTTGACGAGTTTTTGTAGTGCTTGGATTGTTTGAGATTAATTTAGCATTCAACACGTATACTTTGCTGAACTTTTACTTACTCAAAGTAAGTTTTAATGTCAACTATCTCCTGCCTAATCAACCTTTGTTGAACCACTTAAGGTGTACAAAATACTTCAATACTACTTAATCCCAATATAAGTTCCTGATCAATTTCACACCCAAATTACTTCTAAACTGTTGATTCGAGTGCAATGAGTAACAAAAGAAACAAGTACTTTTATTTCTAAATTTTACCATAGGATCTTAAAAAATACTTACCAAATAATCAACTTACAAAACTTCATTGACATTGACCGGACGGATTGAAAGATTTTAGTGTTTGAAGAAGGAAAATGGTTAAATTTCTTCCCTGCGTTGAGTGGATCAACAAACTTTCACTTCACTTAATGTTATACACTTGCACTATTCATGAGATTCTAAATGCATTACCATTATGTTTAGCATGATTCTAGTTCCTTGTACACCAATACTTAAAGGTAAAGGAGTGTAGCATATTCAAAAACAGTCTGCAAAGATTTGGAATTCATAAAAGGTCATTTATTCACGTTTTGTGGTTTTTTTGAACTAAATATGATTTAGAATATTGTTCCAGACAGTCACTAGTAAGGTTAACTTCACATATCGTTGTAGATTAAATAAAAATGGAAAATTGTGCGGATCTATATGGTTTATGAGGAAAAGAAGATGCTTTTGTGTTCCTTGATAAATAATGTGTGAAACTGTTTGACTTGGGTAAAAAATATTTTGATAATCAAAAACAAATTTTGTATTTGTACATCTGTAAACAAGGAAATATTCTTACTATGTCAGAAAAATCTAAATGTCAATAGAAACTTCTATGAACAATATGGAGCTGTGCAGAGTCTATATTTTTAATTTTCAGTGGTACTAACTTTCGAACCACAAACCAAGAAACATAATGAAAACACCTCCACAAAGCATTGACCAAGGAAAATCTAGTATAAAATTTTAAAACACAAAATATAGATATTTTGTATCATAGGTAATTGCCCAAACTCAAGAAATCTCCTCCAAGGAGATTTTTTTTCTTTAGGGGTTAAGTATATATTTCCTACAAGAGCTAAAACAAGCTACAAAGTTTAATTTCATCTAATATTTTATAAAATCATTTCAGTAAAGTTTTTATATAAGTAGTATGAAATATACATTTTTAAAAGCATGGAATGATTCAACAACAATTGGTTGATTTTTAAATCAAGTCTATAACAATATGATATTTAGTAATACTGATATCATTTTATAGTTAAACTCTATCTTGGTATAGAAAAGAGTACAATGTAAGTTCAGTGAGTTTGAAATAAATATTTTTGTTTCAAAAATTTGCATGTGATATTATGCTTCCATAAATTTTTTATTTTTCTAACGTTTAATTTTTTCATTCATTGATAATTTGATATATCCAATTCATTGGTGTTCTTTTATACCATTCTTGTGAAGATATATTGTAGAGGCTTGGTGTAGATTCTACAACAGTTTCAACCAACATTTAAACAATAATTTAAGTTCTATTCAACATTGATTTTTGTTTAAAAATAAATGAATATCGTATTGAATTTTCCTTATTACCTAATTTATAAAGTTTGTGAACAAAAATCTTGGCATAAACTCGGTGGACATGGACTTAATGGTGGAACAAACAATCACTTTATTCACGCCGGCCCTTTAAACCGGAGTTCTTCTTCTACTTGTGTGTGACAGAAAACATTTATCATCTTACTTAAAAGTGATCAAAATTTGAGAAAAGTCTGATTTTTTTATTAATGAAACATATAGTGCTTTAATGAAAATATAATACTTTTATCCTAAATCAATTTAAATTTTCTTCAATTCTTATTTGAAAACAATACTAAACCAAATGATGTGGATTAAAACTTTTAATATTCTAAGAGTTATTTTCTTTAAATCGATTCAAATTTTACTACGCTTATCATACTACTAAATCATAATCCGCACGGTGAACCACACAGCCATAAACCACGCAGTCAATCGTGCAGTGAACTATAGGAACAGTGCAGTCAACCGCGCAGTTAATTGCGCAGCCAACCGCGCAATGAATCATGTTATAATTTTTTTAATATAGTTTGTAAAATAAAAACTTCATTAAAATGGTTGGACGAATGTAATGCAAAGCACTAGCTTGAGTATTTGGGTGTGTGAAATTTGCATTTCTGTGTTGCAATTTGTGTTTATCCAAAATATATTTGTAACTCTTGATTACAAATTTTACGTTCATAACATATTTATATTTTATATAGATTGTTGATACCATTGTTTTTTATATTTTGTGATATGAAAACTACATTAAAATGGATGAACGAATGCATTGCAAAGCAAGCGCCAACTGCTAGTTTTTAGTTAA
The DNA here is from genome assembly GCA_963971425.1 of Bryoerythrophyllum caledonicum. NCBI lineage: Eukaryota > Viridiplantae > Streptophyta > Bryopsida > Pottiales > Pottiaceae > Bryoerythrophyllum > Bryoerythrophyllum caledonicum. The sequence goes on from OZ020514.1 coordinate 22,085,206, forward strand.
AATTCTAATTCTAATTGGAATAGCTATCCTCGAATCAAGGATAGTCTATAATTAGAAAGTAATCAAAATACATGAATTAGCTCGAAAGACTACTGTAATTTTCCGCAAAAACTCTCAAAATTCTAATACTCTCTCAATATAATGAATATGATAATAATTTATTATATTTGATTCTTATCATTTGAACTAGTTTACAAATATACTATTTGTTACAATATTTAAACGTTAATTTTTTTTTTTAAATCAAATTTTTGAAGACTTTTAGCAGATTTTTGTTAATTTTAATTACTTTTTTACATATAAACCAAATATAACTTTCAATTTTTCATTCATTAGAAAATCCGATTTTGTCAAAACGAATCTCATTTTGTTTAATTTGGGTTTGTCGTATTCCTAAATTGAAGTGACTCGAAAACTTGAAAAGGTCACCTCAAAAGTTGAGACAAAAGTACATTATTTTCCCGCCCAAAAATGTTGCCATTGGAAAAAGTCTTTCCCGCCCAACTCCGTTTTTTGGGCACTGGAGTTCATCTCGACATTCATACTTCCCGTGGAATTTCTCATTTCGAACTCTTTCCTCTCTGTGCCTCGCCTCCGCTTCCACTTCTGTGTTTCAGCTCTTGCCTCTACAGTAAGATACTGAACTAAGGTTTATATTGGTCTAGGTCTTTTTTGGAGACACGAATGTCTTGGATAGGTTTTTGGGGAAGGAGTGTAAGTGTGGTTGTATTTCTTATGTTGTTGTATTTCTTGCACGTTGGTTTAAGTCATTTTCATTTTCTTTTTGCCTGTGTCGCACCTATCATTTCAATGTTTTCTCCTCTACTTTATGTGCAAGAGTAAAGGTCGACTTCCCCATCCCAAGTTATTAAGTGTTGTTGACCATTGAGCATTGCAGCGGTTCTTGTTCGCACTTAAACTTAATCTCTATCTGTGACACTCTGCATATGACGGAATCACTCTAGCACTGTTATCCTCGTGTCGAGGATAACCTAAACTGATATAATCAGATGAGATGAATAATTAAATAACCAAAAATGACTTATCCATGACTCGAAGATAAAACAAAGGAATATAGTGCTTTCGAACTTTAAGTGTAAAGTATTGTACGAATACGGCGATAATTTTTTTAAATTATATTTATCCTCAAGTCGAAGATAATGGATGAAAACTTGTTGAATTTCAATGATAATATAATGAGTATAATGCATGAGATCATTGGTTGGATCAGGGTTTGATGTCTTGTCAGTCTTTCCCATTATTGGTTGTTTATCCCTCCACGGTGTTAACCTCGAGTCGAGGATATCCGAGGTAAGGTACTTAATATTTCGATATCAAAATTTATGATAGTTATTCTTGAATCGAGGATAATTGACTTTGAGTTTGATGTCATCTAAGGCGTATGTTGAATGTTAACTGTCAAATATCAGATTTATGTTTTTTGGTAAATTGCCAATGTTATGCTCTCAAATCTTCGATAAATGTTTTGGAGTTCTATCCTCGGTTCGAGGATATCTCACTGAGGCTTCATGCAATATATTTTTTAAATCATATCTTGATTGGTTCCTGGCAAATTTAAATTTAAAGAGATAATTTTCTAGTTCTGAATTTGATTGATTAATCTTTGAATGCTTCTCTTTGTTCGGAGTGATGTGTATATTTGGTGTGTTTCTTCGAGTTCAAATCATTAGTGAGTTGTTAAACCTCATTGTGGATTTAATGAATGATCTCTTAATTCAGTATTTAAATTTTTTATATCTGCAATTATCCTCATATCGAGGATAAGCGTATCTTCTCTGTTTCATTCTCCTCTCATTGAAGCTGTTCTTTACAATTATGATGATATAAGTGAATGACTCACCCCCTGTCTTTTTCATTGTGATATCTTGAAGATGGAAGATCGCTCATACGATGGTATTGTCCGAGTTCCACCTACCTTGCCTCCAGGTGTTGCTGCATGTGATGGAATTCCTCGCGCGTTGTGGTTCTCAAAGCGCGTGATCCTTAGAACACATCTAGGGCTGATGTTGGAATTGGACTTTGCCAGAGTGTTGATTCTGGATTTGTTCCTGAAACTCGTGGTCGGCCAATTGGAGATGATCATGTTGCGATTAGAATCGCAGAATGCTTAGACGAGACTGAAATTCCATTGAATTGGATGTTTGCCCTTCGAGCGTGGCCAACTCGACAGGTCTTTTTTTCCAACGTCAGTTTGTATGACCAAGAGTAAACTAGCATTTATAATGCAGCTCTAAAAGTATTTCGTCGTGGTCCTAGAGTAGGCGTTCGACAGTACGAAACCACTCATCAGAGAGTAGAGGGTCCTTCCCCACGAAAGAAGGAAGTACTTCTTACTTCACAATCGATCAACTCTGTTGCGAGCACCGTCTGTTGTCCAGAAAATTGTACTCAACGATTTCCACAGTGTTCAATTTTTGTGCTTCGCTCCCAAGTTTACCGTGACATTGGAGGTGTTTTCTTTCAGAAACATGTCTAGCTTGATGTACACATACAGATCCACATGGATTCCAATGGCAACAATGTGGTGACGCTTGATGGAATTGATGTATGCCAAAATGCATGGTGTACTATTATGGGGGTTAGCCGAGCCACATTCTACCGGTACAAACGAGAGGCAAAGGACGGGATGCGGGCGGGAGCACACGGCAATACTGGTACAAAGGAACCCCGGACTCATACTCTACAGGCAATTGCTACTCTGCATGATATACTTGATGATGATGCTGATCACAGTCCTAATAAAACTACTACACTTGGCACTGGGGAGAAGGTGGTCTCGAAACACTTGCCTGCCTCTTTTCAATGGAGTGGAGTGTTGCCCAAAGTGAATGACGTGAATTCAAGATTTGGCCTCAAACCAATATCTTTGTCTCGTCTTAGTCGAATTCGGAGCTCTGAATTTGAACAATACTCTACTAAGAAGCCTGGTGACAACTTTGCTCGCTGCGGAAGATGCGACCAACTCAAGTAATTAAAGAAGGCTTGTACAAGGGGGTCTTCCGCATACAAAATGTGGGAAGTCAAGCTGCAGTTACATCGGGCCTCTCAACAGACTCATTGTATTTTATATTATGGGAACCGGAAGAAGTTGGAAGAAAAACCTAATGAGGTTGTGTGCGTCACCCATGATAAAATGGATCATAGCAAAACCGCATCTCCTCATTTTTCTCACAAGAATAAAGCAACGGAGTCCTTCATGAAACTGGTTGTGGCCGTAACTCGAATGATTGCGCATGGACATGAAGATGTTCGTTATGCCCATTATAGTCTTGACATCTTCCCCACTGACTTGAACCACATTGTTGGATCCATCCCGAAGTTACTTCGGGACTTAGAGAGTCCACCGGTGTATTCTTCTCGTGAATTATTTACGGGAGGAAGAGCTTCTCCTCTCTCTTAGGCTGTGCTTGCGGATGCTAACGTGTGTCTTGGATCCCTTGCTGCTCCACTGGTTGAGCATGTTCTTGCGAAACAATTACCACCAGTTCTTCAAATGTAGTTGGATAATGCCACAAGGGACAATAAAAATAGATTTGTGTTTGCTTTTTTTTCCCTCCTCATTCATATGGGTATTTTCCGTGAAGTGTATGTCAACTTCTTACTTGTTAGTCATACACACGAGGATATTGATGCAATGTTTGGGAGATGGAGTTCCAAACTCAAGTCAAATAGCTATCCAACAATTCCACTCTTGATGAAATCATTCATGGATGCTGAGAAAATGCCAGTTATTCCACACCTCATTGAAGAGGTGCTCGATTTCAAGGGCTTTTAAGAAGGATATTTGTGCATTGGCAAAGAGGCCCTTACGGGTCACACAAAGGGCCAACAATTCAAGTTTTACAAGGGCTCAGATGGATTGCCAAAGATGCAGTACAAAATTCTTTGTACAGATAGGGATTGGTTGCCCGAGGAGGATGGAGGAATCCAACTGTGGAAAATGACAGCAGATGGTATGCCAATTTTGCCTCGTGGTCAGTCGCTTCCTCTCATTCCGCGACGTCATGAGAATTATAATGAGGTTTTGAAGGGTATCTCTGGGTTTCTAAGTCTTTGGGAATCTATGGCTAACGAGGATCTCTCGGATGAATATAGGAGGAAGAACGAGCATATTATGTATTATTGGAGAGGTGTTAAGGCTGCCCTTGAGGGGCCTTTGGAAGAATCGTCTCTCCTACGAGAGGGATTATAGCCACTATCTAGATATGCTCCATCTATGGTGGATGAATATGAGATTGATGGGTCATTGAGGGAGGAGTGTACAGAGGACCCTCCATTCATTGGACAACGACATCATTGTCCTCCTCCATCGTTTCGGGTTGGTAGAGATGTATACGAGGGCTATATACTTGCGGTGCGTTCTGCTGATGGGGATTTGCGCCCATTTTGGATTGCCTTGGCGTTGACTTATCCACATCCGGATCGTGAACATTCTCATGAGATTAAAGTGCAATACTTCAAACATGCATCCCAACGTCATGTGGACTTGGAAACGTACCAAGTGTGGGATTCTAATCATGGGAATAATTGGGTTGAAGAAACTGAATCTAAACCAATTTGGGTGTATACAGATTGTATTTTAACGGCTTGGAAGCCTAGGTTGCGTGGAAACACGAGCTCCTCTAGGGGGTGCATGTACTTATTTGATTTCTTGTTCTTCCGTACTGGATATTCTATTAAGTATGTACATGATGGAATTGTAGACTTTGATTGTGCGTATAGCATATTAAATGTAGATAGAATTAGATTAGTGTTTGTAGTTCCATATAGTGATGTCATGTGTTGCTTTTGATATTATACAACGGAGCCGGGAGTTTTGTTATAGTATTGATGTATATATGGCGGTCCACATTGTGAGTGTCATTAATTGTATATTTATCTTTGATGCATCGATACTTTCTATTGATAGCAATTATTGAATGGATTGCTACAACACATGCTAACTTTTCAATGCTAGGTATGTCAACGACCTTGTTGTTTGGAAATAGTATAACCTCCTGAATTTGGTAATTATTTCTCTTCCTATTGAAAATGTATGCATTTAGGTGGAATTTAAATGAGTGTGTATGTGTATACCAAACCAATTTTGTTCCCCTCAGAGGGGTTATCAAATTTACAGCCGCTTATATTTATATGGAGTAATTTTATCCTTGCAATGGTTTTTTATCGGATGTTCTAGTTTTTTTTTAGGTAATATGCTCCAAATCTTGGTACATTTTAAGATTTTCACTATTTTCGTTACACACCCAATTAAATATGATATTCAATTTCATACAAAATGAATTCAACAATCCATGATTTGGCGCGATTATTTAGCATTTTCAATCGAGATTGAGTCTCAATTTAGTACATAGTCTCAAATTAATGAATTCAATAATTGACTAAAATTAGACACCATGATAAATAGAGACTCCAAAATGTCCCATTTTAATGAATATGGTATTAAATGTAACGCATACAATATAACAAACAATGCTTGGAGTCAGATGTTGCCGTCTTTCAAAGGCCTTTACTAATACTACGACTTAGAGGCATCTCCTGCATTTTGCAAATGGCTTCTCAAGCAACTTGCAAGTCCCTCTTTGCCAACTTATGGGCCACATGGCCACCCCCTTGTCCTTGCTTATCCCATGCAAGACATGTGAGTTGTTTCTACCTTTTTGACCTTGCGTCATGTGTGTACCTCTCAAGTTCCTTTCATCTCTCCAACTTTTCTGCTCCATTTACTTGCCGCTTTAAATCTACCTTAATAAATATTTACAATGCCGTTATTACTACAAGCAACTCTTAATTTCAACAATGTTAGCCCTCGTTTTTTTTCACTGCAAATGTGTGTTTTCACCCCCCTTGAGACCACATTTGGGCCTTTTTGGCTCTGAAGGATTAAAGTCGTTTGCATGTCCGCCATAATCACCTTATTCTAACTCAATAGTCCAATCCAAAATTATTTTGATGTCTTTCATAAGCTATCTTTTTTTTTCTTTTTTTTCTAAAAGACATCTTGCCTTTAATCTTTATGTGGCTAAAGTCCTTCAACAATTGCAGCGGGATCAAGTCATGATTCAAGATGAAAGTCCACGTCATACTATAAATAATACAATTCAACATAAACCTAGAGTCAGAAAGAATGGAAAATTTGAAAAAGAAAACAATATTATTACCTAACACCCAATACAATAAACCCCATATAATAAATCCCATACAAATAAAAATCTGCTCGGATTACCTATATTCTAAAGTAAGATGTCTATAACCTACCTCCCCAACCATGACCTACCCTACAACAAGACCCTCTTTGAAGCGGATCCATTTTGTTGCACACCTTCAAATGCCTTTTGCTTCGATTTTCCTCGTTTATATGGAATAAGAGCTTCAATGATAGGTGAAGCACTCTAACGTATGGCCTAACCTTTATGGTTAGAAGCTTCTTTTTAAATTCTTGAGCGCATGCCACATTGTGAGGAAGGCAATCCGCATTCATTGTAGCGAACCTCACCACCTCAGCAAGCTCGTTTTGTAGATTGGCCATCTATTCTCTAGAATCTTAGATTCTACTTCTATTGGACCTCTGACCTTTGTGACATTTGGTCTTCTTTCGTGTCATGGACAAGGTCCAAGCCAGTTGGTGTTGCACCAACCACAATTGTTACTTGAAGTGATCAACCATAACAAATAGGCGCAGCGTAATGAATGTCTTAATTGATCATCTTGAAGAACTTCACCTTATGCTTGCATACTTTGCCTCACAAACGTAACAGAGAGGAACATTTTTCCCAGTCAATGCCTAGATTCATAACGACTCTTATTGTAGGAAAATTGATTTGACTAGCCAAGGAGGCCACGTCATTAGTACTACGGATGAAAACATGTTCATCAAGAATTTGTCTTCCTTGTATGACTGCGCTAACCATTATTTCTTTTGCCTTCCCATTTGTAATGAAGCTATACAATTTGAACTGCACAACATAACAATAGTCGGTCAATACATCTTTTGCTAGATGGTAAATGAGCCAATCGACACAATCACCGCCAAACCTTTGTCTTGATCTGGTCAAGATAGACTTCAAGTTCATGTTGTAGCTTTTGATCGCTCCATTTGTCTTATGGTTTGCGTATGCGATACCCTGGAAATTAGTCACCTACGTCTCCAACTTAGGGATCCACGTCTTCTAGAAGTAATTGAAGAGTGTCTTAGCTACGGCGTATTTTGTCTTCATTTGGTGGACCCTGTTCCGCAACACCCGTATCGCAGCATTCCCTTCCATAAATTCACTTCTATACATCAAATGAGCCTATTATTGCAGAACAAGGACTTGGATGTAGTTCCATTTGGTTTTTTGAGTGGCATTCTCCAACCATGCTTTCTAGAGTTGCTATAGACAGAGAGAAATTTTCACATTTAGTACATTAGGCCAGACCGCCCTAAACAATAGAAAACCGTACCTAAACTCAATGCCATAGTAGCTTAATCCACAAATATAGGACACGTGATTAAAAAGGGCTAGCAATATATTTTAAGAATGTTTTTGGACATGACATTAACTACTTTCAATTAGCTTGGTCTAGTCATTATTGACAACAACATTAGGCCAATCAATCAAGTTGAAACATATTGCAAAGGTTCCTCAAATTCTGTAGCCAAACACTATAGGCCTTCCAAGACGTTCTCTGGATGGTAAATGCCACATGAATGCCTTGATCCCAACTGACAAACACCGTCTTGGTATATAGTAGATCTTGTTGGGCAAGTTCATAGAGAAATAAGAAGTATCCGTAGTAAAAATAGAAGGAACGCATGACATATCATTATTGCTGTACCTTTGGCTCATTAATTCCAAACAAGACATTGCCCGTCTATTGCCATGCTTCGCCATTGTGTCTAGTTGCCAATTGATTTGAATAGCAATGTAGAAGAGATCGTCATTGGCCGAGGCTTCATTGAGGTCAATGTTCCCATACTCATTGTAGTGTAGAAGCCATCTGGATTCATAATTGTCCACATGCGCAGGCTTAGGGCATCCCGTGGACGCTTCTCCCATATTTGCTTTGCCAACTTGTTGGCAATATCATGAAAATCACTAGGAAGCACAAATGTGTCCTCAATTGTTGGCAAGTCAATCTAGTACATCTAAGGACTTCAAACTTGTGCTCAGCCATGATCTCTATCGACGCATTCACACTTTTCAATGACGCTCGTAGTTTTTTATTGACAAACTACAGTGTTCAATTACAATTGTCAAACGCTCGTAGTTGTTAATTGACTAATAATTAAACCTCTTCACACACAATCCAGGGTGACTTACTTGATTTCTTTGATGACTAATTCAAATCGGACTTATATATTGTCCTCTTTGCGATGGAAACAAAGGGTGTTTTCCTCATCAAATGTAAACAAAAATAGCCTTGTCGATAATTCATCCTTCATAAGTCTTCAAGACGGCTTTATCAAATTCTCGCTTTGTTCATGGGTTTTCTTCCTCCTCCTTCATTAATTCTTTTGTCCCATTTAAAATGTGTCTTGTCAAATGGACTACGTGGCATTCTTTGGATAGATTCACAAACTTTGTGGATTACTATTCACCATGATTCCTACTTCACAATTTTACAAGGGCTGCATTGTCAAATTGCCCAAGGCAACCATTATTTTTAGGGCAAGAGGTGTTCTCATGCTCCTTCTCCATCTCTATTGTGCATAAAATACTTCCTTTGCACCCACCCGAGCGAGGTCAAAAGATTTTTACTAGCAAGCGACAATTTATTGATATGGAGACCACTTACCGCGAGGGTTTGTTTGTGCCCGCGGAACATCAAGCGTGAGCGGACTTTTGGGAAGGTGAAAGTCAGTAAGCTCACGTACATGTGTGAGGATGAGCCGACATTGGGGCTTCAACGATTGGTAATGGGCCCCACTAAACAAAAGGCAAATTTGGATGAAATTTTAAAAATTCAAATTGGTTTCTAGTGTAAATGTGTTGGGAAATCTTTGGAGACAGGAGAAGACGCGTAGGGACCGATGGGGAACTGTAGTAGGATAAATAGATAGTTATTTTTCAAAATGGTAGAATTTTTGGTTGTAATGCATAGATTTACGGATAGGATGGATAATTTTGATACAAATAGCCACAATTGATTGGCCGTTTACCAAATGGCTAGTTAGTAAGATACTTACAGATAGGACAGTTGGTTAAGAGTGATTCGATTGGATGGTGAAAGTGTGAGGACGAAAAGGCACAACCGATGGAAGAGGTATAAGGGTTAGGAAGGAACCGATTGGAAGTTAATATTGTGCCAGCACCACCAAAGCTCCTTCCCGGTTTGAGGAAGTTTTGGCTTTGTTGATGTTTATGTTTGTTTTGTGAATAATTAGGAGAATTTCCGAAGTATAAATATATTATAATTAAAGTTACAATTGGAGTAACTGTGTGGATTCAGTGAATTGTGTGCATGTGCATGAATTGGTGAAAGAGTCTTTATGCCAATTGGTGAGGAATTGTTCCATAGTTTGAAGTTGATTTTGAACCATTGGTAAAAGTGAGATTGTGTTGGAAGTTTATGAACATGAGTGTTTGTCGGTCCAATTAGAGAATTGTGCCCTCACAACAATGATACCAATTGGAGTATGAGAATTTTGATGCAGTGGTGAACAGGGTGTGAGTTTGAGTGCACACCAATTGGAGAATTCAAATTTCAATGTGTGAAATTGAGCATAGTCTCTGAGTTGAGAAAATCAAGATTAAGAGTTGTTGTACCTGGATGTGTGGTTGATGGTCTTTGGCTCATTTATGCATGCACAAATTTGATAAGGAGAGATTGAGAATATTCATTTACCAATTGGAGGTTAGGAATTATTGGTGTTATGAACTGTGGAGCGTGTTGTAGTTTCTACGACGTGGAGTGAATTTCCTATTGGTTATTATTGTGTGTGTAATAGTTATTGGAAAGTATGTGATAGTTGTGATGATGTGAAAGAACTGGGTAGGATACAAAATCTGAACCTGGAAAGAGATGGTGTAAATTGCAAATTTTGGAAATTACCGAGTTGGGAAAAGCTTGTGACTTGGAGTTAGTGGAAAAGCCAATAGATGAGAAAATTAGTGAATCCGCTTGGATATTGATGCGATTGGAGAATGTGTGGAATTGAATGAATAATTAAGTAGTGTACTGAACATTGTAATTCCGATTGGTTTTACTAGAACCTAAATATAATAAATCAATTGGGGAATAAATTACAGTGCATTAAGAAGGGATGTGGTTGTAGGGCTGAAAAGTGTTAATTCCATTGGTTGTTAGTGATTTAGGAACTGGAATTGTAGTAAAGGATTTCGTTACTGATTGGAAAGGATTATTGGAAGTCGTGAATGGATCATTCTTGCAGAATATTACCGATTGGTGAATATGCCTGGAAGGCGGATATCTGATAGACATCTATTGGAGAAATTAAGAACCTTATTGAAGTTAAAATACGGCAAATCACATTATTTAGGAGGGATCACAAAGTATGTCAGTTTAAAAACTAAAAAGCAAATATGTGAGGAGATTTATATCTTATTAAAAACCAATCGTGATACTCCAATCCGTGTTGTGTTAAGAGAGGAAGATTATTAATGGCTAATTAAGTATAAGCCTGAATATTCTTGGACTGGAATTATGCGAGAACCCTGTAGTGTTGAGGCTGCTATGTATTGACAGCTTGGTGAATATCATGGAAATGAAGAACTCAATTTGGAGCTACAAGAGTTATCAATTATTGAAGACTAATTGCTTGTAGGTTAGTTGATTGTAGTTTTTGTACATACTATGATGTTGTAAATAAGGCCATCAATCCATGAGAAATATGAAACGGGAATTAAAAGACTAAATTGTGACATTCTAAAGTATTCAAGAATTCCCTACTTCCTCGAGAACGAATCTGTACGGTGGGTTGTAAAAAGCCAATCGTAAAAAAACCCCTTCTTCAAGAATGTTGGGAACACACTTAGGAACATGGTGGGGAACACTAAAGAGTTTGAGTGCACACCAATAATTGATAACTCATTGGGAACGCATTGGAAACATCGCGATTGTCCGGGCAGTCATCATCGGATATCCATGCGTGCACTTTGTGATCATCGGCGATGTCTACAATACTACTGTATGTTTAGTGTCCATGATGCACTGTTCACCCTGAATCTCCAAACCTTGTCCAGAACCGGCTGAACAACTAAAACATCAAGCATAGACCACTCGAGACCGTCAATCGAGTCCTAAACCGCTTATCCGGATCCTAAACCCGCTGAACACCGTATTCTGCACCCCGAACGTAGTCGACCCCGTGATCATCGCACACCACAATCCCTGTCCAGAATGTAACAGAATACAAAGCAGCTTCAAACATGTCCTATGCATGTGAAGAAAACAACGAGGTTACGCAATAAACACACGACACACAAACCGCATGAGCAAAAACCACAAAAAACAAACCAAGTATGAGCACAAGAAACATACCAATAAAGTTTTGCATGAAACCGCCGCAAAAGAATGCACCCTCAAGAAACACAAGAACGTCTAGGAAGAAAGCAAGAACAAAATGAATAATTAACAAGCACTCAAAACCCTAACATTGTGAATGGATTTATATTTGGCTTATTTTTCTTTAAGGTGAAGGTAGTCGAACCAAGCACATTCAAGCACATTGACAGGGCCACGATTTGCCAGGCGGATGAGAATTGAAGGCGGTAGAGAAGGAACTGGCAAGCGAGCGGGTGTGAGGAGGTGGGCTGCACCAGCTTCACGCGGGGAGGGGGGCCAGCGAGTTGGCCGGAAAACATAGTCGTAGGCAACGGGCAAGGGACGGGGACCAAGTAAAGAGTTGCACCAAACCTCATGTCTAGTGCAACGCTCGACTGAGGTCAATAATGTGATCCGGAACCGTCCATATCGTTTCAGTCGGGGTTGTTGCTCGAGGCTCTACCTAAACCATCGACTGGAGGTTCATCAGGACCGTAGATTTGGGTTTTATGAAGACTATTGAGCAAGGTTCGACTGGGACTAATTAGTCCTACTTTATCTCGTCCGTTCGTTTGCGGTAAATTAAGACTGTCCTTTCAACTAGAGTTGACACCAAATTAATCCTCTGAAGACAACTATCAATCTTCTGAAGAAATGCCACTAATTACTAGTTAAACATAGAAGAGTTCACTCGGTCATGGACGACTCCATTCACTTCAGAAGTGGTTGTAGCAGTCTAACTTGATGATCCCCCTGTTGCAAACCTTGAACATTTGCTGCTCTAATTAGCACTACAAGATTTAGGGGGTGTAAACAACATTTTGAAAGCAACGTCTTCGTCACAAACAACGTTTCCTGAATTTCCTTAGGCCCTTCAATGGCCTGTGATGGAAAAATCAACATTCTCCGTTCCCAGGTGCATTGCCACAGGACATTTTCAGTTCCATATGGATGTTTCACAAACCCATGCGGTTAACTACAGAAGAAAGAAGATGTGGCAATTCAGCAGGTGGTATTTCCCCGAGGATTCCAACGTCGCAATCCGCTTCGGCGTTAGAGAGTACATGGTGGGCTGTTATTCTATATTTTGTTACAGCCAGCTACCACTACGCGTGCCTAGTCATCACTCCCGTGGATGCACTACCCGATTCAACCTCTACCTGGTATGTTTGGTTCAGTGCCCTTGAGTTCCTTCCACATTGCTGTATATGGGATTCTCGCTCACAACACCGTAAGGTGAACTCTCAGCTTCAACGTTTCAGGTGTTTGACATGCATATAACCTTCGTGATTATGCACTAGTTACTAAATTAGAAAGGTAGGGTAATTTAATAGAATCGACCATGTTTTGGTTATCGTGTTTATTGCCTTGTGAGTTTTGTGCATCCTCCAAAGCGTCTTGACATGTCCTGTGTCACTTGTGCACATCCAAAATTGACAAATGACAACAAAAATTCAAAACTCATTTCAATGTTTGCATGACTATTTGAATTTGTTAATGTCATTGTAAAATATCTTTTTCTTTAAGAACAGCAGTTCCGTGGAATACATAAAAGTGCGCATACAAATTTCAGTACACAACATTAAACACGACCAAACATACAATCCTCATACAAATGTGTACATTGGTTCACTGAGAAATCACAAATGTGATATAACAATTTGAGAAGAAGCTTGATGTACACAATACTCACTTCAACAAGTTCGTATCTACAATCAAACAGGTGTATGCGATATTTAAGTGAAAATGGACTTTAGAATGAAATGAGCACTTTGAAATCCGGACTTTACTACGAGACCTAGAGAGCTTCCGATTAGGTTACGTCGAGAGCTAGAGATATATTCTCATATAAAGAAATAGGTGGTCCCTAACCACGTTATGTCCAGACCAAGCAAGCTCCCGATCCAAGTTACCGCGTGGACTGGCGAGGGCCTTGTCCAAGTGACGCTGAAACCGGGCAATCTTCCAATCAAGATTACGTCGTAGCCCGGGAATGTCTTCATCATGATTAAGTCTGAACTGGACAAGCTCTTAATCAAGTTACGTCCTGACTCGAGAAGGTCCTCATCGAGGATACGTCTAGACCGGGCAAGCTCAAGATCCAGGATTTCAAAGAGAAAAAATAGGCATGTGTTGCAACAATTTGAAGACCAATAACGAATTGAAAATTTAAAAGAAAAAAATAGCCATACATGTGTGCAACAATTTAAAGAACAATAAGGAATTGAAAACCTATTCACATAATACTGGAATGTACAACATTGGAAACAAAAATTGGAGAGAAACTTAAAAGGACTAATGTACCTTCTTAAGGCACGAGAGATCCTTGGGGTTTAGACTTTGTTTGTGGATCCCTTAAGAACCTGCACTGTCTAGACCAATTCAGCCCTATAGTGTTCTTAAGTTTTTGTCTTTAAGACTTCCAGAACCGGGAGTGCATCTCACTAAATGCAAATGTTGTCCCGTATTTTCACTCACACACACCTTTAAGTCCAAGCCTTTAAACTTAAAGGTCTCCTGGTACTTAAGGTCTCAACCTTCATAAGTTTATGTATCCAAACTTGGACTTAAGATTCTTAAGTTTCTATGTTTTCTTCTTAAGTCTTTCTTTGGGATTTGTTCTTTATTTTCTCTCTTATGATAGATTCTTAAATACTCACAACTTAGCCTACCTCAGATAATCCCTTCTATTAAGGCTAGACTTAATGCTAATTTTTTGTATGCATAATATGACACTCTTGCCATGTATCAAGGTATGCCACTCTTGATGTTTATTGCATAAATTGCATTAACGTGAATAAGATCTCCACTCTTATTCTTATGATACTCAAGTTATGCTCACTCACACTTGAGATTTTCTTAAGTACTTATGCTTCACACACCCTGTGCACTAAGTCACTTAATTTCACATTATCTCCATTAATCTTCACACTCATGATTAATGCTCCAACACACACAAGGTCATACACACGACCTTAGTAGTAAAGGTATTTCCCTAACTTATTCCATGAAGATTAAATATACAATGCATTCATGCATAGGAATTTTATCCACAATTAATATCTAATGCATGCACTTGCATTTACAACACACAATGTCAAGTTTATTCAATGAAGTTCACATATTATTGCAATTATACATATGACTGAAGTCACAAACAAGACTCTACACATGCAAATTCAATAGTAATTATATATTCATATATAAAATGAAATACTCTTACAACATTAAGAGTCATCAACTAGCTTTTTCACCTAAAGCTAGGGCTCACTCCAATCTTCCTCCAAAGAATTTCTATGGTAATGGCCAAGAATGCTAAAAATTCAAGCTAGTCATTCTACTCAACATCCAAGAGGTACACCTCTTGGCAAGAGATTTTCCCTAGTATTAACCATTAAGATTAATTCCACTAAATCTTCACATCTCTTCATATCTATTCATGAAAAGGTACACCCTACCCAAAAGGTGCGAGTTCAACCCTTTTCCCATTATTTCCTAATTCTCGGATATGAATAGGTACTTTCCATTTAATTAACTACTTTGTGTAAACTTAATCATTAATTTTTTAATTCTTCATATATCTACAACCCTTTTTACACTTAATTTTCCGAAAAAATCTATTTTTGTCATTTTGGCTCTGCAAGAGTACCCATCTATATCAGGTTACCTCTACATGTTCAAAATAACACTCACAAAGAATCTCCTAGGCTCTCAGGTTCTTTCGAAATAGTCTCGATTGAGGGCTCACACAATTCCGCATTCTAGATAACGTTCACCTCTGATCTAGCAGTCCCAATCGAGTGATCTTACAAACTCAAAGGCCGAGATTGCATCACCTCTACCTGCTTTTATGTTGTTCGTCATATTGCCATAGTTGACATAGTCTC
The DNA here is from genome assembly GCA_963971425.1 of Bryoerythrophyllum caledonicum. Taxonomy (NCBI): domain Eukaryota; kingdom Viridiplantae; phylum Streptophyta; class Bryopsida; order Pottiales; family Pottiaceae; genus Bryoerythrophyllum; species Bryoerythrophyllum caledonicum. The sequence goes on from OZ020514.1 coordinate 22,100,601, forward strand.
CGTTTACACAATCCATCCATATCATGTGTCTGAAGACACTCTTTTACAAATGCACAAGTACAAAGTGGTAGGATGAACGGAAGCAATGTTGTTGCAATGTCGGGTATAATTTTCCTTGCATTGGATAAGGTCATCTCCCCATGCCATGACTTTAGAAAGAAGCATACCAAGTTTCTGTTCATCAAATCCACCATTTGAAATCGTCAACCATCAATACTTGGTCTTTTATGCAGAACTTATTTGTTTCTTTGTCCTGAGAGAGCCTCATCAGATTTTTCATGCATGAAAGATACCTCTCCGGCCAAGAACACTTATTTTGTCCACAAACAAAAAAAGGTTTTGTCCTTATATCATCAGGGAGGATGACTTGAAGAACCTTTTTCAGGCTCTTGGCTTCCATGAACGACCACGTATCCACACGAAAGGATCTTAAGAGGATTTTGAAGAATTCTACGAGACTAATCCGAACTATTATGTTCTTTAGATCAAAGCGTTGTATTTTGTGATCATGGCGTCGTCGTTTGTGATTATGGCTCAAAACAAAGCAATCTGTTGACAGACAGTACGACAACATCCTTCGAGTAGACATGACGTTGTTGTGAACACATCAATAGAAAGTATGTTATATATAATATAAGAGGTATTGTACAAAAATTTTAGGGCAATCATAACAAAATAGCTTTGACATGGCGCTCATAGTAGCGTAAAAGAGCGTTACACGCTGGGCTCATAAACAAAAATCGGCGTGGTCAAATTAAAAACTATCAAACCACTTTTATTCACAACGAAGACGATTTAGGTGAAATAAATCTACAAGTTTGTTGATTCCATGATTGAGAGCATCCTTTCACTATACATTCACCTATTTTAGAGTGTCTAAGAATAGAACCATCAGTAGATCCAGGAAGGGAATTGGCCTGCACATATTCAAGTACAAGACAACGTGATGCTATCATACGAGACAACTATGGACGCGGGTTGAGGTGGAGGAAGTTGTCATCCATATCACCAGTCTACGTAGGAGGGTGCCTAACATTGACCTCCTCATTCCAAAAATTCTTCTTTGGACTATCGTCAACAGGGTTGTCTATTGTGCCGTGATGGTGACCAAATTTGTCACAATGTCACAATGTCACGACAAAATGTCATGCCCTCATTATGACGGATCGTGACAGTACCGTGACGGGGTTTTTTTTACGTCCAAATGATCAATATTTACATTTACCTCAAAAGAGACACGTCGGAATCTGTGTGCCACCTGTGATGGCATATCATCAACCAGATTAATTCCATGCGCGGTAATTTACCGCATTGTCCGCAATCTCCGTCCGCGCCCTGTCCAAGCATTGTGCTTGCCATCCGCTCCCCATCCGGACCCCATCCGCACAGCATCCGCGGCCCATCTGCGGCCCATCTACGCACGTCAATATCAAAGTATGGAGTAACGATAATTAGTCATGGTTGGGACAACGTTAGGAATTGGTCATTGCTAAATGTTGTCCAGTCAAGCACAAAAGGGGATGTTTTCCTGGGCACCATCGATACATCGGGAAATTATAAGGACCACTTCTCCGTTGCTTCTCAAATCCGACTATTTTTGCAATTAATTGGGCCCCAAAATGTTGTTCACGTATGCACTGATAATGCTCCGGTCATGGCGTTTGCATGCCGTGATACATGCAAGCCATTCTCCACCTCTATGTTAAAAAATGCGCTGCTCATTGCTTGGATCTTTTACTGGACGATTGGGGCAAAGAAAATTGGGTGAAAAGGATCGTGAGGAAGGCTAGGGTTATTTGTTTACTCATCAAGAACCACCACACTCCACAAGCAATCTTCCGAAGGCTACCACCAGATCTTGCTATTCGTATGCCCAATGTGACACAATTTGCAACCAACTTCATCATGATTGAATGCCACCTCCAAGTTTGCCAAGCCCTAGAGAGAATGGTGGTTGATGACGCATGGCATGCTTTCTTGGTGGAGTTGCAGACAAAAGCCCCATCTACACATACAAAAGGTTTGTTTGCACGGCAGGTGATACGCCCCAACGGGTTTTGGGATACATGTGTGAATTTTGAGTACATGGTGTTGCCGGTGGTACGTACCCTTCGTGTATTTGACAACAATGCTCCTGCTATGGGCGTTGCCTGGAAGGTTATGTATGATTTGGAAATCCATGTTCAAGGGTTTGTCGAAGCCCCGTTCCAATTGGGGCAAGAATTGACAACACGAGCACTAGATGCCTTTAACGCGAGGTGGTGGCTTATGGTAATTGACCTTCATTGGGCGAGAGCTATGTTAAACCCTTCTTTGTGAGGATGGGCCCCTTTACATGAGAATGATTATTCAAGACCAATCTTATATCAAGTCCTACTAAAGCTAGTTCCCCGTGAGGAAGATTTTGGAAGGGTCCTCAACGAGTACCACGATTTCATTGAAAACAAAGCTCTAGCAACGGGGATGATCCTGACGATACAAATGAGGAAGGACGTTATTCTATCGAGAATGACAAAGAAGGTAATCTTGACATAGACGAAGACAATTTGGATATGGATAGTGGAGATTTCAATGATGGCGGTGGTGGTGGTCGTTGTGTAGGCGACGACGTGTGGGACTCAGATGGTCAAAACTCTGATGGTGATGGTGGAGGTGGAGATATAGGGGTTTTTTATTTCAACGAAGGCAATGCAGCACAACATGTTCAAGGTCCATTGAACCCGAGTGGAGATGATGATGGGCCGTCTTTTGGACAACTTTCTGTTGGTCAGGGACTTTGGCCTGACTACAAAGGGGGCCTTCACAACTTGGCGGTCCCTGAAAACATTGACTTGCCTTCCCAACCTCAAAGTGATTTGCTATCATTTGGTGATGAAAGGCAACATATCCTGAATCATAAGGAAGAGAAGGTTCCTACAACGGCTGGTTGTAAGTCTTTGACGTCGTCGAAGTTGGTTTGCAATTGCAATTCAAGTCCACAATGTAATTCGACTTCAATCATAGGAAGGGTATCCGTGTCCCTTGATGAAGTTATGAAGAATGTCGGAATATCAGAGATCAAAGCGTCGTCCTGAGTTCAAATACCACATCGGTCGGTGACCCGTAGTCATGTAATTGCGGGTAGAACCGGTACAATAACTACACGGGGGATTGGAGCTTCATTGGTAGCCCTTCAGAACAATTGTCTCAACAATGGAATGGGATGAAATCGTCATCAAGCCAATAGGCTTAGTAGCATTCAACTTCCTAGCGTGAGAAGGCAACCTCGTGCTTGTCGAAATCAACAAGGTGACGTCATGCGAAGTGGTGGGAGGGGGTCTGGAATAGTATTATGAGGGATGACTTCCTCCTCAAATGCAGACCTCAATGCGGTTGTCCACGTACCTACAGTTCTTCCACATTGCGGAGAAGCTTCCACTAGCACCCTAAGCAATAATGGACGGCGGAGGACTACACGAAGAACAAAGAGACGTCGGAGGAATCAAGGTAGTACAATTCCATTTATTGGTGAAGATTACGACCAATAAGACGGAAGATCCAATTAGGATGATGATGGATTATGTGACGTTGAGGGATCTTGTCCAACAAGGAGGTTGGTCATTACTAGGGACAACAACTTACAATTGAGAAGTCGTACTCCTCAATCCGACGACAAAGAGAGCACAGACAAGTCCGATGTGGATCGAGATGCATAGAAGAAAACGATCCCATAGTTCGAGTGCAAACTTAAGTCCTACTGGGATGTCTAAATTTTCCAATACACGTACGACAAGGTCTATTTATAACATTTTAAATTATAATCAAAAGGGTGTTTAGCAATTTATTAGTATAGATGTTTAAGGTGTACGTTGCTAGATTATGTGGTAGTATATTTTATTGATTTAATGATGTTCATAACCATTCCGATTTGCATTATTTACATCCAATATTTGCATTGATTTCAGCTTTGTATGATTACAAAGCTTTATCTACATATGTTTTTAGAGACGTTTGTAATCCCGTTTATTTTTAATATGAAATTCATACAAAATGTCGGTTAACTGGTCTTTTTAACCATTCAAATTATCCTTCCTCATTTCTTATTTTTACGAATTCGTATTTTCTATGAGCTTTAAGCTCAATATTTTTTTGAGAGGTATTCAAAATTGTATAACTGATGAAGTTTGATTCATTTGTCAAATTGACATACTCTATCAAGCACATACCAACAAAACCTCTTCTTTCCCATATAAAACTCCAAGGTCTTCATGTCTTTTTTTAAAAAATTTCTTTTTCCTAAATTGTGCAAGGTCTTGGATTCTTATTCTTGAACCTTGAGTTTATGCACCATTGTTTTGAAATACTGTAATGACATATTATCTCCAATGCACTAACATTACAAAAATAAACATGAACAACTTCTTGATGAAGCGGTCCCAGGCCTAGCATACGACGCGGTCCTTGCACGTGTGAAGGACCGTCACAAACGCAAGCACTTGCTCGAGGATCTCGCATGGGAACCTACTCCAGATGGCAACCTCCATGTCTATGTTTTATTAACACCGAAATCACCATATTGTCAACCCAACCTCATCCCTCTACTTTCAAAGAGTATATATCATACGTGGTGACAATTGAACCAGGAACCAAATGATTTGACAATGGAGCTAGAAAACTAAAAGCTATGGAAGTCAAAGCATTAGAGACCTTTACACACATGAGCATGACTCTTGAAACATGGCACTATATTAGAAGATGAAAAATGCTTTGTGCATTCAAAAATTGAGATAGTCAAGAGGAGGTGGTCACAGAACGAACTTGAGGAAATTAACCACATGCCTAGTCAATGGAATCAGTTTGCCAAAATTATTGCCTAGAAATGGTTGTTTGTTATATATATATATATCGATTATTGAAGTGATTAGTTGTTTCACATGTTTTTTGAGGAGTATGATGTTTAAGGTGCCTTGATGGGATGTGAGGAAATTCATTGCTTGTCGGCAAGCTTTTGCCGGTGGTATTTACCCCTTTGTGTCATCTACGGCAATTCTCATGCTATGTGCATTGCCTAGAAGATGATACATGATTTGTTGACTAATAAATTAGTCTTATTCACAACCATTCGGTGTTGAATTTGTTACTTCCTAATTTGCCATCTTTACATAATGGAAGAGCTTTATTTGCGTATGCTTAGGGAGATGATAATGGTTCAAACTTTTAAATATGTTATTCATACTAAGGTACTAGATAAGCGATCTTTTACCGTTCGGGATTTCAGTCTTCATTTCTTATGCGGACGAGGTGCGGATAGGTAGCGGATGGGGAGCGAATGGGGGCGTACGATTGCGTATGGTTTGGGACGGGCCGCGATGGGCACGGATGGGAAATGGATGGGTGGCAGATGGGGAGCGGATGGAGCGCGGATGGAGGGCAAATGGGGCGCGTACGGTTTGGGATGGGCCGCAGATGGGCCCTGGACCAGTGCGGACAGATCGTAGATGATGGGCCGCAGTTGGTGTATAAAAAGGAGGATGAAGTAAAACGACGTTACTCTTTTCCACTTTCTCAGGTGCTGTGACGCACTTGCCTCTTTTTTTACGGCGAGTGTGCGGGGTTTCCAAGTGGGAAAGTGGTCCTTTTGGGGACATTGATTCCCTCAAGGGGGAATTTGTCCTCAAAGGCAACAATACAGGTACCAAAGACGTCAGAGATGTGTTGAAGGCCGCTTTTTAAAAATATTTCTTTATACTCCTACGCAACACTATTTTGAAGTGCATGCTTGGGGGTTATTTTAAGACTATTTTGAAGTGCAATTATTTTAAGGGTGTTTATAGGAGTTTAGTTACAGCTAGGATTATCATATTAGAATAGTTAGTTTACCGGCTTAGCCATTCAGTATAGGATAGCCAGTAGAAGCATTTCGTGGTGGTGGTGATTTTGGTGCAAAAAAAATGGCAATGCAAGGTCGTGGTGGAGATGATGCGGGCCGAATGAGGCCAAATGCGCCAAGCGCGGAAGCGAGTACCTCAAAGAAACAAAAGAAAGGGGCGCCTTTGGAGTTGGATATTTTTAGAAACACCACTCTGTTGGCGTACAATGGATGGAGAGATGTGCCAGAGCCATGGACATGTCAGCAGGCGTCCGACCTTGTTGGTTTCGCGCATCTCAATCGGTGGTACCCGAGGTTTATCACAAGGAACATTGCCGCAACACACAACTCTCATGGAATGCCATTACAAATGTGGATTTGAAGTGGAGGTTCTTGGAGATTTGACGAGCCATCTCTCACCAAGGACGTTGGCCCAAAAATAGCATCCCGAGGAGGATAGAAGCAATGGTATATGCGGAGTGTGTGTTGCACAAGCGGGTTTGTTGGTCAACAATTCACCAACTGGTGACCGCGGGTGGCAATGTTGGGAAGTTTTTTGGCCCGCTACTTTCTGCAAAGAAGCCCATCATGGACATTTCGAGGAACACGGTTCTAGAATGGTTCCACACCAACAGTAGCTTGGTTGATCCACCGGACCAACCGTTGCGACTGGGGAGAGAATTGCCAAAGAGACGAGCTACTGCAACAAGAGCTCGAGAGGTGGCGATTTTATCATTCGAATTATGTGACGAACTTGGCATCCACAACACCGATGCAATGGATGTGGAGTCGAACAAGCCAATTAGTGGTGGATGCCAAGTTCCACATTTGTCTTGGGCTTGGACAAATGGTGGTAATGGGACATGGAATCGAGCGCATCAATTTAACAGATGGCACGGTACAACAATAGCAAGAATTAAAGACAGAATTTATGCGTACAAGGCGTTGATGTAAGAGCGTGCAAGAGAAGCGACGATGAAAAACATTGACTTTGGAAGCAGAGATGAACGAATTGGTTGCCAACATGGCCCATTTACGCATCGAGTTATAAGAAGCAAACATTCAAAAATCAAAATACGAGGCGAATGTTACAAAATTGCAACGCGATGTTAGCAAACCCCACAATGAGTGGAAAACCATGATGCTAGGCATGGTGTTAGCTTCAACAAAGGCAAAACAATACGAGGCAGAGTTGGCAAAGATTTTTGCTGAGTGGACAACCAAAAATAGGCTAAGAACATTATTACTCACGTCTTGGCCAACGTTAGAAGATATGTATCCAAGCAATTGTGAAGACATAGATCCACCGGAGTTTTAGGCCAATGATAGCATTGACTGGGGGCATATTGTCGAAGAGGATCACCGATGGAATATTCATGAGACGGTTGGTGGCATCGGAGATGTCCATAATATATGGCGACACGTGGATGAGAAGACCAATGATGGATTGCGGTGTGCCATTTGCCAAAGTCCGTGGGGCCCAAAAGTGTGCTTCACGCTTGGATCATGTGGTCACTCGTACCACCCTCAATGTCTAATCGAGGATATGATCCGAAAGCATACATGCACTATTTGCAAAACGCCTTATCAAGCCCGCTTGTATCTTCAACTTGGCCTTCGAGATTTCATGCCAAGCCATTGGGTGTATCGCCAAGAAGACTTCCCACATTTTGACATTGGCGCTAATGTCGAACAACCTGTCAAGTGGAGTTGGAGATACAACGTCTCATCCGCACAACTTATTACAACAAATGAGGAAGCTGGCACATTAAATGATCTAGAGAATTTAATGAAGGCGGCAGAGGGCATGTATCCAAATCAACCACCGGATTTCGGCTTGAAGATGTTTTTCTACGACGTAATGGGGTGGCACTACGATCGAGAGAGAATGAGGTTATTGCCGAGAATGGGAGACGGACCGCATTACAACTCATCGGGAGAGTTGGCGCTCACCACCGCACAATTCAATCGATTATATCGGCGTTTGGATGGTATCCAAGAAGCTCGTAGTGCAGAAGAGAACTTGCTTGCAGAAAGAACGTACCATCAAGCATGACTGAGGGCCGCGGCATTAGACATCATATTAAATGATCTTTCCCCAGAAGTTAAGGTTTGGCAAGAACGTGAGAGAAACCTACAGAGACGTGGAATGGAAGTGCTCCATGCTTCTCATGGATACCAAACCCACGGTAATGATGCATCCTCGTCGCAACCAAGATAAATAATGCCTTGAGATGCAGCGTATGTGAATCTTAATGCGGATAGCAAACAATAAAGTGCCTATAGTCCCAACATCAATTATATATTTAGGAAAACGATAGATGTTATTTTCTGAATTTTTTTTGGTACAACGTTGCAATGAATATATCTACCTGTCATATTCTCTGAAAAATCATGTGTCATTTTGTTGTTTGAAGGTATTGATCCAAAGGCTTCTTTTGGTGCATTAATCTCATTGGTGCATTAATTTGTATTGCAAAGAAATGTATGTCTTGTGCGTAACCACAACTACCTTCAATAGATTCAACATAGCAAAAGTACTTGTGTATTTTCAGAATAAATTCGACCTTCTCTTCTTCTTTATTTGTGTTTTTGGTTTAAAATAGCATAATATTTTACTCCCCTCCCTCTCCCTCTTCCTCTCCCTCTCTCTCTCCCTCTCCCTCTCCCTCCTCATTGGAATTTATTGTCTATGGCACTGGGATTCCATGTCCTCGTCATTGGAACAAGAATTGAGGATGGGTGGAAAGTGGAGTTTATTTGGATTCCTTGCTGGACAATGTGTAGTAATGTGTGAATTTTTTTTTTACTAGGATAAAATGCAATTTTCTACTAAAGACAAATAGTTTTGCAACGATGTAAAAAGAAATAATATTACTAGTTAGTAGTGAAAATCTCAAATCTACTAGAGTGTCTTAGAAAATTATGATTGTCTCTATGTATTTCTTTCTTTGTCCCCTTTTCCTTCCATTTCAGTCTTGGATAATAAATCTATTGTTGTTCCAACCTACTTCTTTTGTCCCTTGTATTTATTTAAAAAATTTAGTGTATCTCTTTTAAAAAATATGTAAATTCTGTAGTGCTAATGGTAATGGAGATGGGGCGGACAATTTTGGCAATGGGATTGACGTGATCATAAATATTAGAAGTGGCAAAGTAGAAACATACTTTGAACCTCGATATTAACCCCTAAGGTACGGTGACAATTTAACACCAAAAAACACTTCAATATTGTTGGGTTCTAGTGCAATGAATAAAGAAGGAAAAAACTAATTTCATTTCTAGTTTTACCGTAGGATCTCAATTAAGACTTATTAAGAAACATACTCTCAAAATTTCATAAACTTTGACCGCACGGATTGAAAGATTATAGTGTTTGAAGTCAAGCAAATTGTTCATTTTCAATGGATAAGCAGACTCTTACTTCACTTGGTGTCAACTTTTTGCACTACACAAGGTCTAAATCCATTACCATCTTGTTAAGCATGATATTAGTTCCTTATTTACCAATTTTTGGAGGCAGAGGAGGAGTATAGCATATTCAAAACAATTGTGCAAGGAATTGAGGTTCAAAATTTGTCAATTCATGCTTTAATTTTTGTGAAGTAAATATGTTTTAAATTGATATTCCAAATGGTCAATAGGAAGGCTTACACCACATATTGTTTTGGAAAAAATGAAAAGTCGAAAACATGAAGATCTCTAAGTTTTATGTAGAAAAGTAGAAGTTTTTTTGGTATCTTGCCCGACAATGTGTGACAATGTATGAAAATGTTTGACTTGGAATAATATGCTATTTTTCACTAAAGTCAAGAACTTTTTTTGGACAGTATGAAGGAAAATAATATTATTTGCCAGTATTGAAAAACTCACATTCGATAAAGTGTCCTATTAAATCTTTTTGGAGGTGCCTAAAGTACCCGCTCTCCCATTTGAAATTCAAAATCCTACTAACTTTCATTAAATGGCAGATTTGGGGAAAATTGTTCTCCCATTAAGGTCTTAGTAATGTCCTTCTACAATAAAAATTTTAAAGTGGAATGTTGGAAATTTATACCCGAGGAACCTAACCAAACTTTCAAAAAGCCCATTTTTGACACTTCGTCCTCAAAATAGGCAAAAATATCCCTTCATAAACAGTTGTACCTATATGGCTATGTCCATAATGGCAACAAAATGGACAAGGAATTTCCAGTATACTATTTGAAGGGGGAATTTGTTGCCGATCATATTACCCCGTTTCCTTTCCTAAACCTTGGCAAATTACTGTTGCGGTCTTGAAGGGTTGGAGGAGTCACCGCCTTGTGCACGAACATTACTTTGTGTCCCATATCCATGGCATTCATGGTGAATCACCATTTCCGAATATTGAGGCATGCCCCCACCATATAGCCATTCCTTTACCTCTGGGGCAACTTCATCCAATATGACATCGAGCGCCGCCACCAGTAGTCGTTTACAATGGTAGCGTTCTTCCCAAAACAAGTCCTCTGTACCGGTGTTCTCAGATAGAGGAGTTCCACGATAGGCTTTGTGTAGTTCTAGGGTCTCTACCGCTTGCTCACCAAATGAGTTGTAATATGGTTTTGGTCTTAAACCGTGCACCAACTCCTTCCTCTAAGGATTCCAATGCCATCCCATGGTTTGATAAAAAATCATCTTCATGCCATACCCAAGCGGGTTGTCAGAATACATCTCATTTGCAACTTGAATTAGTTTTCCTGCATCATCTTCCAAGTTTCTCCCCCAGAGTTATGCCACACTTGTGCCTTTGACATATTGTGCCTCTAGCTCCACTCAATAGGGTGCCCATTGAAGTCGCTAAGTTCAAAATCATAATCATCTTGGCAATACACCCAATGGCTTGGCATGAAATATCAGATGCCAAATTGCAGATACAAACGTGGATGTAATGGCACTCTACAGATACTGCACATACGTGAACAAATCATACTCTTGATTAGACATTGTGGATGGAACAAATGGCCACATGATCCAATCGTAAAACACCCTTTTGGGCCCCAAGCATTTCCACAAATAGGACATGACGATCCGTCGGATGTCATCGGATGTGGTTTTAGCCACAACGGCTTCCCCATCATATCTGAGAAATGGTCATGCACATCCTCAATGTTCCAATGATGATTGTCTTATGTGACGCGCTTCCAATCAATGCTATTGTTGTTCGTCTTGATCGACGATTTCTTGTTGTCCCAACTTTTCAAATACATAGTTTCCTCTAGAGACCACAATGTGAGCAAGAGGGTTTTCAATTTATTTTCCAACATCCATTTGGCAACGATGCTCTTGAATTCCGCCTCATACTGCCATGCTCGTGCCATCGCAAATACCGTTATAAATATCATCTCTTCCTGCTCTGCAGTGGTTTCTAAAACTAAGGCTATCAGCTTATTTATCTTTGATTCGTTGTTTGCACTAATTGCCTTTAACTCATCCACCTCACATTGGAAATTTGCACATGTTGCCTTGTATGTAATATGTTGTGCTTTGACTATTCTTGCTACTTTTTCAAGGTTGCAATTACAACCTGATAATTTCCATTATCATTCTTGGAAGGTCGAGCTCATTGCGTAATTGGGCCATTTTGGCAAGCAAGGTGCCCTTCTCTGCCTCTACCACACATGCTTTGAATGCAACTTCTATGAGAGCCTCCCTATCGCATTGCAACCTTGTAATTTCCACGTGGAGCACTTGTAATTGCGCCTTCAACTAAACACACGTATCCGGAATGTTGGGGTCTGCATAAGCTTGCAAATTACCAATACTGACTATTGCCCTTGTTCTTTCAATTGCATCTTCCAATCGTTCGTATTCATGATCACTTCTTGTTTTGCTAGCAATCCCCCCATGGTCACTTAGAATAACATGCGGCATGAATGTTGTTGATATTTGAATGGCTTTGTTTTGATCCGCATTGGTCACCTCCATAGATAATGAGAATGGCATTGACTCCATGTTAATCTCATTACTCACATGGATGCCCAACTGCCTCCCATCAGTGACTTCCGGCTCACGCAGTGATTGCTTAAGGGCATCCACTGCTTTTGTCCATTTAATTGCTCTACTCTTTTGTTTAGAAGGTGCTTCTTGATCCACTGGCAATGATTCATCACGATCGTCAAACAAGCTTGGGTTATTGCGGAACCATTGAGGAACGGATTTTCTTGGAATCTCTACCAATTTCTTTGCAAAAAGGGGGCGTCCAAGAATCTTCCCACCACAATATGGTTTGTGCAGCGTTGACCAATCCACCCTCTTCCCCAATTGATGTTCCGCATACATTAATGCTGAAATACTTCTAGGAATATTATTTTGTTGGCCATTGCTCCATATTTGAAATTGCACGTGGAATCTCAAGGAACCTCCACTTCACATCCACATCTTAGATGTCGAGTACGTAACAGCCTTCGCTAAACAATGTTTATTGTGGAGCTCTTCTGGCCACCATCTATAAAGATGCGCGATTTTAATATAGTCCATAGCATTTGTGGCAGTCCATGGTAGTGCACACTTTCCGATCCTGGTTCCCTTAGAACATTACGATTTTAATATGCTTCAAGCTTTAAATCTGCACGGTTCCTCTTCGGCTTCTTCGCAGAACCGACAACTCGACCTCCACTATGCATTGTGGAAAATTATTGGAAACCTCTATAGGCTCCTGCACCACAAAACAATATTATATTTGAAACTGTTGTCTTGGTGATTTTGTCTATTGTGATATGAGAGCTCCAAAAGATTGCTCAACTATAACAACTATAACAACTATAACAACAACTATAACAACTATAACAACAACTATAACAACTACTTTCACTTCAAAGTAGTCCTAATTGTGTACTTCAAAAAAGTGCTAGCTAGGAGTGTTAAGAGTCTAATCCCTTTTTCATAGTACGCGTTGGCAAGTATTCACATCTTAACACAAAGATACCCTTAAGATAATCGTTCCCACAAAGAGTCACCGAGAACTACAACGACTAACAAGAAACCATGATGTGTACAATGTCAACTATACAATATATATATCAAAAGAAAGGAGAGAAAGGTTTAGATCACAAGGGGTGAGCGTTAATTACACCAACCACCCCACCCAAGTACTTTGCATGGCCCGGCTTGTACATGGCCCGGATTCCACATGGCCCGGATTGTACATGGCCCGGATCGCACATGGCCCGAATCCCACAGGGACTTTACAACTATATACATTATAGACATCTGGGATACTTGCGTATCCGGAGAGTGTTTTATCACCATGAACGACGCTTCACGGACTCAAACAAGTTTTAGTAAACGTCACTTCTTCCTCACAGTTTCTCCAATCACTCCTACTCACTAACTTGGGATGGTTGTGGTGTCACTGGGTTCCCCCCCGTAAGAGGGGATAAGGCGTGGGCCTTAAGGACTCACACTACTCTGGTGGAATGTATGCGGTTTACCTACCATTCGAGCTGTGAGACCTTCATTTACCTCAGAATTAGCTAAAGGAGTAGTACGTCATGGGCTCGCCTAGCTATTAGCCCCGGGGATACCCTATTCCTACTCCTTAGCTTCAGGGAACAAAGTCCTCCTCCTATTACTCCGATGGTCACCGCGCAAACATGGTTAGTTGGATCTCCTTTCTTCTCTCAAGATAATCTGAGCTGTTAGAGTTGGCCTGGGCTTACTGCCCTTGGGTCAAGCCAGTCTACTCCGTCCTCAACACAAAGGGTTGATGGTGTGTAATGCTCCTATGGATCAACCTATCTGACCAAAGGTTGATGCATCCGGGATCCAGAGTACATCTTCACAATCGATGACATCCTGCCGCCGACCGGTCATACAAGACATATCAAGACTCCTTCCGCACCCGTCACTCCCCCCTCGTCTTCCCCTAACCACTTATAATCTCACCTCTTATTCCCATCCACCCGGACTAACTCTACTTGATGGAACAAGGAAACAATCACAAGGGGTTACAGTTAGAGTCACGCCCAACTAACCACCTAACCATCTCACATGTTATTCCCATCCACCCGGACTAACTCTACTTAATGGAACAAGGGAACAATGACTCGACGGTTAGTATGGACTTGAGGAGTGGACTACTTGAGATGGTACTCACAGGCATATAGAATCCGAGCTCTCCAACCGTCGAAGGTTTTCTGAGAGCTTAGGTTTAGAATTAAACTAAAAGCAAGTATACACATCAAGCAGTGAAGAGAGAGGCCACGAGACTCCTCTCTTATACTGCGAAGGACTCACACAAGAGCCCAAACTCAAACGATACCTTCAAACTAAAAACGGTGACATTAACTACTCTTGGCGGCGGTGCTGCTACTCCACACGACGTGCACCGTCAGAGGTCACTTACTACACAAAACCCAAGGCAAAACCAAGTCAAAACCAAAGTCAACCGGGGGCCAAATCCTGGACTGAATAGTGACCTACTAACTAAGATCATGGCCTACTTCCGGGCCAGCTCCTCGAGTCTCTTCCGCTCCTCCCTCCTCTTGCACTTCTTGGACCTCCGGCTTGAAGTCGGGGTGGGCGCGGCTGCTGCAAGTGCCACCAATGGCGCAAACACATTGGTAGAAGGCGTGGGTTGGCCAGTCGTTGCCCTCAACACGGTTTCCCTTGAAGGCAAGGAGGAATCCGGGCCATCCAGGGTGTGTGACACCGTAGTCATGCCTGGATGAGGCCCGGATCGTGTCGGAGGGGCCGATACCTGACTCGGGGTGCCCATGATGACATCCGGGCCGGATATATGTCCTGGAGTGTACAAACAAGAGGAACTCTCACTTGCGGTCTTCCCAAGGTGAAGCCCGCTCTGCAAAGGGGCCGCAATCGGTGTAGTGCGCGGGGGGTCACTGAGTGGCAGCTGGCGAGGATGCACGGGGAGTGGGGGCTCCATCGCGACACCCGGGCGTTCCTTCCAACCGCTCTGCATCGGTGTGGTGACCTCCAAAGGGAATGGTCCTGCTTGGACCTTCAAACTCGCAAGTTGAGGGGGCTGATCCGGGCTGTCAAGGTCCACCACTTCCTTCTCCTTCCATGGGCCGTGATCACCGAGGTGACGCTCCTCCGGGTTGGTCTCCGAACCCGAGTCTCCATCCTTGCTGGAACTGTCAAAGTCTTCCACAAACTTGGGTAGAATGTGAGTGAGATTGCTCACCAATAACCTCATGTTGGCATAAGCCGCCTCAACCTTCACGGTTTGCTCCATCACGAAGGCAATCACCCGCTTGCTGGAAATGTGGTCATCCCTCTCCAATCGAGCATCGAACATCTTGGCTTTCAGTACCACGTCTGCGAGAAAAGGTAATGCTTCGTCTACCTGCTCTAACGCTGCCGCCGAGGCATTGGCTTGGAGAAGAGCCGCCTTGCAACTTCTCTCTGCCTCCAACGCTCGACTCTTTACCTTTGTCACCTCAAGCGTGAGTCGGTTAACCTTCTGCTCCATGAGGCGGAGATCGCGAGCTCCTCCGACCTTCTCCTTGATCGCAGCGATCAACCCTTCGCCCGGAGGGTTACCCACCAAGCTGCTTGCTTGTCCCAAAGTCCTATCCGCATCTTCCACATACAAGCGAATGGCTTCGAGTAACTCAGAGGCCGGGTATGACTTGCCTCCGAGCTGCGCCGGTCCGGTGGCTGCAGCGCGGATGGCTGCACGAGTGCGGGTGGAGGGGGCTCCTCCCTGTCTCTGTCTCTGGCGCTTGGGAGGTGGTACAACCTCCTCTCCTGACTGTGATGAGCTGCTTCCTCTTTCAGACCCCGATTCAGGTTCTAACTCAGTCCCTTTGAACTTCCTCATCATCAGTTGCGTTCCATACGCCATGTCCTCCTCCGGAATAGTCTCCTTAAAATGGTGATACATGTGGATCAAAAACGGACAGAGGGGGGCGCGTTTGACATTGTGAATACTCCGAGTCAACCTGATCACCACATCCTTCACAATGATGGCCCAATTCACCACCCGCTCGCCAAGGTAGGAACCATACACGGTGTTAGCGAGAGTAACCGTCACTCGGGTAGGTTTCTCGGGGTGTAAGATTGGTACAAGGAATGCGAAGACCCGTCGGGCCCGGGGGTCTGTGCAATCTTGTACCGCATAACTGTTCTTGGCATCCTTGTTACCGAACCTCCCCTTGGCATACTCCTCCTTCTTTGTACTTGTCCATCCCGCCCTTTGTCGCGGAAATCCATACACCTCTTGCCACCTTCCCATGGTCCACCGATCCGGACAAGCCCGGATGTTATCTCCATCACGTTCCGGCAATGGATCTTGCCGCATCTCCTGCACAGTGGATTCCACCCAAAAACTCCAACAGAATTCCATGAGGGTGAGACAACCCATACGAAGGAGATCCTCTTTAAGCTCGGTGAGCTTCAGGGGGTCCTTGGGAATGACTGGGCAGATATCCTTCTTCCCTGAAGGTACCAGATTGGAGGCCATTTGAGGTGAAGACAAGGTGGGGAGTGGTTCCTCATCTTCACTTGTAAGCTGGCCTGGAGCTCCCTTGGTGTCGGTACTCCTCGCTGGCCCGGAGTTCTCCCTTCATCTCCTGGTGTTGATGATCTTCCCTCGTCCTGCTTTCTTCTGCTGGCTCTGAACTCCCTTGATGGCGATACTCCGTGCTGGCCCGGAGCTCTCCTTTCTTGGGCTGGCCCGAAGCTCCCTTGTCCTGCTCTTCGTGTTAGCTAGTCTCGTCTTGCTCTTCGTGTTAGTTGGCTTCGTCCTGGTCTTCGTGTTAGTTGGCTTCGTCCTGGTCTTCGTGTATGCGGCCTCGTCCTGGTGCTAGTTCGGAGCTCACTCGTGTATGCTGGCCCGGAGCTGCTCTTCGTGTATGTTGCCTCGTCCTAGTGCTGGTTCAGAGCTCACTCGTGTATGCTGGCCCGGAGTTGCTCTTCGTATATGCTGGCCCGGAGCTCCCTTGTCCTAGTGCTGGCCCGGAGCTCACTCGTCCTGCTCTTCATGTATGCGGCCTCGTCCTAGTGCTGGTTTGGAGCTCACTCGTGTATGCTGGCCTCGTCCTGTTCTTTGTGTATGCAGCCTCGTCCTGGTGCTAATTCGGAGCTCACTCGTGTATGCTGGCCTCGTCCCGCTCTTCGTGTATGCGGCCTCGTCCTGGTGCTGGTTCGGAGCTCACTCGTGTATGCTGGCCCTGTTCTGGTGCTGGTTCGGAGCTCACTCGTCCTAGTGCTGGCCCGGAGCTCACTTGAGTATGCTGGCCTCGTCCTCACGCCTATGCTCCTCGCCCTCACGCATGTGCTCCTCGTCGGCTCGGATCTCCCTTGCCGACTGCTGTGATGATCCTCCTCGCCGAGCTGGCTGTGATGATCCTCCTCGTGGAGCTCGTCTTTATGCCTGGTGGCCCACGCCTTGGGAACCTTCCTAGTCCCTTCTTGTCCCGCGTCTTCTCACCTTCCGGGCCAGATTCGAGTGGTGTCCATCTTCCGGGCCAGATTCGGTCTCCTTCCTTCTTCCGGGCGAGATTCGGGTTCGTGCGGGTTGGCCCGGATGATGGCATTCCCTCCCTCTTGGTCTTCATGCGGGTTTGGGGCCCGAGGGACTGTTTTTAGGCTAAGGTCTAAGTCATAGCTCTCGGTCCCTTCTTGCTACTATTAAGGCTTTCATAAAAGCCCCGTATTCCTCCTACCCTGATCTTACTTAAAGATTAATCCCGAGTGGGAATAACCTTCTAGCCTAGCTATCTTGCCTAATTTTAATACCTATATCTTCCTAACTAAAAAAACAAAAAATTTGTGGTACGACACCCTTCTTGGAATATCTGATGTCTTTTGTACGTGTTCAATTGCGTTTGAGGACAAAAATTCCCCTCCTGAGAAAAATCTTGGACCTCAAAAGTACCATTTCTCCACCTGAAAACCCCGCACATCGGATGTCAACGTAGAGGCAAGTGCGTCACCACGTCTTGATGAGTAAGAAAGAGTAAGGCCACATTGAACTCCTCTGCCTTCAATAACACGTCGGCCCTATCCGCTCCCCATCAGCCCCCATCCGCCCCACCTGCTCCCATTCACTCCCATCCGCCGCTCCCATCCGCAGCTCCCATGCGTAGTCCCAATCCGTTGCCCATCTGCGCCTATCCGCACCCATCCGCCCCACCTGCTCCCATCCGCTCCCATCCGCAGCTCCCATTCGCGTCCCTGTCCGCTGCCCAAGTGCGCCTATCCGCACCCATCTGCTCCTCATCCGCCCCTATTCGCTCCCCACCCGCTTCCCACCCGCTTCCCACCCGCTCCCCATCCGCAACTCCCATCTGCACTCCCTGTTTGCTCTCCATCCATGCCCTCTCCGCATTCATCTGCTCCATACGCGCTCCGCATCAGCAATTACCATCCACAGCCCCCATCCGCAGTCCCTGTACGCTCCTCATCCGCGCCCCACCCGCTCTCATCGATCCCCATCCGCGCCCATTCGCACCTCCTGTGCTCCCCGACCGTGCGGTTCTCAAAGTTCTCAACTTGAGGAGACCTATATAAAGGCAACAAGGCCATTGACAATTTCACCTTTTTCCTTCCACTCCTTGCCCTATGAGAACCCAAGACCTTGTTGCGTGAGCAGTGTTGCACAAGTTTTGACGGTACAGGAGTTTGGAGTGATGAATTGTGGAAAAAGCCTTGCAGTTTTTTTTCCAGACTCACTTACATAAATGTTGCACACCGGATAACCGATAAATACTTTATCACACAATGATTGACAATATGGTGCATTACCAAGATGCAAACATGCAACTCCACACTATAAGAAACCCGTGTTTTTTGTCACGTCCTGAATCATGTCTTAGGAGACATGTAGACATCCGAATTTACATCCCTCTGACGTACCAACGCGTGTAACATGCTATAACACGTAGGGACATCACCAAAAATGCGAGGACATTCCTGCGACAGGGACGATTTTCGGAGATTTTGGGAGGCTGGAAACGGTGCCAACTGGGCGCCACGTAGACGACACCTAATCGGCAGGATGACGGGCAATGCCACATGGCCGAGAAATTCATCATCTTCATTGGTGACGTGGCATTTGACGTCCTCTAGGGCATGGCGACGTTCACCAAAATCAACATCAAAATCTAGGTAGCGTTGGCGTAGACGTCGAGTAGGACATCTCCACGTCAACCCGGGACGCCTTAAAAAACATGTCACGTCAAATGCCACGTCAAATGCCACGTCAAATGCCACGTCAAATGCCACGCCAAATGCCACGTCAAATGCCACGCCACGTCAAATGCCACGTCAAATGCCACGTCAAATGCCACGTCAAATGCAAATGCAAATGCCACGTCAAATGCCACGTCAATATGTTGTCGTCAAATGCCACGCCATATTGCCACGTCAAATGCCACGTCAAATGCCACGCCAATATGTTGCCGACCCATGGTCGTCGGCACTGAGGGTGTCATTGCAGACGTCTCAAAGAACTTATGCGTGTCTGACGTGACATCCCCTGATGCATGGTATTGCTGACGCTATGTATGTGATGGTGTTTTGGAGGGACATCGAGAGATGTTGTACAAGACATGAATACGTTGTACAAGACATGAGTATGTTGTACAAGACATGAGTACAAGACATGAATACCTCATCATACATGTAATATGTACATTCATCCAAATTCATGCTTACTGGCCTACTTGCAAATGTGGTAATATGATATACACGCAATTTAAAATATGAATGCCTTCCACTTTATAGTCATTACATAGACGAATACAACCTACACTGTACTCAAAATTGAACATCGCTAAAGTATCACAACATCGTAGCCTAAAACATTGCCGTGTTTGTGAACATGTCCAGGAATGTCTCCATAGACACGGGGATGTTTCAAAAGACGTCCCTGCGTTTCCTAAGTGCTGCGGCATACGTCTTCTACAACATGGTCACGTCTCTATGTCGCTCACAGCACATTGCATGTTTAACACTGCACATGTTCAACAGGCCAACAACGCATGCGGTTAAACAAGGGATTTACAAAAGAAGGAAATTGCTATAAATCTAGTTAGTAGAACAACGTCCATAAACTGTTAGCTCTAATCACAGCACTATGTGAACGTTCAACATGCCCCACAAAGTGCAATACAACCTGCATCATGTGACAAGACGTCTCTTGGGATGTTCTACCAAACATCTCAGACGTTCATGGAAACGTCGACGCGTTTGATTGGACGTCTTTGAAGACGTCTTCAAAGACGTCTTCTAGATTTCCCGTGTTGTTCATACATCATGCAGTGGCTCACCTAAGTCTCATTTGGGCCAGCATTAGATTGTGCAATTACTCGCCTACATGCACGCCTCTTTCTTCATTTCTTCTTTGCTGCCTCTACACTCTAAACTCTACACTCTCAAAGTCTAACTTCTAACCTCTAAACTCTATACTATATAACTTTAACCTCTACCCTCTAAACTCTAACACTCTCAAACTCTAAAACTTTAACATCTAAATCATACACTCTCAAATTCTAAAACTCTAACCTCTACACTCTAAACTCTAACATTCTAACTTGTAAACTCAGTCTACACTCTAAAACTCCAACCTCTACATTCAAACTCTAACTACTTGGAGAAATGAAGGCCAAAGTGAGCTTTGTGCAACCTCAAATTCTACTTAAAGGTCTCATGACCTAACTATGGCTGCAGCAGCTAACCCTAGCCGCCTCATGACCTAACTATGGCTGCAGCAGCTAACCCTAGCCGCCTCATGACCTAACTATGGCTGCAGCAGCTAACCCTCGCCGCCTCTATTCATCCGATGAACTTGATGAAATTCATCCTACTTGATGGTTATGTTTTGCAAGACACGATGATGTTTTCCAGGACATGTCAATGTTTTGCCAAACACTGCTGATGTTTTCAGAGACGTCTCTGTGGGATGTCCTCAAAGACATGTAGACGTTACTGGAGACATCTTCAATTGGATGTCTCAAGTGACGTGGACCTATACACAGAATGACGTGTCACGTTGTCCGACATGGAATTGTGTTTGCCATATAGATGAAGTGCTGTAAACTACAAAATATATAATATGTCCACATGGGTAAGCCACCAAGGACTTTACAAAATCACCCTAAATTCCTTATAATTCTAGTTTTGGTAGAAAAGTGATATTTTAATAATATATTGATTAATAAATATTATTTAATATTTAAATATATAGTATTGCATTTAATATGTCCGCTTTAATTACAAAATAATCAGTTTTTATAAAATATTATTATAATATTAATTAACATTTAGTATTTTTAATATTTAAAATTAAATTTTATTTTGGAAACCATTTTGATACGAAGTGGACTAATTAGAAATTTCAGAGGATCAAAGTTAATAAATATAATCAGAATATTCTTCAATTTTATATATTAAATTTTTTTTTATTAAAAATAAATAAAATCTTGTTTTATAAGGCTCGTGCCCTTTTGTTTCTCCTCTTGCATACCGCTACCCGTTTCGCTGTTTTTTTTAACGTTGGGTTGCTTTCTACCTTGCACAGCAATAACTTCGACATTCTTACCCTAGGTGAAACGCTTGTCCGCTGCCAGCGTGGTAGTTTTGCGTCATCCAAGATGTCCTTGATGACGTCCTCGGAGACGGGCGCGTTGTTGGAGACATCGTCGCGTCTCCTATTTCGCACGCGCGTTTCGGGACTTTCCCACCTCCACTGTTCATTATTGACGTGTGGACATCCTCACGTTCACGGGGACATTACTGGCTAGCTCCAAGACATCAAAATAACACGCTGACATGATTAAGGACATAACAAAAAACACGGGTTTCTTATAGTGCCATGAAGCTTATCATGTGGAAATTGCATCTGCTATTGCAACTACTGACGATGTCATTGGTGGTAACTTGGCAAGAAGCCAAGGCAGTAGAGGTGGATCAAGCGAGAGAGCTGACGGACGAGGCATCGATATGAACCAGGAATTTTCTGCTCTCGGACGAAGTAATTCTCGTGGATCACAATCACATTCACGAGGTACATGAGGATCTCTAGGGGAGTCAAGAGGATCTGTGGGGGGGGCGTAGAGCTGGCGGTCTCGAGGATCACAAAGTTTGGTTGAAGATCAAAACCTTGGAGGTTGTAGTTCACGTGGCTCCAGTGTTGATCCCGAGGGTGGAGCCTTATCGATACGACCGCTTTCACATAATGTGGTACCAACACCATCAGATTTCTTAGTTCCGAGCCAACCTTCAGAAGCAACAAGACGCGGACGGAGCAAACGACCAGTAGATTTGAAGGACTCGGGACGTGGGAAGAAAAGGCAAAGGACCTCTCATCTAGATTAGATGAGCAAGCCTCTGAGGACTAAGGTTGTGGCCAAGTTATTATCATGGTATAAAGACCATGACCTAGGTCAGCTGGAGAGACGCTACTTGAATCGAGGTGTTGTTGGATTGGAATTGTTGACGGAGAGATTGAAAATGATTGTCGAGGGTGTTGCGAACGAAGAACCATTCGCCGAAGATAGACGCCATTTTTCTTGTTAAGAGTGGGTAAAGGAATATGCTTAGAATGCCATTCATAACCCCGAGGTTTCGCTTTGAGAGGTACAAGCCAAGATATTAATTAATGAAGGTCGTGTGATATGTGGGTGGGAAAAATTCAAGGTGAAGTTAGAGAAATTCAAGGAGGGGGTAATGAAAGTCAAGCCCCTCCGGAGATAGTGCCAAAATGTCCCTTGGATTGAACATGATTTGTCCGCGCAGATTGCAACCAGAGGTCACAAAGAGGTGGTGTGGCGCTCATGAGAGGCGGAGACACAGGGACTGGATGGAAGGAACTATTGTGCAAGTCGTTTTCCACCAAGTTCCGGAGTTAACCTTAAAATCCGGAAAAAAAATAAAAATTAGTTAAGTATAAACTATAGTCTAGACTAGAATAGAACCTGTAGTCAGGATGTAGGAATAAAGACGTGTGAACCCGGCCAGAATTCTTAATCAGTCGTAAAGCGGCAAAATACATGGCCGGAGTAGTTGTCGGAACTCCAGGGAAATCTGTCATCCGAAGTTGTCACCATCGACCGTATTGCTTCCGGACGACCGATTTAACGGCCAACTACTAAAGGCTGCTATGCGAGAAGAACCTCTTTCTTTCTCTAACGCCTCCTTGCGCAAGCTTTGCTCTTTCACTATCTCACTCTCTCTCTCTCGCTCTCTTCTTCTCCTAACTGCTAACTGTTAGGGTTTGTTAGTGTAAAATAGTTAGAACGGACATGCGTCCGTTAGGGATAGCTTTTGTGAAGACGGTGGGTGCAGGGGTTACATTGAGTGGAAGTGACGAGTATAGGAAGAGCAGATGAAGACGGGCGCCATGGCTCACAAGAAGAAGACAAACAGGGACGGAAGAAGAAAGCGGGACAAAGCGCCGGTCGTTGTTCTTCCGCCCTTGATGAGGGTTATGCCAGAGATTCCTGAAGACTCGGGCGAAGTCAGCCTACTGAGGGGCTGCTTGCAGGAAATGGGCTGCGCCGGATTCCTAGACGTCGCTTGGAGCATCCACAATGAGGTGTTTGTACAGGAGTTGATAGGAACGCCGGACTCCAAGTACGATGGGATGCTGCGGGGACACCCGGAGCACTGGGGAGTTCCGGAATGGTCACAAGCCTACGACTTCCGGACAGGGCGCACTAAGGTGGTGGAAGGAAGAAACGAGTTTCTGGCGGAAGAGTTTGAAGCAAAGGCAAACCAGAAGGAAGGGTTCTGCATTCAAGACCTCAAGCACATGGACGCCAAGCTCGTGCTAGGATATCTCAACCCTATTTTCCATCCGGAAAAGCCAAAGCGGCTGGTGTCCAAGTGGGCCTGCACATTCCTTGGAGCGCTCCACGGAAAGATCATGGTTGATTGGGGCACTCTCATGAGTGAAATGATCAATCGGCTGGTAGCAAACCTCCAAAAGGTGAAAAAATCCGGAACACATCTAGCCTCTTACGTGGCACAGTTCTACTGCCACCATCAGCAACTCACCCAGGCAGAACAAGGGTGTATTACAAAGTTCTAAGCTTCCAGAAGTATGGAGGTGAGGAAACGGATGAAGAATTTGGAGGGGAAGCTAAACCAGCGCCGGACGCAACAACGAGAGATACTCCGGAAGATGGCCAGAGGACCTAGAAGAGAGCACGGGGCAAGGACCCAGAATTGGAGGCTACTAGTGTGTCAACCGGATTGTCTAGCTCAGACGAGGCGGGGCCATCAGGGTTCGCCACCGAGAAGAAGCAAGAGCTCGACTCAGAGGACTCCGAAGGCTAGATGGTGGAGGTTGATGAGGTTCTCGACGGATTACATTGAAGAGTGAAAGCCCTCCAGGATCTCAACGATGCAATGAAGAAGGGAGTGGAGCATGTTTTCCGGAGCCTGGGCCTCAGCCGGGTTGAAGAGATTATTGTCCGGGTAGACGATCTCCGGAGCAAGGAAATTTCGTTGAAGGCACTGCACCTATAGACCTCCAACATGTATGAAGCCAATAATGCGTTGGAGAAACAGGTGGCGAACTTGCAACAAGAGGCAACAATCGCAGTTGCGGCCCGGCATCAAGCTGAGGCAAGGGCCAACGCATCTACAACCGCCTTAGCGGATGTCCGGGCAACTTTGGACTTTCTGGTGGATACAGTTAACCGGAGTTAGCTCTTCACTGAGCAAGTGGAGAAGGAGAAGAAGGTGATCTGATCCAACATCTTCCGGTTCATCTTCGACCAAGCGGAGAAGATGGGCCATACGTGGAGTCAGATGAAGCTACTGGTAGAAAACATATCCCAAATGAGACCGAAAGATAAGGCAGCCCAAGTATCAGACGGCTTCATGACTTCCGACCGGACTACAGCACCTCCGAAACCGCCACAATCCGATCCGGCTCTAGCAACTGGGACCTCATTGAATCCGGAGGATCTCGATACGCCATCACCACGTGCACTGGCCGAAGGTAAGGCGTCTCCGAACCTTAGCACGAGTGAGCTATTGCAGCGTCTTCCGGATCTGCTGACGCCTCCGACAATGCAACTACCGGATTCTCCGGAGGAGATCGATCTCCGGGCACCACCGAAGTCTGTATCCCGACAGCTGGCACACGGACCAGGGAGTCCTACTGGCAGCTACAGGGACTTAGTCAAAGATGTCAAGCCGATTGCCGAGCCGGAGCTTCAGCCCCAGCCAGTCCCAGAAGGTGCGCCGGAACGGCAACCTCCACCTCTGGATTTTAGACCTTTGGCGGCCAGGACTTCTCCAACTACCAAATCAGCAACCGGGAAGGTCGATCCTTCTTTTTCAACATTGAAGTGAGGTAAGGGTAGGCAACGCGTACCGATAGAGATATCTCCCACGCGTAGAAGCGGGAGAAATAGGGCACCGGGTACCCTGCCTTAGGATAGTGTTTAGATTTAGGATTTTTGGCTGCAATTCCAGTTTGATAGCGACTCAAGATAGGCCTCACCATTGCACCCGGCTGCGGACGGAATTAATCGCCGGTTTTTACAGCTTAAACTTGGATATCAACTTATACTTGATGGATTTGTTTTAGTGACGACCGGCCTTTTATCATTATTATTTTTTGCCTCAAATTCTTTGTACTTGGTGCTTTCAGCTTCGAATGAATGGTGTGAGTTTGTAGCAAGGATAGGGCCCATTCTGCAGGAGCCGATCTTCTCCTTTCCTTTGTTGTTTTAGACTTCAGTAGTACCGGATGTTTTGAGACGGTTGGTCGGACGTAGAGTGGAAGAGCGCTCGGAGGCATTGGGGACGAACGCAAAGTGAGGCCTGCTACTCTCCAGGGTCCGAAAGTAGCCATAGGAGTGGGAGGTAATGCAGAGGAGGGCCTGGTATTCCCCATTAGACAAAAAAATTGTCTAAACCGGATTCCGGTTGCGGTCAGAGTCTGCCCCCACGAATGGGATCAAAAGCCCATTCAATACGTCTAGTAGACAGTCCTAGGATAACTACAGAGTTGGGAGGAAGAGAGAGTGGAAACAACCTGAAAGAATTTCGTTGTAGACGGATTGAACTCTATGTGACCGCATCCGGATGGCCATTTGGGTGATGTGAGAGCAAAGATCCAAACACAGTTTCGTACGCCAGTTAGATAGTAGGATAGTAGGAGTCTAGCCACTTTAAGTCACAGGAGAGTAAAGTCCAGACTCTTGAAATACCGGATAGTGGGGCATCCAGCCACTCGAAAGAAAAGGATCGGTGGCCTTCCGGCCACTCGTTTAAACAGTCTGGAAGCCCCTCTGAGGAGAATAAAGTTTAAAACCAATCTCTGTGGAATGAAGTTAGGTAACAATAGGGTACTCTAGCCTAATTTGGATTTATAGACAGATCCGGAAGGAATTAGAACCATAGGGATGAGTTGAAGTAGTAAAACCGGTATACATAGGAGGTAACTATAGTTCTAAGCAAGGAAAACATTAGGTCTTTGTGGGAACAATCCGGTGCAAATTACTATTGGACTACGCTTAAACCATTTTGAGTTTATTTTGACGGAATGCTCACCCTAAGATCTATGACAACTATGAAGGTGGCTTTGGAATTGTACGACGTATCATCATCGTAGATGTGAGTAGCATTCCACCAAATATAGAGTTTGTAGGAAAGACAATGAAGGAGGATTTGAAGATGAAGAACCGGGAAAAACGATCAATGGAGGTGCTAGCGTGTTCGGTGGACCATTCGGGGTTATCAAGATTCAATTCCTTGATAGAACATACGAGTCATATACTCTATGGTGGAATGGTGGCTCACTCGCGTCCGTTTAGAGAATTGATTCAAAATACGAAGAGGAACATGAGGATGACATTCTAAGAAGTGCTGGAATTGACCTCGATGCCCGTCTAGAATTGTGCATTTATCGCAAAAATTAGGCGTATTTAGCATGGGCACTCATGTGCATCATGGACGTGATACATTCTCAACGACTGTTGCACAATGATTTGAGTCCCAACAATGTTATGCTTTATTTTCCAAAGGACAAAATCAATGCAGTATACATTGGGCTGTGTGATTGGGGAATGGCATCCCGGGACAACGAAAATAAGATGTCGAACTACGGTCAATCATCTAGCAAGGAGGTGCAAGCTTACAGAGGTATATACCTACATGCGGCCCCCAAGCTATTCCATGTGTATGGCAAGCCCGAAACGCCAACATCACCGAGGAGAATGGGAATAAAGCATAAGCACAACCAAAGATCTAAGGCGTATGTGGTGGGGTACTTGGCAAGGAAGATATACAACCGTGATCGTTCTTCAAGCTTGTTCCAGATGAACAAAAATCTAAGTTTATTGTCGCGTCGATTTGAGCAAAGTATGGATGAGTTGTTGAAACCTGATCCACTAGAGCAATCCACCGTCACGCATGTAGTAGACATGTTGAAAAGACCGCCTCACAACCTGGAGACTCTATGGGACTTCTTCCGCAATGAGTAGTATAATGTGATTTTGTAGCCCTTATATTTTGCTCCATATGTTGAATGTTGTTTATGGTGTGAAGTGTATACTTCTTTTGTAATTTTTTTTTCTAACAAGAGAAATCCTACGTGGACTTCAATGATGTTTGAAATACAGGCAAAGTGTTTATGAGACGATGTTTTTGTCTTTCCATCCTGCCTTTCAAAACCTCACAAATAAAGACAAAATAACTCAATCCACTATCACACAACTGCCTAAATCGCCCCTTGTTTGCGGCCCGTCGACGGCAGTCCAGGCCAAGTCCGCACTCCATCTGCAGCATCCATTCGCAGTCTATGTCCGCTCCCCATCTGCGTCCTATTCGCACCCATCCGTAGTTTCCATCCGCCTCCATCCGCTCTCCATCAGCGGTCCCGCCCCGACCTCCACCCGCTCCTCATCAACTGTCCCACCCGCCTCTATTCGCTCCTCATTCGCAGTCTCCACCCGCTCTCCATTCCTTCCCCATTTGCTTCCAACCAACACACCATACGCAACACTTGCGTCTGCAGTCCTTGTCCACTCCCCATCCGCGCCCTATCCGCACCTTTCCATGCCCCATCCGCCCCCATCCGCAGTCACCACCTGCCCCCAACCGCTCCCCATCCGCGGCCCATCTGCGTGCCATCTGCATCCCATTTGCGCACCATCTGCAGTTCCATCAGCACTCCTTGTTCGCGCCCCATCTACACCCCAAACCAAAAAATGTAAGCTCACAACGTTTTTTACTCAAGGGTTAATATTACAACTCTAAAGGTAAAGAAGATGATATACACGTAGGATGTCATTGCCACCTAGGTCGGCCACTAAGGTAACTAAGTTACTTTTCGTAGGGGTAAAGCCTGTCTTTGATCCTATGTTGATCCAATTGTGTCATGAAGAGAGGGCCCGTCATAACACAACGCGTCACTGCCACAAAGTCGTGAAAGACAACCTTGATGGAGAAATGTACTCCGGTAAAGCGCATTCCATATGATTGTTTGAGGAATGCTCCTTACTTACGCTTACTGACGGTGCATTTATTTTCTCACCTCCTTAATATGCCACATTTAACTAAATCTGGACTAATTGTGGATATCCGGACTTAGGGTCAAAAATCAATATGGACTGAAGATCGTCAGATAGTACGATGTTAAACTATAAACAAAGAAATAGGACTACAAAAATATGCTTTTGCTATGAATTGCTCTTCCTAATACATAATACGGACATTCACAGTGTTCAAAATAGCATCAAACGACGTTGTATGATGAGGCAAACCAAAATACGTGGCATACGTAGTAAGATCCTACGATACAAATCATGAAAGCACTTGGATTAGTAAACATATACGAATATGAGCTGAGAAGATTTGAGACATTTATAGAGGCTTACGACCATAGGATCCTACGACTGTTCAGGTTGCCAATCTGCAAAAGAACATGATGGTCTGAATATAAGTAGTAATAATTGTCCAGATAGTCAGGGCCCTGGAAGGCATAAACATGTGAGTCACCATTTTTATTCACGTAATAAATTGGGAACATACCACTGGCTTCAAAATCAATCACATTATGGATTCTCATAAGCATGACCGTACAGAACACGGTCATAGTGCCAACCTTCTAACAGCCTACGAGGGAACTTTCTGTCCATCAACACCATATTCGTTATATTGGGAGATTTAGCGACTCCCAAATTAACACATGTAGAGCATAAGAGCTAAAGTGCACATCTAAACTCTACAATATGGAGGGATATGAGTTTCCATTAAATTGGGAGGTAATGTTCACTACAAAAATTCCTAGAAAAATAAGTACTATGGATAAAATTACATTACAAATCTAACTATAATATTGAAAAGAAGAACACATTAGTCGACACTCTTTTTATACCACATGTGTTCATTGAATATGAATAGCTAAATATTCACACTCGATCCTACTAACCCCGATTAACTTCATGCTCCAAGTTAGCTAAAAGTGAGCTAAATGACGAACAAATATCCACTTGAAAGAGAATTAGCTAAACACATTCTGATGAGCCTTTTATTTATTTAAAAGAATTTTAGTTTACCTTGTAAGATACACATTGGCTAAAATAATATGTAACGAGTTTCAAATGATGGTGTTCAGAAGTGGAAAAAAACTTGCACACACATTAGCTCTCTTCGAACTAAAGTGTTTACATCACTTAGAGGTGCAATGAACTCAAAAAAAGAATTCCACACACTTTAGCTCCACTTGACCTAAAGTGCGCACCATTACTAAGTGCAGTGAACTAAAAAAGAAGATGTGCTTACACTTTAGCTCCACTAGAGCTAAAGTGTGAACCAACATTTACTTTCTATCATTCACCATGAAGGCAATTACTGGTATTATTGGTTTCAAGATTAGAAGCAATTTACCACATTCTTATTTTAAAAAGAAAATAAAACATACTGCAAATTATCACCGATACGCAAAAACAATGGAGAGAATATTTCATAGCAATCATTGGCATCATATATTGTCATATAGAGTGTAATCAAATACAAATATCTATAATCTCAGCACCAATGGATCTAACCATACTACATGAAGTATTACGCATCAGAATCCAAAATCTAGGAAAAGGAAAGTCCATTTATCTAAGTCTATTACGATTCGGACCTGGCAAGTGCTTCCAAGGAGACCTTGATAATCGCAACTTGCCCCTTCGGAATTTTTGTAGTTGAATCTTGCACATGACCTCCATCCCTCTTTGAAGACCTAGGTTTCCATGCTGTCAAGATTGAATAGGTACTCTCCCACGTTACGGCTATCCCCTTTTCAACTGTCCAGCGAAGGTTGCAATCTGTATCCCAATCTTTATAGAACTTCAGAACATCCCAATCGTGCAATATAGGGCAGAAGAATTGGATATGCACGATGTTTGGCATATCCGGATTAGAGTTAGGATCTGAAATTGCTTGAGCAATCCAAAATGGGCGCTCGTCTCCATCACAAGGCCGCAATGCAACAAAATAGCCAACAAAAAGATCACGACCAACTCTTAAAGAAAGAGGTGGACGATCGCGTCTCTAGCCAACAAAATGCTCATCTTCACGGTACTCCTCACGAACCTCACCCTCTACTGAGAACTCATCTTCAATGGCATGGGCAACTTGCGTCGTTGGCCAAAAGCGGTCTTCCAATGTATCGGCATATCCATTGGAAGTGTAAGAGCATCTCTAACATCGCGCCAAGAGTACGATAGCGGCTTAAAACATGATCTGGCTTCAAGAGACTCCCGCGATGATTGCTCCCAATGATCGATGAATCCAGAAAGTCCCTTCACCACCTCATGGAGATGCCGCATCGTAGAAGGCTTCAATGCATCAGGTTCTCCGCGAGGCCATAAAGACATTCCTTCAGAATCCTCCTTCCACAATTTGATGCCACTACCTTCTCCTCCCTTAGGAAGCCAATCCTCATCACGACAAAGGATTTTATACTTCATTACCGGACAACCACTTGAGTCCACATAAAACTTGAGCTGATGAGCCTTTGTATGACCCTACAAAGCTTCATCACCGTCCGCAATCATATCCCTAATGAATTTCTTAAAGTCAAGAACCTCTTGGATGAGATGTGGGATTGTTGGAAGACTCTCATTTTTCATGAACGACCTCATGAGCAAAGGAATGGTTGGAAAACTCTTGTTCCTCAGTGACATACTCCAACGTCCAATTAATGCATCTATATCATCATGTGTTTGACCAACTAGCATGAAATTAACATAAACCTCGCGGAAGATGCGTTTTGCAACAAGGAGAGACCAAAAACAAAAAACAAATCTATTTTTGTTATCACCAACAACATTGTCCATTTGCACGTTCAATATTGGTGGCAAAGGCCTCCCTGGAACTCGGATATTTGGAATATGCCCTAATGGATCCAAACACATCTCTGCACCCCGTAATACCGCCGCATATAATGGATGAGAACTAGATTCTGGAAAGAGTTGCCGGGACGATGACTTCGGAGGCGCCTCCAGGTCACGCAATAGTTTTGCAAACGATCCCACCGTGTAATTGGCTTCATGGGAGTATAAATCAAGGCCGTAATGGGCGTAACATTGGTCCACATGACCATGGACAAGCATGCCTGTGACTGCAAGAGGCAACTTCAGAAGCCCATCTAAGTACTTTGTTTTATGTGAAAAAACTACATATGCGGTCTTTGAGTGATCCATCTTATCATGCATGATGGTTAGAACCTCCTTGGGCGACGACTTTGATCGAAATCCGTTCAGGTAGTACAAGTCCCGATGTGCGAAAGCAAAATCGATGTGAACCTGCATCTTCTTTTGCCATAGCAGAGATGCTTGTGTTCCAGGTTGAGTATGCTTCTTCTGATCCTCGTATTTGTCACACGTAGAACAACGGGCAAAGTTGTCTCCACCTTTCTTGGCATAGTACTCAGGGAAGGTCACTCGCCGAATCTTAATCAAGCTTGAGGTTGAGATTGGTGGCAATCCTCAATCAGCGAGGTGATCATCAAGAAGCGGTATCTGATCCTTCCACTTAAAACTTGCAGGGAGGACCTTTGCCACAACCTTCTTGCCTGATGGAAGAACACGAGACTTGTGAAGCATGTGGTCCGCATGTCTATCAAGGATGGTTCTAAAAGCGGCAGTAGTCTCAACCGTATGACCCCTAGGCTTACGCAAATCGGTATTCCCATGGTGTTGAGCCGCATGACCAACGGCAACGTCCTTTGCATTCCGATAGAAAGTGCTCAAACTTACACCCATGATTTTCATCCAAGCATGGGCACAAACGTCCACACCCTCTAGGGTCACAACCTTTCTACCCGCAGCATTTTTGTGAAGTTGTCTATGAACGTCGAGTTTGATATGATTTCTGAACTGCACGATGGTCTCACTATACAAGCGCGTCCAGAGGGCTTTTATTTTATCTCTAGGGTAGTGTTGAACACAGTTTTGAATGCAACAACTATTGCTTGCAACTGCAATAAAGTTTTGAATGAAGGGTCATGAGGAATTCAACATTCTTGGACACTGTTGGACGTGTATTCCTTGAGGAATTGTCGTACAAACCGGAGCTCACACCTAGAGGTCTGTTACGCTCAACCAACCAGACATTATAAACGTCTCTAAGGCAATGATGGAAGAGACTCACACCGTTTAAAAAGACTTGTTGAATTGGCCAAGACTTAAACAAGTACCTCCATTCATCAGGAGCTTCCTCCTCAACAAAAGTACTGCACACCTGTACTACAACATTCGAATCCCCAAGAGGACCAGAGGAACCTAGAATTGCAGTGGACCGGACATTGCGAACCAACCCCTCCGCAACGCAAACACCCGAATCATTGTGAAGCAAAACAGTCATCCCGACCCAGAGACGGCGAGGAATAACATCAAACTCACGAAGGTCTGGGTTCACGGGAGCATCAACATGTACATCGTCGTCCTCCGAAGACGACATCCAACATTCCAATGGGATAAGTATTAGATAATCCTTCCAATAAGTATGGGAGAAAACCTTGTAGGAATGGACATCAATGAAGAAGCATATGAAGTGGGTAATTTAGCTCGAATCGAGGTAAGGTCTGGCGTTTGAAAATAACTTGCATTCAACTGAATTGCTATTGTAGAACAGGCAAATTAAGCTCAACTCGAGGTAAACACATATAGTATTATATGACAAGAATGCAATTTCATGCGATCAGATTTAATGCAAAAATGAAATAATCTCACCCTTGACAATGACATTTAGCCTGACCCGACCTCAAATGTTGACTATTAGACGGTATGACAATTTATCTCGAGTCGAGGTCAACTGACGTAGAAATAAGGTATGACAGTTTAGCTCGACTCGAACTAAATTGTCTTTATCAATATAGTACGACAGTTTAGCTCGAGTCAAGGTGAACAGTCTTACCTTATTTCCAACGACAATTTAGCTCGAGTCGAGCTAAACTATCGTTAACAAGTTGGGTTGATAGTTTAGCTCGAGTCGAGCTAAACTATTGTTAGTAATATGGAATGACAGCTTAGCTCGATTCGAGCTAAAGTGTCCTTCCGTGATTCTCGGCGTCATTTTCGGGCTTCATATAGACAAATTCTTCAACCAATGGATCTGCCTTTCTGTATACTAGAGCCCAAATCTTTGCGTTAGTAACTGAGATAGTCGCTATGACGCTTCAAAATCACAGTAGCAACTGGAAGTAGAGCAATAAGCATCACTGTCACATCCTAAATACTAGAGTGCACGGAGAATGCAAGAAGTATACATTGCGTACCTTATGAAGAAGACAATCGGTGCGTGGTCGCCTCGCGCAAGCGCCCTGCTCAACCGTGCGCAACCTATAGATGTTGCACTCCTCAACCTCCCACAATTGTACAACCTTCAAGCGTCCCACCCACCAGCCTTGCACATCAACCAAACGGAGAAGGAAAAAATGAGAAAACTGGGCGAGGTTCGGCGAGGTCACTCACGGTAACACGACCGTTTCAATTGCGGCCTACGACTTCAGAATTGGCGGGAGGAAACTTTTCCACAGCCCCTTAAAAAGTGCAAATTTTAAATCTAGGCGAGAAACTAAATCAACTATTTTCTGGTTGACTAAAATAAGGAAGAGTACAAACCTCGAATATACTCGCACATGCGAGTAATATACACATAACTGTGGGATTGAGGGTTAGGATAATGCTCAGGGTTAGGAATAGGTTTAGGGTTTAGGGTATAGGGTATAGGGTTTAGGGTCCTTCGTTTATCTATTATCCTTGTGATGATATTTCATTTCAATTTACTAATACTTTGCATATTCCGGAAATTGACAATTCAACTAAAGTATAGGAAAATGTAGAGAAAATATTGAGATGATTAGAAAGAATTTGTATTACAATCCAAATAGGACTTATCTATAAAGTTGAAAGCAAAGACCTTAACGAACGTGTAGCATTTTAAAAAACAAAAAACATATTATATGTGCACGTGTATTTTGAGAAAAAAAGTATGTATTCAATCATGCCTTGGACATCATTTCTTCGGGGTTTTTAAAAAGTGCATAATGTTACTATTTTTTAACAATTTAGAATGTTCATTCTTTTGCAAGAATCCCAAGTGTCTCCATGGTCTGGATTTGGAATTGAAATT
Source organism: Bryoerythrophyllum caledonicum (assembly GCA_963971425.1). NCBI lineage: Eukaryota > Viridiplantae > Streptophyta > Bryopsida > Pottiales > Pottiaceae > Bryoerythrophyllum > Bryoerythrophyllum caledonicum. The sequence continues at coordinate 22,135,030 of OZ020514.1, forward strand.
GGTTATTATCCACTAAGGGCCGCTTTACACTATGGTGGAGAACTCCACCGGTCAAGAATTCAAGGGAAATGGAGCAATATGATTGGAGAAAAAATTGTTCTTCACCGGATTGGGATTACACTACGGCCAAGACTTGACCGGTGGAGAACTTCAAGCATGGATGAAAAAATGACATGGATGCCTATGTGGCAACACTTTTTTGAAGAGGTCTTCTCCTCTGGATTAGTTTCTTGTCCGACCTCAACCCCCCGGACAAGAAAGCAAACCACTGGAGAAGAAGAACTTACTTAAAATATTCTTCCCCCCCTGAAATTCGCAATTTCGTTGCAAATCCTCTGATACAGCTTGCATCACCAAAGAGGTGTTTTTCTTTGGCTTTGCAATACTCTGCAGAAATCTTCAGTTACCAAAGTAGTGTTGGTGAGTTCTCTAATCTTTCTGCATTAATGTTTTTTTAAAAACCTAGACTTTTAAAAATTTTCCTGCAGATCAAGTTCTTGCTTCTTCTTCCATGAGTGTCGAATTTGAAAAAAAATTGTTGGGTTAGTTGCGCAATTTTTTCTAGTTTGTGTGGTACAATTTTCAAGTTGATGCAATGAGTATTGAGTGAGTTACTGACATTTTTGTGGACGGGGGTTCTGCCGAAAACATTCTGGGTCAGTTTTGAACAGTCCAATTTCGGCGTGCTGTAACTTCTTGATGGAAGGTCGTTTTCCAATGTTTTTTTTTTGGAAAGATGCGCCTTCTTTTCTAGTTTCTTTGGTACAATTTTCAAGTTGATAAAATGAGTATTGAGTGAGTTACTGACATTTTAGTGGAAGAGGGTTCTACCGAAAACATTCTGGGTCAGTGGGTCAGTTTTGAACAGTGAAATTTTGGCGTGCTGTAATTTCTTGATGGAAGGTTGTTTTTCAATGTTTTTTTTTGTTCAAAGATGCGCAATTTTGTCTTGTTTGTGTGGGACAATTTTCAAGTTGATGCAATGAGTATTGAGTGAGTTACTGACATTTTAGTGGAAGGGGGTTCTGCCGAAAACATTCTGGGTCAGTGGGTCAGTTTTGAACAGTGAAATTTCGGCGTGCTGTAATTTCTTGATGGAAGGTCGTTTTTCAATTTCTATTTTTTTCAAATATGCGCATGTTAGTCTAGTTTGTGTGAAAAAAATTTCAAGTTAGTTCGATGATTATTGAGTGAGTTACTTGCATTTTAGTTGACGGGGGTTGTGCATATTTGAAAAATCTTATTGCTGTTGATTTTCAATTGTTCTTTAATTGTGAATGACATGATTGTGGGGCTTGTGTTTCAGGTAGGAGTTTACTACTTGTTACTTTTCCTTTGTCAAGATGGCTAATTTTCAACAACCGTTGGCTTCTAGCCAAGAGGAAGAATATGTGGGAGCTGAAAACTTTTACAGTCCTTCAATTCGAACTGAAAGTGCTTTCAGGATCTACAGTGAGCATCCTTCATTGACTACCACAACCATGATTGGAGAAAGTGTGCCAAGGGAAAACAAGATGGATGTTGGAGAGAAGGAAGTACACGAACACGAAGATTGTCAGATTGTTGAACCCACTGCAAAAGGAAGAAGTGTAGTGTCTAAGAGGAAGACTCCAGTAAAGAAGAGAGCCAAAACAGTGAGGAAAGCCAAGACAATGAAGGTTGAAGAAGAAGACACAGAGGAGGAGGAGGAGAAGAAGAAGAACTGGTTAGACAGTGAAGTTGAGCAACTTATTTCAATTCGAGGTGAAATGCACGCAGAATTTGAAAGAAATGCTAAAAAACAAGGTATGCACTTCATTCATTGTGACTACTTTTTTGTAAGATTACAAGTACTTCAATTTTGAAAATAATTTTAATGATTGTAAATTTCTATTGATTTGGTAATATCCAGTTTTAATATACAATAACATTTAAATACATTCTTTGATTTCACAACGTGGTACATTTTTACAGGTGTGGATACGTGGATTCGACTTCAAGCACGAATGCTTGCTACAATTCCTAAATTCTCCCGCACCCCTGAAGCATGCAGGAAGAAGTTTGAAACCATTTTCAAGTCTTACAAACAGGACAAGCTTCTTAATTCTATCTCGGGGAATGACAGACATGAATGTAAGTTTTATGACTCTTTAGACCAATGGTGGCATCAAGCAGGATCTGTTATGAAACATGTCAGTGCAACTACGATGGACAATATAGATGGTGGTATACAAGATGGAAGTGAAGATGTCGCCCGTGATGATTCTCAAGATGTATTACATGATCATACCTCCCAAGCTAGATCCTCACCACCTCCAAAGAAGGCCAAATTCCAAGATCAAGCTTTAGTATATTTTGGAAAAATGGTAGACAATGGAGCAGCAATGCTGGAGCATTTCAGTAAAACAAACGAATTGCTAGAGAAGGTAGATTCCCAGATGGATCGTCTCATTGACAAACTCTAGTTATCATCTATGTTATCATTTGAGTTTACAGGAAATGTTATCGTTGATGTTTTCTCAAGATGGTCCATATAGTAGTTCTTGGCCAAGATCATGTGAGTTCGAGTAGCTTCCTGTAACATGGCTTTGATCATGTCTTCACGATGTTGTCTTGTTTCATCTCTAATATCCATGTCTTCAAAGTTTGTTGTGTCATTCTCCACAGGATCATTGAATTCCACTTGTACTACTTCTTGTTGGATGTTCCTCATTTCAAGTATGCTAGCTTGAAGTGCATGGAACATATCTCCATTGTTCAATACACCAAATGCCTCTATTCTAGCCTTTTTCATATCCTCTTCTGCAGTCTTTGCCCAATCCAAATCAAATTCTTCTCCATGGATAATGCATAAATTGTGAAGACATAAGCAAGCTGTAACAATATCAGGAATATTTCTAAGTGGCATATCAATCCTCTTTAATAATATCCTCCATCTCCCTTTTAAAATGCCAAAAGCACGTTCAACAGCCATTCTAGTACTAGACTGAATAAAATTCCAATGTGCCTTCTCTCTTGATAAACCTGCCTTTTCTCCCTTGAAAGGTGAATAGAACCATGGACGCATTGGATATGCAGCATCTCCAATTAATTTATAAGGTAAAAATGCTCCCGATATGATTTTTTTTCCAATATCTGATTTTTGGAATAAAGTCCAATCATGTATACTTCCAGCCCAACCGAAGTCATAATCCCAAAACTTGCATTGATAATCCACAACACCTTGCAATAATACCGAGTAAAATCCTTTTCTACAATAGTAGGAAGCCGGATCTACACTTGGAGCAATAATTGGAATGTGACTACCATCTACTGCTCCAAGAATATAAGGAATTCCATGTAAACTTTCAAACTCTGCACAAATCTGCTTCATTCGAGGCAAAGTAGGTCTTTGAAAAACCAATGGTTTCAAAAGAATTCTAATTCCTTCACAAGTTTCTCTAACAATGATTGAAGCACTTGGTGTTGACATTCCATATAAGTCGGCAAGTGTTTGCAAAACATCACCAGAATCCAATCGATGCAAAGTTAAAGAAATTCTGTCTTCAATTGGAATGCAACGTCTCCAACTTGTATCTTTCTTGCTTAGAATGGGTGAAAGCAAATTGCATAAGTATAAAAATGTAGGTCTACTCACCCGGATACGATTCTTAAACATTTTTGCACTATAAGATCCAAGAAGAAATTGTGAAACAAATCCACCTGGCCGATCAAATGCCCATACTTTCTTAGACTCCTTGCTCCCAAATATAAAAAATGCCATCATCATAATTGATGCATTGTGTTGATGTATAATGACTTTTTGAACCGCCATAGTTGAAACAATAACATGCTTGAAAACCATAAGAATTGCAAGAGCAAGTAAGATCTTTTCTCTCCTACCATCCATAATGCTAGATTGATGTAAAAGAAATGAGAAATTGGAGAGGAGGAACAAGAAGAAAACATATACTATGTAGTGAGGAAGAGTAGTTTTTCATACAATGAATATGGGATATCTCTTTTCCATCTTTGACTATGTTTTCTATACAATAAGTAAATAAAATCCGGTGTACTAAAATGGGCCTATAAATTACATTGTATATTGTATATATATGAAATTTTTACCACAAAAAGTAGACAAGTAGACGCACGTTCTCCAACAAGTCTTACTACATTTGAACTTTTAATGCAAAAGATAAGGATTTTCAAAGTTGACTGTAGCCTAAAAACTCTATGCTAGATTATGTTTTTTCTACAAGTAGAGTTAACCCGCTGTAAAAAATGGCTCTCAAAATTACATTGTATGTTGAATTCATGTGATCTTTTTACCACACAAATTAGAGAAATAGGAAAAAATTCTCCAACAAGTTTTACTACATTTTTACACTTGATGTAAAATGTATAGATTTTGAAAGGTGATTGAGGCCAAAAACGCATGGGGGACCTTATATCATTAAATAGATGGGAGGTATTTATCCTTTGTTCAAAGAAATCAAAAGCCAATTTGGAAAATGATTTTTCATGTACAAAGAATTGGCGCATTGAAGAAATGAAAAGGAAAAGACAAGATGACATTGGCAAAAAGCCGAATGGAAATTTAAAAAACAACTTATATTGATGGTACATTTTTTATTTAGAATAGTTGCTTTTGAGTTTGACCTTTTTTTTGGACATCAATTGTTGTCAAGGCATATCTTATCTTTATTTTTATTTTTATATTGAAATCTTTTGAGATTTCTTTTTCACACTCTTCCAATGTGTAAAAATCATTTCATTTCTACTAGTTGGGTCAATTATTGTCCACATAAAAAACAAAGTCCTGAAGTTTCACACTAATTTTATTTTTTCAAATTGTGTGTTATTTTTCATATTTAATTTTTATAATTACTGTATTGAAAATATTGTATACCAACGTCAGATCGTCTTTTTACAATATGATCTCAAGAAGGATTGAAATTTGAAACAATATTGATTTTATGTCAATATTGATATGGAATGCGATTATGACCCATATGGAATCTATATGACCATAAGAAATATATATCTCTGATATGTTTTACATATGAACAAAAGTGCCTTCTATTTTCCTTGATGTAATTTTGGTAAATAAATTTTGAACAACTGAATTGATTTTTTTTTTGTAGTATAAAAATTGTAAAGTAGAACCCACAGTAAGCACATAGATGTGTTGTTACTTAAACTAATGTCAACATCAACAAGCCTTATGTGGTAATTGAAGAAAAGGCAAGCAAATAATTAAAAGGTTTGAAAGAGATCAAGTATAACATGGTTGTGTGTGCTAACATCATGTAAATTGTAGTCATGTGAAATTTTTACCACACAAAGTAGACAAGTAGGGGCTTTTTTCCCAACAACTATTACTACATTTAGACATTTGATGCAAAAGATATAAATTTTTGTAGTTCAACGGAGCCCATAATGTACATAATATGTCCATGGAGACCATTAGAAATTGTCGTTTTCATTGGCTAGCATAAACTTTCTTGGTGGTGAAGTTCACCGGTGGTCTTCACCTTATGAAATTGGCCGGTGGACTTCACCATTGGGTGTTTACACTACTAACCGGTGAAGACTTCTTCATGCATTACTTTATTCTTTTTTTGTCTTGTCCAACATCCACCGCTCGCCTCAAATAACCATGTCTTGGCCGAGACTTCTTGACCGGCCGGTGGAGTTCTCCACCATAGTGTAAAGCGGCCCTAAGTACTCAAAGACCGAAAATGTGCGCAAATTAATAGTTGGATTAAATTATCTTATTCTTGAGTTCAAATTGTATTATCATGAGTTTAGGGTGTGACAATCTAAGCATGACATGAAAGATGGAGGAATTCTTGACCATACACAATTTATTTCATGTTTTTACGTGAAGTTAAAGACTTTGTCATTTGTAAAACATAGAGAGTAGAACAATATTAAAAGATTTAAACAAGAAATGGAATGACCTCCTCATGACAAAAAAAGGATAATCAAAATAGAAAATATAACTAATTCAAAGTGTATCACTTAGTGCATCAAGCATAATTTAATGTTCAGAATGTAAGTAATTTTGAATTTATTTATACATGCAAAAAAAGAATAATTAGTTTATGAGCACGTTCCAGTGGTCGCAAATTATATTTCAAATTCTCAAAATTTTGTAGATGGATGATAGAAGTCATGAGGGATATTTCTAAGTAATTTATTTTTGCATTGAACGTCTTCAATAAAAGTTATGCTAGCCAGAAGAAGAACTTCTCGTTTGCCGGCATGTCGAGCAACTTAAAAACCTTTTGCTATGACACACTATGGAATGTGATATTTTCAAAACATAGATTCAATATTAAAACGTTTGATTTTGTGGAAAAATATTTTATTTTTCTAGTGAAAAATAAGAGTATATCCCAATTCATACATTTTCACACATTGTCACATATTATTGATTTAGGGTACCAAGAATACTTAGACTTCATATCCACTGAAGACTAAGAGATCGTCATATTTTTTTGCTTTTTGATATTACTGTTGGAGGTTTAGGTCTACATAATTCGAAACTCCTTTTAAAATTCAAAAGATTTTTGTTTCACCTTGAGAAATACTTAACCATAAAGAGAAGTACGGAGTTCAAAATGATTGTTTGAAGAAATAGAAATTCACATTGCACATTCATCAGCTTGGTTTTGAGCAGAGGTGTGCCCCATTACTACGTGCAATGAACTTAATGGAGTGTGTGCACACACTTTAGCTTCAGTAATGCTAACGTGTGCCCCATCACTAGGTGCAGTGCACTAAAAAGAAAACACGCACAGTTTAGCTCTACCAGAGCTAAATTGTGCACCATCATTAAATGGAGTGGATTAGAAAGCAAAAATGCACTATGTAGCTCCAGGACACAGGTGATGGCTTATAGTGTAGTGGACACTAAATAGGAATCCATACACTAATTGTAAAATTTACAATAAGTGTAGTGACAAAACTATACTACACTAAATGTCAACTACTACACTAAATGTCAATCCTAGTAAAAAGTGGAACATAAAGTTTTTTACTTGTGGACAGTTACTGTATGAAACCTTAATAATGATTTGATTACATCTTGAGGATCAAAGTAAAGATGGGTTGAGTGCATGTAGAAAAACAAGAATTTGCAAGAAAGAGCTTGGGAATAATAAGACGTAGGTATGGAGTAAAAGGAAAATATCAAAAATTGGACAAAGTAGAATGTAAAATATGGAGGGAAAATGAAACTACAAGTAGAAGATTGGAAATATAAGAACATTCTTGTGGGAACAAAAGTGAGAAAAGAAAGGAATATTGGAAAAGGAAAAAACTTAAACATACAATAAATATAGAAATATAAGTAAAATTCTCATTAGATATCCATCACATATGCATTCAATGTGCATTACATATTCATTAAATACTCATTGAGTATGCAAATACACATTGATTTTACATTTGAAACTTATTAAGTATTCATTAACTATACATTAACAATACATTAAATATTCTATAAATAATCCTTAAATATACAATTATACAAATATTAATTAAAATGTCATATTATATACTTTTAAAAGTCTAAAGATTCATTAAATAATATTTAAATATTCTTTCACTGTTCATAAAAGTTACAGATATACAAATAGACATTAAATATTCTATAAAAAATCATTACAAAGTCATTAGTTATTGGCTTAATATATGATTACACATTAAATATTCATTAGATAATATTAAATATTGTAAAGAAAATGCAAGAGATGGGAATGTGAATAGTTGTGAATAAGACGATCAGAATTTGAGGTTGAAGATGAGACAAGAAGAATAAATGCATGGCGACCGGTTGGCAGAAGATTCTGAGCTAACACTATTTATGAAGTAACAAATTTGTGTGCTAGGGTAGGGTTTTAATTGAGGGCTAATACAAAATGAACAGCAGTAGGTGGACAAATGAAGGATAATAATAATGACAATGGCGGCTAAAACTAATTGCCAACTTGTTGACAAATAGTATACTAGAAAAAGAGCATCTCCACCGGGGCAGAGGGTCCGGGAGAATGTGTCCAATCATGTAATGACACGAGGGAATTAAAAAAACAATAGAAACCTAAAGAAAAATTGGCCAACTACGGCGACAACGGCGAGCGCTGGTGTTCCCCTAGAGTGGCCAATTCTGAGACGGGTGTGGGAGGGAAAGGGTAACCCCTCTCCCGTCATCTCAAACTTGTGCACGTCTCTTGTTGGTGTAGAAATTCCCCGCCACGGGTGGAGATGCTCTAACTACACTATTTGTATCGTTACACTTAAAGCAAATATACTATAGCTTAACATACTAAAACAAAATGAAGTGAAATAAAAAGAAAAATTCACATTTTAGCTCTATTAGAGCTAAAGTGTGCACCATCACTAAATATAGGGAACTAAAAAGAAAATATGCACACTTTAGCTCCAATAGAGCTAAGGTGTGCACTAGCATTTATTTTAAAATTATACTACTGCAAGATGTGGTCTTAACATACTAATAGTCTGTTCGATTCTTATAGTAAAAAATATCAAACTCACAAAAAAGGAAAACTGGAATTCAAAGTAATAGAATCTTAAATCGTATTGTTAGAACTATTTTAAATGTGCTTCACTCCTCTTCAACGCCTGATAACTGGTGTAGGATTAACTTATATATAACAATGGAAATGAATTTACACCTTATGTAATGTAGTATTTGAATTTGTGTGAAGTGAAAGCCAGCTAATCCACTCAGAGCATGAAAGAAAACCAAGCACTTTAATCCTATTATCAACACTAAACACATGAGTTGTTCACGTCCGTGCAATCAAAGTTTATGTATTATGAAGAATATGTCAATATATAAGTCTTAATTGAGATCATACATTAGAAATTGGAAATATTATATTTTCTTTGACTCCCGATCATTGCCTCAGAATATACAAATTTGTAGTGTTTTAGGCTCAAAGAAATTGTCTTGGAAACTTACAAGTAGAGAAATTGTAAACGCGTATGAAACTGAAATTACGAGAAGCTTTAACTTTTGTTAAAAATGAAATGGAAATTGTGCAAAAAGCACAAAATCAAACTAAACATCGAAAAGTAAAAAATGTCAAAAAATGTCAAAAAAAGTTGGTGCATCTACAATAATACCCGAGGGTATTACCCTATATCTGAGGGAGGATCCCGAGGGATCGCGGCGATCCCGAGGGTATCTCGAGGGTATCCATGTGGCCATAGGAGCCAACCTCACAACTTAGGGTTTAGAATCGAAGATGTCCAGGGTCTGGAATCGGGCAGCGAGCTCTTTTTTTCTCTCTCCTTTTCGTACTCCTATGCGTGTTTTTCTTCGTGTTCGTGTCTGTGTTCGTCTTTGTGTTCGTGTTCGTGTTTTTCTTGCGCTTGTGTTCGTGTTGCGCTTGTGTTTGTGTTGAGCTCCTGCTGATGTTGCGTTTTTGTTCGTGTAGAGTATTGCTGAGTTTGTGTTAGTAGGAGCACTTTTGATAGAGTTTTTGTCAGGGTTTGTTGTGCACGTTCTCCGAAACGTGTAGGCTTAGGTTTTCTGCTGTTAGGGTTTGTAGGAAGTGAAGGTTAGAATTGTGTGAGGTTTCAAGTATGTAGAGATAGAAACGCGTGAAGCTGTGAAGGATTGACGTGAATTTCAAATGAGGAGGAAGAACAAGAAGCTGAGGAAGATTTTCAACACTTAAAGGTACGTGTACAGATCGCTTTCTTCTACAGTTGTTTCATGGTTTTTCTGGTTTGGTGAATTCATGTTTGTTGTTTCGTATTTTCTGGTTCTCTGTTTGGTGAATTTATGGTGTTTGGTGTTTGCTGTGATTGTATGATTCATTTTTTTTCTTCAAGCATTTGTTGTGTCTGAATTGCTCTTAGTTTCTGTTTGTATTAGGAGTGCGTGTATCGATTGTCGTTTTGTGGAATTGGTGCTATTTTCTGTCGTAGTGTTGATGCTAGTTCAGTTTTTTTTTGAAAAATTTGGTATCAATGTGCTGCTTTGAATGTGCTACTTTCTGTTCAATGTGCTGATTTTGATGTGTTCATTGTTGAATGTGTTGAAACGTTCAAGGTGTTGAAATGTTCAATGTGTTGAATGTTCAATGTACTGCTTTATGTTTTGGGTTTTCTCTGGTTCTGCATTCTGATTGCTTCTGTGTGGTTGTATTTTCTCTGTGCATGTTGTTGTTTTTTGGTTTTGGGATAGAGTGATTGGTTGATTGGTTGATTGATTGTGTGTGGGTTTGTTATTGTTCTTGTAGGACGTCTAGTTCCAGCAGAAAAGTACTGGGATTACATTTCATTATCAATGGTTGAAAGGTAAAATATATATTCTCACCCAAGACCCCTAAACCCTACGCCTTAAATATCATAAGACGGAAGACAATACTGCACAAACTGTAATAAAATCAGCATTCACTAAACACATTTTAGCTCAAGTCAAGCTAAAGTGGAGCCAACAGTGTGCATTGTTGGATCACTTAAGCTAGACTCGAGCTAAAGTGCGACCAATAATGTACTCTATTGGCCGCACTTTAGCTCGAGTCGAGCCAAAGTGTAGCCTACAGTGCACATTGCTGGCTCAACTTTAGCTCGAGTCGAGCTAAAGTTCGAAAAGAGATGCACTAGACCAGTACACTTCTGCTCAAGTAGAGCTGAAATGTAGAGAAGTAGTGCATCTCTTATCGCAAATTAGCTCGACTCGAGCTAAAATGTATCACTGAATGCGTTTATGGTCGCGCTAAAGCTCGGCTCAAGCAAAAGTGATAATATTAAAAACTCTCAAACCCAAAGTACTAAAAAATAATGAACTTTCTAATCATCAAAGCCAACACACTTTACCTCAAATCAAGCTAAAGTGTAAAACAAATGACCTAAATCACAACTCAAACACACTACTTTCCGACCTAAATACATTCCAAAAGTAAAGTTTACCGATGATAACGATGACCCAACTCATCTCTACTTCTCGTTCACCTCTCAGAAACTGTGCATGAGCTTAAGTCCCGCTCCAACCACTTGAGAACCTCAAAGAGTGAGCTTCGTGAGTGATTGGACTGGTTGGTAAGCTTTTTCACAGTTTCGGGAGTTGAACAAGAAGTAGTCATGAATTGAATAAAAAAGTCTAGAAAGGCCTCTAAAGAAATATTTAATGTTTCAGAGTTGTACTGATATACATTCTATGTTATAACACTTTAGCTCAAATCGAGCTAAAGATGAAGCATTAGCTTGAATACAACAATGTTACCATCGTGTAATTGCAGTCTAGTATCTCAACTCATGTTCAGCTTCCTGAATCTCGTTTAGCTTCCTGAATCGTGAATGAGCTTCAGTCCCGTTCCAACCACTTGAGAACCTCGAAGCCTGAGGTTCGTGAGTGATTGGATTGGTTCGTAAGCTTTTCTGTTACAAACTACATTGTAACAGCTGGTTAGTAACGTAGTGACAAGACGATTCTCGGTTAGAAAGCGGTTATACGGTTGGTAGTTATGTTGTAGGATCACCTTGGACCTTTAAAGGGTTGCAGGTGCAACTCTTTCCTCTACGTGATATTTTGTTAGTAATATGATTCAAGTTTGTTACCATACAACATGGGTGTTGTCTTATTTGTCATGAGATCAATTTATGGTTATATAGAATGGAGCATTCATCATGTGGTTCGAACCTTAACATAATATCACGTCCCTAAGTGATCCATGCTCCAAGACGCCGAGTCATGAGCGAGACAAGTCTGGAAAAGGAAAAGAAAAAAAAAAGACACACGAGCCTATAAGATAATACATTTTGTTAATATAAGATGAATTTTACATGTATATCATGATTGCCTATACTTTATAAATCCCACGGTTAATATTAATTTATGAAGATGATTGAACCGTGACATAATAACGCATCTCGTATTTCTTGTTGCGCCTTGCAAATGGTGAGATGGATGGTCGTTTGGAAAAAGAAAAAGAATTATGGCGCTGCTGAAATTTCTGAAATTGCTAAAATTGCTCAAATTGCTGAGATTATGGCATTGCTGAAATTTCCAAAATTGCTGAAACTTTTGAAATTACGGTGCTGCTGAAATTTTCTGTTATTTTTTAAATTGCTGAAATTGCTGAAACTGCTGAACTTTTGGAGAATCTGCAAACGGCTGAGATGCTGTAGAGATTACGGATCAGGTTGGTTACTCTCTCATAATTTAATGATGGTCACGGAATCCAGGAATCCGAAGCTGCTTCGGAGGAAGAAAGTCGGAGGAACGGAGCCGGTGAGTATCGAGGAATTAATGGTGCAGTGAACAGCTAACGACGCGGACGATGGAGGGTGAGCGGCCACGGTTGGATTCGGGAAACATCCCAATACCAGCAGGGACCGGGGCAGAGTGGGTTGCCTTCGTGCAGCAACAGGTGCAGACAGTCCTACAGGCGGCTCTACCTCATTTCATCCAGCAGGTTGCGAATCGGGCAAGGCCATCGTTGGGGTCTCCGACTCCACCGCAAGGCACTCGGGCACACATCAACATCCAGAATGACACGGATTGGCGGAAGCCGACTATCCGTAGTCCAAGGTCGCAGAACCAGAACAATTCACTGGAAAGAAAGGAGATGAAGTCTATTGCTAGTTTGCACAACTCCGTCTGGTGTTTCGCGGGAAGCTATGCACTTATAGCAGTGATGCTAATAAAATGGCATATGCCCTATCTTATTTTTCAGGGGCTGCGCAAAATTGGGCCATGCCTCTACTCGAAGCACTTGATGAGGGGCGTGGGCATGACCTACTAGAAAATTATGAGGCCTTCAGGGAGTCGGTGATTGGAGTATACGGCGACCTGGATCGAAGAGGAAATGCAGAAGATCGTCTCGGGAGGCTGCGGCAAACGGGCTAAGTCGCGGCTTATATTTCCACTTTCAATTAATATGCAGCTCAAGTGGACTGGAATGAGCGAAGCCTAGTGTCACGATTTCGTGGCGGGCTGAAGGACGAGGTGTTGGACTCCGTGGCCACCGTAGAGACACAACCACGCCGGTTGCAAGATTGGATGGCGATGGCTTCCAACATTGATGAGCGGCTTTGGAGGCGGCGACAGGCTCGTCCGCCGTCATCTAATTTCCTGAGCGTGAAGGGCACGACCACACACCGAGAACCGTCTACTCATGTTAGTCCAACAACATCCGGACCTGTGCCCATGGAGCTTGGCGCGGTTCGGAGGCCTCCGGCGTTGGCAAAGACAACAGCGAAGAGACTGGAGTATCAACGATAGTGGAAGTGTTGGGGTTGCGGACAGTTTGGACATGTACGTGGGAAGTGTCTCACGAACCCATCTCGGCCACTCACCATTGCAACTATTGAGGACGTGGAGGGTGGAAGTTCGGGAAAAGACCGGACCCGGGACTGAACGACGTGGTTCTATACCCGGGCCGTATTTAGAGCGCGGCGGCGACGATGCCGCGAGGAGGCTTGACAAGAGACGGCACTCTTCCTCAATTGGGAGACGAGCCAACACGTGTTCCTATTTTTCTACGAGCCACGACGGACCCGGAAGGACACACTCACCATGGATGCAAAGATGAACTCCTCGGCGGCTCTCACCTTGGTGGACTCAGAAGCAACAGGGGTGTTCATGCACCCGGACTTCGCAGCTCAGTGCAATGCGTTGATACGGCCAAGGAGCGTGCCTAAAGAGGTGCGGGTGATTGACGGAAGGATGATTAATTTGAGCCTCATCACGAACCAAGCTGAGGTACGAATGGTCCTTGGGAATCACAGTGAGACATTGGTGGCGGATATCACCAATACTGGTCGATATGCATGTATTCTTGGGACGCCGTGGTTGAGCTGCCATGACCCAACCATCAGATGGTCCCAACGGAAAGTTTTGTTTGATTCTTCCTATTGCCATGAGCATTGCAAAAGCCTGGAGAATGGAGGAATTAAGAGGTCTGAGGAACGGCGGGCACTACAACAGCACAATATTCCAGAGCACGTGCCCTCCGGAGGACTGAGTTTGGATGCCATGGAGTGGTCGCCACCTAGGCATGCATTTGTAGCAGCAGCCGGATTCCGAATATCGGCAAGGGAAGCCGAACTATTTGCCTTTGAGATTTCAGAGTCTAGCAGTGATGAGCCAAGGATTGTAGAGTCATCTATTTGAGAGGAGTATCGGGATTTGCAAGGTGCTTTCAGTGAAGAAGCATCAAACCGACTACCAAAGCATGGCACATCAGATATGAAGATTGAACTTAAAGAAGGACATGAGCCCCGTAACACCGGTTTGAGGCCAATGTCTCCAATGGAGTTGGAAGAATTACGGAAATACTTGGAGGAAAATCTTGGAAAGGGATGGATTCGAAGGTCTAAGTCCCCAGTTTCAGCACCGATAGTATTTGCCCGAAAGAAGGATGGCTCAATCAGGGTCTGCATTGATTATAGGAATTTGAACCAGGTCACAGTGAAAAACCGATTCCTGTTACCTCTAATTCCAGAACGTACAGACAAGCTAGTGGGAGCAACAATTTTTTCAAAACTTGATATACGGCAAGCTTATCACCGGGTATGCATGGCAACCGGACACGAGTACAAAACAGCATTCAAGACACGCTATGGCCTTTTTGAATATTTGGTAATGCCTTTTGGATTAACAAATGCTCCAGCTCAATTTCAATCCCATATGCAAGAAATTTTTGGTGATTTACTTGATGTTTCAATGGTCATAAATTTGGACGACATCCTTATATTTTCCAAGGACTTGAACCAACACCACCAAGTGGTCAGAGAGGTTTTATGCCGCTTACAAGAAAATGGACTTTATGCTAAAGAATCCAAATGTGAATTCCATCGTCAATCAGTGGAATTTTTGGGCATAAGGGTGTCATAAAAAGGATTAGAAATGTGCCAGGATAAAGTACAGGCTATTCAAGGGTGGCCAACTCCAACCTCCGTTAAAGAAGTCCAAACATTCCTTGGGTTTGCAAATTTTTATCGCCGTTTTATATGTGATTATTCAAAAATAGCTATGCCACTCACAACATTAACAAGAAAAAATCAACTATTTCTTTGGACACCTCAAGCAGATTCAGCGTTTCACGAGCTTTGATCCAAATTTATTGAGGCACCGGTATTGCTTCACCTTAACTTTGAAAGGCCTTTTATAGTTGAGACTGATGCTTCTGATATGGCCACAGGGGCTATATTGACACAATGTGGGGAAGATGGCCAGCTACACCCGTGTGCTTATAGAAGCTCCAAAATGTCACGAGCTGAACAAAACTATGATATATATGATAAAGAATTATTGAGCATCATTTTAGCTTTCCAAGATTGGCGAGTTTATTTGGAAGGGTCTCCCCACATCATCACAGTGATTTCGGATCACTAAAGTTTGGAATATTTTCTCACCTCCAAACAATTAAACTGAAGACAAGCTCGTTGGTCTGAATTTTTATCGGCATTCAATTTTGATATTCATCACAGACCTGGATCAATGAATGGAAGGGTAGATGCACTGTCACGATGGGTGGATCTTATGCAAACACCAAGTACAAGTGACCGGCCTCTCTTGAGATTGGCGGCCCTAGAATCTTGCCACCCAATTTGGCCACACGACTGTATTATGGAGCGCATAAAGGATGCAGTTATGGAGGATGCAACGTTAACACCTCTTCTTGCTTTTTTCAAAGACGAAACTCGCAAACTTCCATCAGATATCCGCCGTCGGCTCCAAGACTATACTTTTATTGATGGAATCCTCCGTTTCCAAAACATGGTGTTGTACTAGATGACGAGGAAATTCGACGACAAATTCTTCGGTCCAGACATGATGCTCCCGCTGCTGGACACTAGGGACGTGCAAAGACTTTGGATTTAGTCACAAGGTCTTTTTATTGGCCTACAATTCGAAGATATGTACATCGCTCTGTTGACGAGTGCGACATTTGCCAACGCTCAAAACCGACACATCATTCACGGTATGGCCTTATGCACCCAATACCGGCTGCCTATGCACCATGGAAGAGAATATCCACAAACTTTATTGTGAAGTTACCACTTAGTAATGGATACGATTCAATTATGGTGGTCATTGACAAGAATACAAAAATGGGTCATTTCATTCCAACAAACGAATCGGTTAACTCTCAAGACACCGAAAATTAATTTTACAACATGTATGGAGGTATCATGGAACTCCAGAAGAAATTATATCCGATAGGAGGCCAGTTTTTATATCTAAATTTATGACAAGGTTATGTAATTTACTACGAATAAAACCATCTCCAACAACAGCTTTTCATCCACAATCGGACAGCCAAACCGAGAGATTAAATCAAGCTCTGGAGCAATTCTTGAGAATGTTCACGACAAACCGCCAAGATGATTGGGCTGACCTCCTTCCCCTTGCCGAATTTGCATATAATAATGCCTCTCACGCAGCAACCGGTTTTTCTCCATTTTATGCGACATACGGGTACCATCCAGCACTGTCCTTTATGACTCCAACCTCATCTACAGTCCCAACAGCTAAAGACAAAGTAAAACATTTACAAGAGGTTCATGAAGAATCAAAGACCATGATTCATATAGCAGGTCAAAATGCCAAACGCATCTATGATCGGGCAGCGACACTACAACCATCTTTTGAAGTCGGGGATAACGTCCTTCTTTGCCATCAAAACATTACCACAACAACACCGTCACATAAATTGGCTGCTAAATTTTTGGGACCATTCCCAATTATAGCTAAGTTTTCAAACCTACTTTACCGCCTGAAACTGCCCAAGACACTTTGTATACACAACGTATTTCATGTATCACTTCTCAAAAAGTACAATCAAGATACCATTCTAGGTCGTTGTAAAACAAGACCCCCACCTATTATTACTCCAGAGGGTGACATTGAGTGGGAAGTTCACCAGGTCTTGGACTCGAGATTATTCGGCCGTTGGAAAAAGTTACAGTACCTGGTTTCTTGGGAAAGACATGGACCAGATGAGAACTCGTGGGAACCAGCTGAAAATCTTGAAAATGCACGTGATGCTGTTGCTCAGTTTTACAAAAGTCATCTTCAAGCACGAGGACGGAATCACTAAGGGGGCTCGACACTAGTAGGGGGGTAATGTTACGAACTACATCGTAACAGCTGGATAGTAACGTAGTGACAAGACGGTTCTCGGTTAGAAAGCGGTTATACGGTTGGTAGTTATGTTGTAGGATCACTTTGGACCTTTAAAGGGTTGCAGGTGCAACTCTTTCCTCTACGTGATATTTTGTTAGTAATATGATTCAAGTTTTTTAACATACAACATCGGTGTTGTCTTATTTGTCATGAGATCAATTTATGGTTATATAGAATGGAGCATTCATCATACAGTTCGAACCTTAACACTTTCCTCAATTTGGGGAGTTGAACGAGAAGTAGGCATGATTTGATTTAATGGCAATGTTAACCGTCGTGTAATTGCAGTCTAGTATCTCAACTCATGTCTACTTTTCGTTCACCTCTCATAAATCTTGCATGAGCTTCAGTCCCGCTCCAACCACTTGAGAATCTTGAAGAGTGAGGTTTGTGAGTGATTGGATCCGTTCTTAAGCTTTTCCAAGGTTATAGGGAGTTGAACGAAAAGTAGGCATAAATTGATTGAAAGGATCTCGGAAATGTTTACAAATGACTATATTTTGTTGCAGAGTTTAATTGACATACTTTGTATTCAGTTACACTTTAGCTCGAGTCAAGCTAAAGGGTAACCTCTCCATTCTAATTGGATGATCAATTTAGAAATCGAATATTTGTGCTCGGTTTTGTGTGTGCAGATCTGAGAGGGACAGGATGGCGACTCAGCTGCAGCACTTCTTCCAGCCAAAGTGTGAGCCGCAAAAACGGCTCACGGTGACGAATGGACCACGCATTGTGTCCATTAAGGTTAACAAAGTAGTGGAAATGGGTTATTCCATTGGTTAGTTCATGGTTTTTGATCAAGATGGCTGAATAGCCTTTCCATGCGCTAATTCTTTAATTAGGAGCCACATTGTGGCAACCAAGAATTTCATGAAGTTAACCAAAAAAATAAGTAGAAAGGAAAAAATGAGAAAAGGTAGAAAAAACAAAAACAATAGAAAAGAAGTGGAAATAGAAGTGGTGGAGAAGAATTTACCTCCTACCGAGTCATGGACCACAATTGGCCACGATGAGGAAATCACGGGAGAAAAATTAGGAGAAGAAGAAGAATGATGGTGAGGAGAAGGAAAAGAGAAGGAGGCTTAAAAAGCCCTTAAAAAAGTAGTTGAATAGGTTGAAAAGGCTTGGGCAAACCCCTCACCAATCACTAAGTAATATTAGGAATTATCCCAAGCAAGGGTCTTCAATCTAGATAGATTAATTAGATTTAGCATCCTTGGAATTAGCTTAATAGCTCACTTATTGGAGATCATGAGCACCCAATGTGGCATGAAGTTAAAGTTGAGATTTAGATATTCTTTGGTTAGTGGGACACCCACTTTTATTAATGCAAGGGTGGCACGAAGATGAGTGTCATAGGTTAATAGGTTTTTTAAGATTAAAGTCATAAATGGAAGAAGGCAAAGGCGGCGGGGAACATCCTTGGGAACGCAAGGAGAGCAAGGGCTTGGGCGGTTACCCCCTGGAGGAGCCCATTCGGTAGTGTCCAAGGAATGTGGGGAGAGCAAGGAATGTGGGGAGAGCAAGGAATGTGGGGAGTGCAAGGAATGTGGGGAGAGCAAGGAATGTGGGGAGAGCAAGGAATGTGGGGAGAGCAAGGAATGTGGGGAGAGCAAGGAATGTGGGGAGTGCAAGGAATGTGGGGAGAGCAAGGAATGTGAGAGAGAGACTGGGGAATAAAGAGAGAGCCGGAAGCCCCGGCCACGACAGGCAGTGAATTAGGTTAGGAAAAAGAACGGTAGCTCGAGCAAGGACAAAGATCACAAGGACACGAAGATCAAGAGCTGCAGACGAAGATCAAGAGCTGGAGCACAAATGCGGTAGCTGGAGCAAGCCCGAAGATCACAAGAACACAAAGATCAAGAGCTGGAGCACAACGGCAGTAGCTGGAGCAGGCAGGAAGATCACATGAACACGAAGATCAAGAGCTGGAGCACAAGGGCGGTAGCTGGAGCAAGCACGAAGACCACAAGAACACGAAGATCAAGAGCTGCAGACAAAGATCAAGAGCTAGAGCACAAGGGCGGTAGCTGGAGCAAGCACGAAGATCACAAGAACACGAAGATCAAGAGCTGGAGCACAAGGGCGGTAGCTGGAGCAAGCACGAAGACCACAAGAACACAAAGATCAAGAGCTGCAGACAAAGATCAAGAGCTAGAGCACAAGGGCGGTAGCTGGAGCAAGCACGAAGATCACAATAACACGAAGATCAAGAGCTGGAGCACAAGGGCGGTAGCTGGAGCAAGCACGAAGACCACAAGAACACGAAGATCAAGAGCTGCAGACAAAGATCAAGAGCTAGAGCACAAGGGCGGTAGCTGGAGCAAGCACGAAGATCACGAGAACACGAAGATCAAGAGCTGGAGCACAAGGGCGGTAGCTGGAGCAAACACGAAGACCACAAGAACACAAAGACCAAGAGCTGGAGAACAAGGGCGATAGCTGGAGCAAGCACGAAGATCACAAGAACACGAAGATCAAGAGCTAGAGCACAAGGGCGGTAGTTGGAACAAGCACGAAGATCACAAGAACACGAAGATCAAGAGCTGGAGCACAAGGGCGGTAGCTGGAGCAAGCACGAAGACCACAAGAACACGAAGATCAAGAGCTGCAGACGAAGATCAAGAGCTGGAGCACAAGGGCGGTAGATGGAGCAAGCACGAAGATCACAAGAACACAAAGATCAAGAGCTGGAGCACAAGGGCGGTAGCTGGAGCAAGCACGAAGATCACAAGAACACGAAGATCAAGAGCTGGAGACGAAGATCAAGAGCTGGAGCACAAGGGCGGTAGCTGGAGCAAGGACAAAGATCACAAGAACACGAAGATCAAGCGGTCAGGAAGATCAAGAGCTGGAGCACAAGGGCGGTAGCTGGAGCAAGCACGAAGCTCACAAGAACACGAAGATCAAGAGGTCACGAAGATCAAGAGGTGGAGATGAAGATCAAGAGTTGGAGCACGAGCACGACGACCAAGGACGGAGAGTGAACTGAATCGAATCAGGGAGCCTCTACTCTCCCTCGGACTAGTAATCAATTCCTTGTGCATGAAAGGAACCCTGAACTTCTAAATACAAAAATCACGCGGAAGCGCTGCCAATTTTTTACTAGGATTAGGGTTTGCTATATATTCAACCAAACAATCGGTTTAATTGTCATTAGTATGTGAACGCAGCTGGAGGCTCATGCATGGTGTAAGGTTCGAATAGGATTACTTGTGTGAATGTATGTGGTGTACACTTGAATGTGTGGTGCATGATCTTGAATAAACGCATATGTTAAGGGTGCACTGTTGGTCGTTGGCTGTGAGTCTAGGATTGAGTCGAACGGTTGATTGAAGGCTGCCATCGTGTTAAGCAAGAAAAACTAATAAGAATTCAAAAAACAAACATAGAAAACGGAGTCATAACCACGAAGATAATGAAGAATTAAACTTTGGGTATAATAAGAAGAAGCATGTCTGCTGGCCAGTGCTATCAGGGTCGCACTTAAGTCTGGAATTGGTTGTTGAGGCTCTAATCAAGTTCACAAGGTGGAATTGAACCTATCTACGCTTTAAAACGTTGAAAACGGAGCTTTGTGGTGGAACTTATGCTTGTTTAAAAGTTGGGTTTAATTTAAGGCTGAATCTAGCCATCACAGCACTAATCATTAACGGACCTTCTTGAGTGACCACACCTTGGGTCACCGTGCTTGTATGAATGGTTGAAGGATGTTTGAACAAGGGGCTGCATTCCACACTTAGGGTCTTGTGTTCAAGATAAGCCACCCGTTAGGGGGTGGTTTATTTGGCTCACACAAAACCCGTCGACATTGATGATGACGATGGAGACGACAACAACTACTTGGATTGCTGGGAGCTGAAGGACCCATCGATGACATTGAAGTGGACGCTTCTGCGGGCCACCTATACGGATAATTTAGTGTTTGGTCAGACCTTCGCCGATGATATCGTCGAACCCGAGCACATCAACTTCAGAACCAAAATTACTGATGTAGTCCACGAAGATAACGAGCACGTTAAGTTGTCGTGTGTGACAACCACTGAGTCCGTAGAGCCTTATATGTTTATTATTGTAGTGAACAATGTTTCATCTCCCTTCTATATCCACAATTGTGTCAATTCACTTAGGGGGTCCAAATTTGATGAAATAGTGACTAAGGTCGACCATGAAATCTCTCTAAAGAAATTGGAGACCAGTAGTGGTCAGCCGGTGAAAGCAAAGGCTGTAGCGAATAAACTCTGAGACATTCTATAGAGATGAGTACCTTTGCCGCTCTAGAGAAGGCAAAATCAATCGCGGAGAGGCGCCCGATAGAAATTTTGATAGTTTCGGGGGCCGTGACCGGTAGCCAGGATATGAGTCAAGCATCGGTACCGGTTAGAACACCACGTGCAAGAACAAGTCGAAGCACCCTGCGCAACATGCTGTCTGCTTCCCCCGTCAAGAAGCGCTCAGCTGCCAAGAAGCCGGAGACCTCTTCCAGAAAGAAGACGAAGCTCGTGTCAGAGGAAGAGTTGGCCAATTCGATGGCCTCTGCACTCTCGGAGCTTCCTGAGGCACTCAGGTTCGAAGAGACAATCGACTACAACAACGTCCATCAGATTTACCAAAACTTCTGGACGGAGTGCCAGAGCTGCTTCTTCCAGGGAGATAAAGAGAAGAAGATTGAGCTTGACGTGATGAGGCTGCATAATGCACCGCCAGAGTGGACGATCCGTGCATTCAAACCTCCGCGCATGGAGGAGTTGATGCATTATTACCTCAAAATGCTCGACAAGACGTAGAAGCAGACTCTCTGCGTCATGCCGAAGCTCGATGCTATGCCAACGACAGTTGAGTAGCTCAGCGACTGCGACTACTATATCATCAACGGCCAACACAACGTTGCAACATCAAAGGCGATGATTAACGGCAACGTCCCGGAGGTTATGAGAAGGCACTTCCGAACATGGCAGTGTTACATTGTCTGGACGGAGGATCCGGAGAAGCTGAGGAAGATATCCGCATATAATGATCACGTGAATCACTTGGTCGACGTGGGCAACCAATATCCTTGGCTCTCGGGCTTTGTGGATCCAAGCTGGGAGACCAATGCAGAAGCACTCCGCCGCGGGCATTTGCGGGTCTCCTAGGTTAGGTCGGAGAACTGCAGTGGAGATTGCCAACGACAAGAAGTTTGAGGTAATATATCTTAACCAAGGTCATGCACTTTAGCTCGACCCGAGCTAAAGTGCATGTTTGCTCACTATCTGTATAGTGTTGTATTTAGATTGAAGTCGCTTACATTTAATACTCTCAGGTTGCAAGTTAGCTCGACTTGAGCTAACTTGCAGTTTCCGGACCCTGCTAAACATGTTTATTTTTTGTTGTAATTGTAAACTAAATCGACCCTGTTTATGTTCTGTGCAGCCATTTTTAACGCGGGTAGTAAGCACTTCGCAGTGATTGACGTTGCAAAGAGCCAGGCAACGCTCACGAAAGCTGGAAAGGCCAAGGAGCTCTCAATTACAAACAAGGTGAAGATCATCACCGCGACAGTTGAGACCTTCAAGCTCTGGTCGGATGTCATCTCCTCAACGGCACATGGCGACCTCATCAACGTCAATTCGACTTTGACGCCCTTGGCAAACTTCAAGGACGCCAAGTCTTCTGTTGCAGTTCGTAGAGACAGTATTCCGCCGGAATGCACCCGATCGTCACTAAATGCTTCCAAAGTAACCGCTCCGGTTTTGTTCCCAGAGAGACCTAATGTTCTTTTCCAATTACTTCCAATTACTAATCTATCACAACAATTGTTCAAAGGTTAGCTATATTCATTACTTATGTATGGAAGATCCAAATCCTTTCGGAGCCCGGATTTTGTACAATGGCTTTCAGAAAGTAATTTTCGGAAGTCCAGAGGGTAGTTTGATTTACCTCTATTCCTCCTCAGAGAGTCTCCTAGAGTTTTTAAGCAAGTGGCCGAAGTCCATTGATCATGTTCTGTAAGTGGCTGGATTTTCCACTGCCCTGTGACTTAAAGTGGCTAGGCACCCACTGTCCGGAACTTATAGTGACCGAACACCACTCTCCTACTTTGCTAACTTGATGAATTGATTGTTGTTGTTAGGCTTAGATTCTCACAACACCCGGAAGACCTTCCGGATGCGGTCACACAGAGACAAGTCCAAACTACAACAACATTCCGGTAAGTAAGGTTGCGATTCTCTGGAGGAAGGCTACCATTTGCAATGAGGTACTTCGTCTAGATTAACGTATCTGGCTTTTTCCTATCTTGGGGGAAAACTCCGGCCTTGACCGAAATCGATTTTAAAATAGATTCTTCCGTGATGTAGAGATTACCAGGAACACCTCTGCAGTTCATCTCTTCCCCTCGTGGCTATTTCCGGACCCTGGAGTCTACCAGGAATACCTTTGCAATAGCCCTCCAACTCTCCCAGGCGATCGCCTGACACAAATCCTGACCAGTTTCCCTCTAGTAAAACAATTGTATCACTTAACCTCGGAAGAATGCTATGCAACCACACACAAGAATGGATCCGTTGCTCACGAAGTTCCACACATTACACCACAAGTACAAGATAGCAAGTCTAGGTACAAAGAGCAACGTATATTTCCAGGTGAGAAGAATAAGATGAAGGTTTTTCCACAAAACCTGACTACTAAGTACTAATTAAGTCCCTTCTAACCTTAGCTTTCTTCCTAGCTACTCCTACGGGAAATCCGCTAGATCTTATCTTAAAGATCCGAGAAATCTGGAAAAGTTCCGGATCGGATCTCATATCCTAAAATCACGGAAAAGTTTCCGGCTCCGAAATCCCCATTCAAACTACAAAAACGATCAGTCAATTCTGTCAACACCCGAGTGCACTTGGGGCCCCATCGTTAATCGCTGCCGATCCGGAACCTAGACCGAAAAAGAAAAAGAAGACTATACCTAACTAACCTAAGTCAGTGCTCCTGGCCCTCAATTTCTCCCACTCCGGCGAGAGGGAGAGATCTCCACCGGAGTTCGCTGCTTGCCCTTTGCCTTCTTGGATGTTACTGGCGAAAGGTTGGTCTTCCAGGTTGACGGTCTGGTTGTTGGAGAAACCCAAGCCACCGGGGTCTTGGAGTCCGGCGGTGGAGGTGGGTGCTCCAGTGAACCTTCCAGAACAGGAGGTGCTGGTGGTCCCATCTCGGAAGCTGACCTGGTCTCCTGGACCAAGTCCCTACAGCTTTCGGAAGGGCTCCTTGGTCCGGCCGCCAATCTGCGGGACACTGACTTTGGCGGTGCCTGGAGGTCGTCTTCTGCCAGAGGATCTTGCAGGCACATGTTGGGTGGCGACAACAAATCCGGAAGCTTCTTTTGAATCTCACTCGTACTCGGGTTAGGAGGTACGATTCCCTCCGTCGGCGTCCGAGGTGATGGAGTGTCTAGGGACTCCGGATTCGTTGAGGTACCCGGAGCTGGAGTTGTCTTGGGCTGTGGTGGTTCCGGAGTGGCCGTGGTTCGTCCCGGGGTCGTGGCGCCTCCCGATTCAGGTGCTGCTGGGAAGCATCTGGGTGATGTTGTCGACCAAGAACTTCATTTGCTCCGAGGTATGGCCCATCTTCTCCGCTTGGTCCATGGGAAAATGGATGATGTTGGCCCTAGTGACCTTCTCCTACTTTTCCACCAGTTCGGTGAAGAGTCGGTTGCGGTTGATCACATCCACCGAAAATTCTAGGGCTTTTCGGACCTCTATCAGGGCAGCTGCGGAGGCATTGGCCTTTTCCTCCGCCTGTTTCCGGGCCATCACAGCCAGAGCTGCCTCTTGAAGGTAGTGCTTTACCTTCTTCTCCATCTCCGTGCTGGCCTTGTACATGGTGGAGATTTGAAGGTGTAGCGCCTTCGTGTCGGTCTCTCTGTTCCGGAGTTCCTCCACCCTGTTGATGGCGTCCTCCAACCGGTTGACTTCCAAACTCCGGAAGATCTGTTCCACGCTGGTGGTCATGATGTAGTTGGGCTCCTTAAGGAAGCCAACTCTCCAGCCGATCTTGCGTGTGAGCTCGTCCATCTGCTTCAGTTGACCCTTGGAGTCCCCTTGATCAACCTTCTTCTTCTTTCGGCTGGTTTCCGGTGAGGGTCTAGACTCGTCCTCTCCGGACGATGCGGAGGAGCTGCGGATGTTCGGACTCTCCGTCATTGGCTCATTCCCTCGAGGTGTCTTCTAAGCCCTCCAGCCTTCCGGAGTATCGGCGGTTGTCGCTTTCGGCACGGGCTCCTTTCTTCCGGATTCTTCCTCTGACTCTTCCCCTCCATACTTCAGGAAGTTGAGCACTTCGTCATACAGCCTGACCTCTGCCGGCGTGAGCTGTTGGTGGTGGCAGTAGAGATGCACCACGTAGAAAGCTAGGGGGATCGCCAATTTCTCCACCTTCTGGAAGTTGGCCACCAGCCGGTTGATCATTTCCGTCATCAGCGTCCCCCAGTCTACAACGATCTTTCCCCATAGAGCTCCGAGGAAGGTATAGGCCCACTTCGCCGCCACCCGCTTTGGCTTCTCCGGATGGAAAATAGGGTTTAAAAATCCTAGCACAAACTGGGCATCCCGATGCAAAAGGTCTTGCATCAGGGTTGTCATACTAGATGGATGTCCGGTTCACCCGTCCGGTAGAGCTCTGACCAGTCCGATACAGTCAACGTTGGGTTGACTTACCTGCAAGGTAAAAAAAAGGCGACGTGGCAGCCACGTATGAACTAAAGTGCTGACACGCAGGATTTAAACTAAAAAAAACGAATAGTTGACTCTATAAAATGGTATATTAGGTGCAAGGACGAGTCCGCCCCTAAATGGTAGGGGCGGAAACGTCACCGCCCCTAAATGGTAGGGGCGGAGATGTCCCCGCCCCTAAATGGCAGGGGCGGAGACGTCACCACCCCTCCCTGCCCAATTTTAGAATCAGGATCTTTGAGAGGCCAAATTTCACTCAAAAATAGTCCAAATTAAGCATGTGATATGTTTTTGGCATCTACAAACAATTTAGATGTCAAAACACACCTCAAATGCTTGATTTGGGCTATTTTTGAGTGAGTTATATCCATTCAAACATTCTGACTCCAAATTTATGCGGGGAAGGGGCGAGGACGTTAGGGGCGGAGACGTGAGGGCGAGGACTCAACCCTTTGAAGGTTGTAGAGGAACAAAGTTGGGCAAACTCCATTCTCGCCTTGGCAAAGGCCTTCCTCCTTCCCATGCGTTGGAGAAACGATATTTTTAATGTAAATTTAGTTTTCCTTCCAAATTCTAGGGAATGACATGATTGCCGTGATGATTGAGGAATGCAAAGATCTTGTCGGAACCAAATATAGCGGCTCTTTGCTCTTAATGATTCTATTGGACTTGAATTAGGAGAAGAAGAAGATCTACGGTCTTCCACGAATTACTCTTCATAACCGTAGGGTCGATGAAATACATAACTTTAAATTGTTGGGGTTATGATTATTTATCACCTAATTCAATCATAAAGAAAGATGATGCATATAAAAGCATTCTCTAAAGGCCACAATGTTCCAAAGTCAAAGTGGTTCTCTCACAACACTTCTTACCAAATGGTATCAATTTAACTTTAAATTGATGAAACCTTGCAAAGGTTAGATGAAACTCCAAAAGGCTTTGCTTCTAAGGGTGACACCTTCAAAAGGTCACATTAAACATGTCTATTGTAAAAGCTATGGATGTAGGGGAGAGACACGACCAAATGTTTTTTAGTATACATATAGATATAAAAAAATATAAATGTCAATAGAAGCTCTAGTAAAATTTCTAGCAATATAGAACATAACTATTAACTTCTTTCTTGAACTCATGTCTATATACAATAACGATAGAACTTTGTATGGTCTGTATGAAATTCTTTTTCTAAATAAATATAATTTTGACGTTGTTTTGTACTATATATATATGCCGTATTTATAAATTGGGAATGTCAATTTCTTTATGTTCAAATGGAAACTATTACATTTCCTCTAACACGTGCAAACTATTTATATGTTTCTTAATTTTTTTGTTTATCTTTCCATGCCCCTTCTTAACATTGGATTCAATTGTAGAATACTTATATATAAAGAGTATTACCTGCTTCTAAGATTCCAAAAACAAAGTATTTTTGTTGTTGTAAAAATACATTTTAACCCAAGTAAAGCACGTTGACACTTTTTGAGGAAGTTGGGAAAAAAAAGTAATCTCGAAGGGGCCATTGGCAATTAGTCTCGTTGTATGAGGACCCACAAAGCCCTTGGGGGAGATGACATGTCGGTTATCTTTAATGCAATTAGTCTAGGGAAGGACTTAGTGTAGAAAAGTGTTTACCCTCGAGAGGGGGAAGTAGTTCTTTATACACTAGCCTATGTCCCATGGCCATATGCTTAGTGAAGAGAATGAACAAACACTACATTCACGCCGGTCCCATTGGAAGACCGTAGTTCTTCTTCTTCTCCTAATTCAAGTCCAATAGAATCATTAAGAGCAAAGAGCCGCTATATTTGGTTCCGACAAGATCTTTGCATTCCTCAATCATCACGACAATCATGTCATTCCCTAGAATTTGGAAGGAAAACTAAATTTACATTAAAAATATCGTTTCTCCAACGCATGGGAAGGAGGAAGGCCTTTGCCAAGGCGAGAATGGAGTTTGCCCAACTTTGTTCCTCTACAACCTTCAAAGGGTTGAGTCCTTGCCCTCACGTCTCCGCCCCTAACGTTCCCGCCCCTTCCCCGCATAAATTTGGAGTCAAAATGTTTGAATGGGTATAACTCACTCAAAAATAGCCTAAATCAAGCATTTGAGGTGTGTTTTGACATCTAAATTGTTTGTAGATGCCAAAAAACATATCACATGCTGAATTTGGACTATTTTTGAGTGAGATATGGCCATTCAAAGATCCTGATTCCAAAATTCGGCGGGGAGGGTCGGTGACGTCTCCGCCCCTGCCATTTAGGGGCGGGGACGTCCCCGCCCTAGTGCCACGGTGGCGTGACACGTCTGAATGTGACTTGGCCATCACTGTAAAAATTTCTTATCTGCAAAAAATTACTAGGGGCACTTGAGGTAATATGTCCGAACAGTCCGTCTAGTTGTTCCGTCTTATCACCTCAACATGTCCATAATGACAACCATGTCTTGTATGTTGTAGCCGTCCTTCGCGTCGGCTTGTCCGTCGAACTCCCCCGCCAGGAATTCGTCTCGCCGTTCCACCACTTTGGTGCGGTCGGCTTGGAAGTCGTACGCCTGGGACCATTCCGGAACTCCCCAGAGTTCCGGATGGGCTCGTTGCAACCTGGGGTCCGCGGTGCGTACAAGCTCCTTGATGTAGACTTCCTCCCAGATACCCCGGCCTACCTCGAGTAGGCCATCGCACCCCATCGTCTTCAGACTTTCCTTCAGGAGGTTGTACTCGTCTAGGTCTTCTGGGATGTCCAGAATGACTCGAGTCATGGGAAAGAGCGCAGCGGCCGGCTCTTCGTCTCTCCATCCGCGGCCATCTTTGTCCGTCCGCTTCTTCTTTGCCATCGGGACCGTCTTCATGGGTCCTGTCTACTTCCTCACAATCCCTCACTGTTGATTTTGCATGCACCAACCTCACCAAAACTCTCCCAAACGGACGCACGTCCGTTCAAACCGTCTAAACTCCAAACCCTAACGATCAGCGGTTAGAGAACCGCAAGAGTGAGCAAAAAAAGGAAGAGAGAGAGAGGGCGCGCGTTGGAGCGGAACCTCAATACGAAAAGAAAAAACAGAAAGAAAGAGTTTTCTCGCAAGCCACAATTTTTTGTAGTTTGGCCGTTAGTACGGCTCATGATGACAGTTGATGGTGACAGCTCTGGATAACGGTTCCGGATGACAGTTTGTCCTAGAATTCCGATAACTACTCCGGTTTTGCATTTAGCAGCTTTAGGCTCATTTAGGGTTTGCAGCCGAGCCTATCCGTTGTTATTCTTACAAGCTGACTATAGGTTATATAACTTGTATTATAGTACAAACTATCGTAACTACTTGACTAATTTATTTGTTTTTGCCGGATTTTTAGGTTGACTTCCGGCACCATGTGGGAACGGATTCCCACATCTTCGGTCTTGGAGAAAGATGAGGTCCTGACATGCGAGTTCTTCAAGTTTCTCGGCAACATGACCGAAGCCGATCACGCAAAAAAGTGCAAGCACATTCTCAATCGATCAGGGCCATCGTGGAAATTGCCTTATCCTAAGGTGGTTGTGAAGCAGCCGCAATCTGTGCTAGAGAATTGCTACACCACCCAGGACTAGGTGGATCGGAGGAAGAGGAAGGAGGTCGCTCGAATGGAGCTTCAAGTGATCAGGCTGGATCGGGGCCTTTTCAACAGCGTTGAAGCGTACAGCTGTTCCAACTGGCGGAAGTTCAAGAAGAACTAAGACGTGAGCAAGGCTTAAAAGCGTGCCCTCTTGGATTGGGGTCCACCGGATTTGTACTACGCCAAGTTGAGGTAGACGCAGTTTCGCAACTACAAATGTGAAGATCTCTCTCCGTATGCTAAGGAGTTCTTGAGAGTCTTCCTTGATGTGCAGTCGCAGTTCGTTCCACCTCAGGGGGCCTTGCACTTTCGTTCGTACAAGGCGGCGACAAATTCGCTCGGGATGTGGCCTTTGGATTTGTGGCGCAACATGGGCTGCAACATGAAGCTCGGCATCATCAACTTCCGGAATATCCCTACTTTCTCTGGGAAGGCAACGTCGTCGTTGGAGAAGCCCTTCTTTGACGAGTTCATGATGATGTTCGCATCAAAAGGGCAGCCTCCCCTCAGTGATCTTCTAGCCTGGCTCTTCATTTGCGGCGACGAGCAGTCACACCTTCAAGTCACAGCGTTTACTGAGGGCTCGTCGTTGTGCCATGCGTATGATGTGCTGCAGTCGAAGTATCTTCCCTCCGAGAATGAGCGTTTGGGAGTATACGCGCCAAAGAGCAACAACGCTCTCGACCCTGTTCGCCTTCTCTTTCTCTTCAAGAAAGAGCTCACGCAGATCCTAGCCGTGAAGAAGATCCACGCAGCTCCGAAGCATGTGTTGCACACCAAGTTGCGCAAGTACAACGAGCTGGCATACTCCATGAACATGAACGAGCTGAGGATGGAGTTTTTCATCAAGGTCCTAGAGCAGTTATGCAATAGGGGGAGGCAGTTGTTTAGTTATTTGGCAGGATGAAATTACTAATTGCGAGTGTGCTAAGTTTTCCTACAGTTTAGCTCAAGTCAAGCTGAACTGTAGATACCTTCCTGAGTCGTGCATGGTTTCAGAGAAGTCATTTCTTATGCATTTGTAGCGTGGCACTTTAGCTCGAGTCGAGCTAAAGTGTCGGCTTATACTTTTATGATTTTCTAACAGTCATCAATCGCGTCGTATCCTTTCAAGTTTTAATAGCTGAGTTTTCGTGCCAGTAATCCTTTGTATTCACTTTAGCTCGATTTGACCTAAAGTGTAACTTGTTCAATCCATTGGTGTGTAGATGTTGGATCTGGAGGCATTCTGCATATCCCACGACACCGATGAGCAGGACCTCGACGACGCCATGGAGGTCGCGTTGACGTTGGATCGGGCCGATTTCGTCGTTGGTGCCTATCATGTCAACGAGGAGATCATCCCCGAGCTTGGCATGGCCGTTGCCAAGGGGAAGGGGAAAGCAAGTGTTGAGCTCGTCGATGAGGAGGAAGATGTGGACCCGAGCACCCTGGTTGTGTGCCCAAGCTCGAGCACGGCCACTCCTGATGATGAGTCCGATGACGACTTCAATGACGCCACTCCACTGGAGTTTCAGAGTGGCTCTCAATCTGAAGCAGGAGACACAATCGGATCCTCGCGGCATGCCGACATGATGCTCATGATGTAGAGATTCATGACGACTAATTTGCCTGCTGCCATTCCGACACCAGTCGCAATTAATGCTGCAATCTCCCAGCCTCCCTCCTCAGCGGTAGGAGAGACTGGGAGTCTATCCCGCGATTTGCTGCTGCCGTCTCCGGCGGGTTCCTCCCCCGTCTCCATCGAGGGTCAATTGCTTCATGTTCCCCCATCCCCGTCGACCCGCCCCTCTTCCCCTTCGAAGTCGCCCGCTTGGAACGTATCTATCGTTGATGTCCTTAGCTCATCGTCAGGTTAGTGTAACCTAGTTGCGAGTGTATAGAGGCAAAACATTTTGTAAATGTCCAATTTTGTACTCCAGTATTTTTTGTTAATATTACAATGCTCAACGAGCACTTCAGCTCGACTCGAGCTAAACTGCTTGACATCTGACGACTCTGACTTGTATCAGTGTCCTATGTGCGCATCTGCTGATTGGTTGAAATTATTGAATTTTTTCAGATCTAAGTTTCGGTGATGACGCGATCGCTCACCCAGTCATAGATGAGGTCGTCCAAACTACAGTCCCAGTCGTAGAAGAGGTAGTCGAAGCTTCGGCCGTGCTCGTAGACGAGATCAATCATGATTATGTTGTCCCAGAGCCACCTCTTCTTGTCTCGGAACCGTGCCCCCAAATGGTTGTGGGCCACTTGGCACCCCTAGACAGCATGGAGGGTTTGCAAGAATCGATGGGGGCCTGAGAGGAAATGCTGCAAGATGTTGAAGTTCTCGAGGTATTCTTCTAACACTTTTCACACACCACTCTCTCCCCATGACGCCCCCGTTTGCCTCTTTTGTTCGACATTTTGTTGACCCGTCGTTGCTAATGAATCTTTGGTAATACTGTTTGTTCTCCTGGCGTTTCCGAACCAGGTCTGCGAGGCATCAATAAGTCGTGCCAATAATCTAGAAGATATACCTGGAGTCCTATCAGATTTTGAGTGCAGGTGGTTGAATGTTGGCTCGACCTCAATGGAATTCTATGCACGTGTGAGCCTACATGGCAGGCCAGGGGACCCAGGAACTCTGACTCCTCTATTCACTCGACTTCGCAGCCGGCCGAAGTAGGCCCTAAACTAGTTTGAGTGCGTCCTGGTTGTGCTGAATTCCTCACGAAGTTTTCTAAGATTGCCACCATCACGATCTGGAGTTCGATGATGGAATCTACAACGCGTCTGATTTGTAAATATCTATTTCAGCATAGTTCTTCGTACCCTCTCGGGATCTTTGGTCAGGAGAGTTGCGATAGGGTTTCCGAGCGTAGAGTCGGTAGCAAAACAATCTACATGAAGGAATTTGGCACTCAGAAGGACATCTTCTTGAAGATGTTATCGAACCATCTCTTCAATAGATTGGGTCATGAGTATACTCCGGCGAATACGCTTGTCACTGACGACAGCCCGATTAAGCATATGCTCAATTTGCCGGAGAACGTCCTTCTTCTTCCATCATGGTCGCACAAACATGATGGCGCGAGAGATGATTCTGTAGTGTTGGAGGAATTGCTGCCATATCTCTCTGACCTTCATTTGTTTCCGGGTGGCCTAGCGTAGTACCTCGGGCCGGGAGATGTTCTTTTATGATCAGAAGACGTCTGGTTAGTCTGCGAGTATCTGGAATGGAATCCAAGCCTATCAGAATCTCCGCTCCTAATGCCGTTGGAAATGCTTAGATCCTTATTATACATAAGGTTGGATAGAGCTAAACTATATCGATTCAATGCAACGCCATTTTGTAAATTTTGTTGGACCATTTTTTGTCTACATATATTTTTTGATAAATGAAATCGGGATGTTTCACCACTTTGTTTGTTGTGCGGATTGGATACCTACTGCTGATGGAATGTCGTTCTGTTTTGTATGATTGGAATTTTCGTCTATTGTTCTGAGATATGTGAGCGTCACTTTGGTTGAAATTTCTACGGGACTGTGATTGAATGGCGTCCGTATATTCCTTGCTGGGCCTAGAGGAGTTCACCCTTTTCCTACGGAGTAAAGGGCTTTTGTTGCACTCTGCTGCAACCGTGCAGCCAACCATGGATTATTCGACCATGGCAGTGGACGACGGAGTTGTTGAAAGCCCTATTGCGTGGGAGCCAATTTATGAAAGGAACAACTCACCTTCGCCATAGTGGCCTCGTTTAGTTCTTGGGTCTTCGCGTCTGAATTTGGATAATTGTACTCTTGCAAAGCGAATTCTTTATGACGGTTTAAGGGATGTTGCTTACCCACGCTCGCTCACGGTGCGTGTTATGCTCACTTCCAAGTTATTGCACTATTGAGTCGTTCTTGCCTAGACAATCTTGGTTTGTTGTTGAGCTACATTGCACTCATGTAGTTTTGTTTCATTTGAGCTTGTTTTTATTCGTTGGATGTTAAATGTGGTCTGTGAATTTTTCCTTTAGCATTTTAGCTCCATTCGACTTAAAGTGCACTCGG
Source organism: Bryoerythrophyllum caledonicum (assembly GCA_963971425.1). NCBI lineage: Eukaryota > Viridiplantae > Streptophyta > Bryopsida > Pottiales > Pottiaceae > Bryoerythrophyllum > Bryoerythrophyllum caledonicum. The sequence goes on from OZ020514.1 coordinate 22,168,500, forward strand.
TTGGATCTTAATAATACAGTTTTCATGTGTGTTGTGTAGGAGTACTCGACCTAAAGTGTATTTGTTTGGATTGTAGGTGGCGCCTATTGTGCAAGAGCCATCTGGTAAATGTCTTCGCCCCCGTATTCTCTCAAGAAATACTGCTCGAAACAAATGCTCTCCTTCAGCTCCGACCCGCCGACACTGGCTGCCTAAATCAAACACTGAGGAGGTGCGTAGGCGGGGTTTGCAGCGTTTTCTATAGAGTCTGTTAATACAAGAGAATGGCGCAACATGGACTAGGCAGCGTCAGAGGGCTTTTTTAAAGACGCGTACAGAGGCTTATGGAGGAACTTTCTAGACCATTTAATTGGTGATAGGACAATTCTGTGACTTTTTTTTTAAAAGTTTTGAATAAAGCTTGAATTAATGGCATATGCTTCTTTTGCCTTTACCATTTTTTGGACATTCGGCTAATTTGGTCCATCCAAGGAATGAAATATAGTATTCTTGGTACATTGTCTTTATGCTCTACACCTACAAATGTCTATATATATTGATACTTCTAAGATCATATATCTTCAAAGTCATGGAAATCTCCCAATATAACAAATATGGTGTTCATCGGGTGCCCCCTGAGATACTCATTTATCGATGTGTAAGATGTAAGCGAGAGGATAAACGGAATTAGTGTTGTCGTAATGTTTGGTATAACACCGACTCCGTTGGGTAAAGTCATTTCTCCTAGCCAGGGTGTCGGAAAGTAATAAGCAAAGTTTTCGCTGAAGACATGCCCCATTGGGTGGTCATCAACCATCATTACTTGACCAGGGAGGCAAATGTGCTTCGGCTTCTGGTCAGTTGATAATCTGAATATATTCTTCTCGCAATATGGATACATCTCGGGCTTAGAACAGTGCTTTTCGTTATACAAAAAAAGAAGTCGTGACCTGATGCCCTTAGGTAGAAGAAAATTGAGAACCTTCTTCAAGCGGAGTAAATTCATAGACGACCATATACCAACTTCGAAGTACCAAAGAAGTATTGTGAAGAACTCAAAGAGATTAGGCCGAACGATATTGTACTCACGCTTGAAACATCGTGGGGTGGCATTCTTGTATTGTTCGAAGCAAAGCAATCCGTTCACTAACAGAAGGATGCGACATTTAACTAAATCTGGACTTTCAAAAGTCCAGATCAGTCAAAGTCCGTATTTAGTTTGATAATATACCATGTGGGTTGCTCCAGACTATAGGGGGAGCACCCGATCCAACGCGCTCTTCCTTGAGATTTAAGCAGATGACTTGAAGCATTAAACATGAAACATCTATCTTGAAGCATTAAACATGAAACATGTATTAGAAGTTGATAGCAGTGGAAGCAATTGGAAGAATGAAACAAACGATACAAAGCATAGTACTTGCATTTAAGACGGAAACATCGCAAGCGCACCCGATCCGGACTGGGAGATAGGGGGAGCACTTGATCCGAAGTAGGAGACCAGAAGAGCAATCGGTTGGAAGTAAAAGCGTCACACATTCATAGCATACAATCAATTATAGTAGAACAAAAAGTGTTTGAAAAGGCTTCATTATGTGTGGATGCAATGTAAGGCGATGTTGAAAATGTATGTCTTAAAAGTATCACTCTTGTAAATTTCGGATAAAGCTTTCAAGTACATGATGAACGTTCAAATTCCTCGGACATACTAGGAACCACCGCGTTGAAGAAATCCTAATAGAGGCAGGCTAGAAGACGACAAAACTAGGGCTCCTCCAATTTGGCTGGGAAAAAACTACACCAATCAAGGATCAGCTAAGTTTGCACTCGATCCCCCACACGAGATCGGGAGCGCACCTGATCCGCACACGAGAGATAGGAAGCGCACCCGATCCGCACACAAGAGATAGGAAGCGCACCAATCAAGGATCAGCTGCGTTTGCAGCATCGAGGTTAACCAGCGCTACAATTTGGTCTCTTTTTGGAATTGTCCGTGTCTTCGGATTTGCCTTAGTTGACCAAGAAGCATATACGATGCAGTCACAATCCCAAAGACATGGACGACGATCGGGCTCCGGTACCCACGTCGCTTCCCAGCATCCCGCATACTTCTGCTAGTGCTATTTTATGGCGTTTCTTGGCTCCTAGAACTGAATGATAAATTTCCCTTACTCCTCGTGACCTTGCTCATTATTAACAGATGAACATGCTCTCCCCATCCAGACAGGATGAATATCAGGGTCAGAGGGACGGAGGAGGACCGATGATCCCGCTATGATATGCCGCCATGGATTCAAAGCTTCCTTCGGCCTCTCCTTGGATGACCCGCAAAAAACTTCAGGTACTTGATCTTCAGGTGTGACATCCCCATTAGTAATGAGGCACAAGGGAGCTCGAACCGTCGCTCTCCAATTATGATTTGGCCAAAAGCCTTCTGCCAACACGTCTGGAGTAGGAGGAAGGGGTTTTTCAAGTTCTTCAAGTATTCCTTCCTAGTAAGCGATATAAGGTGGCATAGCCGTTCTCCATCCAACGCACTTAACCATCCCTCCCTCCCAGAATGCTATATAAGCACGAATTCCTGACTGAATTATAGACTTCTTATCCAGCGCTTTTGCAGCCTTCTCTTTGGCCTTGAATTGATTGCCACGTTTGGAAGGCTCCTCGTCTCCCCACAACCGCGTGAAAGGAACTGGCGTTGGCATACCAGAAGGTATCATGGATCTCCCGTCAACATCTTCCTTCCAAAGCCGAACTCCAGGTTGGTTTCTAGGGAGCCAATGTGCATCAACTGCATTTTCCTTGTACCGCATGACGGGCCAACAGTCTTCATCTACATAGAATTTAAAGAGGTGTTGATCTTTCGTGCCAACGAGTCTGTCACCACGATCACGTATATAGCCCTCCACAAATGATTTGAAATCGGCAACCTCTTGAACAAACTCGGGCATGAAACTCAAATCCTACGACTTCATGAAGGACGACATCAAATCCGCGACTACATAGGTATTCTCACTCTTCAACTTCTTGGACAAGTGGCTGAAGTAAGCATCTATATCCTCATGGGTGTGCCCTACCAACAAGAATCCAACCTGGATTTCCTTGAACACCCCCCGATAAGTCAACATGGATAAAAACGTGAAGATATACTGGTTCTTATTATCCTTTGTTAAGTTGTCCAACTGCAAGTACAAATTTGTTGGAAGAGGGACCGCGTGAGTGGAGTGGTTGGTATCCACTTGAGGTAGGAGGTCCATACATCTGGACTTCCCTCTTAGCATTGCAACAAACATCGAGTTTGCCAGCTCGTAAGGAAAAAGTTTGTCCGTTACACGAATGGGTGGTTCTTCAAGACGCCGAAGCAATTTTGCAATGGATGAAATAGTGTAGTTTGAGTCTCCTAGCCACAAGTCAGTGGAGTAATGAGCATATGCATTGTCCCCATGACCATGAGTGACCATGCCAGTGACGTTCATTGGAAGTTGTCCAAGAGCTGCAGTGAACTTCGTGGCAACTCGCATACGTGGGATTGCGGTCTTCGCTGTATCCATCTTATCGTGGATTATGCAAAGAATCTCTCCCTTATTGCGTTTGGACTCCTCTCTCCAGCTATGGTACACACGCCTACATGAAGCTTGAAGGTTTTGGTGCTGAGTTCGTTGTTTCACAAAAGAAACATATTCCGCAGAGCCCTTCACCGACCTGTTATTAAACTGCTGTAGAGTGTCGCAAACGGTGCACTTCGCAAAAGAACTACCAACCGGCTTCACCGCAACATTGTTGAAGAGATCCCTCTTCATTCTACTAACAGCTGACTGCAATATCGTGGGTAACCCCAACTCCGTATTTGTCTGCAATAATGTACATAATATATTAAACGGAAACATAGGCAACCCAAGCACTCCCACGTGTGCAAATCGATGAAGTCATCATACATTGCGAAAGTGAAGAAAATGTTAGCTAAATAATCCCATGGGACATAGGATTGGACTCAAGAGATCGTGTGCGCACCCGATCTCTCTCGGACTTGCTATAAACAGAGTAGCGTGAACACAATACAATTCCTCGTTAGCGTCGGCCCGGATCTTTTTCCAGCTATGTCCGGACGGCAGAAACTTGAGTGTGTCCATCCGCCCTGGCACAGTCGACCGCATCTGATGAGGCATCTCATCAGCGTTCTCATTGATGATTGTTGTAATTGAACCCATAGTCTGCACAGTACCGAGGTGGGGACGTTTGACGCTTTTGTTCCCGTGTGTTGATGAGATGATGCCCAGTTTACACTGGTCAATATAATCGTGAAATGTCGACTTTGCTATACCGTGAATCTTGTACCATGCTGTTGCGCAGACATCCCGACCAAGCAATGTGACATACTGTCTTTTCCGAGTGTGGTCCAAGTAACGGAGTTGACCTCCAACACATCTAGCATAATCTCGTCGATCGTCGAAACTCTTCAACCAGAACTTTTGCCGGATTAAGAGGGTATCCTCAGGACGGTTTAGGCGGACGCATTAAGCAGGGCAACATGACTCTGAAGTGACCGCTTGAATCGCTTTTGGCATAGTCTTCTTAGAGTACGCGGCGAGCTTCTCGTCAGTTCGCTTCCGGCGACGGATAAACTGGTACAGTGCTTTGGGACGACCACCTAGGTGCGCATTTAGGTCCGCTGGTTCCGGAAGTCAAATGAAGTGATCGAGTGTCTCGCTTAGACCGCGCCCACCTTCGAATTTGCACTCCGAAATTGGCCAACTCTGATGACTCATGATGTCACCACGATCCCCAATGAAAACGTCTAACACCGTGACGCCAACGCTCTCCTCCCCTAGGGAAATATTCTGGAATGGTTCATTAGCTAGGGAGCAGTTGACCTTGCCAGTGGCTGCTAGAATACCGTCGTTGTTGTACCGCTTTATCACCTTACCCACCCACTCGATCTGAGGTAAAAAAGGAAGAGGGATTTGGGATTCAGAAGAAGGATCACCGTGCAGATAAAGAGGAACATCTTTCAATGGAAGGACTAAGCACTCTGCCATCCAAAGGACTGTCCTACCAACAGAATCAGCCAGGACGGAGATGCCGTCCTGTTGTGGGTGCATGAGAAGATAACGGGCCTCCAGGATGGTCTCAGACACGCTAATTAGAGTCAGATTGGCCAAGTGAAGATGAATGTTGACACCAAGCCAGTGACTGGTCGGAGCAGCCTCAATGACTACGCCCTCTTCAACCACACCACGACGGGGGTAGACAAGGGAGACTGCCTTGCCCGGAACGAATTCATAGCGCGGCCCTGGGGGAAGATTCGTGACATCAACGGGGGGCGTAGGTGAAGTAGTCATCGATCACGGTCTGTTGGAACAAATAGTTCCACACGATTCGATTATCCCTGCAAAATGACAAAAGTAAGTGGAGAAGAAAATGTGAGTTTAAATCAACGCAGAGAGACATGGAGCCCCCGTTCCCTGCTGAGAGATGGAGAGCGCACACGATAAGCACCGAGAGATCGGGAGCGCACCCGATTATACCGGGGAAGGGAAGCGCACCAGATCACCACTAGGAGATCAGGAGCGCACGCGATCCCCAAGTCGCGATCGCGAGCGCAGTCAATAACCACTGGGAGATCGGGAAGGCACCTCATCCTCCGAAGGTGATCGAGAGCGCACCCGATCGCCCACATGAGAACAGGAGCGCAATCGATCCCCGCAAGAGATCGGAGAAGCACTCGATCCCCCACATGAGATTGGGAGCGCATCCAATCCCCCAAAAGATATCGAAGGCTCACTCAATCCCCCCCACGATCACGGGAGCGCACCCGATCCCCCGCAAGAGATCGGAAGCGCACCCGATCCCCTACATGAGATCGGGAGCCCGCCCGATCCTCCAAAAGAGATCGGAGGCTCACCCGATCCCCCACACGAGAATGGGAGCGCACTCGATCCCCTGCAAGAGATCGGAAGCGCATCCGATCCCCCACATGAGATCGGGAGCGCACCCGATCCCCCGCAAGAGATCGGAGGGGCGCCCGATCCCCCTTACGAGAACGGGAGCGCACCCGATCCCTGAGCGCCCGATTTCAGAATTTCTAGAAATCCTTTGGACGTATGGATATACGGATACATATGGATATACGGATACGTATATATGGTAGCAACCCACTTCATGTTACAAACGTCTATGAACGAACCCGAGAGTGATACGGTTTGCTCCCGCACGAGATTGATCAAGAAGACTGAATGAGAAGAGATTAGGCAACAAGATGTCACGAAGACAATCGAACAGACATCCATGTCAAATTTTATGCATGCTAAAAACCGAGTGCTAGTAGACAACATTTAACTAAACCCTGAACGCCGCACACCTTGCTCACCTAAGGAGCTCACAAAAGGTCACAGAACATTGCACCTCATCGCTCCTCCTCACATGCACACGCACCTCTTCAATGCGCCTCTTCGGTTCAACCTGTCTCTAGTATCGACGAAGCGCTCTCCAGTTACGAGCACGAAGATGAGAATGAAGAGCACAACGATGGACCAACCCGGAACAAAGACAGAAGAGAAAGAAGAGAGGAAACTGCGGTGATGACTTCAAAGGCGATGCGGAAGACAGTAAAAAACTACCACAAAAAAAGAAAACGGCTACGGCAAAAAGGAAGAGTGGCTATGGCGAGCTCGAGCAAGGGAGGAGGAAATGTGAATGAGGATGGGGAAGAGGAAGGTGAGCGTGGCATGTGAGAGTGACGGTAGACTAGAAATCGATTGTTGTCGGCTGAAGTTGATGTCGTTCACTTCCTCATGATGTTAGAACAGGAGCGCAATTCGTTCACTTCCTCATGATGTTTGAATACTTATGGCAACGAGAAGTACTGGACCCAGTTAATACTCAACACCCGGCTAATACATCCAATATATGTACCCTAAGCGGTGATTGGTTTTTTTTTTGTTTACAACCGAAGGCATTGTTATCTTACAAACACAGGGCCTTCTGATAAACTCCTAAAGGCCCAAGGCAATTTCAAACCATGAATCCAATAAGAATTTCAATAATTCAAAATATATATATATATATATATATTCATTTATATCTAATTTTATTTTTTCGATGGAGCTCATACCAAGGACAATCAACTATAGAGAATTTCAAAAAATAAATTTTTTCCCAATTTATGGAACCTGCCCGAAATCAAATCGTCTCCCCGAGGGACACTTGGGCCTTTAGGGGTTAAGCAACCAAATGTTATTATATATATAAAAACCATAGATCCTAAACCCTGCATCCAAAACCCTAGTTCCTAAACCTTGGACTCAGAACCCTAGACTCTAAACCCTGGACCCTAAAGCATAGACCCTCAACCCTGGATCCAAAACCATAGACCCTAAACTCAAGACCCAAAACCTTGGACCCAAAAGTAAGGGATTTGGAATGTAAGGGTTAGAAAAAATAAGAAATTGAAGAAGTAAAAGTTCAAAAAATATGGGTAAAATAAAATAATGGATTGTAAAAGTAAAGGTTAGAAAAAGTAAGGGTTTGAAAAAGTAAGAGTGAGACAAAGTAAAGATTTGAAGAGTAAATAGTTGGAAAAATGGTGAAAAGGTAAAAATGTAGAGATCAGACATTTGAAAATCAAAAAAATCTATAAAAAGACAAGGGATTTGAAAAGTAAGGGTTGAAAAAGAAAAGGATTGAAAAGATGTCCAAGATACAACTATACATACACAGATGATATATATCTATATACAAAACATACAATTCTATCTCCATATGATTTATATCTATTTATACAATAACCAATGATATATCATACATACATTTTGTACATATTTTGTACATTTTGTACATATTTTGTAATTTTTGTACATATACAATAATTATATATCGATACAATTTATATATTTAGAAGAAGAAGAACATCACTCCCAGAGGGACCGGCGTGAGTAAAGTGTTTGCTCGCACCACCACTAAGACCATGCCCGCCAGGCAAGGAGTTTTATATATTTATATATATATCCAACATACAACTAATATACATACACAGATAATTATTGTATGTTGTATATATGTACAAAATGTATGTATGTATCATTGGATATTGTATAAATAGATATAAACCGTATGGAGATATAATTGTATGTTGTATAATATATATATACAACATCTGTGTTTGTATAGTGTCTACCCTCGAGAGGGGGAAGTAGCCCCATACTACTAATTCCTTGCCTGGTGGGCATGGTCTTAGTGGTGGTGCAAATAGACACTCTATTCACGCCGGTCCCTCCGGGACTAGCGTTCTTCTTCTTCTTCTATAACTACATAAACTCTATCAATAAATAATTATTGTATGTTGTATATATGTACAAAATGTATGGAAATATAAGTGTATGTTGTATAAATACTAGATATAAATCGTATGGAGATATAATTGTATGTTGTATATATATATATATATATAACATCCTTGTATGTATAGTTGTATGTTGGATATTTATAAACATATAAAATAGTATCGATATAAAATAATTGTATGTTGTATATATGTACAAAATGTATACCGCATGTATCATTGTATATAGTATAAATAGATATAAATCGTATTGAGATACAGTTGTATGTTGTATATATATATATATATATGTAACATTTGTGTATGTATAGTTGTATGTTGGATATATATAAACATATGAAATTATTGTATGTTGTACATATGTACAAAATGTATGTATGTATCATTGTATGTAGTATAAAAAGATATAAATCGTATGGAGATATAATTGTATGTTGTATATCTATATCTATAAAAGAATACAAGATGAAGAACACGTCAAGTGGATGAACGCGTAGATGGATGAACGCGTCGAGCTTAGATGAAAAAGTGGTGTGAAAGTTAAAAGTCAAAAGCTAAAAACTAAATAAAAGCTAAAAGTTAGGGTTTTGGATAAAATGAAAAGCTAAAAGTTAGGGTTTTGGAGAAAAAAATGGGGCGAGGACGAGGAAAGGGATGGGGACGAAGACAGGGACGGGGACTGGGGACAAGGGGACAAGGGGACAAGGAGGGGGGACGATGGATTGGAGGGAAAGGGCTAGAGGACGGGGAGGTCGGGACTCAACACCAAAAAATGTTGTGTCCGGAGGACACGGGTAACACTCTAGTATATATATGTAAGATCTGTGTATGTATAGTTATATGTTGGATATATATATATAAATATATAAACTATATCAATACATAATTATTGTATGCTGTATATATGTACAGAATGTATGTATGTATCATTGTATGTTGAATAAATAGATATATATCGTATGGAGATATAATTGTATGTTGTATATATATATATATATATATATATATCATCTGTGTATGTATAGTTGTATCTTGGATATCTTTTCAATCCTTTTCTTTTTCAACCCTTACTTTTCAAATCCCTTGTCTTTTTATAAATTTTGATTTTCAAATGTCTGATCTCTACCTTATTACTTTTTCACCATTTTTTCAACTATTTACTTTTCAAATCTTTACTTTCTCTCACTCTTACTTTTTCAAACCTTCACTTTTCCTAACGTTTACTTTTACAATCCATTACTTTATCTTACGCATATTTTTTGAACTTTCACTTCTTCAATCTCTTAGTTTTTCTAACCCTTACATTCCAAATCCTTTACTTTTGGGTCCAGGGTTTTGGGTCTTGAGTTTAGGGTCTATGGTTTTGGATCGAGGGTTTTGGTCCAGGGTTTAGGGTCTATGGTTTTTGAAAGAAAATAACATTTGGTTGTTTAATCTATTTTTAAAAATTCTCTATAGTTGATTGTCCCTGATATGAGCTCCATCAAAAAAAAAAAAAAAAAGATATAAATATACATATATATATATATATATATATGTAAATATATATACATATAGATATATATAAATATATAAATCATACTACTAAAATCATAATCCGCGCAGTGAACCACGCAGCGATCAATTGCGCAGTCAACCGTGAAGTGAACTATAAGAACAGTGCAGTCAACCGCGCAGTTAATTGCACAGCCAACCGCGCAGTTAATCATGTTTCATTTTATTAAATATAGTTTGTTATATTAAAACTACATTAAAATGGTTGGACTAATGCGTTGCAAAGCATGAGCTTGAGTTTTTGGATGTGACAAATTTGCATTTGTGTGTTGCAATTTGTGCTCTTGATTACAAATTCGACCTTCAATTTTTTTTGAGTTAAGCACCAAAAGATTGAACTGTAAATTATGAGTTGTAAACTTGGAGTGAAAAAGTTGTGAAGTTGGAGTTGTGATCTTGGAGGTTGGCATACAACATTGGGATTGCAAAATTGCATAATCGAGTTGTGGAGATTGGAATTACAAGTTTTGAGGTGAGATTGCAAGTTTTGAGATTGTGATTGCAAACTGAGTTTGTGGATGTGTGAATTTGAGATTGTAATTGCAAATTGAGTTTGTGAGTGTGTGAATTTGAGATTGTAATTGCAAGTTGAGTTTGTGGGTGTGTGAAATTGAGATTGTAATTGTAAATTGAGTTTGTGGGTGTGTGAAATTTGCATTTGTGTGTTGCAATTTGTGTTTATCCAAAATAAATTTGGGACTCTTGATTACAAATTTGACGTTCATAACATTTTTAAAAATCCATGTTAAAATGCAAAAAATCTAAAACCTAATTTATTTATTTCTATTCTATTCTATCACATTATTAAAATTCATGAATAGGTTTCAAAGACATATTTATATCTTATGTAGATTGTTGTTACCTTTCTTTTTTTATATTTTGTGATATAAAAACTACATTAAAATGGTTGAACTAATGCGTTGCAAAGCAAGCGCCAACTACTAGTATATGTATAAATATAAATATGAATATAATATATATATATATATATATATATATATATGTATATATAAATTTTTTTTCCATTTTTTCATTTTTATTGGATTCATGGTTTGAAATTGCCTTGGGCCTTTAGAAGTTTATCAGAAGGCCCTGTGTTTGTAAGATAACAATGCCTTTGGTTGTAAACACAACAAAATACCAATCACCACTCAGGGTACATATATTGGATGTATTAGCCGGGTGTTGAGTATTAACCGGGTCCAGTACTTCCCGTTGCCATAAGCATCATGAGGAAGTGAACGACGTCAACTTCAGCCTACAGCAATCGATTGCTAGTCTACCGTCACTCTCACATGCCACTCTCACATGCCACGCCCACTTTCTTCTTCCCCATCCTCATTCTCATTTCCTCCTCCCTTGCTCAAGCTCGCCATAGCCTTTTCGCCATAGCCGTTCTCATTTTCTGTAATAGTTCTTTACTGTCTTCCTCATCGCCTTTGAAGTCATCACCGCAGTTTACTCTCTTCTTTCTCTTCTGTCTTTGTTCGCGGTTAGTCCATCGTTGTGTTCTTCAATCTCATCCTAATGCTCGTAACTGGAGAGTGCTTCCTCCATGCTGGAGACAGGTTGAACCGAATAGGCGCATTGAAGAGGTGCGTGTGCATGCGAGGAGGAGCGATGTTCTGTGACCTTTTGTGAGCTCCTTAGGTGAGCAAGGTGGACGGCGTTCACGACATACTTGCAAGAAGAAGATCAGAGCTCGATATTTTGGTATGTTGAATGTCTCACTCCTCATTCAGAATTATGGTAGTATTCTTGTTAGAATTATGTGAGCTGCTTCTTGGTTTCACTAAGTTCAATTCCAGGAAATTGCCTTGGTTTCTGCTAGTTATAATTCAGTGAATGGCTTGCATGCAGCAGATTTTCTAGCCATCTTGATATGCTGAGATGGTGTGTTGAAATTTCGAATTTCAGTCAATACTATATTAGTTGATTGATTAGAATGAAATGAACTGCTTTGGGAATTCAACATATTCACTCAAAGATAATCGATTTGGATTCTCCTAGTCCAAAGCTTTAGATGGTTTCGAGGTCTGCTGTATAGGAATTGTGAAATGGGTCTGGAATCATTGTGTCTGATCTCTACCTATTGAATCAGGTCAATACTCCGCAACGTTTATAATCGGCGAGGATGGCAGTGGCGATCAGTGACTCGAATTCGGCGCCGGAGTGGCTGAACCAGTAAGTATTTCATTGTTCATTCATATTTGAACTGTTCATATACTTCCATATACGTGAAACCATATATTATGTGACCGTATATTATGTGACCATATACACGCCGTCAACATCGGGCGCGCACCCGATGCCTCGGATGGGATCGGGTGCTCGCCCGATACCCTAGTCGAGATTGAGAGCTCGTTCGATCCCCACTGAAAGATCGGGAGCACATCCGATCTTGTATTGGCCATTACGTGCTCTGAAAATCAACCATTGATAATTGGGAGCGTGCCCGATCTGCAATAATATCAGGAGCGCACCCGATCTATTTCGTGATAGGTTGCTCCCACAGTAAAGAAAAAGGCGGTCAAAAGCGCTCAAGCTCCTCCTATAGATCGGGAGCGCGCCCGATCTCCAAGTAGAAATCGAGAGCGCACCCGATGGCAGTGGTGATCAGTAAGCCGAATTTTGTGCCAGAGTGGCTGAACCAGTTAGTAGTACTTTTTGCCATGTATATGTATGTTTGTCCTAAATGCAGTGGACATCGAGCGCGCACCCGATGCCTCGGTTGGGATCAGGTGTGCTCCCGATACCCTAGTCGAGATCGGGAGCTCGTTCGATCTCCACTAAAAGATCGGGAGCGCACCCGATCTTCTAATGGCCATTAGGTGCTCTCAAAATCTCTTAGTGATGATCGGGAGCGCGCCCAATCTGGAATAAGATCGGGAGCGCTCCCGATCTACACTGGGAGATACTTTGCTCCCACAATCTCATAAGAGATCTTGGGAGTGCGTTTGATGAAGAAAGTGGCGGTCGAGAGAACTCGAGATCTCCTTGTATAGATCGGGAGCGCGCCCGATCTCGTAATTGATGTCGGGAGCGCACTCGATGGCACTCGACAACTGGCGTGCAGCCGATGTCTGGGTTGGAATCGGGTGAGCGCCCGATACCCTAGTCGAGATCGGGTGCTCCTTCGATCTCCACTAAAATATCGGGAGCGCACCCGATCCCCCAAGTTCGAGAGCGCACCTGATGTGCCATGTTATCGGGAGCGCTCCCGATCTCTGTTGCGCTTTCATTCTTTGGCATGAATCTTGAATTAGGATTGCAGTATCAGAATCATGTGACATGTTCCTAATTGGTATTTTCTTCGTTCATTTTCGCAGAGCCAACCGTGAAGCGTTAAGGAATGTGTCGAAGGAGTTGCTCCCGGTGAGGCTTAAACCTGCGATCAGTTGCAAATTGCTCACAATGCCGTATCAAGGAGACCCAGATTCGCAGCCCGTCGCTTTTTACCTTGCCGACATGACCAAGGAATGGGGTCTGGAGTTGGGGATGGAAGAGGCTCAGGGAAAAACCTTTGTCGTACCGGTCATCCTGATTGAGGACAGAAGACAGCGCAACGGATTGCCACGCTTATTACCAACCAAGGACTGTCACGTTCTGGGACTGTACAAAATTCAATCGGCAGAACACGTCCTTGCGATCGTCACTGAATATGTAGCATCAGCAAGAGCAACAAAAATGTTTGGTTTAGTTCTACCCAGCGTGCAATTGAATTATTCGCTCTGCGAAGATTAGGAGCAGTTGGGGTTCTTTGTCGATGGCAATAGTGTCGACGCAAGTGACTTGTGCGATGTCTGGGCTGAGTTGATGGCGGGTGTCGTTGCAAAAAACGTGGGAGAGGAAGAAAGCCAGCGGAGTTCTCCGATCACCCCTCCAAAGCGGAAGAGAGCTTCAACGGGCAGCGGTCCGGCTGTGGCAGAGGAACCCATCAAGAAAAAGTCGGCCATGAAGAAATCCGAAGCCAAAACTGCAGATGGAATGACATTGGCCAAAGCTGTGAATCTTACCCACTCCGCTGTTGCGAAATTCACTACGAAGGAGCTCCTGCAGTTGCGCGACTTTTTCGAGACGGAGTTCGCCCCATTGCACATATTCGGCTAGCGCCCTTTCAAGATCAAGGACGATCCGAATGAACCGGACCTCCTTGTCGACATTGACAACCTGCATAGGGCTTCGGCACCAACAATCGTGTACCGGCCTCTTTTACCGGCGCGGGTTGAAGCTTTAGTCACGCAGAAGAGGACGATTCCCTCCTTCAACGCGGCGCTACAACATGTCTTCGTGATGCCGATAAGGGGACCTCCTACTCCAGTTGATGACCCAAACACGAAGGACGGAGCGGTGGAATTATTTGACGTACAGCCAAGATGTGATCAAATCAACAAAGATACGCACTTCTACAGTGGCAAGCACAAGTATTCGGACAGAAAAGCATCTCTCATAAATATGTCCATTGTAGCATAATTAATGAGTTGATAAGATATTTTTTGGGCTTGCTTTAATTAACACACCACATGGCACCTAATCAACATTGATTCCTTTAAAATTGGACACTTGTAGAGATTATACATGCAAAGATCATGAAGAGGTGTGTACGACTTATTATGCTTACAAGATGTGCACACCACAATCTTCTCATTACATGTCCATTTATAAAGCTTTTTGTTGTGAATTTTTTTTGTAAGATTTGGAGAGGCCCTTGGAGAGTAGCCATGGCTCCTAGAAGATTTGAGAATGATCACAGAACAATTCTTGAAATGTATGAGCGAGGAAACTCATATAGAGAGATTTCAACGGTTTTAGGCACTCCTCAAAGCACTTGTTCTGACATAGTGCGAAGGTTTCGTGAGAGAAAGACCTTGAAAGACAAAGCTTCACCTGGTAGAACTTGAATTCTTGATGAACATGGTGACCGTGACATTGTGAGGAGGTTAAATGATACACATACTAGTATAGTTGCAGGTGTAGGACGTGCATTACGATCTGAGGGTATGCGATTGAGTGATGATACGGTGAAAAGAAGTCTTCGGAGGCAAGGGCTGAGAGCATGTGTTAAGACCAAGAAGCCACTTTTGACAAAGAAGCATCGAGCTCGTCGTTTGCAGTGGGCAAAGAAGTGCAAACATGCAACTTGGGAATTTTGGAGTCATGTCATTTTTTTTGATGAGTCCAAATTCAATCTTTTTGGCTCGGATGGACATCAATATTGTTGGAAAAAGTGTGGAGAGCGTCTTTTAGATCAGTAGGTGCAACCTACAGTTAAATATGGGGGAGGAAGCATCATGGTTTGGGGTTGTATGAGTTGGGAAGGAGTTGGCAAACTTCATTTGATTGAAGGGGAGATGGATAAATTTGTATATAGCAATATTTTAGAGACGAAACTTATGGGCACTATACAAATGCAAGATTTAGAAGAAGATCATGTTTTTTTTTCAACACGACAATGACCCAAAACACACTGCACATTATGTTGTAGATTGGTTGTGTGCTCAAAACTACTGGGCATCCACCACAATCACCTGACCTCAATCCAATAGAACATCTTTGGAATGAAGTAGATCGTCATATAAGAAGGTCTAAGAGGAAACCTACTAGCAAAAGTGACTTGTGGAAGAAGATTCAAGAGATTTGGTACAACATAGAGGTTGATGTTGTTAGGAAGTTGATACGCTCTATGCCTCAAAGAGCTCTTGATGTCTACCAAGAAAAAGGTGGATATACATGGTGGTAGCGCTTGTGAGTACTTAAGAGCTAAATCATTGAGTAATAAAGTTATATTCTAACTTAATATCTTGTTTTCTATAGCTGATATACAATAAAAAGAATTTGTGCATAAAGAGTTGGACAAGCTTGTTGCACATACGAATTATTGTGTGTTTTTCTAGTTCACACTTTCATTGAAAACTTTGTGTTTTATATTTGTTGCATCTATACGCTCTGGTGGTTATATTCTGGCTATTTTAAGACAATTCATGTGGATGTGGTAGCTAATTTTCTAAAGAAGCTTCTCTTGTACGATTATTTATGCTTGCCACTATACATAATACGAGGCCAACATGGTGTCGCAGCTCACAGACAACTTCTCGAAGAAGGTAGCCTCAGTGATTGCGACGCCACCAACGCCCGTAAGTACTTTGTCACGATATTGTGGACAAAAATGGAGTCATTCAACCAGCTCACGTACTTCAGCAAGTTCCTAAACCAAGACTTTGTTGGTAATCGGAAGGAGGGCAATTATTTAAATCAGTTGCAAACAGCTCGGAGATGCTAGAACGAGCTCGGCAACCCGTTGTCCAAACGGAATGGCGCCCAAAAACTTCAATGTAAGTCGTACTGTTCCATTTAGTTTATTGTGGTTCAACATTTCCACTAAGTTTTCCAATTCTTTTTATTCGCTGTTTTCGCTTTACCTCAGGATCGGGGGCGCACCCGATCTTCTCCCTCAATCGAGAGTGTACTTACTTCATTTCATGCTTTGAGGCCTTTGTTGAGAAGCTCAACGCATGTTTCTCAAAAAACAAACCAGGCGCTCAAGATCTCGATAAAAGTAGTGGAGCGCCGAAACTTCCGTTGCTATACGTTCCGAATCCTCTCTTCCAACAATGGGTCCAAATCGAGGAGTTATACATCGACGGACTACTTCCCAATCCTTGGAACAATGTTCCAGGAGTCCTTTCTACGAGTGTCGATGACGACGACGACGACGCTGCAGCTTCATCATCAAAAAGTCGAGCTTCAAAGCTATCGAAGAACAGGGAGTCTCGCGCGCTGCACAAGAACGATCTTCGGGATCTGTATGGACTGACCAATGATGAGTGTCAGAAGATGGCCGACATGGTGATGCGGAAAGAGATTTTCGTGAAATTCTCGAAGGGACTTAAGAAGCCGGCTGTTTTGAAGAGTCTGAAGGACCTTTGCTTCATTGAGAGGAGGCTGAGAGTGTTGAAGAACGAGCTCATGCACCACTTTGAGGGGAAGGCGCTTCCATAGAAGACGGTAGAAGAACCGTGTAAGGAAGAGGAGTACGAGCAATTTTCTGCTGCACACAAGATTACCGAGGATGTACTTCTTAGCTGGTACAACAGACTGAGTCAAGACGAGGGTGGTCAATTATTCTTCTCGAAGCGGACTGCCAATCTGAACCCCTCTCATAAGATAGACGACATTGCACCCTTGCTCAAGACTATGTTTCAGCAGTTGAGGGACAGTGAGAGGGATAACGCTGGTGATAGTCATGGCGCATCTAGAGAAGAACCCAAAGAGCTTATGGAATCCTACTATCGTGTCAGGTCGTTGGATAGAAAACCGGTGATGTAAAGAATATCTTGACAGACGAGAGCCTGAAGACCTTCAAAGCAAAGAATTTGGAGCTGATCTACATTTACTGCTTCGTCAACCGAGGGTAGCGCGGATCCGAAGATGCATCCGTCCTGAAGTAAGAGATGGTGAGATGCTTCACGGCAATGGAGAGCAGGGATAAGCAGAATTTTAGGAGAGCGCGAAGTCCAGGTGTGTTAATAATTGACCGTGCTGGGTTGGTTGTGCTGGTGAACTTGCTCAATGATAAAGATCGGAATTATCTTCAAGGCCCTATTTGGGATTACACGTCGACAGTGTACCTCACTTCTCCGGCCGAGCGATTCGCCAAACCGCAATCGGTTGAGCCAACTTTACCCCTCTACTTCAATTTCGTCTTCGGGCGGACCGACGGCAACGCAGCGGAGGCAAGCTTCCGAGACTACTTCGGGCTTGATCTACACTTTCATTCTGTGTGGAATGCAAAGGACTTTGAGAGCGTCTCCGGACTGAGTTGTGATCAGGTCGGGCGTGCCAACTTCAACGTTGGCACGGTGGAGAAATTGATTGGTGTACTTTGCCGTCGCAACGTTGTTATTATCAACGTCGGAGCTCGTTCTGCGATTACCTGGATATCCCTGGTAAGAATGATGTCATCATTTGTCATCATTATCACTCTTGCTCTTGATGTTTTTAGCTGCGTTAATCATGTACCTTACGTTTGAAACGGGTCTTTTCTTGCAGACCATAGGCGCTCGAGTCGTGGAGAATGTGTTCTCAGCAGCAGACAAGACCTTCGCTTTTGACAATGCAAAGAAGTTTTGGGATGCTTGTTAGGTTCTAGCCCTTACCCCGCCTGAGGCTCCGCCTGAGGTTCCGCCGGCTAAAAAGAGGTTGCCCAAGGCAGAGAAAATTAGAAAGAAGTCCCTGGTCGTTTCACGCGCACTTGCTCAAAATGTACAGCCAGAGAGAAGAATCAATCTCAGGAGTGCACGACAAAAGACTCTGTTAGAATCCTCCGAAGAAGAAGTTGGCATTGACCACGGTGGCCCTGAGAGTGACGAAGAGAAAGACAATGAATCGGACCGTGACGACGAAGCGAACGACAATAGGGAAGGGGCGATACGATCGAATCGTACTGAAGAGGGCCCCAGGAAGAGGACAACAACGACAGTGGATCGGATGGAAAACGCACCCCAATAGAAAATCCGATTGCTGCGCTACCTAGACCTGATGTGAGTTGGCCCGCCGACAAGGCAGACCTCACTCAACGCCATCCGTCCGAGACCGAGGCCGAACCAAGCGTTTTATTTGCTGACACGAGGCAACAATTGCATCTTGGCCGGGACGACACTGACAATGGTGGCAACGTATGACCCATCGACTTTTTTTTCCATGGACTTAAACACTTAATAATTGACTTTGAACCAATTAATGTAGTGCGTGGTAATACATCTTTTGGTAGTGTTTATATCTTCTGTAGTCCTCCTTCTTGCAGGCAGCATGGAGTGTTGGTGCCTACCGCACGAGTGGATCGCCGTCCTCAAATTCGGTCCAGCCCACCCCCTCATTCTGAATATGCAATCATTGTCTGCCACAACGTCTGCTTGTCTTATAATGTTTATATATCATACTCTAAATTTCTGGTATATTGAGATCGAGTGCGCCCCCGATCTCTTTGATCGGATCGGGTGCGCTCCCAATCTCGCCGATGGGACCGGTTTCGCCTTCGTTGTCGTCTATCAGATCTGTTGTGCTCCGGATCTTCCAAATCGGATCGGGCGCGTCCCCCGATCTCATGGTCCGGATCAGGTGTGCACCCAATCTTCCAGTCCGATTGGGCTTTGGATTGTCGACATTTGTATGTCCGTCCACTGAATGTATGTCCTTCGCGCAGCCAATATCCGCCGACCCTTGCGATGTATCTTCTTCTTCAGTACCTACTCAAGACACCCCTCACTCCGTGGAGGATATGCACATCGATATGTTGTCAGGGCATGGAATTGAGGTTGGCGGAGCTGGGCAAGACGAAGCAAGGGAGGAGACAATGGACGAATGAAGGCTGAGAGAGTTGGATGAGGAGCGCGAGGTACTAGAGGCGGAAGAGAGGCGGTATAACAGGCCTGAATACCCACCAAGGGAGCCAATTCGTATTCAGTTCGATCATGAAAGGGCAATGAGAGTCCAAGGTGTCGGTTCTAGAACGAGGATAACGGCGAGGATTGTACGTGTCCCAGCAGCAGTTACTGCTCCCGCAGTCGTGGAGTCTCCTTTGTCCGGGCCGGCTTTGATGCAGGTAGATCAGTCTTATCAGTCTTCATCTGGTGACGCCACTGATGGTCACGTGCCCGACCTTGAGGAAGGCCCAAGTGAAGTGGAGGTGGTGGTTGTCGGCGCACTTACTAACTTACGGTCTCTGCAACTACCTTCTACTCCGGGGCGTAATCTTTCATTGACGGATTCAACTTGTGAACATGTAGTCGATGAAGGGGCTTACGAAGGCATGTTCGATGATGAATTGAAGCCTCTTAGCCCCGCTAACATTGCATCGCAATCTGCCGTTGCGGAAGTCCATGACGGGTTAATCTCTGAAAGAGCCGTGATTCAAGTTGATGTCTCGTCTTCCTTGGAGTGCTCCTCACTTGCTTGAGGAAATCCCCTTCTCCCAGGTAGGTATCTCTTGCCTTTGGTTCTTTGTTCATTTTCTTCTGAGTTTTATATTCATCCGTCCTAATCTGCACTTGGTCATCTAGGATCCATTGGTGCGGATGCGAAAAAAGATCTTCAAGTCGTTGCTCCTAGTGGAAGCGTGTCGAAGCCTGCCGCAACTTTTACCGAAACCGGAAGCATTTCAAAGCATCATTCGTCTAGCGAACGTGCCCTTCCGGCGTCAATAGTTGATGGTGAGATTCCACGCCTATGTTTCATTATGAGTAATTCATGTGACAAATTCTTAATGTTGAGATCGGGGGCGCGCTCGATCATACAGTGGTGATTGGGAGCGCGCACGATATTTCTGTGGAGATCGGGTGCTCGCTCGATCCTCTACTTGAGACGCCCTTCTCTAAAGCCCATTTCAATGTTCTGTCTGATAGAGTATGGCTCACCTTTGGATTTTGGTTCTTGTTTCAGGTGGTCTAGTTCAAGCAGCTGAGCCCCGAGCACCTCGGGAATACACGGTAAGGGTACCGAGGTACACTGTCGTCGTGGACTTAAATGGGTTTTTAGTTCACACGCCTGGCTTTAACCGCATCTGCACTCCTAGACCCGACGGCGGTCGTTTTCTAGAGTGGTTGCACAGTAAGGCTAATGTGGTCATATGGATTTGTGCAATGTCCCGTTAAGTGGATGATATGGTCACAACACTTCTACGTGATACTAAACTGACGCGAGATCAGCTGATAGTCTGGTCGCAAGATGATACGACGAAGTCCACTTATCCTAGAGTGGACCATCCTACCAAGAGGTACATGCTGAAGGACCTCTCTAAACTCGCAAGGGACCATGATATCATCGACCCCAACCTGACGTTGTTTATTGACGATAGTCCTAAGAAGAATCTCATGAATGACGAGTTCAGTGCTATTCACCCACCTACGTGGGCTGGTGATATGTATGACAACTTCCTTCGACAGACCCTGCGTCCGTGGCTGTCGAGTATGATAGCATCACTTTGTTTTGTACCTCAATATGTGCAGGCCAATCCCCTTTCCGGATTTACTGATGGTTCTGTTCTTAGACGCTCTAAAGTAGGTGAAAATATAGTAAAAGGATGCTCTCAATCGTGGGACCAACAAACTCGTAGATTTATTTCACCTGAATCTTCTCCGTCGTGAACTGAAGTTGTCTAGTATATTTTGATTTTACCACACCGGTTTTGTATACTTGCAGGGCTTGTTACGCTCTTTTACGCTATTGACAACGCCATGTCATAGCTGTTTTGTTATGATTCCCCTCAATATTTTGTACATTACCTTGTCTATTGTGTATAACATTCTTTCTTTTTTGTTATGTTCACAGCGACGCCGTGACTACTCGAAGAAAGTTGTCGTATTGTCTGTCAACGGATTGCTTTGTTTCGAGCCATACCATAATCACAACCCACAACGATTTGATCCGAAGAACATAATAGTTTGGCCTAGTCTCGTAGAATTCTTCCAAATCCTTCTGAGGTCCTTCCGTGTTGGTATATGGTCGTCTATGCAAGCCAAACGCCTGAGAAAGGTTCTTCAAGTCATCCTCCCCGAAGGTATAAGGACAAAACTCCTTTTTGTTTATGGACGAAATAAGTGTTCTTTGCCGGCAAGGTATCCATCATGCATGAAGGATCTACTGAGGCTAACTCACGACAAGGCAACAAAGGAGTTCTGCATAAAGGACCGGGTATTGATGGTTGACGATTTCACATGGCGGAATTTGATGAACGGAAACTTGGCATGCTACTTTCCAAAGTCATGGCATGGAGAGATGACCTTACCCAATGCAAGGAAAGTTATACCTGACATTGCAGCAGCATTGCTTCTGTTCATCCTGCCGCTGCGATCTTCACCGTCTATAAAGGAGTATCTTCAGACACATGATATGGATGGTCAGTGTAAATGGACACTATGTCAGCAATGGCAATATGACGAACTATTTAAGAGTAGGTAGAGGTGATGCAATCTCGGCCTCCGAGTTCGCAAGAGCACTCGATTGGGGACTACAAGAATAGAGGTGAACACGATCAGGACTGTAGGATCATGAGAGCCCCCGATCGAGACTATTTTGGGAGATCATGAGAACGTAGGAGATTTTTCGTGAGCGTTATTTTGAATATGTAGAGGTAACCTAATATAGATGGGTACTCTCTCTATTTTTTGTTCCCACTGTTGTACATTCCAATATTATGTGAATATATTTTCAATTCCTTATCGGTCTTCAAATCATTGCATACATGAATGTCTCTTTACTCTCTTTTATATTTTCAATTCTTGAAAGGTCTTCAATTCGATGCAACACATGAACATTGTCTATTTTCTTTGCTCAGTCTAGGATATAACCTGGATGTACAAATTCTAAGAGATGTTGTTTTGTTAGTTGGTCAGCTGTTAGCAGGTCTCTGTTTTGTTAAGATTCCCCTAAAAAAATCCGGGATCAGGAGCTCGCCCAGTCTAGCTGTATCGTGGATGAGGACCTTCCTAGATCACGACGTAACCAAGATTGGGAGCTCGCCCGGTTAGACTTAACTTGGATGAGGACCTTGACGAGTCCCAAAGTAACTGGATTGGGAGCTCGCCCGATTTCAACGTCACCTGGATGAAACCTCCCCGGGTCACATGGTAACTTGGATCGGGAGCTCGCTCAGTCTGGACATAACATGGTTCGACACCTCCCTTTCCGGTTTATGAAAACTTAATATCTCCAGCTCTCCACGTAACCTACATCGGGAGCTCTCTGGGTCTTGTAGTTAAGTCCGGATTTCAAAGTCCATTTTTACTTAAATATCGCATAACGATTACTTTCCTTGAGGTCTCGGGGGGATGCTGTGCGCATACAGAACAAAAACATTTGTAAACAATATCAAAACCAACTGCTACAACAACATGGATGACCGCAAGATCCTACGATGTACAAGAGAATGGAAATTGACATTGAATAGATGGTAGTGAAAAAATATTTATTTACATACAAAAAGGTTTCTTACAAATTGTTGAGTCCAACAAAAACTCTAACTTCAAACACCACCCACATGAATGAGTGGTCAAACAAATGTCTTCTTTCACGAGTCTCATGACCGTGAACACCCTAATACTATATTTTGTGCTAATTTTGAAGTCTTAAAGATGGTAGAAGACCGACATCTCGAAAGGGGATTATTACGAACATATTGAATCACAGAAAGGCCGGAATTAAACATCCTTCCTAACTAGGGAAGCATGATGTCATTGAGGAACTTGTCGTTCATGTCACATGTCCAAGGTTCAGGGTGAACCGCACTGAACTCATCGTTTAAAAGATTCTTCTCAGCACTGTCGTCAATGAGTAATGTCAGGTCCAGGTCTGCGTGATCAACTACAGTAGGGATTTTTTGAACGACCTTAAGCAGGTAGAGCTTTTCTCTATTCTCTTTTCTCGGGAAAGAGGATCTTGTTGTATGATCCTGTGTCATGGTTACTATGCCCTCCATGATATCAAAATCGAGGACTCTCTCCAGCATCTTACGCACGTTTCTCTCGACGGTGTAGCTCCACACCACAACAGTAGCTAGATCATTCAGGGTGTTCAAAAACTTTGCACTATCGGGTCTAGGGATACTTTGTCTGTTATTATCCTTCATGTCAACCAGAAATCCGTTCAAGTCCAAGATGACAGTGTATGCAGGCAATCTCACCTTGTTGGTTAGAGGCGATGTCTTTACAATGTCTGCACCTACGTTTCCTGCAACAGCCCGTCATTGCACGTAAGACACTAGAATACACAGTACGTTTACAGGAGACAGAGTGGTTAGAAACAAGGACGCTGCTGGGATAAATGATACTTGAGGACGAGAGGACTGTAGGATCCTACGATGAGCATCCAAAGATCGTAGGACCCTACGATTAGGATCTAAGTTTTACATGAATTAGCGAACGGAAGAGGTATATCTTGTGGTCCTTGGTTGCGACCGAAATTAGCTTCAGAGGAGCTCCGAGCCCTTGGTCTAGGCCAGAAGTCCGAGGGACGTCGCCAAACTTCTTCTTTATAGTCAATGTCGGAGTCTGCATCACAAGGCTCAATGGCAGTATTTCCTGACTCGCCTCTTCAAACAAGCTGGCAAGAATCTCTTACGCAATCGTCAAAGCAATAGTATCGACGGTCTCCATTGTGGCAACATCGGCATCTAAGCTAGCTAATACATCCGCAACGGATGTAACGGCGCCGCTGTCCGATGCCCGAGCCGCAGAGTCATCCACCGTCGTCAAAGGCCCCAAAGAAGAGCGGGACTCAACAACTGACATGGTCTGCTTCCCAGAACTAGGTAGAGACTCAGCACGGATCTCCTCTGGAATCCCTCGCCCGTCCGTAAGACCTTTTTCTTGATCTATTATCTGAGCCTGACTCTGAAGAGGAGTCACCTCTCCGTCATCAGTACCGTGTGTTCTACTCGGAGAGACCTCCTCCCTGCGCCAACTCTCCACATTCCCCTGATTTACAACCTCAGCAGGAACCTCAAGGACACCTTGATCCTTGACATCTTAGGGTTCATTCACTGCTGAATCTGTAGGAGGTAACACGACACAAGTGTCTCTCGCAGGCTGCACGTCCAAGGGTAGATCCAGGTAGTCCATTGTCAACTGCGTCCATGAAACAATGTAATACATAGGATATTAATCATCAAAGAGAATGGAAGAGTTTGCAGGTTCTTACAATCCAAAAACCCTCATAGGATCCTACGATCCCTAGAGGAAAGTTCGATTACAATGTTGTGAAATTATATAACACTCATTGTAGAAAATGAAGAATACTAGAAAAGTATATTACGCATTGAATAACTGGTCACAAGCCCATAATACAATTATTTACAAATTTGTCTGGTAACAAAAGTTCAAAAACGGCCAACCAAAAATAGTGCGTGGTAACAGAGTTCGGAGAAAGCCTCTAGGTCATACTTAGCTCGGGCAGAACAAATCCTTCTTCCCCTTACTTGTCTGGGCATCCTTGATTGTTTGCTTAACAGTGGCCTCCTACTTACCAGCCTGATCTTCCTTGTTTGCTTGCTTGGGGACGGACTCCGACTTCAGCTTAGGAGGCCGAGCTTCCTTGGACACTTGCTAGGCAACGGATTCTAACTTCCGCTTAGGAGGCCGAGCTCCCTTGGACACTTCCTTGGCGGCGGACTCCTTCATCCCCTATCCGGTTTGAGCTTTCTTGCCTACTTGCTTGGACGCTTTCTTGCTTGTCGACCCAATCTGAGGCATGGCGCTCGCTTTCGACCATTGGACCCCTTGCTTAGGCCTCACGGTACTCCTTGTCGCCCTAGGAGGAGGAACATCTTTCTCAGAAGGCATTTCCTGAAGAGGAGGACCATCTCCACTAAAATTTGCAACCCCGCCCTCCGCCGCAGCGTCTTTCCTCTCTTGATGACCTCGCCCATCACCATCTCCTTCCTCCTCGTCGCCACTGCCATTGTCTTCGTCATCCGAGTCATCCGAGTCATCGCTGTCAAGCTCCACAATTTCATCCTCCGTTGTGTCATCGCTCGACAAATCCGGCTGCCTTTCCTTCCTCTTCAGCTGCTTCTTCCGGGATGTCGAAGATTCTTGCCCGGGTAGTGCCAGAGCCAGGGCTCGACTGGTGTCGTTGATCTTGCTGGAAGTCTCCAGTGCTTTCTTCACCTTGCTCTTAGAATGAACAACTTCCATGACTTGTGCTCCTTTTGTCTGCAGAAGACATTCTTTAAGTACAAAGTACAAATGAGCCAGTGCACTGCAAAGTCATGAAGTTCAATGATCGTAGGATCCTACGATAGACTTACCAGACCAATCCAAGTGATGCTTGGACCGCCGCCAACATTGATCAGTACGTATTTGGGGGCTTCCAATGTATCCAAAATGGAGGAAACCGCGTCAAGATTGAAATTCGCATAAGTGGGTTGGTTCCACTGACAGGAAGCATTAGGAAAGTCTGCTGCATTAACCACACTAGTAAACGGCATATCGTTGCCGAAGGCGTTGGTGAAGTAGGCTTTTAAAGCATGTTTCGCCTCATTCCTGAACAGGAAGTTGAAATACAGTGGACACGTAGCCTCCGGAGATGGCTGCTGCGTGAAGCACTCGATGCCCGACGTCATATATAACGTCGGAAGGATGTGCCAAGGTCGCTGATGCTAAATCACAGACCCTCTCTCGAATACGATATTCGCAACGTCCACCATGCCCTCCCGGTTGGTAATGAACACTCCCGAGTATTGGGCCCGTCTGAACTGGCTACTATCTCTATACTCCAAAGCCTACATCGTTCAATTCAACTGCTCTACAGAGGAGTAGTCTGCAATACCTTTGTCCTTCCCATTGACAAAGCAGTAGACAATAACCACCTGTGAGTCGGCCTTCATCCAGGAGTTCATAGTGTCGCCTTCCTGATCAATAGTCTTCTTCAGGTTGCCCTTCCTCCGGTTCATTTCCAACACCTTATACTGATTCTCGAAGTCCGTCGCAGAAGATGAACCAAGTTCCAGTTCCTGTGCGCTACCCTCCGAGACCGTCTTTTGGTGCTTGAATATCATATCTAGGATTTCGATCCGATCTTCGTCCTTAGAAGATGCGTTCAGTTGCTCGCGACATAGAAAGAACTTCTCGCCGCCAGGATCCTTGTTCACCATGTGAAACCACGTCTCCACAACGTCGTCCGTAATCTTGTATTTTGCTGTTGCTTCATCCCACTTGGCCTCAGTGTAGGGGAGTCCCTTCAGCTTCTTAGATCTCAACGGCGCATCACACATGACATGCATGAATTCGTTCTTTAGAATTCTCTTCCTCTTCTGTTGCTTGCACGCAGATTCAAGCGAAGTCACCGTGGCAGGAATATTTGACACCTTCGTCGATTTCACGGAGATTTCCTTGTCGATGACCTTCCTTGCGACGACCTTGTTGTCACTGTCCTAGAGAAAGTACAAGGGTTGTATATCATTCGGCATTAATGATCTAGAGGTCATTTGACGCTGCTTCACTCATTTGTGCTGCGATGTCCAGGCATTATCTTGCTCCATGTTTTCATCTTCAAGGCCGACCAAGCTTGACGTCCTATTCCATGGATTAGAGAGCAATCCGCTCATCCATCGCTGCTCAATCATCTCCCACATGACGAAGATATCCTCTAGAACAAAAAATAGAGGATAATTTGGAATATCCGTCGCCGCGTCATCCTTTGCCTTCTTCTCGGCCATGATTGTGGAGAGTTTCGACTAAAATAACTGTACAAAAAGTGCAAACAGGGTTAACTTCATCGTAAGATCCTACAAGACAGTTACACAGTCAAAGAACTAACTACTATCGTAGGATCCTACAACACTGCATAATGGTGAATGCGGAAGGAATAGAATACTCACAGCAAAGTTTGCATGTTCTGGCTGCCCTTTCCTTGCTTTCTCAAGACATCCCATTTCTACCCAAGTCGTCCGAGCAATCTTACAGAACGGAATGTAATTGTTCTTAGTCCTGGACCCAGCAACGTCTTGGTTAAGTACTATGGAGTACAGCTGCATCATCTCCCACTTCTTCTCAGGATCCTTGCAGAGAATTATTACTTGGAATTTTGATGCATCCTCCTTCGCCTCGTCACTCAATCCCCCTTTGTCGATCAGGATCTTGTGCGCAGCAACACTATGTTGCCCTCCAATGATGACATAGTGCGTGTTATTCGTGATGTCAGCCCAGGTCGGCTTGTGCTCAAAATACATGTACGTGTTATGAGGAATGTCCTTGTAATCTTCATCCCTCACACGGTATTGGCCCATCACCGTCATGACGTAGATATGTTGCAGCGCAAGCTAGAAGGGGTTATTCTCAACTGTTGAAGGAACTCTAGGACCCGAACCCTTATGAGGGATCGATAAACGACAGTCGCAGGCGGTGCGCGATGGAGGCGGTCGATGTCGACAAAAAGGTCCTCCTTCGACGATCCTGAAATCTTGGTTGGCTTTGTCCCGAAGACGTGCAGGTCACAAAAGTTTTCCTCATACTGTTGCTTCACTCTCAAGATAGACTTTGGGCTCGCGGAGTACACCTTCTTGCTCGTTAATGCAACGGCTTCTTCCAATGTCATCTGGTCCTCCTTATTACCTCGAGTCTTCTTCGTATTCTTCCGTCACTAGTACAAAACAGGGGAAAAAAAACCGCACTCGAACTGGAGTTACGGTTCGTTTGACCACGCTGTCGGAACAGTCAGAGCTGTTCCTATATTGGGCTGTCCTGGGTTTTTTGGCCATAACTCCCTCATTTTTGGGAGTTTTTGAACTTGTAATATACCGTTGAAAGCGTGTTTTTAAGGCACTTTCAACGGTATATTACACGTCCAAAAACTCCCAAACATGAAAGAGTTATGGCCAAAAAACCCGGGACTGCCCGATTTAGGAACAGTGTTGACTGTTCCGACATTGTGGTCAAACGAACCGCAACTCCAAATCGAGTGCGGGTTTTTTTCCCTGTTTTGTACTAGTGCGTGTATCTGTCTTTGCCAACAGAGAACTACTCCTCTTCTTCTCCGATGGAGAAGGCGTTACCGGCTTCACCAAGTCTCTGTTGTAGAGGTCCCGGTGACTCTTCAGCTCCTTCCATCCGCCGACAATTCTATCTGACTTCATGTTCTGCAAAAGAACCGTCATGCACTAGTCTTTGATAGTTTCGTTCAGCCTCGAGGCTAACGACTCCGTCTTCACAATCAGTGCATACACCCGCTTACAGCCAACACTAAGAACGTCCTCCTCGATCACTACGATCATTATGTTTGCACCAACGAGCGCAATGTCGAGAACCTCCAGGTTCTTTGTTGAACACGTGAACAACTCCCCTGCAATGGCTGTTGGATTCGTCAAGCACATTATGGGCACAACCAGAGCTTCTTTCGATGGCGCGATAGTCCATTGTAGACTCAATTCAATGATGTGCTCCGCCGGATAGTATTGCAGCATCTGGGCGTGTGTATGGAGAGGTCAATTCACCTCACAAATTGCAAGCAAAACACTGTCGATCAGGTTAACTAGACGCTAGTCTTCATCGACTTCATCCACCTCCTTAAAAATTTCCCTACACAGTGAAAGACCAAGAATTAGGTATTGCAAGAGGTAGCCTCCTTACCAGTGCGCGGTTTAATGACTTAGAGATCTTAGCATCCTACAATATCAAAAGGCACGATGCAACCTTGCACATTTCTGATCACCCTGCTATAAAAATCATTCGTGATGAAGGTGTCATCATAGGATCCTACAATGGATTATTCAATTTGCACATGGACATAACGTAGGATCCGACGATGGCGTAGCCAGCCACACCATCGTAGGATCCTACAATAGCAAACGCCTATAACATCTTATTATACCAGAAATAACAATGTCTTCTGGCTGCTAACGTAGGATCCTACGATATGAACTTAAAAATAGATTGTGAGTGATGACGCGCGAAGACTGACCTTTTTAGCTGATATCGTGGGATCCTATGATATGAACTTGCAAACAGAGCAGGTTTGTAATATGTAATATACAACTTCGGTGATATTTACCTCAAATACCCAGAAACCTAACTGACCGTTTGGCTGATATCGTACGGTCCTACGATATGAACTTGCAAAGTGCGATGGATTGTAATATAAACTTGCGAGTTTCAGACGAAACTAACCTTAGCAACCCACAAGTCTAACTGACCTCTCCAGTGGCTGATATTGTAGGATCCTACAATATGAACTTACAATACAAGCAAGACTGTAATATGAACTTCAGAACTTCAGGTGATATTAACCTTAAAACCCCATATACTTGACTGACGTTACCAAGAACCCTACAGCAAACTGATTCCCGTACGATATATCAATCTAACAACATGGATTTGATTTCTTATATTATATATAAACAATATCTTGCTCATTGTATAACGTGACTACAAGCCATACATACATACAAAATCAATGGATTTATGGTACTCACCTGAAATTCCACTTGGGGTCGTCCATGCTGGCCATGATCGTTGTGATCCTCTGCTCACAATATGCAGCAATTCACTTGAAGACGACTAGACTACACTTGCTCCCTCAGCTTCCGAGCTCCAATCGTCGTCGATTAAAGATACACGCGTCCGCTCGTCTTTTGAGGCAGGAGTCGCGTCCACCTGACCTCGCTTAAACACGCAAACTCACCTAACACTCACCTAAAACACTCACAAACAAAAATCACCAGAAATCCTCAGACATGAAGACACATTAGTCACTCAAGCTCACTCCAATCACACAACCAGCACAGACAGTGCCTAATAAACTGCGGCACACAAACGCACCTAAAACACAAA
Organism: Bryoerythrophyllum caledonicum; assembly: GCA_963971425.1. Lineage (NCBI taxonomy): Eukaryota > Viridiplantae > Streptophyta > Bryopsida > Pottiales > Pottiaceae > Bryoerythrophyllum > Bryoerythrophyllum caledonicum. Next base: position 22,198,689 of record OZ020514.1, read on the forward strand.
CTGACGTTTGTCGCCTAAAACCCTCACACATGAACACACAATGCACAGTATTACAATGAACATGAACCCACATAAACAACGCGACCTCACACAAATTCTCCCTGGCGCTCACGCTCACTCACACAAACACACCTCACGAACACTTTTGTAGAAGAAGCGCGAAAAAAAACTAGTTTAAAACATATTCAAGAGAGGAAAAGTTGTGCGAAAAGAGAGTGAGGGAGGTGAGAGCGTGGGAGGAGAGAGAAGGAAAGTACAAAATGATGGGAAAACTAGCGCGCCTCCACGATGGCAGAGGTGCGTGACGAAATGATTCATGTACTTATGACCGAACGCGACGTCTTGAGTTCGGTCTCGATCGTAGGATTTCTCGACTCGGCTGGCATGTTAAATTTCAGCCCTTCATTGAGTACAACATTAATTAATACGTATAATACTAGTATTATTCACAAATTATTCAAGTAACATATCACTTCTCACTTTAAATTATACCTTCTACTTTTTACCTTCTACTTTTCACTTAATTATTCCTTCTACTACACTTTAAATTATACCTTCTACTTAATTATTACTTTTAACTTTTTTATTTCTACTTTTTAATTTTTTACCATCTACTTTTTACCTTCTACTTTTAAGTTCAACTTTTTAACTTCTAGGTAATTTCTACTTTTAACTTTTTACCTTCTACTTTTTACCCTTACTTTAACTTTTTAACTTCTACTTAATTTCTACTTTAAACTTTTTAACTTCTACTTTTTATTTTTTACCTTCTGCTTTTTACCTTCTACTTTTAACTTTGACTTTTTAACTTCTAGTTAATTTCTATTTTTAACTTTTTAATTTCTACTTTTAATTTCTAGTTTTAACTTTTTTATTTCTACTTTTAACTATTTAACTTTTAACTATTTAACTTTTAACTACTACTTATGACTTCTACCTTTAATTTCAACTTTTTAATTTAATTTTAAACTTTAACTTCCAACTATAACTTTTTGACTTGTACTTCTAACTTGTACTTGACACTTTTAATTTCTACTTTTAACTTCTGCTTTTAATTCCACTTTTAACAGAAGAAGAACGCCGGTCTTTGAGGGAAGTCGAAGGAGGCCGGCACGAATAAAGTGTCTGTTCCTTCCACTACTAAGACCATGTCCACCGGATAGGGATTTAGTAAGCTAGAACTACTTCCCCCCTTTTGAGGCTAAATACTTTGCATCAAGTAGCCAAAAAACCACAGATGTTATATATACATATACAACATACAATTATATCTCCATACGATTTATATCTATTTATACAACATACAATGATACATACATACATTTTGTACATATATCCAGCATACAATAATTATATATTAGTACATTTTATATAATTATATGTATATCCAACATACAACTATACATACACAGATGTTATATATATACACAACATACAATTATATCTCCACACGATATATATCTATTTATACAACATACAATGATACATACATACACTTTGTACATATATGCACCATACAATAATTATGGATCGATACGTTATATATATCCGTTATATATATATATCCGTTATTATAAAAGAATCTTGGATGAAATGAGCGCGCCGAATGGATGAACGCGTAGATGATAAATGAGCTCCGTGGATGAAAACATAACTTTTAGATGAAAAGCTAAAAGTTAGGGTTTTGGATAAAAGGACGGGGCGGGGATGGGGATGGAGACGGGGACGGGGACGGGGACGGGGACGGGGACGGGGACGGGGATGGGGACGAGGACGGAGGACGGGGACGGAGGACGGGGGAGAGGGGTCGGGGGACGGGGGACGGGCGTCAAGGGGATAAGGGGACAAGGGGACAAGGACGGGGGGGACGGGGGACGGGAGGGAAAGGGCTAGGGGACAGGGAGGTGGGGACTCAACACAAAAAAATGTTGGGGACGGGGACGGGGACGGGGGACAGGGGACAAGGGGATGGGGATGGGGACGGGGAGGGGGACAAGGGATGGAGGACAAGGGAACAAGGACGGGGGGGACGATGGATTGGAGGGAAAGGGCTAGGGGACAGGGAGGTGGGGACTCAACACAAAAAAATGTTGTGTCCGGAGGACACAGCTAGCACTCTAGTAAGAAATAAAAGAAATTAGGATGAAATGAGCGCGCCAAATGGATGAACGCGTAGATGAAAAACACGTCGATGGATGAATGCATAGATGAAAAAGCTTTTGGATGAAAATATAAAAGTTAAGGTTTTGGATAAAAGGACGGGATAGGGACGGGGGCGGGGGCGAGGACGGGGGACAGGGACGGGGGACGGGGAATGGGGAACGGGGACATGGACGGGGGATGCGGGACGGGGGACGGGGGATGGGGACGGGGGACGGGGACGGGTCGAGGTGGGGACTCAACACAAAAAAATGTTGTGTCCGGAGGACACGGATAACACTCTAGTCTATATTATCTATAAAAGAATTTAGGATGAGAAATGGGCGCACCGATGGATGAACGCGTAGATGATAAATGAGCTCCGTGGATGAAAACAGATCTTTTGGATGAAAAACGAGCTTTTGAGCGCAGTTAGGGTTTGCTCCCTGAGCACGAGCACGAGCGGGAGGAGGAGTACGAGGAGGGCCAGTAGCCCAATTAGGCTCATGAGCTACAACAACACCTTGGATTGATTTGCGTTGCCAGATCATCGCCTGTATATCACACACAAATCGCAAATACTCGAATCGTCGGGAGAGTAGGAGAGCAGATCCATTCGCAACAAAAACCAAGTTTTGGATTCAAATCGCACCTCGGCCGGCCTGTATCCATGGCAAGCACAGTACAATGTTGAATCTGGCATCAGTTTCAAAGACACTCGATCAATCATGCGCAACATGAACCACAAAATGCAACCAAACCCTATATTTTAGCACCAGCGATCTGGAGGAAGGGCGAATCGAAAAAAGATGAAAAGCCATTAAATGCAACCAAACCCTGATTTTCACATTCAGCGCCAACGATCTGGAGATGGGCGAATCGAAAAACGATGTAAAAGCCATTGGTTGGGATCATTAACCACCGGCGCGAAACCGTGTCCCAAAACCCTATTACCGACTTTAACCCAATCTGATGAAGTTGAATTGTTGAGGATTTATCTAGATTAGTACAAAGTTTTGAGAGTTTTCACAACGCTTTGGTGTTAGGTTGTGAGATAGGCAAAAATAGGGGAGGAAGGCGATGTTTTCATGGCGCACTTGGAGGCACAGATGCCATTGGGGATGGAGTTTCTAATATATACTCGCGCCGATGCAGGTGAAGAGCTTGGAGCAGCGCGAGAACGACCAGCCGTGCTTCCCGTGCAAGGGAACGGGCTCGCAGGTGTGCCTCTTCTGCGTCGGCGTGGGCAACATCACGAGGACGGGGACGGGGACGGGGACGGGGATGGGGATGGGGATGGGGACGCGGACGGGGACGGAGGCGGGGACGGAGACGGGGATGGGGATGGGGACGGGGACATAGACGGGGACGGGGATGGGGGACAACGACAAGGGGGACGGGAGGGAAAGGGCTAGGGGACGGGAAAGTGGGGACTCAACACAAAAAAATGTTGTGTCTGGAGGACACGGGTACCCCACTAGAATATATATATATATATATATATATATATATATATATATATATATATATATATATATATATATGTTTATATATATACAACATACAACTATACATTCATACATTTTATTTTGATATATATGTATTTATATATATACATACATTATATCCTATATAATAAAAGAATTTAGGATGAACAATGCGTCGAATGGATGAACGCATCGATAGATGAACGATCCTTTTGGATGAAAAACCATTAACTTTTGGATGAAGTGCATCTCTCTAGGCTTCGATAAAAGCCACTGCGACGAAAGTAGAATTATGTTCTCTGGGTTTCCAGAATCTGCAATCACGTACACAGTCCCAAAACGTCATTAGTCGCATGCATTGCCTACCTTCCACCTTCGCTGGCTTCGTCCTTTTAACAGCCTGAGCAGTTAAGGAAAAAATGCCCTGAGTGCACATCGTACCTTTAGAATCCGATTCAGAAAGTCCAGAAACCAACTCCGACGTTTCTAACGTCCTGCTCCCTTCATCTGCACACTCACCAGTGCCACCATCAGTGCTACAATGCAAATGAAGAGCGACTTCTAAGGAATCACATGCTGTCTGCTGGGTCTGAAGGATCTGATGCAGGGCGGACGACAAACTTCCAAGGGTACGTTACTTCAAAGCGACGCTTGACACTAACGACAAGGAACGGGAACGGCTGGACGCGAAAACCTAAGACAGCCCGAAGAACATGATCGCAACAAACTCACTTACGATGGCATGAACATCCAAGCTTTCGGATGAGATCCGGAGCTCGACGCCGCTGCACATGTTGAGCCTCGGGGAGATCGTGGCGCAGTTTGAAAAACGAGTACAAAAATATGAACGATGTGAGCTCAGTTGGACAGAAAACACCTGAAAATTGTCGGCTAGATTCCAGGGGCCGTATCGCCGGATGGTGATGGAGACCATCGAGAAAGTGGTGGCAAACCTAGGAGCTTCGGACATCAATGCCCGAAGCAGGAGCACGATGCGAGCGCGGACGTGATCGTGGTGGGCGCCGGAATCTCCGGCCTCAGCATCGCCTACAACCTCCTCCAGGCGGGGAAGAGCGTCAGCGTGCTGGAGTCTCGAGTGCATATGAAAAATCGTAGTTAGGGTTTGCAACTTAGAGTCGCAGGTGAAGAGCTCGGAGCAGCGCAGGACGTCGCCACCGGCGCCTCCACCCTCTTCTCCAGTCCGGACCTCGGTGCCGTAACCTGCAAAACCAGTTATCACTTTGTTTTCTTTTCTGTGTTTGTCCGAAGCAATGTGGGTTTACATTGATCCGGTGTTATTGAGATTTGTTTCAAACTTGGTGTTATTCGTTCTTCGATGATGTTGATAGAGGTATAGAAAAATAAAACGGTGCGTCTTGAAGGTTGACTGAAATTGGGAAATGGTTCTAATTGGAAGGCTCCTAATCGTGTGTACAATGTATGCTTTCCATGTGCGTGCAATACCAGCGGATTGCGCAGCACCTAAGTCTTTATGGAAGGAGACGACAACGTCCAGTGCTTGCAGCTGGCGTGCGGGGACGGGTCGGAGCCAGAGGATCTAGATGTGGACGCGACGCTGGGATGTGATCATCTGCATGGGTGATAATGTGGAGAACTGGCAACAATGCATGCTTTGCATGTGATGCTTGCTATCCTCAACATACAGCTTATGTTTTCTGCGGAAAGCTCTATCTCTTTTGCTGGATTGGCGTCGCAAGTGCCTCGGAGACTGTCGGAGGGGGTGATATGCCAGCAAGTCCAAATGGCAGATGTTCTGTTAAGTTCCAATACGGAGATTTATTTTCGATTGGGTTGCATTTCCAAGGGATTGAAAGATTTATGAGGTGATTCATAAGGAAACCATTTTGTTGGAGTAAGTTTTCGAAGGGGAACATATGGCAAGTAGTTGCTGTTGTGGATCAGTTGCAAGAGCGTGCGTGCATGATGCTCGGCCAGATCTGTTTAGGTTTTCAGACTATTTGAACTGGAGGGTTTATGTAGCACCTAATAATTGAAATTAGAAGATCCGCAGTGATCCGTAGTGCAAGTTTCTGGGTTTGCGGACTCTTTCCCTATATTGAAAGCAGCAGCAGGAGGAAGCTAGGGTTTGGTTTTTGAGGTGCTTGGCTGCCTCGCGTAAGAATACTTTGGACTTGAAGATGTTTTCATGGATGAGAATGAGCCTCTGATTGTCCATGTGTGCGAGTGGAAGGTGCTGTGATCTGTGAATTACAGGAGGTACATTGATTTTTATATATGATTTTTCTTCATACATAATCTTAATGGAATTAGGTCACTATCCAAATATATACCGATATTTGCACAATTATAATAAAGAATTAGAAGATTCTACAATTACATTTTCAAAAAGGACGGGGCGGGGATGGGGACAGGGATGGGGACGGGAGACGGGGATGGGGGACGGAGGACAAGGACGGGGGGGACGATGGATTTGAAGGAGAGGGCTAGGGGATTGGAAGGTGGGGACTAAACACAAAAAAATGTTGTGTCCGGAGGACACGGGTACCCCACTAGTCTCTTATTATAAAAGAATCTTGGATGAAATAAGCGCGCCAAATGGATGAACGCATAGATGATAAATGAGCTCCGTGGATGAAAACATAACTTTTGGATGAAAAGCTAAAAGTTAGGGTTTTGGATAAAATGAAAAGCTTAAAGCTTAAAGATAGGGTTTTGGATAAAATAAAAAGCTAAAAGTTAGGATTTTGGATAAAAGGGCGGGGTGAGGATGGGGACGGGGATGAGGATAGGGACATGGACGGGGTTGGGGACGGGGACGGGGACGGGGACGGGGACGGGGACGGGGACGGGGGACGGGGCGGGGATGGGGACGGGGACGGGGACGGGGACAGGGACGGGGGCGGGGATGGGGACGAGGACGGGGACGGGGACGGGGACGGGGACGGGTGACGGGGGACGGGGGACGAGAAGGAAAGGGCTAGGGGACGGGGAGGTGGGGACTCCACACAAAAAAATGTTGTGTCCGGAGGACACAGGTAATACTCTAGTCTATATCTATAAAAGAATATAGGATGAGAAATCTGTCGAATGGATGAACGCGTAGATGAGAACGGCACGTCAAATGGATGAACGCATAGATGAAAAATGCTTTTGGATGAAAAGATATAAGTTAGAGTTTCGATGAAAAACGTTAAAAATTAAAAATTAAGATTTTGAAAGTTAGGGTTTTGGATAAAATGAAAAGCTAAAAGTTAGAGTTTTGGATATAATGATGGGACCGGACGAGGACGGGGACGAGGACAAGGGGACAAAGGAACAAGGGGACAAGGGGACAAAGACGGGGGGGGGACGATGGATTGGGGGGACATTTTTTTGGACACAAAAAAATGTTGTGTCCAGAGGATACGGGTAACACTCTAGGGTTTTGGATAAAAGGATGGGGCGAATATGGGGACGGGGACGGGGACGGGAGACAATGGATTGGAGGGAAAGGGCTAGGGGATGGGGAGGTGGGGACTCAACACAAAAAAAGTTATGTCCGGAGGACACGGGTAACACTCTAGTACATTTATACTAACATACATCATATAAACGTACATACATATAGACAATATATATCCAATTTACACCTATTTTTTACCTTTTTCTTTTACTTTTAACTTTTTAATTTTTAATTAATTGCTACTTTTACCTTCTTCTTTTAACTTTAATTTTTGAACTTCTAGTTAATTTCTACTTTTAACTTTTTAATTTCTACTTTTAACTATTTAACTTTTAACTACTACTTATGACTTCTACCTTTAACTTCAACTTTTAGATTTAAGTTTTAACTTTATTTTCCAACTATAACTTTTTGACTTGTACTTCTCACTTGTACTAAACAGTTTTAATTTGTACATTTAACTTCTACCTTTCACTTCTATTTTTAACTTCTGCATTTAATTCCACTTTTAACTGAAGAAGAACGCCGGTCTCTGAAGGAGACCGGCGTGAATAAAGTGTCTGTTCACTAAGACCATGCCCAACGGACAGGGAATTAGTACGCTAGAAATACTTCCCCCTTTCGAGGGTAAACACTATGTATCAAGTAGCCAAAAAACCACAAAACAATCAATCCAAAAGAGTAACAAGGAAGGAAGGAGGGGGGAAGAGAGAGAGAAGAGAGAAAAATGGGGAGGAGGGAAAGATGTGGAGGAAGGTGCGTTTCGCATGCCAAGGATTAACAGTAATTTATATATATATATATATATAACATACAATAATTATATACCGATACATTATATATCTCGATACATGCATACATTATATATTTATGTATATACAACATACAATAATATAGTAATACATTTCATATATATATATATAATTGTCTAGAATGTGTATATATATGTATATATATATACATTCATTATATACATTTATACATACATACATCATATATATGTACATACATATAGACAATATATATGCAATTTTATATATATATATATAAAATTGCATAAATATTGTCTATATGTATGTACGTACATACATTTTAGACAGTTATATATACATATATTTCAGACAATTATATATGCATAAAACTATATGTACTAGGCAATTTCCATATATATACAACATACAATTATGTATACATACGTTTTATTACATTAATTATGTAAATTACATAAATTAGACATTTACATTAAATAAAAAATTTAATACGTACTTATATACATACAATTATGTATGTAATACATAATTATTTACAGACAATTTATATATTATATCACATTGAACACATATGACATAGATTAGGTAAATCACATAAATTAGACAAAGTCATCTACCAAAACCCTATACTCTAAACCTATATGCAACCCCTAACCTATACCCTAAACTTATAACTTAATTTTTCTCTATTTGTTTAAATTTGTCAAAGAATGTTACCCTGATCCTAAATCCCGGATGTTTGGGATTAACCTAAACCGTGATTTTATACCTGAACCCTAAACCATAATCCTTGAACGTAAACCTTGGACGTAAACCCGGGGCATAAACCTTGAATGCAAACCCTGGACGAAAGCTGTGGACGAAAGCCATGTACCTGACGGCATGCCTAAATGTAATCATTACACGTAGTTGGATGTTACACATAGTACAGGCGAATGATCATGATTATTCATCGTCGGCATTGTAAACAATATTCTATACAGTAATTGATTATGTTATTTGATATCCCAATAATCACGTATTCCACTCTCTGTAATGATTGAAGTCCCGTGCCCCCGATGGAGGGAAAAAACTTCTTGATTCCAAGGCTTACTCAAGCGCTTGACTTCCTACTCCCTCTTCCTCCCTGACCCCATTTCCTCTGTAGTTGAATACCTCTAAATGTTGATTTGGAGGTTTCTGTCGTCACACGTTCGCATTGCATTCCGGCATCGCAATCAAGGACGTCAGCAGGCTGTCAATGGAGCCAGTATTATCAACTTTCCTCTTGCTATTGTATCTGGTGTCGATTGTGGATTTACTACAGTTCCTCCTGAATTGTCTACTCCCCTTCGTCCCTAACCTTATTTCCGCCTTAACTGAACAACTCCTTGGTCATTAGGTTTCGGCGGCTTCTATCGCAATTTAGGAGTTCACCCTATGGCGTGGAGCACGTGGAGTTGAACGATTGGCAATTCCAGCATTGCATTCAAGGTCATCAATGTGGGAAAGGGTGTCAGTCTTGTCATCTGTTTGCTTGCAGCTGTAGGTGTTGCTTCTACTTTTGATCCGTTTCCTACTGTTTTATGGAATTGAGGCGATTCTTCAATTTGTATGGTCATTGTATTAGTATTTGTCATCGTGTGAGGGGTGGATCTTCCCTTCGCCGCTCTTACGATGTCAATTCACCGATGTATGAGTGTACGGACGACTCTTTCTTGTGAATGTGTACGGATAAATCTACATTTATACGGACGGACTTCTTCAGTTATCGTAGGATCCTACGATAAATATCATGGTGTCTTTCAGTACATCCGCACCGGATATCGTAGGATTCTACGATAGAGATCGCGGAGTAATTCACTAACTTCCCTGTGTAGTTCGTAGGATCCTACGACAAGACAACATTGTATGCTATGTACTCAGGACACCTGCATCGATTTCATTACACTCATTACGTACTGATTTTGTGTCGATAGTACATGTCAAGTTTTCTAGACGTATTGCAAGCGGGTCATACCATCGTAGAATCCTACGATATCATGGATGAATCGTCCTCTTCTAGTCCCGAGACTACAAACCGTAAAGATGGCGAGGCGGACGGACTTGCACGTTTTGAACCGGGTGAGTCCGTATTTCTTTCCTATGCTGGTCAAGGTGTGGTTGGAGAAGCCATGATCATGGAAGCGGTTGTCTCTGGGACATGGCTTGGCGTTGATACGGATCAAACCTACGGCGACTTCAGCCTCGTCACGTTGACCGTCATATATCCTGTAGCTCGAAGTCTTCTCCTTCTACCGATGCAGGATGGCCTTCCTGTCTTGGCTGATTCGCTTGGTAGAACGATCTTGTGGATGTCTCGAAGCCTTGTTCTCACTTCCGACATACATGCCGCCTCTGATGGTCGAGACGGTATCCCATTTCTACCTCGCATGGTATGGAAGGGAAAAATTGTGACACGCTTCAATGGCAGGGGTGATCTATTGTCATCCGGTCGCATTAATTGCGTCAGTCCTGAGGAACCGTTTGAGCACGGCAAATTGGGCGAGGGATACATTGGAGTCACGATGTTCGATGTTTTTATAGGAGATCCAAGTGATATTATGAGTCACCGACGTTGGCCCATTGGAGAGTCTTCGTTCGAGGGTGGACATAGTCTACGCGTTACTATTGCCTATTTCGACCGAATTGCCGAGGTTGCAGACCCGAATGCGCACTTGGGCGGCCGCAAGAAATCACCATACCGTTTCGTTGCGCGCAAGAAGCGTACTGATGAGAAGCTCAACGTTTTTGCTAAGAAGACGCTCCGAGAAGTAATTCAGGCTATCAGTTTGCATTCCTGCTGTCCAGACGAGTGCATTCGAGTATTCAAACCCCGAAACACCCTATACATCCGGACAAAATTCTCGCTGAAGAATTTTGACGATTGTCGGGATTATGCCAGATTTGTTGGTGGTCAACTGCGTTTTGAGGGTAATAATCGGAAACAAAAGTTTGTTACATTATGTGGGCAGGACGTCTGCGCTACCGCTTGGTATAAGATTCATGGCATCCCAAAGTCAATGTTCCATGAGTATATGAACCAATATGAGAAGGGAGTTTTTTCCTCGACGCACGGTAACAAGGACATTAAACGTCCACGACTTGGAACCATGCATGCCCTCGGTAGTATTAGGGCCATAGTCGATGAATGTGCTGATCAAATGCCAAATCAGATGAGGTCAACAACACTAGGGCGGATGGACACCTTGAAGTTCCTGCCCTCTGGTCAGAAGTGGAAGATGATTCAAGCTGCAGCCACGGAGGTAATAATTAGTTTGCCATTCATTGTATATAAGATTATGGGATGTTTGTGTGGTCTTCTATCGTGGGATCCTACGATCATTTTTTTACATAATGGTCTTTACTATATCACATGCTCTTTTAGTTTCTCATAACTTTGATTTGACGAAATTGCAGACTAATCTCTAGTATGGGTTACCGCCCGTATCCCAATTGGCCGTTAGTAGAATGAAGAGGGAGCACTTTAAGAATGTTGCAGTTAAACCGGTTCGGAGTTCTTTCGCAAAATGCACCCTGTGTGACACTCTACAACAATACATCGTGAGGTCGGTTAAGGGATCACCTGAATATAATTCCTTCGTAAACCAAAATTGGCTCACTGTAACCTTCAAGCATTGTGTAGGCGTGTGTACCATACTTGGCGGGAGGAGTCTAGGATGAACGAGGGTAGAATCTTGTGTATAGTCCACGATTAAAAGGATATAGCGAAGACCGCTATCCTTTGTATGCGAATTAACACCAAACCCACTTCCTTGCTTGGTCAATTCCCAAATAATGTCACCGGTATGGTGACGCACGGACATAGAGATGGTGCCTGCACCCACTATTCCTCCGACATTTGGCTGGGGGACTCTAATTATACTATTTCCTCCCTTGCAAGATTGCTCCGGCGTCTGCAGGAACCACCTATGCGTGAAACTGGTAGAATGTTTCCTTACGCACGTGCCAATTCTTTATTTGAAGCAATGCTAAGAGGGAAGTCTTGATGCATGAACCTGTTGTCGGCGGTGTTGAATACCTCTGCACACCCCATTCTCCTACCCGAAAAGTTGTACCCGTAGTTGGACAACTCTACGAAGGATAATAAGAATCAATTCCTCATGGCATTCTTATCTATGCTAACTCATCGGGGTGTGTTCAAGGAAATCCAAGTTGGATTTTTATTAGTGGGGCACACTGTAGAGCCAAAATGACAAAAATAGATTTTTTCCGAAAATTAAGTGTAAAAAGGGTTGTAGATATATGAAGAATTAAATAATTAATGATTAAATCTACACTAAGTAGCTAATTAATTGGGAAGTACCTATTCATATCCAAGAATAAGGAAATAATGGGAAAAGGGTTGAACTCGCACCCTTTGGATAGGTTGTACCTTTTCATAAATGGATATGAAGAGATGTGAAGATTTAGTGGAATTAATCTTAATGGTTAATACTAGGGAAAATCTCTTGTCAAGAGGTATACCTCTTGGATGTTGAGTAGAATGACTAGCTTGAATTTTTAGCATTCTTGGCCATTACCATAGAAATTCCTTGGAGGAAGATTGGAGTGAGCCCTAGCTTTAGGTGAAAAAGCTAGTTGATGACTCTTAATGTTGTAAGAGTATTTAATTTTATATATGAATATATAATTACTATTGAATTTGCATATGTAGAGTCTTGTGTGTGACTTCAGTCATATGTATAATTGCAATAATATGTGAACTTCATTGCATAAATTTGACATTGTGTGTTGTAAATGCAAGTGCATGTATTAGGTATTAATTGTGGATAAAATTCCTATGCATGAATGCATTATATATTTATTCTTCATGGAATAAGTTAGGGAAATACCCTAACTACTAAGGTCGTGGGTGTGACCTTGTGTGTGTGTGTTGGAGCATTAATCATGAGTGTGAAGATTAATGGAGATAATGTGAAATTAAGTGATTTAGTGCATAAGATGTGTGATGCATAAGTACTTAAGATGATCTCAAGTGTGAGTGAGCATAACTTGAGTATCATAAGAATAAGAGTGGAGATCTTATTCATGTTAATGCAATTTATGCAATAAACATCAAGAGTGGCATACCTTGATGCATGGCAAGAGTGTCATATTATTCATACAAAAAATTGGCATCAAGTCTAACCTTAATAGAAGGGATTCTCTAAGGTAGGCTAAGTTGTGAGTATTTAAGAATCTATCATAAGAGAGAAAATAAGGAACAAATCCCGAAGAAAGACTTAAGGAAAGAACATAGAAACTTAAGAATCTTAAGTCCAAGTTTGGATATATAATCTTATGAAGGTTGAGACCTTAAGTACGAGGAGACCCTTAAGTTTAAGGGCTTGGACTTAAAGGTTCGTATAAGTGAGAATACGGGACAATATTTGCATTCAATGAGATGCACTCCCGGTTCTGGAAGTCCTAAAGACAGAAACTTAAGAACACTGTAGGGCTGAATTGGTCTAGATAGTGCAGGTTCTTAAGAATCAGGCCTAAGTCAGTAAGTGAGTGCTTAAGAACTAAGGGCCAGAGACTGTGTCTTTAAGAACATCGAGACGACCGAGAAGGAAGTCTTAAGAACTAGTCAGAGATCTTAAAGACTAAATGATAGAAGTAAGTGTAAAACGCCGTAGTCTTTAAGAATTAAGTGTGGATAAGTAAACTTAAGTGGAGACTTAAGAGCTAAAACTCCTTAAGACTTAAGTTAACTTGTGTATGGGATTTTTAAGACTAACCATTGTCTTAAGAACGTGATCACGTGGACCAAGTGGACGGATGTGAAAAGTGGAGCGTTTTTGCATGAGGTAAGAATTTGAATTCTTAAAGATTGTAATTAAAGAACCAATGCAATGAGACTTAATGGAAACTTCCATTAACCCAGTGTGGCAAGTGTTTAAGGATTAGTGGCATAAGCACAATCTTAAAAGGACTAATGTTCCGTCTTAAGGTACGAGAGATCCTTAAGGTTTAGACTTTGTTTGTGGATCCCTTAAGAGTGATGCTAACAGCCCTAATTTCCTAAAAATAGATAGATAACCTTAAGAATTAACCAAAAAGATAGCTTTAACGACACAATTAATCTCCAATTACTTAAAACTAGGCGTATGATCATCCCCGTAACGAATCCTATGAGGTGTGGGTACACTTGGGTGTTTTATTAGAGTGGTGAAAAATCACTCTACATTTTTTTGGCGACCTTGCTGGGGATGGTACCGTCAAGTTTTTAAGTATTTTTCTAATATAGGAAAGCTGTCAAACTTAAGTCAATTATTTAAGTAAACTATCATAGCATTTAGTTTTGTGTGAAGTTATAAACTTTGGAATTATTGAAAAAATTTATTAAAAATTTAAAAATTTAAAATTTAAAAAAAAAAAAAACTTTTAGTAAAGAGTGAAGACATGTTGTTACAACATGTCTACTTTTCCATGGGGGGTTTCTGAAGAAGCATTGAGTGACTTCTTTAGTGGTCCATATTAGTTTAGCGCCGTTTATAGTGTCTATAGAGGTGCGTATTACAGACAAGGATTTCAATTTTATAGGCCTCACCTAAAAATTGATCAATCATTTAATGAAAAATTTGAACAACTACCCTTAGAAATTAAAAAATTAATTTTAAACAGAGTATGGAGTAAGGGTGAGGGTTTTAATGAAGTAATTGTCAAGAAATAGACTTTATATTTAAAATATCAACTACACTACCTTTTTGCTCAATATGGTAGATTGAAACTTCAAACACAACCATTAATTTCTAGAGGCTTAGGGGCTTGGAACGGATACAAGTTTAATCAGGAAACTTATATCTCTGTTTATAGTAAACAAAACTTAGAGAGCAAAGTATTCTTTCCCGACTTCTTATCTAAAGATCCAGAAGTTCCCGTGAGTGTAGCCTTTGATTTATTATGTATTTTAAAAATGAGTTCGTCAAATGAAACTTTTAAAGACCAACGGACAAGGTTGAAAAGATTGTTAATAATTTATTCTAAAATTCAATACAATGAGGGGAAATTATTTAGACTTTTGGGGACAGAAATAGAACGTATTAAAGAAAACAACCAACATTCCATTAATAAAAAAAAAATCATCAATACTTTCTTACAAAAATTCAATTATCCAAAAGAATTAATAATAGAACCATTGTCACGAGAATTTAAGATAGAATCATTTACCGTGACTGATTGGCGTCACTATTGTTACCTCAATGGAGTAAATGAGAAAAATTGAACGCCTAAATTCTAAAAGTGAAAGAAATAAGTCTCTTAAATTCTTATATGCAAGAATAGCTTATTATGAAACTTTCATTAGTCAGGATAGGAAATATTTGGATATAGTAGAAACTGAAATAGAGAGATTAATTGAACAAGCAAAAGAATGGTTGAGTGAACTTGAGATAGGGGAATTGTTGGCATATTTGGGTTACCCCATAAATAAAGAGAAGGAATTAAACCTATCTTTGGAGGCTCTCCACCTTTGTTCAAGTTAAAATTCTTTATAATTCCTTGAAATATCATACAAGTACCCCAATGACAAAATGAACCGAGAGAGTGATCCTTTATGTACCCCAGTTAATGGTGGGGAAATAATTAGGAGATTAATCACTACAATTTGTGCGTATCACCGTATAGGTCCTTTTGATGGGGAATATTTGAAAATAGCCAAAAATGAGATAGACCTTTTAATAGGTATAGCCAGTGAATGGTTGGGTGAAAATGAAATGGGAGCCTTATTAACTATATATAAGTATCCACGAAACATTGCATGGGAAGTTGAGGGAATGAAGCTTACAGAGGAAGCAATTTATCTTTGTTTAAATTTAAAATTTAAAAATTAAGTTCAGAGTTAGGATAAAAATAAAAAACCTATGGGGATTACTAATGTCAGGAAAAGACAAAGAGAAAAGAGAAAAACAAAAAGTTGAGAGAGCTCAACGTTATAAGTAAAGCGTAGAGAGGAAACAACCAACCATAGTGTTAGGAGTACATAATCCTACCTTTAACACTGTTACAACTCCTTCTTCCTTCAAATTAGATGAGGAAATAGAAATAGCCTTAGAAAAGGCATTGAGACAAACAAAAAGGGAGACAACATATGAAACACTACCCGATCCTCCAAATTCTCCTCAGTCAGACACAAAGACACCACAATTTACCCCAGAAGAGTTAGTATTCGCAGCATTAAAAAATCCTAGGAAAAAATATATAGGAAAAACAAAAGATAAAAAATATACTAGTCACTCTTGTTGTTCTAGTAGCCCGGAAGAAGTAAATTGGGAGACCCAAAGCCAGAAAGTTTAGTCTAAATCCTTAGAAAAACCTAACATTCATGATCAACAACTTGATGAGTTGGAGCGATTGTTTAGAACCACCATACCACATTCTTTAATAAATCGTCCATACGAAGTAGGTAACTCCTCAAACCAAACAAACTTTGAAACTTCCTATCCAAGTCCTTTTGCCCAAGAATTTGAGTCAAAATTGGAAATACCAATATTTACTCATAGTGAAGCAAAAGAATATATTGACCATTTTCTGAATGATAGACCATTGGAAAATGAAGAAGAAAAGCATAAATTTCGAAAGGAGTTATTAGAAGCTTTTAGCCAAATTCTTAGACCTACCACTTTAAACTTTGACATACAAGAAGAGATTGACCAATCTAGTGTGGAAGGAGAGGAATTTAAGTATAATCCTATTAAAGAGGAAAAGTTAGATGTAGGTGAGCAAAGTGAGTCTAAAGAAGGTGAAAGTTTATTTAATAGTGAAAGTAAAAAAGAAGAGTACTCAGAACCACCAGTGAGAGAAGAGAGTCCAGCTGGACATTCCTCACATACTTCTGGGAGGACTTCTCCTTTTGACTCTTCTTCTACTAGTTCTACCTCTAGCAGGTCCTCATTATCCTCACCACCTTCAATCCCTCCTACTCATGACAACCCTTTGGTTAATCCCCTTGCTATGGCGCATTATAGGATGCTTACTATAGCTCCATCCATATACTACAGTGATTTGGGAGAAGATCCAGATTCCTACTTGGAAAGATTTTAAGTAGTAGCAATAGCTAATAATTTAGCAATTGATAAGTATATCACTAGCTTTCCTGGTAATTTACTAGGGGAAGCTCAAAGGTGGTATGCGGCATTAGATCCTCAACCAATAAACTGGGATGCTTTAAAAGAAGCATTTTTTACCAGGTTTAGATCCCAGTCTTATCATAATACTTTGCAGGATCAGTTGCAAAGTTTTCAAATGTATCCCACAGAAACTATAGCCGGATATTATACTCGGCTTAGAAACTTATTGAATAGATGGTAAGATCATAATATGCCAGAAGCATGGATCACTAATACCTTTACCAGAGGTTTATTAGATCCTATGTGTATATACCAGAGTTAAACTTTCCAACCCGGCAAATTTAAATGCAGCATATGAAGCTGCTAGAAATTGGGAAGCTGCTATGCAACGATCTAATATGTTGTTATAGACAAAAAGGATTCCATATCAGGATCCATATCTTTTGCCTATAACTACTCAATATGGGATGGATAATAGTGGAAGAGATTATTATCCTAGGTCAATATCTAGTCAACCCAAATTAACTATACAAGGACCACCTCATCCTAGAGAGTAACAACTTGCGTTGATGCCTCCAAGTCATGAGGAAAATGAGCTACAAGCCTTACAAAAACAATTTAGAGAATTGTCAGTCCAAGTTAATGAAGGTAGAAATAAGAGACCTAAGGCTACTAATCAACGAACTAATATTTGGTGTAGTAATTGTAAGGGACATGGACACTTGGCCACTGAGTGTGAATATCCTACAAGAGGAATATCTAAGCTTAAATGTGCTTATTGCGGTGCAAAGGGCCATGATATAACTACTTGTAGAAATATCAAGGAAGTTAAGGCCCTAGTACAAGAGCAACCTTCTCAAAATAATAACCAAAAACAACCCTATAGAATTACATCCAAACAACCTTTTGCCAGACCAGGAAATAATGATAACTAGCCGAGAGGAAATAATGGTTACAGTCAACACCAAGTTTGGAGAGGACCTAACCAAGATAGAAACAAAGAAATAGTATATTATAGATGTGGAGAGCCAGGTCATTATTCAAGGGAATGCACAAATGCTCGCCAACAAGTTGGTTTTAATCCCTTATGTGGAAGATGTGGGCAAACGGGGCATGTTTCTACCTTTTGCACAGCCATAATTACTGAGTTTCCTAATGTTAGGAAACAAGTTCAAATTCAAGAAGTAGAGTCTTCTAATACTAGAAATGTAAACTATATGGCAATTGATACACCTCAAGATGTCTTTATCACGAGATCACAAGCCAAGAAGGCCCTTGAAAAAGAACTCGTTAGTAGTTCAAAGAGTGATTATAGCAAAGTAAAACTTAATCCTGTGCTTGCTAGAGATATGCCAAGTATACTAAAAACACCAGAAATTCTTTAACCATCACCACAAATAATAGAAATGACAAATAGTGATTCTCGGGAAAATCCTACTCAAGTACCTAAAACACCTCTTTTGCCAGAAAAAATTGTACCTATAATTCCAAATGTGGAAAAACCAAGTACTTCCATGAAACCGTTGGAACAACCTACTTTTTATAAGCCTTCAAAAAAGATAATAAAAGAATCATTTATGTCTTTAAAAAAGAGAAAACATAATAGAATTATGAGATTAGCAGTGGGTATGCATCCATATGATATTCTCACAGATTTAGATAGATTACAACCTCAAATTTCTTTGAGACAATTACTTGCATTGTCACCTTATTGTAAGAATGAGCTAACCTCTTCTCTAATTAGAAAGAGAGCAAAAATACAAGAGGAGGACAATGTTAAAAAAACTAAATAAAAAATAAATAAGGAAACAAGTAAATCTCAACCCGAAATTGTGAACGTTCATGATATCTCTCTAGATCCAGGTGCACCTACAGTCGATGTAATTATAGATGGAACTTTAATTGATGGAGTCCAAATTGATAGTAGGAGTAGTGTCAACCTTATGAGTGTTGATACTATGGAAGAGTTAGGCATAACTAACATAGCACCTACTCCTTTTATTTAAAGAATGGCCGATCAAAGTAGAGTCAAACCTTTGGAAAAATTGATACAATTAAATACAATAATTGGTCGAATTGATTATAAAATTGACTATATTGTCTTTAAGGTGAGTGAGTCTATTTCCACATATCCTATTCTCCTTGGCAGACCTTGGTTGTCATTAGCTAAAGCCAAGGACGATTGGGGCAAGGGAACGTTGACAATTGGGAAGGGCAAAAGTAAAATTATTCTTCCCATGTTCCCTGCAAACTATCATGGTGAGACTCAAGATGATGCTTCAGATTGGACTAATGATCAAACTCAGAATCTGAGCCTGAAGATACTACTGTTATCCAGGACATGCCTACGTTTAAAGGTTAAAGTCCTGGAGAGTATTTTGTCCCTCCTTGTCAAGTTGATGACTCGGATGCAGCTATTGAAGCATGGCAAAATGCTCCTCTTTTTAACATTACTACTGAGGGAGAGTCAGATAAGGAAATTCCTTATGTGTCAGACTCGGATGAGTTGCTAGGTGATAAGAAAACACCTAATGTTCGACCATTAGTAAAAAATACTATAGAAATAAATTTAGGCACTACGAAAGATCCTAAGCCTATTAAAATATATGATGAATTAAGTTCTAAAGAATATGAAGAATGGTTGGAATTCTTTAAGAAGGAGAAAGATGCCTTTGCTTGGACTTATAAGGATTTGAAAGGCATACCTCCTGATGTTTGTCAACATCGAATTATCCTAGAAGCGGATGCTAAACCTATTAGGCAAAGGCAATATAGGATGAACCCAAAGTATTCTCTAATGGTTAAAGAGGAAATTGATAAATTACTGGAGTGTAATTTCATTTATCCCGTGCCATTTAGTGAGTGGGTGTCACCTATTGTCATAGTACCTAAAAAGAATGGTAAGATCCGTATTTGTCAGGATTTTCGACAGTTGAACAAAGCCACTAAGAAAGATTTCTTTCCTTTACCATTTTCTGATGCAGTCCTAGATGGTGTAGCGGGTCATGAGTGTTATTCCTTCCTTGATGGATTCTCAGGTTATAATCAAGTGCAAATTGCCCCAGAAGATAAACCATTGACCACTTTCACTACGGACTGGGGGACTTTTGCATATAATGTCATGCCATTTGGATTGTCCAATGCTCCGGCAACATTCCAAAGAGTTATGACTCAAGCCTTCACAAAATATCTTAGAAAATTTATGGAGATATTTTTAGATGATTTTTGTGTGTTTGGTTCTAAGAAAGATCATGCACAAAATTTAAAGAAATGTTTTGATCAATGTAGAAAGTATGGCATCTCCATAAATGCTGCTAAGTCTGAGTTTGCCACTGTATGTGGTAAATTATTAGGTCATGTTGTTTCAAAAGAGGGAATATCGGTTGACCCAGACAAAGTAGACATTATTATTAAAATGGAAATTCCCAAACATCTCACGGGACTAAAAGGCTTTCTAGGTGCAACAGGTTATTATAGAAGATTTATTTATAAGTTTGCTTTTATAGCAGCACCTTTGAATGTCTTAACAAAACAAATTTTACTACCGGGGGTATAGACAGATGATTGCACTAAAGCTTTTAACAAGTTAAAATGTCGTCTTAGTAAAGCACCTGTTCTAATTCCCCCAGATTGGACAAAACCCTTTGAAGTATATGTTGATGCTTCTAATATGGCAATTGAAAGTGTGTTAAGCCAGAAAGATTCCAAAGGTCATGATAGACGAATTTACTTTGCAAGTAGACAGTTGAGTGCCCCAGAAAGGAACTATTCTGTAACTGAAAGAGAAGGTCTTGGCATGATTTTCTCTGTTAAAAAATATAGACATTATTTATTGGGATATAAATTCACTTTTCATATTGATCATGATGCCTTGAAGTATATGATCAATAAGCCTCAATTAAGTGGTCGAATTGCAAGATGGGTTTTATTATTACAAGAGTTTGATTTTACCAATAATGTCAGACCGAGGAAAATACATCAAAATGCAGATTTTTTATCAAGACTTAGTGAGACTATAAATCCACAGTCCATAGATGATAACTTTTCAGATGCACACATCTTTTCTGTTAAAGAGGGTGTGGAGGTACTTGATGTAATTCCAAAAGAATATGCCGACATCATCTACTATTTAACAAAGGCTACTTTTCCTATTGAATACACTAGCAAAGATAAAATTAAACTAGTCTATCAATCTTTGCCTTACACCATGATTAGTGGTATTCTCTATAAGAGAGGCAAAGATGATGTACTTCGACGATGTGTAAATCCTAGTGAAGTATCCATGGTTTTAGTAGGATGTCATGATGATGTCTGTGGAGGGCATTTTGCGGGTTGGGCTACCGCTCAAAAAGCATTGCGAGCAGGCTATTGGTGGCCCACACTTTTTGCCGATGCCACTAATTATGTTAAAAAATGTGATCCTTGCCAGCGAGTTGGTAAATCGACAGTCACTAAGGCTATGCCACTCACAGCAATTTTAGCACAAATTCCTTTTGAGAAATGGGGAATTGAATTTGTAGGTCCCATTAAACCACCTAGTCATGAGGGTCAAAAACGCTATATCTTGGTTGCAACCAAATATGTGACTAAGTGGGTAGAGGCCCTTGCCACTAGAAATGATGATGCAGACACTGTGGCAAAATTCATTTATGAACATATCATCACTAGGTTTGGGTGTCCAAAAGAAATTGTAAGTGATAGGGGGACTCATTTTATCAATGATACTATTGAAAAAATGTTGCAAAAATATTTTATTAAGCACCGTAAGTCGTCACCCTATCACCCTAGAGCTAATGGACAAACTGAGAAGTCTAATGGTATTCTCTGCAAGATTATCTCTAAGACATTACAAGGCAATGCATCTAATTGGGATTATGAGTTGAATAATGCATTATGGGCATATAGATGTACAATAAAAACTACAACTAAAGCAACCCCTTTCCAATTAGTATATGGATTGGAAGCTATGCTCCCGATAGAAGTAGCATTACCTTCTATACGCGTGGCAATTTCTGAAAGATTGGATGATGAACAATCTCTAAGAGAAAGATTAGATAATCTAGAACGTCTAGATGAAATTAGAGGTCAAGCCTACATGAATATGGAAGCTATACAAAAACAAAGGAAAACTTATTATGATAGTAAATTACAACCAAAAACTCTAAAAGAAAATGATTTAGTCTTACTCTATGACAGTCGATTCCAGAAATTTCCAGGAGAATTTAAAATGAGATGGTTTGGACCATACAAAATACTTAAATCTTATCCTAATGGTTCTGTGGAATTACAAGATTTTGCAGGTAATGTGCATGCAACACGCTATAATGGCTACAGGCTCAAAAAGTATGTAACTTGAGGGCAAGTTACCTTTTAGAGAGGGGGGCTACACCCTTACTTAAAGGAAATTTTAAGAAAATCTTAAGAAAGAATTTTTAAGTAGTCCGGAACGACACTAAACTACCAAAGGGAAAGTTTAAAATTTTGTGTTTTAAGCCATAGTTAATTTATGATCATTCATAAAAAACATTCACAAAAAACTTTCTTGAGAGAAACCTTGTCATAAGGTATTATTGAAAAAATAAAATTCAAAAATAAAAATTCGTAAGAGCTAAATCATTTTGCATAAAGGAACAGTACTTAAGAAGTCATCTCAAGTTAAGTCATAGAATTAAGGTCATAAGAGTGATATCATGTCAGTTGTCTTAAAGAACTTCAGTGCTCTTAAAAACACAGTTGTTTTAAGGAACTTAAGCCGTCTTCAAGCATTCAAGAGACGTCAAATCTACAGTTGCCTTAAGAACTCAAAATAGTCTTAAAGACACAAATGACTTAAGAACTTGAGTGGTCTTATCAAATTTGAGGAGATGTCAGAACTCCAGTTGTCTTAAGAACTTGAGTGGACGCCTTAAGACAGTAAGTCTGGGGTTGTCCCTGAAGTTCATCTTAAAAAGTAAAATTGTGAGACAATAATAAACTTAAGCAAGGAGATGCCTTAAGCCAGAAGTAAGCCGAAGCATAGTATGAAAAACGGAAATAGTTAAGAAAATAAAAATGATGATTAAGTTGGTAGGAAATATGTGAGAAGCGACCTTGTCATAAAGTGGAGAAATCTCCTCATGTTGAAAGATCAAATTAAAGTGCCATGGAAGGGACAAAAGTGGACACTTCACTCGAGGGAACAATAATCAATCACGTCAAAAAGATCATTGCAATGACTTGAAAAACGTGATGATATGGACGAGTGGGGACGGGACTTAAAACCAAGTGGCAAAACTTGATGAGCCATTAAGAAAACAAGCTGCCAAACTTGGCTATGGCTCATCAGAGAGTATTCACAAGTGCATTGTTCAGTCGCTGAAGCAGAAGTTGAGAGGACAGTTGCATTGTTGAAAGTTGGAGTGTATCGTGAAGAACTATTGCAAGTCGTGAGTTTGGTGACTGTGTATTCGGGAAGCGAGGTGTCACCAAGAGCGGAGAAGAAATTGTCACACTTTTGCTGGTAAGTTCGTCGTTAAGTTATTCTGAATGTGAGTTCACAGAACAGAGGATTGTTGAATTATGCCATTTCGTGGTGAATGAGGTTGCTTAAGACCGCAAAATTTAACTGATCACCCTTGCCAAGGTGCAAAATTGACGGAATAGAATTTACTAAGAGTAGATAACTATCTACAAGAGTAAAAGCAGAAGAATATATTAAGGAAAATCAAGAAACGGCATAACCGTTGTAACCACTTTGCATGTAATCTTCAGACATAAGTCTGCACAGATGAAAGGAAATTCTATGAGTGTAGATGCATGTCTTAAGAGTGTTTTGTAGCGTGAAGAAGACTGCGCAAACGAAGTAGACTTTGCAGGGAGAAGACCTTTGTTTTCTTGCTAAAAACAAGTGCAAAATGGTGAACCCGAATTCACAGAGTGGCGTTGGTTGTAAGAGAACAACAGACAGAGGGATCAAGATGAGCCAGAAACAGAAGACGAAGAAGGATTTTGAGATTGATCCTTCTCCGCTGAGGGAGTTGCCGAAGAAGGTGTATGAGGGCAACCGCAAGAATTTGAAGAAGGCAGGTCTCCTGCAATTCATCGAGCAGCAATGGCCGGAGGCGGATCTACCGCGAGTATTGGCCTTCATGCTGAACTCCAAGCGAGGCGCACAAGACAAATTTTTGATCAACGGTGAAGTGGTTCGCTTTGACGTAGAGGTCGTCCAACAGCATTGCCCAAGTTTGCCAAAGACGGGACCTACGCTGGTGGGATTGCCATTGCTAACCAAGACTGAGCTCAGTCGAGTGTTCGAGAGGCCAGACGACGCCAAGGTGGGACGGGGCGATTCGATCAGGAAGGCCAAGGCTTTGTGGAAGGAATGGCTGAAATTTATCAACCTTCGACTTTTGATGGCTTTTGATGGAACGGAGGTATTATCACCCAACGCATTGGCTGCAGCTTACAAGAGCTGGAATGGAGAGCGACTCAACTGGTCCAAGATCATGTACGCACACCTCCGACTGGAACTAGCAGGGAAGAATACCCGCCACAACATCTTCTTCCATGGGACCACGTACTTCTCAGCAATCTGTCCCCCACTGAGGAAGAGCTTGACTGGAGGCGCACAGGTGGTAGAAGAAGAATCACGGAGGAGTGCCAAGAAGAAGAGATTGCGCAAGATGGTGGAGGAACTGGAGGAAGAAGAGGAACCGGAAGAGGCTTCTGAAGAAGAAGAAGACGTAGGAGATGAAGACTTGACCAGTCCAGCAAGGGAGGACGCAGAAGAGGAGACGCCACGGTCACCTGAAGCCCCTGCACCAGCGAAAGACAAGGGGAAGAAATCGTTAGCGGAAGTGCAGAAGAAGAAGGTGAAGCCCCCGATCTCCACTGGAGGTGTCTTGAGTATCACCTCAGGACAGGAACCGCGTCCACCTGGAGTAGCGAAGCAGTCCAAGACACCATCCAAGCAGATTATTCCGTACGCTGCTCCCGAGGTTGCCACAATGGAGGACCCTGAAGATGAAGCTCCTACCAAGTAAACAGGGAAGAAATCGCAGGGAGTGGAGGGCACCAAACATGGTGAGGTACGAGAGTTGAACAAGGCGAACCTCGAGGTGATGGTGATCCAAAAGGATGATCTCGTAGCTCAATATCAAGCGACTAACAAGGACATCCTATCGGCCAAGGATCAGATGTAGAAGGACTTCCAACGCGAAAAGCTCAGGTTGGAGAAGTCACTGTTGGAAGCAGAGCGAGCTAGAGAGTTGCTCGACAGGGAGCGGGGTGAACTGCGAGGGAAGTTGGCCCAAACAACTGAAGAAGTCCAGCGCTGGAAGACTTTGTGCAACGAGCAGACGACGAAGGCACAACAATGCGAGGAGTTGCATAAGAAACTGAGCCACATGGAGCAGGAGTACCATCGCCTCAAGGCGGAATCGGAGAAGGAGAATTCGGCTCTAGCTGGAGACAAGGAAGCACAGGTGCAAGATTGGCACACGTTGCAAGAAGAGCTCCGGCAAGCTTCCGGTAGCGCTGCCCATTGGAAGGACCTCTGCACTGCGAAGGAGAGACAAGTGGAAGAACATCTGCTTGAGATCGAGAGTCTTAAGACTCAACACCAGCTGGTGAAGGAGCAGTATCAGGCTGAGAAGAATCTGGCGAAGGAGTTGGCGACATCCCTAACACAACAGAAGAGAGAGGTGCAGGCGAGCAGGGAAGCGTCGACCGTAGCTACGCCCGACTCTTCACTAGTAGCAGAGTTGGAAGGGAAGGTACGGGAGGTCACCGAGGCTAATGCACGGTTGACTTCACAGACGACCACAGATAGAGGAGTGAAGAGCAAACTCCAAGAGGCGATTTGGCGTCAGGACTTACATAGTCCGCCAACCTTTGCACTCTTCAGAGCATACGAGTTGTAGAGGAATGCTTGTTTCAGCATGATGTGCTTGAGCGCTGGAGACAAGCTAAGCCGGGCGAAATTCCAAAACCTGTGGACCGCAGCGGCGAACTTCGCCAACATGCAGAATTTGATCAGCGAAATGATCGTGAGGCAGGACCTTCAGCTGGAGGACGCCAGACAGTTGCTGGTGCCGATCGGTGATATTGGAGCCAGAGTGCTATTATATTACTGGCACTTGGAGGGGCAGCTGCAGATGCGGAGGCAGTATGATCAACCGGATGTAGCTCAACGAATTGTAGTCATTCCTGAGGTTGATCTTAAGACCGTTCCCCTCTCTACGGACTACCTAGGAGAATGGAAGAACCAGATGGAGAAGTTGACGAAGCTATTACAAAATGAACAGAGCTTCGTAGGATGCATGACTCAAGTCCAAGAGCGCGAGGACTTGGCTCAGCGCGGTGAGATCACCATGGGACAATATCTCTACGCCAAGGTCCGAGCTCACCACCGACTTAAGCGTGCAATCGAGGGAGCGAAGAAGAAAACAGTAGATGTGGCAGATGCGGTTCAGATGGCCACTTTCATGTCACCACCTCCAGATTATAGACACACGATCTAGGGAGGCTTGCCACTACCAGTGACCGGATCGTTGAACAAGCAACGATTTCTCGGAGAGTACGAGAATCTGTTTAATAGTGAGGAGGAGGTGCCATTTCCCTCATGGCAAGCCATAGATTGGCTGTTGGAGGACTTTGGCTTGTCACCGCAGGTCTGGAGACAGTGGGATCAACTATATCCCAACGCATCCCAGACGTGGTCAACGGTGCCACCAGCAGCGATCACGATGAGCTACCACCAGTGTCCCTTGAAGGAATATCGACGTTATAAGTGGGCGCCCTGGAGTAAGCTCGACACAGTGCCTTACAACTGGCCACGGATTCCAGGGAGTTTTTCTTCTCCCAAAGAATGTAGTGATTCCTACCGGGCCTTTTTTGAGATTCACCGAAGACACACGGACCCTGTGTGTTTTCGAGCTGCAGTGTTTTGCAACATCCTATCTCATATGTGTATGCGATACAAGTGCGTGGTGAATATCAACAGATTTGACGAGACCAAGCCTGAGTTTCACCTATGGACGAAGATGCACCAGATGCCAAGTCGCCATATGAGGACTTTGGAGTGTATGGTAATTACCAACTTCCTCCACGGTGCGAGCTCGGTGTTTTCCTTGGAGAATTCCAGCAAGCGTCAAGAACAGCTGGTTGCCTGGTTGAGTTACCAGAAGACACACGAGACGTATCTCTTCAAGCATGATGAGGATGTTCGTCGTAATGTGGAGATGGCTGAGCTGCAGCTGATTCTCCAGGAGTGTGAGTTCAAGGATGCGTTTTAGCACAAGCGTCCTCAACTCGAAGCCAGACCAAGATCTTAAAATAGATGTGATCTTAAGTAATATTAGGAGGAGCTCTGTACAGACAATGTGAATACTAGAAAGAAATTTTGCAGTTGCACCAAGAGTTTAGACGTTTGCAGCTTCGAGAACTCATGATATGGCTTATTATGGAAGCTAAGATAATGAGCTGATAGTTGATTTTGAAAGACTGAACAAAGAATTGTAAAGTTGCAATTTTCTGGTGGAAATATGAATGATATTGGCTCCATGATACAGTGTCATAAGATTATGATCACAAAAGAGTCAACAACTACTTAAGAAGAATAACTGTCTAATAATGAAGAATTCTAGGAGTGTTCTACAAAAAATATACAAGCGGAAGTCTTCTGAAAGGAGGTTCGGTGACTTGGAAGTGTACACACAAAGAAGGAAACACCAAGCAGTAAGTTATGAAAAAAAAAAAAAAAAACCATGTTGAATTGCCTGTAACTACAGAAGTCAACACTCTAGTCAAGCGTGGTGGGATAAGCCACGTGTGATGGATACATACCCGGCACTAGCACCCGGAGGTTGCCACGACAGTATGTACCCGCGGCACACGTTAACCGACCACCAAGGCCTGCTAGATGAAAGCCAGGGGTTAGCCAGCCTACATATCGTGAGCCGCAAGAGCCTTACCAAACGATATGGGACAAATGCTAAACCTAGTATACAGAAAAATACTAACTTCTTCCACTGTTTCGATTATTCGGAGAAATATATACAACACATTCTCACGAATCTGAAACATGATGAATAACACCGATTAAAGGAGCATGAGGAACTTAGGAGAGAATGGCAAAAGAAAAATTGATTTTAGAAGCCTGCAACTTGTGAAAAAAGCAGGAAAGCCTGTCAATACAGACGAAGCTATGCCTGTACGAAGTTAAGAGCAAGTTCGGAAAGAAACGAACAAACTGAAAAAACAGATAATTTTCCTACTTAAAAACCAGTATTTAGTAAGTTTATCCTTTGAAATAAAACTCCTTAAGTCAAAATTTTAGAGATCTCTTTAAGTACAAATTGTAAGAGCCTTTAAAAACACTGTTTTGAGTGAGATCATCTTTTCCTATGATTTTAAGAAGTGAAAGGTTAAGTTACGATCTTGAGCAGATTAGAACCTTAAGAATCAGAAGAGCAATAGGAATATAGTTCTTTAAGGAAAAGAACAAATACGTTAGACCCTTATTTCCCTTAAGAAAGTCGATTCTTAAAAACCTCTCATGAGTGAGTTTCCTTAACGAACAAAACCAAAGTCAGTTACATTTTGGATTAAAACAAATTCCTAAGACTTAAATGTAGTGTGAGAGTTTTAAGAATATGTGGAGGAATAGTGTCTTAAGGGAAGAGCAAATTCAATTGAATTTGTAAAAATAAAATAATAAAATAATAAAATAAAAATAATAAATCAAAAATAAACTTAAGGCATATATATGAAAGGAAAAAATAAGAGGGAGAGAACATGATAATTCTAATGAGAGAATATCATGAAAGGAAAAAATAAGAGGGAGAGAACATGATAACTATAATGAGAGATTATCATGAAAGGAAAAAATAAGAGTGAGAGAACATGATAACTATAATGAGAGATTATCATGATAGGAAAAAATAAGAAAGAACATGATAATATTGAGAGATAAAGCAAAAAGGCTATGGAAAATAATGTGAGTGATGTAGATAAGACGATTAGTGGTGAAGTAATATACACACCACTTGAATTGTATGATAGGGTAGCTCACACAAGATAAAAAAAATAGAAATTGAAGAGTGTGAAAAGAAAGTTAGTAATCTAGGATTAGTAATTAGTTGTGAAAATGCACTACTAATTTACTAATCAAGAGATGAGAGGACTAATGAGTGCTAATTTTCTAAAAAAAAATTTAAATTTTTTTTAAAAAATGATTGCGAGTGAAGTGTAGAGGAAGATATGGAAGAAAAAATAAATTGAAAAGAAAAATTTGAAAAGCAAAGAAAATTAAAAATGAAGATTTAAAAGATAATGGAAAAATTCAAAGCTAAAAAAAATTTATAAAAAAAAAAAATAGTATGGAAAACTTAACTAAAAAGAATAACTTGAAGCCAAGTATGTATGAGACATACTCATTAAAGAGGAGAACAATGGAAAGCAAATAAAGAAAATCAACAATTCTAAGAGAAGAAAGACAAGTAAGAAGAAATCTATATGGAGCTTAAAGAGGCTACAAGAAAACGATAGAAAATAAGATGGAGTGCGATAGATCAAGTTCAAGGACAAAGGTCGTTGAAGTCGACGAGGACGTCTCCAAGCTAAGAGCAGGGCTATGTAGAGCCAAAATGACAAAAATAGATTTTTTTCGAAAATTAAGTGTAAAAAGGGTTGTAGATATATGAAGAATTAAATAATTAATGATTAAATTTACGCTAAGTAGCTAATTAATTGGGAAGTACCTATTCATATCCAAGAATAAGGAAATAATGGGAAAAGGGTTGAACTCGCACCCTTTGGATAGGTTGTACCTTTTCATAAATGAATATGAAGAGATGTAAAGATTTAGTGGAATTAATCTTAATGGTTAATACTAGGGAAAATCTCTTGCCAAGAGGTGTATCTCTTGGATGTTGAGTAGAATGACTAGCTTGAATTTTTAGCATTCTTGGCCATTACCATAGAAATTCCTTGGAGGAAGATTGGAGTGAGCCCTAGCTTTAGGTGAAAAAGCTAGTTGATGACTCTTAATGTTGTAAGAGTATTTAATTTTATATATGAATATATAATTACTATTGAATTTGCATATGTAGAGTCTTGTGTGTGACTTCAGTCATATGTATAATTGCAATAATATGTGAACTTCATTGCATAAATTTGACATTGTGTGTTGTAAATGCAAGTGCATGTATTAGGTATTAATTGTGGATAAAATTCCTATGCATGAATGCATTATATATTTATTCTTCATGGAATAAGTTAGGGAAATACCCTAACTACTAAGGTCGTGGGTGTGACCTTGTGTGTGTGTGTTGGAGCATTAATCATGAGTGGAAGATTAATGGAGATAATGTGAAATTAAGTGACTTAGTGCATAAGATGTGATGCATAAGTACTTATGATGATCTCAAGTGTGAGTGAGCATAACTTGAGTATCATAAGAATAAGAGTGGAGATCTTATTCATGTTAATGCAATTTATGCAATAAACATCAAGAGTGGCATACCTTGATGCATGGCAAGAGTGTCATATTATGCATACAAAAAATTGGCATCAAGTCTAACCTTAATAGAAGGGATTCTCTAAGGTAGGCTAAGTTGTGAGTATTTAAGAATCTATCATAAGAGAGAAAATAAGGAACAAATCCCGAAGAAAGACTTAAGGAAAGAACATAGAAACTTAAGAATCTTAAGTCCAAGTTTGGATATATAAGCTTATGAAGAGTGAGACCTTAAGTACGAGGAGACCCTTAAGTTTAAGGGCTTGGACTTAAAGGTTCGTATAAGTGAGAATACGGGACAATATTTGCATTCAATGAGATGCACTCCCAGTTCTGGAAGTCTTAAAGACAGAAACTTAAGAACACTGTAGGGCTGAATTGGTCTAGATAGTGCAGGTTCTTAAGAATCAGGCCTAAGTAAGTAAATGAGTGCTTAAGAACTAAGGGCCAGAGACTGTGTCCTTCAGGACATCGAGACGACCGAGAAGGAAGTCTTAAGAACTAGTCAAAGATCTTAAAGACTAAATGATAGAAGTAAGTGTAAAACGCCGTAGTCTTTAAGAATTAAGTGTGGATAAGTAAACTTAAGTGGAGACTTAAGAGCTGAAACTCCTTAAGACTTAAGTTAACTTGTGTATGGGATTTTTGAGACTAACCATTGTCTTAAGAATGTGATCACATGGACCGAGTGGACGGATGTGAAAAGTGGAGCGTTTTTGCATGAGGTAAGAATTTGAATTCTTAAAGATTGTAATTAAAGAACCAATGCAATGAGACTTAATGGAAACGTCCATTAGCCCAGTGTGGCAAGTGTTTAAGGATTAGTGGCATAAGCACAATCCTAAAAGGACTAATGTTCCGTCTTAAGGCACAAGAGATCCTTGGGGTTTAGACTTTGTTTGTGGATCCCTTAAGAGTGATGCTAACAGCCCTAATTTCCTAAAAATAGATAGATAACCTTAAGAATTAACCAAAAAGATAGCTTTAACGACACAATTAAGCTCCAATTACTTAAAACTAGGCGTATGATCATCCCCGTAACGAATCCTATGAGGTGTAGGTACACTTGGGTGTTTTATTAGAGTGGTGAAAAATCACTCTACACACACCCATGAGGATATTGACGCTTACTTTAGCCACTTGTTGAAGACGTTGAAGGGTCAAAATACTTATGTTGTCGCAGATTTGATGATGGCCTTCATGAAATTGCAGGACATGAGTTTCGTGCCTGAGTTTGTCCAGGAGGTAGAAATTTTTAAATCTTTTGTTAAAGGTTATATCCGTGATGGTTCTGACAAGATTACGGGCCTCGGAGAGATGCACCTCTTCAAATTCTACATCGACTAAAAAGGGTGGCCAATCATGCGATTTAAAAAATTGGCGGTTGATTTCTATTGGCTGCCTAAAGACAAGCCAAATATTTGTCTTTGAAAGCCGGATGCAAATGGGAATCCCATGATACCTACCGGTGTGCCCAATCCCGTTCTTTTCAGACACTTGTGGGGCGATATAATTGTCTCTACCACCGGCAACGAAGACAAAGCTAGAGAGAATGCTTCGAAGGCAGTTGAGAAGAGGTCGTTCATCAAGTGAGGAATTCAAGGTTTTATTAAGTTTTGGCAGGAAGGAATGCTCAATTGTATTGGATGGGCAAGGGATTTTCTTCCATACATTGAGTACTGAAGTGCCATACTTGCAGAACTGGAAAAACCTCTACCTTCTATTCTTGCGGCATTGGTAGAAGGTTTTCGGCCAAGTCAAGTTTCGAGAGCTACTAATCCAGATCCGCTATGCCTTATCACTGGTCGAGATGACCTACTTGAAGATGACTCTCCTGAACCGTATTGCAGCCCCATGAAGGAGAGACCGAAGGACCTTTTGAATCCATGGCGACATGTCGTACCAGGATCATGGGTGTATATTCGTCCGAGCAATCCCCATATATATCTCGTCTAGATGGGGAGAGCTTGCTCAGCACTGAACTTCAAAAGAGGACATGCGGAGTTTGGAATGTTCATTGTCCAATTCTGGGAGCCAAGAATTGCATTCAAGAACTCAAAGAAGAAGTATGAAAATTGTTGCGAAGACACCTGGATTCTTGAACGTCAACGGCCTGTACAAACGCATGTCAACTCAGTTGTGTTTGCATCCTCGTTGGGAAGAACGAATCCCTAGACTCGAACTATTCCAAGGAGGGACCGATTAACAGCGTTGGCTAACTTGGAAGCTGCAAACGCAACGGACCCTTGATGCGAGGGCGATCTTGCAACCAGGATTAGAAGACAACCCAACGATTATTTTTCATTGGTCATCATCTCCTAGAACTAGTCAACCCACATTGTAGGATCCTACGATCTCGTTCCTTCAAAGCTACCAAGTCTATACTTTCACAACATTCGACAGTTTCAACCCCACTAGCCTGCTTGCTCCGATCCTACGGCTGAAGTTCTCTTTAACAGGTCATCCTTAGATCGTAGGATCTTACGATATTGTTTCTCCGTAGCTGCTGATCGTGGTTTTTGACATTTGTCGCCACTATGTACCCATCTTTTGACTTTGCCATTGAACTTATGAAATGTATACTCTTTTTTGAGTAACTTTATTTACCCCCTATACTACTTCTATCCTACTTTACACGTTCCAACCGATTCAAGCTCTTTAATCATGCGTTTTGTACTTATTTGCATCTTGTTTTCCCTTTATTGCTATTAGACCGAGGAGGTAGGATTCGGTGGATCTTGCAAGGATAAATGGGATCATAGGATCCTACTGTCTGCACAGTTGGGACTCTTCTCACATTAAGTATGGTCTACAACTAGCTGAGTCTTTTGATATACTATGCATAAGTTGTATTCTTCGTAGGATCCGTCGAAGCACGTCATTGCATATTTTATTGGATATTTTTCTAACGAATCGGGACTTTGACCAATCTGGACTTTTAAAAGTCTAGATTTAGTTAAATGTGGCATTAATGCACTATTGAGTTGTTCTTTGCCTTGGCAATTTTGATCGATATCGTTTGGCATTGATTCATATAATTTAGCTTCATTCGAACTAATTTTTATTTGAAAAGATGGTAAATGTGCTTTGTGAATGTAGCCTTCAGCATTTAAGCTCCATTCGACCTAAAGTGCACTTGGCTGGATCTTAATGCTTGTGTCTTTATATGTGCCTTGTAGTGCTATTTGACCTAAAAATTGTATTTGCTTGGAGTGTATGTGGCACCAATTGTTTAGGAACTCTCAACAAAACGTCCCCGCCCTCGCATTCTCTTGTAGAATATTGTTGGAAACAAATTGTCTCCTTTGGATCCTACCTGCCACTACTCGCTGCCCAAATCAAATGTTGATGAGGTGCATAGGCGAAGGTTGTAGCATCTTCTAGACAGTCCTCTTATGCAAGAGAATTGGGCAACGTAGACTTGTCAACGTCAAAGGACTTTATGAAGGTGTGCATAGAGGCTAATGGAGAAACTCCCTAGACGATTTTATTAGTGATAGTACAATTGTGTTTTGCCTAGAGGTAAATGAGCGTTGTGAATACATGCTTTCATAAAGTTTTTAAAATAAAGCTTGGATTAATGGAATATTCTTTTATTTTTGTTACCAATTTCTGGCATACTAGTCCATCAATGGAATGAAATAAATTATTTTGTATACATTGTCTTTATGCTTTGCACCTGCAAATGTCTATTAAATTTGATATTTTTAATAGCATTTATCTTCAAAGTCGTGGAAATCTCCCAACATAACGAATAAGGTGTTTTGGGCATTATAATTATTCCATCTCAAAAGGTGTTGATAGAACCGCAATGGACGCCATGTACATTTGCTTTGCAAAAGAAGTTTTGGAAACATTGAAGGCTATCAACTTAGCAATTATATGGCTGCAAGCAAGACTTTCCTCTCCAACTACTTGATCCGTCCACGCTCCGAATTGTCAAGCATTGAAGGAGCATCAAATAAAAATTGTCCCTAATCTATTTGAAATTCTTTTGTCTCCAAACATTAGACTCCTTGTGACAAAAATGCAAGAGGTTCTTCAACGGAGGGAAGAGAGTTATGGGCATTATCACGAGCTTGAAGGAATCGTTGAAGTTTGATATCATCCACGAGAACAAATTCTCCGGTCAATCTAAAGGTAATGTTTTTGGAATTAAGATGTTTGTTGATTGTCCAAGTAGTGGTGTCAACCTTGATAAGCAGATGCAAACCAAAGGGGACTCCTAAAATTATTGGTTGATATTTTATCATGTAAAGCTGGTAAAGGTGTGGACTACGATGGCTATGATTTGTACAACAGTAAGTATTGTGGAGTCATGACAATTGCCATGTACAACGTGCAATAGAAGGGCATTGAAGTCCAACAGTTGTTTGGGGAGATTCTCAACAACACATCAAAGAACCATGACCTTAAGAAGATGAACTTCAAAGGCTTTAGGGCTAATAGCGCTGGTGCAAATGGCATGCGGTTTGACAATTTTATAGCAACAACAACATGAACAAGCCCATGGTAAATAAAGAATGGACTTGCGTAATTCAATGGACCAAGTGCCTTTAGCAAGTCACTACTAGAAGCATTCTTTTCAATATCCAAGAGCAGAACATTGCCTTCTATAAGGTCTAGAAAAATGCAAAGACTAAATAGAAGGTTGAAGCTCAATACAATGTAAATTGTAGGTGGTGGATGTACTCGAGTGCCACTACCAAAATTGGGCATTGTGCTTTAGAAGTTTAGATGGCGTTTTGGCACTTTCACTATCGACAATGGAACTTGTGAGTGTCTCCCACACTTTGATGTTTTTATTCTTTAGTGCTCACTCCAAGAAAGAGATAAGATCATTTAATGACAATTGTTGTGTCCATGCACGATTTCACACTTGACGAGAAATTTGACATGCAGTCGTACAACCTTGCAGATATTGTACACAATCTTTGACATTGATAATCTATAAATACTATGACGTGTTTGTATACAAGAACTATGGACAACCTCATATGTGTTTGCATGCAGATCATTTTGTATTGTGCATGGTTGAGAGGTGGTTAGTCTAGAAAGTTTGAAGAGAGGAATGCTTAGTTTGCGGTTTGCTCAACAACCAAGTGACCCTAAACTCATTGCTGAAGGTATTAAAAACTTCCTTGGGGTTGAGGATCTTTCAACAAGGGTGTGTCGCCTAGAAGAAGCAGAGATTTATAGATCTACAAAACGGAAGCTTGACTTGCCACTATGGTCCATCCACGATTCCTACCAATCCGATACGGCAAACTACTCTATTCTTCATGATTCCCGAAGGGAAACCAATTCAGTCGTTCCTAAACCTTCGTGACGGCATGGAGGTTGCCTTCCTTGTTGATGTCATGGATGAAAACTATTGTGCAGGCGTTGGAGTTATCAACGAGTGCTCACCAAAGGGTTCGTGGAAAGGGTTTATGATTCCTCACAGCTTCTTTTTGGTTGTCCGAGTGCAGACAGTAAATATCAAGTTTGTCACTCATACGGCATATTGCGAGCTCCTTGAGGTGAGCACTTTGGGTGACACAGTTGGTAACCTTGTTCTCTGGAGTGGCTATCGTGTTCGCCCCATGCAAGTCGATGACAACACTCGATTTGCGTCAGATGATGAATGTCCAAAGAGTGAGATGTCAGACGCTTCGGATGACGACGAGCGCGGCGACATGATCTATGATGACAGTATTTTTCCAGTGTCCATGGGATTTGATAGGGCTTCAGGCAACGGTTCCGAAATAAGCCGAGAAGGATATGAGGGCGTTCCGTTGACTGGTAGCCGACGCCCCACTGACCAACCTCCAGTTGACGCCACCTTGCCTTCAACGATTGATAGTAATCAATTCTAGTATCCGGATCGATCACAATGGAGGAACAAATACTGCCATTTGCTCGACAATAACTTCGCATTAGTTGGGCGGGCGATGATCCAAGTTTGCCTTCCACACGAGGCATGTGATGCGGACATATTGGGTGACCTTAACGTCGGTGTACTCTTTGTTTTTGAGCATGAGGATCTTCAGATGACCACGCTCTCCTGCAAGATATGGCGCATGCGCTTGGAAAGTGGTCCAGTACTGTCTGAGTGCCTAATCTACTGCTGTAAGCACAATCAAGACTCATGTAAAGATTACGGGCTTGAGGAGGTGGCCAAGGATCCATACAAAGGTATGAAACGAAAGCTTAAGCTGAAGAGCGATGTTTCTGTCACCAAGTTTCGTCGCCTCTAGGACAAAGTTGCTTGCCAATTTGTTAGTTCAAAAAAGTGTTGTTCGAGACGATGCAGACAAATATTTCTTTGAGCAGACACTTGCAAAATCCACCAGCAGTTCTATCCATCAAGCTTTGAGCAACGGCATGACACTGGGTACGCTGTTCGGGGCCAACTCCACTCAATTCTGGGATTCCAGAAACCATACATCACTGTACATGGGGTCGATGTGTGCGAAGTTGTCTGGTTCCACATTCATGGCGTATCCAAGCCTGCATACTACAAGTATAAATCTGATTCATTGAACGGACTCATAAACGGTTGTCATGGTAATGCTGGTATTTTGCTCCCCAAGTCTCAGACCGTTGAGGCTTGTGGGACCATTTCAAGAATCAAAAAACAACAATGCAGACCACATGCCATATGAGTTTCGAGTCATCGGCAACAAAAGGGTCACATCTCTGATGGTTCTACCTGTGGCGATGAGCTGGAATCATCTCCGTGACATGTCCAACTTGGTAAGTATCCACATTCCTCCAACTTGCACATGTTATTTGTCTCTCTCTCCCCTCCCAAACCATTATCCCTGTCTGTTGGCTGGCAGCTGATGCATGTCTTTTTTTGCATCTCTCTTATTTTTTATCACTTTATTTGTTAATTCCAGGTGAACTCTGAATGCTGTGTTAAGTCGATTTTGCAATCTGCTGTTAGTTGATTCGAAATGAAGTTTTTCCGGAACGTTGGGGTAAAGGCTGTTGGTAGCAACTTCTTGAGATGTACCAAGTGTGACTATCTAGTTGAGTTTCTTGCCAAATATTCTCAAGGGTCTGACAAATGGCAGGCACTGCATGATGATCAAGCGAGGCATTTCAACTACCAAAGTGCTTGCCGTAATGTCTTGCAACCATATTGTGAACTCTTGAAATTCTCTCATTCATTTTCAATATGGGAGGATTTTATCAAATTTATCCTATTAAATCTTTTGTGTTACGGACCCTTCACGTGTTCATAAAATGTCAATGTCAAAAAATGAAATCTCTATTTTTGGTGAATTATTTTATCATATTCACTTAATTTCAAAAAAAATTAACTGAGAAATATATATGATGATTTTTAAAAATTCGATTGCACCAATTTATAGGATATATCATTGTTCACATTCTTGGTTTTACAAAGATGCACACTATGTAGGTAAAATTCTCCTCTATGTGGCTCTAAAGTATTTTCATAGTTTCCATTCATTCATATTCTAGGCTAAGGAAATCAAACTCATATATTTAATCAAAATTTGATCAAATAAAGTCAAATAAGGTATCATTACAAAGCTATAGTAGTATAGAAGCCTAGTATGATATAAAGTTTACAATATGTCTTACTCACTAACAAATATTCTACAGTAAAATGGAACACCTACTACCATCGAGTGCTACCACCTTGAGCTGCTATTACAGCTTTCATCCGGGTTGGCATTGTTGAAATCAACCTCTTGATGCTTTCTTGAGGTATATCCTCCCAAGCAAGATTGACTGATGTCCACATTTCGTCTTTGTTTTGTGGTCTATTTCTCTGTTGCACTTGATCTTTAACTTGCTTCCAGACATTCTCTATAGGATTAAGGTCAGGAGAATTTGATGGCCATTCAAGCTTTTTCAATCCAAGTTGCTCTTTCCAATCTTTTTGTATATTACTACCATGTACTGGAGCACCATCCTCCATTAAAATGAGGTGCTCATAGTGGTCATGGTGCCAATAATAATGCTCTAATGCTCCTTGAGACACTATCTCTACAAAGTCTTTGGCAGTGCGTCTATTAGGAGGAATTAACACCAAATAAGACTTAGAAGAGCCAGTGATAGCACCCCATACCATAATTGAAGTCCTTCCGGATTTGAATGTAGGTGCTAAGCAATTGTAGTTGTAGCATTCATGTGCTTTTCGCCAGACACGAATTTGGCGTGATGGTTTTCCAACTTCAAAGGATGACTCATCGGTCCAAATCACATTACTCCAATCGTCAATCGTCCAATGCAAGTGCTCCTTTGCAAAAGCCAACCTCGTTGCCTTGTGTATGTCACTCAAGAATGGTTTCTTCACTGCAATGCAATTGTTAACACCAAGCTCATGGAGCTCTTTACGTAAAGTTGACATGCCCAGGGAAGATGTCACATTGCTGCACAATTCTGCAAGAGGAGCACGACGATTACTACTAAGATCTCTATGGAGCTTTCTCCTACCTCAATCACTCATGTTTCGCAGCCTATCGGACCTACTTGCTGGCAATACAGAGCCACTAATTCTAAATCGCTTGAGAATCCTTGAAATAGTCGATTTTGGCCTTCCTACAATGTTTCCAATTTCACTCACTGACATGCCAGCTTTTTGCATACCAACTATCATGTGTCGTATATCATTTGATACATAACTCCTTGTCATGGTGCACAATCCTCAAACAACACTTACATCCACAAAAAGTTTGATCAAAAAGGTCCTAACAACAACACAGAAACGATATGTTTGACAAACAAGACTTGTTGCACACAATTTTTCTAAGAAATGTGTACCATCAAGATGACTTGCAAACATGTATGTGTATCTCTGGACCCTCCCAAGCTCAAACATACTCAAAATCTGATATCCCAGAGAAGAATTGATCACATTAAGAAGGGTACCCTTTTCCAAGATTTTTAAGCATGATGGCAATTTTGGTAGACACATGGCAATGGATGCCTCTTTATATTAAGAAAATGCATGGTGTATGAAGGTAACTGGAACACCTTCCATAATGCAAAAAATCTCATGGAGATGTGATGATTATCATGCCAACACCATCATTCTAAATCAGGCCATGGGATATGTTTTAAGTGAAAAAACAGAGTGTGTTGCAACACTTGTTACAGGGTAGTGTACTCTGGCTGGACATCTCAGTCCATTAATTACCAGTCCGAGTTCTTCTACATATTCATGACAAGATGGACACTTCTAAGACAATCATTCCAAGAATGCAGCGGATCACGAAGGCGACCGCGAGTCTCGGACAAATTCTTATTTTATGTAGTGGCATGCTAACTCACGGTCACAACGATGGTGCGTATGCGTATTACTCGACGTCATTATGTCCAATTTCACAATCTCGTCGATCTGCCGTGTTCTTCGAGCTTTTGAGTGCCGCCTTGTGTGAAAGTCTAAGCAGCTTTTCACATGTCCACATCAGAATCCGTTCTTTGAAGCTCTACTCCATGGTACATCCAGATGTAGTTTGTCGATTCCACAATCTAGGGGCGATCCCTCCTCAGTGGCTTTGCTTGCTCAATCGGAAGTTAAGCCTCTTTGGAAGGTGTATCTCCAACTTGATAACTCTGCAAAGGATAACAATAACTAATTCATCATGGCCTTCTATTCGCTTCTCACAGCTAGACGAATTTATAAGGAAGTGACTGTGGGATTCTTGATTGTTGGCCACACTCATGAGGACATTGATGGTCATTTTAGTACCTTTCAAAATTCATCAAACGGAAAAATACCTACTACTTAGTTGACCTCATGAAATTCTTCATGGACTCTCAGAAGATTGTTGCCTTTATTTTTGAACTTGTTCAAGAGGTTGCTGATTTAAAAGTTATATTGTTGATAACCATTACGACGACAAGAATAAGCTTGTCAGTCTCAATGAGATGCACCTTTTTAAATTTATGTTGAAGAAGAAGGTGAAGACGCGGGATGGCCGGTCATGAGATACAAGAGAAGTGCGACGGATTCATCATGGCTCCCTCCAAATGAGCCTCATTCGATTTTCGGTGATTTTTAGTTTGCCTCCAATTTTTGCCATTCCTATTGTACCTGTTGGCTGCCAGCCGAGGAACTTGATTGTATCCCTTCTTTTGTAATAATTCTCGTCTTTGTCATCGCTCTCTAGTTATAGTCTCACTTTTCTGTATTCTGCCATCACATAAGCCTGTAAAAGATGTGGATTGCGGATAAATTTGGGAATCTTAACCTTCCGGTTTGTGATCCGAAACCAATACCCTTCAAGCCTCTTTGAGGTGACGTTCATGTCAACGAATCAAAGCGTAACCAGGAGAAGGAGGTTGCAAGGGCCATTGGAAACATCGAAAAGCAGTCCTTTATCAAGAACGGTATTGCAAAGTATATTGAGTTCTAAAGGACCATCATGGCTTGGGACAAAAGATATGCCAAGGACATAGCTCTTTTCATTGCATATTGGGAGCAACTTCTTCAGTTCATATCTAGTCCTCTCCCTCCGACCCCCGACTGTCTCCGTGAAGGATTTTGGCCAAAATTGGACTGGATGCGTGATCATGCTTGCGCAACGGCACTGCCTAGTGCAATTAGTGCCAGCTCGGATGTTGGTCCTGAAGATGAACCTGACCCGTACCCTTACTACGGCCCAGAGCTAAGCCATCCAAAATTGTCCTTCAATTCGTTCGAGATGTTCTTCTTGGTGATTTTGTCCTGTGTCGACCCTACACTGGCCACTACCTTCCAGTGTAGATGGGCCGGGTATTGGAGTGCGTTAACCACACTCCTAGGGATTCCTAGGGATATTTTAAGGTCAAATGGTGGGTTCCACTCACGACTAAGAAAGATTCTAAGAAGATCATCGAGAAGGAGTGTTGGAATAGGCGGTGGGAACGGGAACAACGGGTCGCGTTGCAGTTGTGAACGAAGGATTGAAAATTGTGGTACGTGTGTTGCTCAATATCATAATGGCGATTAGATGGCAGCGTCCTACGTAAGTAATTATTGTACAAGCAAAATTTGCGGCAAGCGAATGATAAATTCACAGATTCACTATGTAATCAGCATTTCTTTGTGTTCAGTTGATTTTGTATATCGTGAATTTTACTTGCTTCACATTGGGTTGTTTTATCTGTGCTCATTTCCTCATTTTCTTAGTCTAATTCAGCTTCCAGCGGACGACATGGTTGAAACTCGGCGGCCCTAGTTTGGAGAGCGAGAGAGGCAAAGGAGGAGAGGGAGGCAAATGAGGCTAGAGTGGCTTTGGAGGCATAATCACAGAGTAGTGTAGTGTCTGAAAACACTATGGAGAGCACTATTCCGTCCAGTGAGATTCATGATGAGAACTCGAACGAAGAAGTTGTATTCGACGAAGTCGAGTCCGACAACAATGAGGAGTCCGACGACAATGGCGGTCATCATGTTGATGCTGAACTGGGGTGCTCTGATGAAGAAGACCGCTGCGGCAATGGATCGGATGAGGTGGGCTCGTGGGCGACTAGACATGTCGACACCGATTCATCTACAGGCTTTACGGTTACACCTTTTGAACCGGATGCGACACCTATTCGGACGTGGACTTTGATATGTACGCTCCGGCATGGCGGAAGAACTGGTAGATGTTAAGTATGGTTGAGTTTGTTAGTCCCCTGCAGTTGCTTTTCAGTGATCAATTTTCCAGTCTACTGCCATCTACGGGGCTGCTCCAAATATAACATGTTTTCTTATTAAAATATTGTGTTCTATTCGAATAACATCCTTGATGTATTTCTTCAAATGCAAACCCCGTTTTGTTCTTTCAATTTAGATGGTGCTTTCGGGAGAATTCTATGTGTCATCTGAGGTCAAGAGTCTTTTGTCTATGTGTTGTCTTCTGCAATAATTTTTATATCATTGTATTCTCGTCAAGGACATTGTAAAAAGTTATATTTTTATCGGAGCCGCCAATTGGTAGCCTCCTTTGTATGAAACCCACTTCCTCGACTTTGTTATCGAGTTCAGTACGATCACATATATGCCGTGACTTACTCTGCCGGACCTCTTTGATGAATGTTTTATTTACAATTCTCTGTGGATAGGATCTCATTCTGATTCATTGAAGTTCTTCTTGCCGGCTGCCATCTGGCAACCTCTTTTCATTTTGAGTTTGAAGATCATCCGTTTGCCGTATCTCACTTGGGCCTCTACTGTAGTGGTCACGCAATCGTTTAGAAATCATTCTAACAACTGCTGCTACTTTTGCGAGCTGCCTACGGGGAGCCTTCTCTGTTTGAAATCCACTCAGCGACTGTGTCCAATACTCTCTTTTGTCCGTTTGACTGACGGCCGACGTCTGTACTCAAAGGAAAGACCATGTTCTTCGTTTGCCCGTTGACTACCTCTCATGGCTGCATATTTTTCGTTCAATTTCGAAATAATCACCTTACTTCAAATCCCCTAACTCTTTGTGTATTAAGGTGTTTTGGATTCATTAAATTTTTGTTCATTATTTGCTGAATTAGGACTTTTCTTGTACCTTCTGTTCTTTGTTTTGCTAAAGTGCTGACTATCTTTCCTATTTGATCATTGGAGATTATTGCTTAGTATGTTTTGAGAGAGATTTCTTCAATAAATTAATTTGGTGATTCCGAGTTCTCTTCATTTTTTGTCGGCTGGCTCCCGACCTTTAAATCTGTTTTCGAGAATCCTTTGGACATAAGGAGAAT
Organism: Bryoerythrophyllum caledonicum; assembly: GCA_963971425.1. Lineage (NCBI taxonomy): Eukaryota > Viridiplantae > Streptophyta > Bryopsida > Pottiales > Pottiaceae > Bryoerythrophyllum > Bryoerythrophyllum caledonicum. The sequence continues at coordinate 22,241,780 of OZ020514.1, forward strand.
CTTTAGGGTTCAAGGAGAATATTTAGGGTCTAGGAGAATATTTAGGGTCTACGGAGAATACATAGGTTTTTGGAGAATCTTTAGATTTTGTGGATTAACCGCCAACGATTTTTAAGGATTCTACTTGTTTTGAAGAGACTTCATAATGTTATGCGACAGTTATTACAGTTTTGTGAGGCGCAATATTTGGTAGAATGCAATTTCCAATGTATATCCTTAGGATTTAGCCCTAATTTGTTTGTTTTTTTGTATGATATAGGAAATGAAATCCGAGTCTAAGTTTTTTTTTAGTCCATAATTGATCAATTTGTCCACATTTAGTTAACCATCCGTTACTAGTAATGTCCATCTACAAGAAAATCTTTAAAGATAAATGATGGCAATTGCTACCATAAGACATCGCCAAAACCTTCAACTATTCCCCTTTGGATATTTTTGTGAATTTAGGAGTAAATTCCTTCTCATTGAGAGCCCTTAAGGATTGGTTCCTTGTGAAGATTGTAATTGTAGACAACACCCAAGTCTTTGAAAAAAGATTCATGTAGTTAAATAAGAATTAAGCTTTAAAAGACGGAGCTATGTTTCACCAAAACCACCCTAAAACTACCTTTCTAAGATAAGATGTTGTAAGACTAATTGAAACAATTTGTTACTATTTTTAATCCTAGGACCTTAATATTCACTACTACAAAGAGATATCAAAAAACTTTTGTCAAATTTGACTACATGAATTAAAAGGTACATGCATTCAAATAGTGCATTATGGTTTTTTTCTTCCTTGCGTGGATAAGATAAACAAACTTCGACTCAATATATTGACCTATTTGAATACAAAATTATGTATGAAAGTTATTGTTCTGTGTTCTACCTTATATAAAATCATTACACACCAGAAAATCAAATGTAATATTGTGTTTTTAGAACAAGAGAAATGGACATGCAATGACTAGGGTATATAGCCATTTATAAGAAAACAATTTTATTTTTAATGGAGAGATAATCAATGTACCTAACATTTGAACATCAAATAGAATTATCATGTTTATTCTATTAATAGTTTTTTCTTTTAAAAAGTAAAATCCTTAAATTTATATGCATTTTTTGAGTAAAAACAATGAGGGTTGCCATGAACTTTCCTTCACCACTACCTGCCTAAAAAAGGTGCACTATTCCTCTCTACAGTACCTTGCCCAACTACCCAAACTTAAGTATTTCTATGTTCAAAGCACCAATATCTTTTTTAACTCCATAAAACGAAAGAAGAAATCCCTGCAAAGTTAACTTGGATTTCCATTTCTCTCTAAGGTTTTCAAAAACTGATCTTCAAGATTAGATCTTTAGAAACTTGCCTAGACTTGGTTTGTACCTTGGATATAGGAATTGTCCTTTAGAAGTTGAAAATTTGGAAAATTAAACATCCCAAACAGTATTCAGCATGGGCACACAACTACAACTTTTAGGATCTGCAATTGAAAGCTCCACCTCACACAAAACAAAAGCCCAATACTTCCAAGTTAAAGCATTGCCCACAACTCACTACAACGGCCATTCCCACACCAAAACCAATACAACCAAAAAAATGCTGAAGGCTCCCTCAAACACTCTACAAGTTTGATGAGTCCCTAAAAATGTAGAGGTATACTCCCTAGGGAAGCTTTTGTAACATGCGCTTGTTCTTGCACTCATTATTATTGTTCACTTGTTCTTGTCACTCATCGGCTCAAACAGAATTTGAGAGCGGGGTTTGAGGGCTGATCGGCAAGCCACTGCGACTCCCTCCCACAACCCAAAAATTGCCCTTGTTAAAAGCTCCGTTCAGGGGCCTCGACTCTAATATCATAATCCACGAAACAAAGGAGTTCAGACTTCATGCATCGTCACAAGCCGCCGGAGCCCCAAAGCAAAATCCACAGCTCATAACCTAAACTCTCCGAAATCCCTCCCGTCATCCCACGCAAACCTTTTCTCTCATTCTTACAGGGGAATAACAGCGAAAAACCTTCAAACCTTACCTCAGCAAAAACGCAATTTTCATAAATATGCATCCTCGCCGAAGTCCCTTTAGAAACCACGCCTTTCCCCGCAACTTCCACATGGCACCTGCCGCGCACGGTACTGCCATTTTCTAGGCCCAAATCACCCTTGCGGGAACATACATCTACGACATTTTGCAACGATACCTGCCCAACACCCTTCCTATACCAATGTGATATGACCTCGATACCTGGGTGGGTATCTTAAGTAGCGGACAGTCGTTAGAAGTTGAGAAACCCTTCGTGAATCCGCCTTATCTGCAGAAACCCGTTTGATTGGTCAATGATATTGTTATTGTAGAGGTTTTGGGTATCAGGTTGGCGATGGAGGAGGCGAAGGCGAAGGAGGAGGTGGAGATGGAGAAGGCAATGGAGGCGAACGTGGGAGAGGAGGCGGGAGGGATGAAGAAGAAGTCGATGTGGGGGAAGCTGTCGGGCGTGACGAATGCGTGGAAGAATTTCAAGGAGGGGTACTATGAGCTCCGGCTCAAGCACTTCGAGAATCTGATCTCGGTGGGGCTGCCCGGCGAGGTGAACCTGATTATGTTTGACGAGATCCAGGAGAAGCCGAAGCCGAAGCCTCCCCGGTTCAAGGGCGTGCGGCAGCTGGAGAAGACCAAGCGCTGGGTGTCGGAGATCCGCCCCACGGTGGGGCTGTACACGAATCAGAGGAAGAAGAAGATCTGGCTGGGCAGCTTCGGCACCCCGGAGGAGGCCGCGCGAGCCTTCGACGTCGGGGTGTACCTCTGGAAGGACGATCTGGGCCTGGATAATTTCAACTTCCCGGACTCGCCGGAGTTCCTCAAGCTGTTGGAGCCGAACCGCGACACGCTCGACGAGAAGACGCGCTGTTCGCGGACCAAGGCGCTTGCGCAGCGGGCCGCGGACCGAGCCGCCTCGCAGCGCGACTTTGGCGAGATGACGGGCTCGCGCCGCCGCGACGCCCGCGGCGAGGGCCAGACTCGCAGCGTTTGAAACACAATCTCAAGGTTTCATGTACAGAAGAGGAGCAGCAGCCTCACCCGAATCCGTTGCCAGGCAGCCATCCTTCCTGCGCAAGGATACGGCTTCAGGTGAGTAGTGTTAGCGATTTGAAATGCTTAATCTGGAGAGTTCTCCTTAATCTTTAGAACCCTTTTTCTTGCAGGGAATTCTCAGGCAAGAGAGGCACGAATGAAGAGTCGAAATTCTGGTTTCTTTAGGTTCGGGTTCAGGGAATAAACTATGGTTGAGCAGCATTCCGTTGAGCAGAAGGAATATATCATGTCTAAGCTACAGTGAAGACGTTTCTGATACTGACGAGTTTCTTGACCTCTTTCTCATGAATGTACTGCAATTTTATGGTTTGTAGGAGTAGGGTGGATTCTGTGGACTTTCATTCTTTTCTCAAAAATTAATGTGTATTACTATGGATTGCATACACAATATGTGCTCAAAAATTCATACAAACTTAGTGATTTGCTTACTAGTACTAGAGAATATAAATAGTGAAATATAGTCCCATCCAACAAAATGCTCCAAAATTGATGTAGTACCGCAATTTCTACTAGCATCCAAAAATACATGCCTGATAAAAAACCACCCATTAGTCATGGTTGAGCTTCAGGAGTTGGATATTCTAAAATATCACTAAATCTCTAAATCTCCCACATGGTACTGCCAAGCCACCAAAAACACAATTGTAATTAAACAAACTATTTTAATGCAACTACATAATAAAAATTTACTTTCTCACAACAACTACAGAATGACTGATACAATTGCAGAATGATTATGATATAACTATAGAATGACTACAATAACTATAGGAAGACTCTGATATAACTATAACATTACTCTAATATAACTACAAAATCATTGAACAAAATAGAAGTGTATTATTTTGAAATAAAAAAATAATCACTACCTAATAACCAAATACTTACTCAAAAACAATTACAAAATGGCAATTGATGTAACATGTAGAATTTTATCGAAGTGGCACTCACGAGACCAAAATTTGAGTTGTCCCTTGTGATCTTCTTTTATAAAATGGAGGCCTAAAAAATGCTCAAAACTGGATCGGAGGTGAGTAGATTGACTAGATCTAGATTGGATCTACTGAAATGAGATCCAATATACTCAACCCGAAAGGTCTTCTACTCAAAACCACTCTCTAAAAACAAGATCTCATGTCCACACACTCGGCCTTGCCTCCAAACACACATTAGGGTTTTAAAAGAGTGTCATTACTTCACAAAACCTTCGCAAAGTATTCGGTGTCCACTCTCCTAATCCTAACAACCGATTTAGCCACTCTAACAACTCTACACTATGACCTAGCTCTCTCTCTACACACACACCCCACAATAAGAGAGAGTCAAAGAATGAGGGCGTTGCCCTCAGCCCTTCCATATCCTAGCCACCATAAGCCTAACTTAGTTTTCATTCACAACTCTAATTTCATCCATTGCCCATTGTCCAGTTTAGTACAAATAAATTACCAAAGCACAATCCATGAGTTATTTTTTAGTCATAAATTATATTAATGCACAAGTTTTTTTACAGTTGTTGATTAGTTAATCTCAAATGTATTATTAGAGGTTTATTAAGGCACAATCCACATACTTGACACATCAACACTACTGGACGTAGATAGGCATCGATCCACATCAGCAATTATGTAAGAATGTCCATGAGATTGTTTATAGTCATAAATTATATTACTGCTTGAGTTATTCTACAATTATTGATTAGTTATTCTCAAATGTATTACTACGAAATTACTAATTCCAAATCCACGTCATCAACATACTTGCCACATCAACACTACCAGACAATTCTTAGATGAAAACTTAAGGATGACAACACAAATGATAGTGGAAATCATGTGGCATTCATCCTCCACTACCCGCAAAAAATCAAAAACTGCAAAAATACTGGGGCAATTTTGTTGCCAGAAACGGGCAGCTCGGCAGTTACAGAGTTATTGTTGAATTATAGTTTCTTGGCTAATTATTCGTGCTGTAGTTTTTTGTCCTTGAATTTCTATTAGTGATACTATTCTATTCTTTTCTAGCTTCACATAAGATTCTCTTACTATGTTATCATGTTCTTTTTTACTCTTTTTTTTTATTGTTCTTCAGTCTTTTTATTTGATTTTTCTATTTACTTTTTGAATTTAAACTTTCTTAACTCAATCTTAGTTATTGGACTCGTACTTAGATTTATGATATGCTCTCTTAGAATCACACATATCGTACACAATAGATCTGATATCATATCTATAAGTCATTTGTAGACTAGATCTGAAGGACATCATCGCAGAACAACCTCTGGAGTGAAGCATGACAGAACATGACTTGTAGATCTACTCCTAAGCAACAACAACAAGCCAAATCAGGCCATTTCTACCCACCTCTATCTCTTTTCTACAATAGACACTGTGATTTCTAACAACACATTGTACTTCACCACATACACACACATTTATAGTAGTACACCTAAATCTCACTGTAACATCACGCACATAAAACTTAACGCCCAAACTCTAACAAAAATTTCACTAAGTTCGTATGTGTAGATTGCATGCGGAAGCGCTCGCAAATTTCTCCAGATCTTGATCTACCTACGCAACAGCAGCAAAGAAACACATCATCAACACCGGTGCAAACGACAACATCTGGAGGTGGCGCGCAACAAGAAGAGAAGGTAAGTACATTCACAAAACCTCTAACTCCTCCCACAATCCCCTTCCTACACCTCCACAGACTTTCTCCTTCACAGCTCTCACCTCTTTCTACCCCAACCTCACCTCTTTCTACCCCAACCTCACCTCCCTCTAACCCAATCCCACAGCCTCTCACCCTCTCCTCTCAACACACCCCACCTCTCTCTCCCCTCCACCCCCCCTCTCCCCCTCTCCCTCCCCCTGAAACCTTGCAAACTCCCTCCCGACCCCTGCAGACTCCCTACAGACAGATCCTTTCCCGACAGACTCCCTCCCTCTCGACAGACCCCCTCCCGAATTCTTTCCCGACTTCCCCCCTCCCGACAGACCCCCTCCCAAATTCTTTTCCGACTCTCCCTCTCCCGACAGACCTCCTTCCAGATTCTTTCCCGACTCCCTCCCTCCCGACTCCTCCCGTCCCGACAAACCACCTCCGAGATTCTTTCCCGACTCCCCCCCTCTCGACTCCTCCCCTCCCGATAGACCGCCTCCCATATTCTTTCCCAACTCCCCCCCTCCCGACTCCCCCCCTCTCGACTCCCCTCCTCCAAACAGACTCCCTTCCCACAGACTCCCTCCCGACCCAGACATGATCTTTCCCGACTCCCTCTCGACAGACTCCCTCCCGACAGGCACCCTCCCTCACGACAGACTCTCTTCCCATAGACTCCTTCCCCACAGACTCCCTCCGAGACCCTTTCCCGACTTCCTCACGACAGACTTCTTCCCTCTCGACAAACTCCCTCCCCATAGACTCCCTCCCCACAGACTTCTTTCCGACCCCCACAGACACCTTTCCGACCCCCAGAGACACCTTCCTGACCCTCACAGACACCTTCCCGACCCCCATAGACTCTTTCCCGACCCCCGCTGACCCTCACTACCCCTCCCCTAACCCTCACAGACCTTCCCTCGACCCTCACAGCTCCTCCCTCGACCCTCACAACCTCTCCCTCGACCCTCACAAACCCGATCTCGACCCTCATGAACCCTCCCTCCACCCTCATTAACTCTTCCTTAACCCACACAGACTCTCCGTCAACCTACGCAGACCCTCCCCCACCTCCCAAAAACCCCCTCTCAACCCTCACAGACCCCCCCTCACTCTCCGCAAACCCCCCTATCCCTCACAAACCCTCCCAGACCTCACCCCCTCAAAGCCCGAACCCCCACTCACACACATCCCCCCTCGCTCCTCACTCTCCGAACCCTCACTGCTCCCTAGAGAGCCGTTGCCTCTGATAGGAATCCCCCTCCCCCTACGACCCCCCTACGTCGACCCTCTTAAACCCCTACGACCCTCTTCCAACTCCCTACGACCTCCCAACTCCCGCTGCCACCTTCCCCCTCCCTCCACGACCTTCCTTAGTGACCTCCTTCCCCCCTATGATGAATCATGGGCAATCATCATAGCCTCAACACCAACACAAGTGAAGAACATGATCACCAACCGCACCACGGTGCAAAACGAAATCCTACTCCCAAGACAAATGATGGACACCAAAGGACCAAATGGATTCACCGAAACAAAGGCAAGGAGAGAAGCTCTAACCCTTATTCTTTCTTCCCTCCCCATCACTTGGAACACCATGAGCACCTCACGAGAGATTTACAAGATCATGGGAGCCCTTAACGTGAGAGAAATTTGGTATCATAGAGAGAGGGACAATTACCACAATGGAAGTTGCAATGTACTTTGTACTAACCCCATTGTATATAGAACTTTTGTGAAAGAGACCCATGTGATAGATGGAAATTATGTGGATTTCTTGCCCCACCCAAGGAGTTTGGAAGGACTACATCCACCCACCGCCGATGCCATCAAGAACTTTGGCTTTGACGACATCAACACCGCCTTCATTAACACAATCACTACATTCAACGTCCAAACCTCCTCATCATCACCCCTTTATTATACCACGAAGGACGTGGAAAAAATGATTGAAGACAACAACAAAAATGTGACCCAAGCAAACAAGGACTACACCAACATGAAGCACGAAGAACTCAAGCTCCACATGGAAGACATCCAAGCAACAATGTTTTCATTAGTGCAAAAGATGTCCGCCGTGACCGGTAAATCCAACTTACCACTCCTCCAAGACAAACCGCCAAACATGCAATGACCAAAGATCACACGATAAAATCCATTTACCACCTCTACACTCCTTATACGACACTATGGAGTAGAAAGTATAGTATAGTGCAAATTCCTACATACCTTAGCTACATACAAATATCAATACTTGTATTGAACAAATACATACATTGTATTAGACATTATCTTGAATACAAAATACAATACTGTATTAAACTTCTCAAGTACTTATATCGTAGTAAAGAAAACACAAAATTACACATATATCATAAACCATACAAAAAATTTGAGTTGATTCTTTATAAAACAAATACTCGTACAAATACTAGTACACACACTCTGATACGTATACTGGTACCTATACGGGTACGAGTACTGATATATATACTAGTACCTATACGAGTATGTATACTGGTACATATACCGGTACATATACTCATACAAACATTTGTACGTATACTGGTAGTACACTAATACGAATACTTATACTTATACTAATACGAATATGGATGAAAATACCAATACGAATAGTAGTACGTGTACTAACACAAATACTAATACAAATATTGATACATATATTGGTATGTATATTGGTACGTACACTAATACAAATATTGATACTTATACTAATACAAATATTGATGAAAATACCAATACGAATACTAGTACGTGTACTAATACAAATACTAACATGAATACAAATACAAATACCAAGACAAATATTGAGGCATATACTAATACAAACATACGAAGGAATACTAATGTAAAACCTAATATAACTACATAAACACACACAAAGACAACCACACAACATCAACAAAACACATACAAGAAGAAGAAGAACGCCGGTTCTCAAAGGGAACCGGCGTGAATAAAGTGTATGTTCGTTCCACTACCAAGACCCTGCCCACCGTATAGGGAATTAGTGAGCTGGAACTACTTCCTCCTTTCGAGGGTAGACACTATGTAACGTGTAGCCAGAAACCAACCAAACAAATAACCAACCACGACCTAACAACTAACCAAATAAGTAGCAAAACCACACAATTAGCCAATAAGGAAGAGTCAAGGCGGCGAAGTTTTTAAGGTGGGTCTTGTGTATTAGGGAGGGCTTGGTTGTTTTTAATTTTGCATTTATGTAGAAGAATAGACATGGCATATTGGATAGCGATGGTGTTGATGTTTTTAAAGGTAGTTTTAATTGTTTCAATGGGTATCTTGAGGTATCTTCTAGGGTTTTCATAGATGGGATAAAGGTGGTGGCACGAGCGCCGGATGTGATTACAATAAGGGGATCCACATTCCATCTGAGGGCAATGATGTCGTCAATAAGGGGTTGGTATTTATTTATTTTATTTTGGATTGTTTCCGGGGAAAATCTGTCGTTGCAATATGTGAATTCAATGAATTGAATGGCGTAGTCTTGGTTGATGTTATCGGGTGGTGGGTCATTATATGGTAAACCTCTAACACAAAGGATGTCCGGTTTGAGCCTAACGTTGCAATGACATCTTTGAGTCATACAGGAGCATGGGAGTAGCCAAGGGGGGACCGTATTTTCTTGTGGATTGTTATTAAAAGTGTCGGCGTACATTAGTATATAACATCTCAAATTATTGTAAGAGGTGATTAGTTTTCGGACTTTCCATACCGCTTTATTATGTCTTTTAACAATTAAAGAGTGTATGTGGTGGTTTTGGCATTTGAGTAGAACATGAAGCCATGTGTCGGGGTCCGTTGAGGGGCATATGGGGCATGTTATGGATGGAAATCTTTCTATTCCAAAGAAGAGTTGTTTGTGAGCGTTTCCCATATATTGACGAGTACGGAATTTGATGAGGCATGTAATTTGCGAGTCTAAGATGGTGGGGTTTTTCCAAAAGTTTGTAGAGAGTTCATTGTCTATGTTGTTATTGTTAGTCCATTTTTCTATGTTAGGAATATTTTCTGAGACTGTGTCAAGGTTGTTGTAGAGGTCTTGTTTTTTGAGATACTTGCCCAAAAATCTAATTGGGCCTTTGTCGGGGGTATTTTCTTTGGAAGGCCAATCTTCTTTTTGAAAGTAGTATGGGGTAGCATGGGCATGTTTGTGTGGGTATTTGGCATTTTTGTGTGTTTTTTCTCGGCCTTCTTTTGCTAGTTTGTCTGCTTGTTTGTTGCCATCTATGTTGGCATGGGCTCTCACTTTGTGGAGGGTTGTGACTTGTGTACGATTTTGTAACATTTGGACCATTGATGTTAATATGGTTTGGTCGGGGTGGCTATTGTGAAGGGTAGGGTGTGTTATTTGAGTGTTTAGTAGGTAGAGTGCATTTATACAATCGGTGAATATATGTGCGGGTTCATTTTTGTATTTTGTTGTGATGATTTGAAGTGTTTTGTGAATGGCCATGAATTCTGCTCTGAGGATATTTTGTAGTCCATGTAGTCTTTTGGCTAGTTTAATTTCTTTGGTAGAATTATATATGCCAAACCCAGCTTTTTCTCTGCGCCAAGAGCCCGGGCTTATTTGTTCAGGTGGTTTAAAGGAGCCATCAGTGTAATAGCTATGTGCAGGGTTAAATTTTGGTGTGGTATGAGTTGAGTAGTCTGGAAGGGGGAGAGGTGTGACGGAGTAGTTTAATGTGTTGTTGCCATAGTTTAGTTTTGACCAGTTTCTACTTTTGTTTATGGGGGTTTGTATAGGTGTTGGTGGGGCCGGTTTTGTGTATAGTCGGTGTATGTCTAGATTGTCTCTTATGGAGGTAAGTTCGGCAAGTTGTTCTAGGGAGCCAAGGGTTTGATTTTGATGATGGACACATAGTATTTGTAATGTAGATGGCTCGATTCGGGGTTTTTTTAGCTCGGGTGGAATAGTAGGTTCTTCGTATGATATTGTGTCTGCCTCAAATAATGCAATGATATGTGAATCTGGAAATGGGTTTAAATGTTGGTTGTTGTTTTGGTACCAATTGTTGTTTGGTGTGATGATGATTGTATTTGTGTTATTTGGATCGTGTTCGGCGGCAAGTCTAGCCCAATGTATGGCTTGTTCCATGTCCTTCTTGTTGTGGGGGTGAGCTATACCATTACCAATCCATTTGTAGTCAAAGGCCTTGCCTAGGGATCCGAATATTTTGTCTCTTTCATAAGGTGAGTAGAATTTTTTTAGTTTGGTAGAACTGTGACCGGGGAAGAAAAGTATGATTGTTCGATGTTGAAGGATGAGATTAGTGAGTCTGAAATGGGAGTGGATATTGTGTATTGCGCATTTTTTAGGGGGTCATTTTTTGGTATTCGGTATTTATATCTTTGGTATAGCCATATTAGTTCGGTTTCAAAGGGTTGGGTCGTTGGTTCGATGTTTGTTGGGGTTTGTAACATTGTATTATATTGGTTGCATAGCCATTGAAGTCGAGTAACGGGGATGGTGTGTAAATGTCGGCCATTTTCTTCGTATAGATGTGCTTGGTTGTTATCTATTTGAATTGTGTTTGAGGATGTAAGGATATCATTTTCGGGGTTACATTCTGTTGTGTAGATGTTTAAGAGTGGGATAATTATGGGTGGTGTTACCGCTCTTGAGTCTGAGAGTTGTTCTTGGGGGTGGTGGGCTAGGATGATATCCGAGTATGATTTGTTTTGAATTTTTTGGTAGTATTGTTTTAATTTTTCGGTGTTATGTGTGGAAGTATTGGTGTCGTGTCGTGGAAATAGGACTCTTTGGGGAAGCCATTTATTGTATGTATTATTATTGTGTTGCCATTGGCATAGATATTTTGTGTAGGTATTTTGTATGTTATTTGTGTCTGTGTGTTGGATGTGTTTATGGCGTATGATGTTCATAATGGGGTATGTGGTAGGGTTTTTGGGGATGTATGTGGGGGATTAGGGGGATTGATTGGTGTGGAGATATTTCTTAAGTATATCTTATTGTTGAGGGTGGTGAATGAATCTTTAAGTATATGAGAGTGTACATGTATGTTACAAGGAGTATTACATGTAGTGGGGCATGTTGGGTGGCAAAATAGTTGTTTAGCAACGTTTAGGGCACTTTTTATTAGTTTGGATGGGGTGAAGTGGTAGGTTTTGAAGTCCTCATTGTTCATGATGTGTGTGCCGTTGGGTAAAATAATTTGGGTTAGTTCGATAATATTTTTTGAGAGGAGTTTTTGTAGAAGCTTTTGGGAGAGTTGGGCATTAAGTGTGTTGTGGTTTAATGTTTCTTGGCGCCATAGTATTTCTAGTGATGTAGGATTGATGAGGAAGTTTGGGAGGGTACTATTAAGGTGGACTTTAGCTATGTGTTTTAATAAAATAAAATGTTCGTGTGATTGGTGATCTTATGCAGTCACTTTTTTTAATTTTGGGTATATATTTGGCGCCACCGTATTGGGCAAGGACATATTGAGTTAATCCATTATATATTTTTCCAAGTCTACCTTTATCGTTTAACGCATTTTGTAGTTGTTCGCCTATACATCGGAGGTATGCGTTTTTGAGGGAGAAAGCTTCAAGTCCAAATAGGTTATGTGGGAGTTGTGTTATTGCGTTTCACATACATTTTTGTAATCCACATATGGTTTTTTGTATGGCGATTATTTTTTGATCAAGTTTTTTTATGGCTGGCATAGAGTATGGTACACCGTAGAAACTGTATGCCACACCTGGATGTAGTACGGTATTAACCATTTTTATTTTTTGTTTCATGGTGGCCGGGCATGTTGTTAGTTCTTTGCATTGTTTGATGAGTTTCGTGGTTGTAGTGTGAATTTGGATTTTCCATTTTAGTGAGGGAACAAGATTTGTACCTAGGTATATGTAGGATTTTGAATTTTTCACCATATGAGGATAGTATAAAAGTGAGTGTGCTGGTAAAGAGTTTATATATTGTGTTAGCTAGTGCGATTGGCCTATGGTTGGATAGTATGGATGGGTCGCCTTTTCTATATAGTAAGATTGTTGCACTTGTTTTCCATGAGTATTTGTTTTTGTTTATAGCAGTGGGAGAAGAATAGGAATAATAGCTTATGAGATCTTGGGAGCATGTTTTTGAGTATTGAGTTTGGTATGCGATCTGGACGTGGGGCTTTATTGTTACCAATATTTTGAAGGCATGTGTCATACGTGGCTCTGTTAAGGTACTTATGTAGTGGAATTTGAGATTCGCCTTATTTGTCAAGGATATATCCATCCAGGTCATGCCATGGGTATTGGCGTACTGCACATGTACATTCGTTTGTATGTTGTGGCTGGTAATTACATGTTGGTACTATTGGTCTGTTAATTATTGTTTGTTGGTTTAATATTTCATTCGCAATGTCTTCTGGGCTAGTTAGAATATTATTATATTGATCTCTGATACAGTCCATAGGCGGGGATTCAAGGTTTTTAAAGACTTTTTTGTTAATTTTGTTTGGGCTGATTTCGTATAATTGTCTATGTTTTGAGATGGCCTTTTTAATGTTATCTTTGGTGTATTTTGTGATTATTTTTCTAGCTTGTATGTTGGCTTTTTTTGCAATTAGTGCGATATCTTTTATCCATGTATCATGGAGGAGGTCCGGAGGTGGCGGGGTGGGGATTTGGGTGTGTTGTAGAGTTAGTAGTTGAGTGCATATGGGGTGATTCCGCCATTTTGGGTTGTTTGTTACCATTCTAATGGTTTTTCGTATAATATGGTATGTGGTTAGGTGTTGTTTCCAAGTTTTAGAAAGTTTGCGGGGTAAGTACCCGCCTTGTTGAGAAGTTCTGTTTGACATTTGGGATATTGGGGGTGCTCTACAAGTTTATTCTAGAGTATGAGAGATTTTATTGGTGAATTTATCTAGGGTGTGGCATGCTTCTTGCCATTGTGCTTGTGTTAATTGGCTATTATTTTCAAGAGTGTTTATGAGGGAGTCTATTTGTACGGAGTTTTCTTCGAAGAATTTTGTGTTGAATTTTTCTATGTTGTTTTTTGGAATGGGATTGAGTATGCGTATAGTGTCATTATTTAGGATTATAGGAGTTCTACGCATTAATGTGTTATTTGGAATGTGTAGTTGTACTGGTGAGTGGTCTGAATTGAGAATAATATCTTTGTTTGTTGTGGTGGTGCATTGTGTATTGTTGTTGGTATTTATATAAAATCCATCTACTAGATTCCAATCGCTATAATTATAGCCACCTTGTTTAGAGAATTGTGTATCAGTATTGATGTAGGTGAAGTTTAAGCTTTTTGTGAAGCGACGCCATTGGTAATCAATGCTTTGAAGGGGGGTGTTCTGATTTCCATTTTGGCGGCCAATTAGCGCTATGTCTCTATTGAAGTCTCCACATAATAGGTATGTATGATTGGGGTTATTGTTGACTTGGGATGTGATAGTGTTTTGTATGTCTAAGATAAATCTAGTATCTTTGGGATGGGATGGCATATACATGTGAAAGATTAACCACGGTTGAAGTGGGTGATTAGTGATTTTGATTATTTGGATGTATGGCGATATGTGCATTGGGGTAGGGATTTTGTTGATGTTGCCCGGGAAGGCATATTTTTTGTGTATTAGAATAAGTAGGCCACCGCGGCCCGGTGTGTATGGTCTTCGTTGTTGAATGCATCTTGTAAGTGCATGTGTATTGTTAAAGATGAGTTTATAGTTTTGAAATATGTTTTGTATGTATTTTGTAGATTTTGTGACAACTGATTTGGTTCTTGTATAACTATGAGGGCCGGTGGTGTGTCTATGTGTGTGACCAAAGTTTGCAAGCTGGGGAGGGTAGTATTTAGTGAGGAGGCATTCCATGTGATTATGTATGTATTTTCTTGGTTTGATCTTATGGTTTGATTTTGTGGAGGGATGTAGGGAAGAGGTGGAGGAGGGTGGGTGTATTCTCGTATAGGGTCTAGACATTTTAGTGATTCGTTTATGAGGTTGTTAGAGAGGTAAGGGAATTTTAGTTTTATTGTTTCATTTGAGGGGGGTGTGGTTTGACTATGTATGAAGTCATATAGTTTTTTATGTATTGAATTTTCATGGTTTATAATGTTTTGGTTGCCTTCCAGAAATTCTATATATGGGTGCAGAGTGTAGATGTGCCTTTCTGGCGGATTTTGTAAGATAGTATGTTTTGTAGTAGTGTATTGTCCATCTGATTGTGTTTAAATTTTGTGGATTTAGGAGATGGTTACATTCATCTATGTGTGGATGAATAGTGACTACTAGTGCATATAGGATGTGGGGTGGTGGATGCGTATTTTTTTGTTGAACGTACAGGGCAATGTTTGGATGTGTAGTGTTATGTGTGTGGTGAGATGTGTGTGTGTTTTTTAAGAAAGGTGCGAAGGATTTTGCAATGTGTCCATATTCTAGTTGTAATTTGATGATATTAGGTATGAAGTATATTTTGGCATTTTTCTTGTGTGATGAAGGGTGTCTTTTTAGTGTATTAGGCATTGGGCCTGGATTAGTCTCAATGTCACCTCCTAAAATTAGTAGGAGTTTTATGTGTTCTGGTTTGGTGCTTTGTTTTAGAATTTTTGTTTTTTGTGTAACTATGTGAAGTTGTTTTTGGTTCTTTGTTCTATCGTAGTTGTGTTTGGTCTGTGGTAGGAGGGGGTTTTTGTTTGGGTGTGTTACTGTTTTTTTCTTTTGTTGTATTTCTGGTGGTTTTTTTTTATATAGTTACTAGCTGTTTTGTGTTTAGGGAGAGTTTACGTATATTAATTCGTGTGTGTTTAGTTCTATGTTTTTGTTTTATTCTAGTTTGGGAACCAGCGTTCTTCTTTTTTATGTGTGTATTTGTGTTTATGTATGCGTGTTTGTGTGTGATTTATTTTGTATTTTTTTGTATGTTTGTTTGTTATTTATTTTCTTATTTGTTTGTGTAGGTAGGTGTATGTTTTTTGGTATTGTGTACATGTGTGTGTGTATGTGTGTGTGTGTAAGTTTTTGTGTTTAGTGCTTGGTATTTGGTATAGTAGTTGGAATAGTGTTGGGTATAGTATTTGTATTTTGTATATAATAAATATCCTTTAATATAGTTTTGATGATTGGTATAATGGTTGGATAATTTGTGAATGTATTTGTAGTGTAAGATGTATTTGGTATTTGTGTGATAGTCCGTACCATATATGATTGTAGAGTGTGTGGGGATAATATTAATGAGAGGGAGGTATTTGTTTATGGTATCTTTGTGGTATAGTGTTTTAGTGGGTCTTTGTTTTTTTGGTTTATATATATTTTTTTGATGGTTTTTGATGCTTTCGTTTTTATTATTTAATGTTGTGTTTTTCTTTGTGGTTGTATGTGTGTTATTGTTTATGGTATTTGTGATTTTTTTGTTTGTATTTGTGGTGTATGTAGTGGTAGTTGAAGTGATGATGATTTTTTGGGTTTATTGTTTTGTTCAGTGTTTGTTATTGTATCTTGGATTGTGTTATTCTTAATGTGTAGATAGCAGGGGAGAGATGGCTGAGTGAGCTCCAAAATTTCTGGTGAGGGGGAGTGTGGGACTTAGTCTCAAATCAAACATCATAGGCCGCAAAGAGTGCTGGACCTTGTCGAGAGCCCCTATTTTGCATCTGATTTGGTTCTAGGGTTAGGCCTAGGAAGCAGGTTGTGTTGGAAAGGCTGACAAGCTCCAAATTTGAGGTTTAGTAAGGAGATCGAGGTGCTTTGAAGTAAGATTTGTGGAGAGTTTTAGATCTGAAAGTGTGGAGACTCGTGTTGGACACAGATATGTTCTTCAAAGTACCAACATACCTAACTGCCCTAATCTGAGAGAGTTCTAGATCTGCAAGCTGCCCACAAGTTCCACACCCTCCGAACCAGCGCCACAACATTCAACATTGGAGAAAGAACTAGCAAACTCAAGTTCAAGATATATTGCGCACCATACCAAGCTATTCGTCACCCATCCATCTCATGCGATCATTTGTTATTATCTTGTTGTTTTACTAACATAGTATGTAGAAACGTATGCAATAATGCGTGCTTTATTCAATGGACCAGCCGTTGCAGCAGAGCTGTCATCAACAACAATGGTGTAGCAGATCTAGGAACGACAAGCAGCACACCACCAACGATCCCGAACGCTCCTCAAACACCGGACCTGCACAAGCACATCAATAGATCAGCCCCACCGGATCTAGATTTAGATTTAGCTGTGAAGAAGCAACAATACGACAACACCAAATCAGAGGCACTCCACGCGCAACCGCAATTAATCTGCAACAATGGCACAACACTACATAACGCCAGCAACAGAGGCAAGCACCTTGAAGGCGATTTTTTACAAGGGACCAACATGATCAACAGGAACGAAAGCGCAGCACATGGACAAGAACAACACGAGCGCGAGCAAGCAAGGACAAGAACAGATCAGGTACGTATAACCACTAAACCCTCGCCCCTCTTTACTTCCCATTATAGTCCCTCCACCCCCGCAACAGGTGCCCCCTCCCTCCCACAAACCGCAACACCCCCTCCTTCCACCCCCGCAACAGGTGCCTCCTCCCTCCCACAGGCCGTAACACCCCCTCCTTCCACCCATTCTTACAACCACTCCCCCCTCTCTCCCCTGCCTCCCTATCCCCCTCCCCCCTCTCTCCCTCCCCCCTCTTCCCCCTCCCCCCAGAACCCTAGAAAACAACACAGCTCCCCCCCTCCATAGAAACACCAGCAGACCCCACACACATACTACAAAATCTCACGCATACATCCTTAAGAAAACCCCCATTAATACCACGCACCCCGCCCGTAGTAGGAAACGCGACCTACAGAGAAAGGGAAAAAAATATTCCCCGACAATCGACCAAGTACACCCCACGAAGACAGTCCGGAGACACACCATACGACCCTCACACTCATTACGCACCCTAAGGAGAGAGCCCGTAGATACACCATATAGCCCTCACACTCACTACGCTCCCCAAACTTGTACTTCCCACACTCCCCGCACCCTCTACACTCCCTATACCTCACACACTCACTGCACCTCCCGAATTCCCTACACCTCCCACCTTATCTACACTCCCCGCACCCTCTACACTCCCTGTACCTCACACACTCACTGCACCTCCCGAATTCCCTACACCTCCCACCTTGTCTACACTCCCCGCACCCTCTACACTCCATGTACCTCACACACTCACTGCACCTCCCGAATTCCCTACACCTCCCACCTTATCTAGACCCCCCGCACCCCATCACAAACCCCCACACCAACAAACCTCTACGCACACACAAACCTTCTCACCCGAAGAAACATCACTTAAACCTGAACTCGCACCTCTGTCCACACAAACCCACTGTCCACACAACACCAAGCCAAACCCAACCCACTGTCCACACAACACCCCCCCTGGAATTGGAATACCGGGCAACAGACACAACGCGAGCCAAGTTAAACACTCACCAAGAACGTACGTCGTCAGGGAGCACATGCACACTGTCCCCGAACATAGGAGAGCGCGCCAGGACTGAAACAACAACCAACACCAAAAATTGACTTACGACCACCAGGGTATGCGCCTCTTGCGGACACGCCAAGATCGAAGAGAAGACCACGGCCTCCTGCGATCGCATCCCCCGCGCGCGCACCTGGACCGAGAACGGGCTCAACACCAGAACTCCGAGTATACCCACTTGCGAACGCGCAAGAGGCAAGCACGATAGACTCACAGCAGCGCCCTACGTAGGCATCAGGCCTGCAACCACCGGTGTAAGCGCCCTGCATAGGGCCAGGTTGTGCTGGACCTGCTGGCTACGGCTCTCCACCCGCGAGCTGTTACCCGTAACCCCAGACCCACGATCCATGACCCACGACGTGCGACCTGTCACCTCCCTTTTTACAAATCCCCTCCCCCACCGACCCTCCGCCTTAAACCCTTATGACCCAGAAAATCCTAGTAGTGACCCTGAATCAACCATAGTGACACTACAAAAAACCAGTAGAGACCTTGTAGTAGACCCAATAGCTACTAACCCCTTTAAAAGAAGAAGTACATCCAGGCACATGGGCAGCATCAAAAGAATCCTTAACTATAGTGAGATGGTGGACGAGGACACAATGGTGTTGGAAAAGACACCAAGACAAACCGAAGGAACCTCTACCACAAGCAAAAAAATGAAGAACGGCATGATAGAAGAAAACCAACCGCACATCACTTAACCGGTAAGTATGAATTTCAAGTTTTGGTTGGGTTACCCCACCATGGAGGCTCTTGCGGTTGAAGAAGGACTTCAAGAGCTTTATAGTGGAGAAACCGCCGAAGACATGATAACAAGACGATTAAAGGCGGAGGAGGCGGTGGAGGCAAGAGTGGCCAAGGCGGCGTTTCCTCACATCCCACAACTATTATATCCAAGCACAAGAAATGGCGTGGAGGGACAACACTACAACATCACCCAACTACCCTTCGATATCACCATCAATACCACCACAGGTTTGGCCTTGGACTTCCACATTGCCATTCACTTTGAACCCCTTTCCTCCCAATTCATGCATGATGAAATCAAGATAATGGTCACAAAGAGGCTAGAAGTAATGGACATTAAACTCGGAAATGATCTCATAGACCCTATCTCAATCCAATGCTTAAGTGTAAAAAATGCGGGAAAAAAGGGTGTATCGGCGGGAATAATCAAGCTACATTTGCTAAAACCCGAAATTGATGGTATCATGATGCTTAAAGGACTTAGACTCTTCATCCTTAAGCTAAATGGTCACAATATCATTGGAAAAGTTTGTAAAAGCTACCAAAACATTGCACTCTAACCTCTCTGTCAAAGTGAAGAGTGACAACTTGAAGGGTATTTCGGCCAACAATCTTTTCAAGGACGTTCTATGGAACAATTTTCGAAGGGGGCAAGAGTTTGAGATTACCAGAGTCCAGAAGAGCATCGATGACACCCATGCATTCATCATGACCACCACACCACAACAAGCGAAGAAGATTCAACTACATCAAGTCACCACATACCACGAGGTCATGCAAGCTAAACACATCACAGGAGGGAAGATATCACAAGAAACTAATGCAAAAAATGATGCCTTGACCCTAACCCTTTCTCCCCTACCTATCCTTATGAGTGTTTGTGATACAAGTGATGCCATTCGCAAGATTGTTGGTGATACTAATACTAGATCAATTTGGTTCCACAAAGAATGTGGAACTAGGTATAATGGAAGTGCTAATGTACATTGTGCTAACCCTATTATTTACAAGCAATTTTTAAACAACACCTTTGCCATGGGAGGTTATCTTGTAGAGTTTGCACCACACCGGAGGAGTCTAGAAGGAACGGAACCCCCCTCCAAAGCACAAGTGAAGACATTCGGGTTTGATGACGTCAGTGCCGCCATTGTCAACATGGTGGAGACCTTCAAGATACAAGAATCCTCACCCAACATCTCAAAACAAGACGTGTTGGAGATTGTGGAGTCGGTTATGGAAGAAAGCAACAAGAAGATGAGGAAGGAGACACGTGAATACGCCGATCAAAAGCATGAGGAGTTGAAGGCTCTAATGATGAGCATACAACAAGCAATGAGCACCGCACTTGCTTCAATGCAAGCCATCACGCGAAGTATGGCTACACCTATGATTGAATTCAAGCCGCCAAACTTGTAGACTTCAAAGACTACAAGGTAACTAACATTGACCATACAATATACCGAATACATACACTCAAGACTGCTATAAAGTATGGATACTATACTAATACATTATATGTAGTAGTGTACAAATATACACCCGTATATGGGGCGTATAAACACTGTGTTAGACTTTATATTCAATACAAATACATTATCCTATACAAAGGAGAATACATATACACATACTCAAATACATACACTAATACAACTACCAAAATACATTCAACCATATATGGGGCGTATCAATATTGTATTAGACTTCATCAATACAAATACACTATACAATACATAGAAGAATACATACATACATACCCAAATACATATACTAAAACAATTACCAAAATACATACAAATACTAAATCTCAAAAAATACATATAGATATACATACATACACAAATAAAAATACTACCTACAATACACACAAACAAACAAACACAACATCCACCACATATAAAAAGAGATGCAAAAATCCAAGTCGATATACACACATTAAGAAGAACACAAACCAAGGTACAAAAACAAACACCAAACTAATTAACAAGAACAACATACAAAACAATAAACTAAAACAAAACAACAAACCAAATTTTATTATTATTATTATTATTAATCCAAGGGAATCCCACTGAAAAGAAAGAAAACATAACACTCACACCCGTCAAAACAAGAATAAAATTAAAAA